>JAOTQQ010000001.1:57549410-57693045 GCA_026546715.1 Gallinago undulata
TCAGCAGGGGAGTTGGACTAGATGATCTCTATGGTCCCTTCCAACTCTAAAAATAATTCAGTGAAATTCAGTGAAAAATAATTTAAAAAGATGATCACTGAATTCCACAGAATTTACAAGCAGAAAAATTTTACTTAGAGGAAACTCAGAAGAGAACATAGAAAAGAAAATTTTACTCCATTCTTCAATTAACCCAGTATATCAATAACCATTTTTAACGTCAGTTGCTCAATAAAACTAAAGCTCACAATTCTCTGTACACTTCCCCACTACTTCAGAGCTGCACAGATTGCGCAACTGAGATAAGGCTGTCTGTAATGTTCTCTATCTTTAGTGCATAGCAAAATTGTAACCATGCAAATCGTGACCATGTTTTATGAACCATACAAAGCATGAAGTATCACGCAATATACGTGGAAGAGTTACCTATTTACTCATCTTTCTAATGAAAGTTGCCATCCTATTTCTGTTCTCTCAAACATTATTCTGCCTCTTTCACTAAATGGTAGCACAGTTTACCCTTTACTTAACAAGGTAAAAATACTGGCATTAAGAAAAATAAAATATGCAAGCACTGAACTCCACAGGTTCCTTACTACAAAACATAAAGCACTTTCTAGGTCACAGATTTCACACTTTGGGTAGATAACAGATAGAAAAATGCAAGTTTTCCTTACAGGAGTTATTCTTAAGTAGCCTGTGTTGTAGATATTTAATCTCCATCACTGAAGAATCAATAACAACATGTATTCATACTTCACCATTTGAACTTAAATAGATGTTTTCCTCCCCCAACATTTCTGGCTTTCATTTCAAAAGGATATGAATTTGTGTTGTGAAAGGAATCAAACTTACAGTGCACGAATTTTGCAGCCTTTACTTTTCACAGCTGTGCAAGACTCACAAATATACTGAGAGATGATAAAAAAGGAATACATGTAACTTTATAGAAAAGCATTTCCTTTCCTGCTCATCAAGATACACCAAGATAAACTAAGTTTCAAAGCAGGCACAGAAAACTTCTCTCTTTAGTTGCAGGAGGAAGCAACGCATAACATCCTGACCAATGTTCATCTGGAAGAAATCCCTTCCGCCTCTGATAATCTGAACTGGTTCCCTACTTTTGCAAGGAGCTTGTTGCGTTAGCACTTACTGAAGAGATTATAAGCAACAGTTTGACACCTGAACTCACTTCTGAAACCCTTAGTATTATCAAATTCTTATTTCCTATTCAGGTTTACCAATATAGACTTTGAGACTTTTCAAATTCTAATTAAAAAAAAGGAAAAAGTACAGAATTTAAGAAAAACCCCACATTTTCAGAAGCTCTGTTTGCTCCAGCCCAGCTTCTGTCTACACTCATGCTAACAAAGCTCATGCCATTAATCATTAGAACTTTCAGATTTAGAGCTGTTCCAGAAGTACAGATATACATATAGACTTTTGCCACAGTTGTCTCCATTGAGCTAGTTGAAACAGAATATTGCAATTTTGACCTCTTTTCCCCAGACCTTTCTGACCTGTCCTTCAGCTCCACTAAACCTTTATTCCTGCATAAAGTAAAATTTACACACACAGAACTCCAAAGCAGTGAAAGCAAATGCTTAACAGTGACCTGAAAAAAAAATAATCTATGGAGGCTCCAGGGTTAGAAGAACATTGCAATTGTAGTTCACCTGTTGACCTAGATTGCAAAGGGCTTGAAAGTCATATGTATATATATGCACACAAACTAACCTTCCTGCACATTTAAGTCAGAGTTCTGAAAAACTTAAATAAAATGTATTGCACCATAATACCATAAGGTTCTCTTACCCTGGCAATCAAATCCAATCCTTTCCTAGAGGTAACCAAAGGCACAGCTATTAAACCTGCTGAAATGTGATATGCAAATTACTAAGCCTATAAAACACAAAGCCACACGCTCCCACCCCCCTGCTCCTTACACAACTGAGTCATGCTTAAGATGACTTTTGCCTTTTTAGGTCACTATGGGTAAACCACAACATTCCCTAAAGCCAAGAGAGTTTCTTTCAGTATACAAATTAAGACATCACAGACTTTAGTGTCATCGAAAGCGTGGCTGACGTGACGAGCAACCGTGACCTTCCTCCTGCTACAACTTATATAACTGCCCTGCAAACCTGCCAGCCATTGGGAGGGGATGGAAAATAATCGCTTTCCCTGAAAATAGAGGTTTCTGTGCTGTAGATACCAAAAAAGTTCAGGTGGTACAATGATAAACAGCTTTTTTCTACATTATTTGTATAATTAAACATGTTTCAAGAGTACCTGTCATCTGTAGGAAAAAAAAAGATATTTTCACAAACAGGAGGAAAACATTGCTTTATTACACGGAAATAGCCAAAAGAGGATGACAATACGTGAAGTAACTTGCTTGAAGAACTCAGAATTCATTTTCACTGCCACATACTGATCAGTGAAGAAAAAAAACAGTATCTGTATTCTTGATTGCCTTAAAAAAAAAAAAAGCTGCTTTTGCATTCACCACAGATTGTGTTTGTTGGGGGTTATCACCCTCTCCTTTTACAACCGGGGAGGTAATACCACACACAAGTTGCAGACAGATTACCTTCCCCTGCTCCACTAAAGAATGTGATCTATTGATACTTAAGTAAAACAACCCCAAAATAGATTTCTAGTCCCAAGAGAAGGAAGACTGAAATAATCCTATGGAGCTGTTTCAAGACTGCATTTGCCCCTTGATACTCAGTCACGAAGTCCACATGCTACTCTTGCCTACCAAGAGCACTCTACCCAGATCTTCTCTTGATATGCTCAAACCTGGAGATTAATGATGTTTATCATGTTTCTAAAAAAATCATGTTTCTAAAACCTCAAAACTTCTTAACCTGAGGAATTAGATTCCTTCAAGATCAATCTTGAAGTCAAAAAGCAAATGGTATAAATGGTCACTGCAATTTTTCTGAACACTTTGTATAAAACTGGATTTGCAGTACCGCCTGCCCTCTCCAGGCCAATCAGCACAGACTTCTTGACCAATTTAATAATAGTTACATTACAGAATCTGGCAATACAAGATCTCACACCAAAATAAGCAAACAAGCATAGTGTAATTTCTCAGCTGGCAGAGTTATTTCTTACATTCTGAAACAGTTTGACAAAAAAATAAATAGGGCCTTTCCCTTAACACAATAGAGAGGGGGATACTTATTTTCAACAATGTAACTTCAAAGGGTGCCGACAAATGGCAACCCACAGAAAAATACAATAATCACCTTTCAAAAACCACCATGTGGTTACCACGCACACAAACAATGCAGGCCACAGTTATACAGCCTTTTTTATCTGGCTCAAACCCATATAGCTATGGAAAGAAATGGTACCAGCTCTTCCCACTCTCACCTCTTCACTACTACTACTACTGTGACCTTTTTGCTGACACAGTCTACCAGATTATTAATCCCACCAAAACTGGTAACTAATCTCTGTCGGATAGATTGATGAGCTAACCTGGTTCCCCACAGGGCTGCGTGCTATCACGAAAGGGTGGAACCACCTCTTTCATCAACACAGCAGGATTAAAAGCATGAGAACATACGTCAGTGTGGTTCAGTGACGTACTTTGCAAATCACAGGACTAGGTCATATAACACAACAAATCGTAGAGAGAATTGCTGAATTGTGGGCACTTTTGGGGTAGATGGAGCTTTCTATAAGAGAGGACAGTTGGACAACCTAGGTATGTGGCACTGGAAGGTTTCTCCAGTCTAACTGCTGGTACCACAGAACTCCCATCTGAACACACAGCTTCTGAAAACAAGTTACCGCTCTTTGGTAACACATCTTGAAATTTATGGATTAATCACCCTCAATTTAGTGGGTTGGTTGGACAAAAGTGCTCCAAGTTGGGCACTGAGCTAGAGTTCAAGCCACTCATTAAAGGTATGACAGCTATGTCTAGAACACAGCATGGGAATATTGAAGTTCCCTTGCAGACCTGTTACACCTGGCTATAGCAGCAAGTTCAGCACAGGCTACCCACCCCATAAAAGAAACCCCAACGTATCTACAGAACACATATAAAACTAATGTTACTCCCAAACCTGACATACGTCTAGGTTTGTATATGAAAATCCAAAAGCCTTGTCTCTATTTATATTTTAGATGACTGACTGGACATTAAATATTTAATAAATCAAAAAAAATTTCATCCTAAGCGCTACACCGTGAAAACAAACTTAACTGGATGGTTTTAGCAGGTAAGTAATTATTATTTTGGCACACTCCTTTTTACATACCAAGCATGTCACCAAAATTAATATGGCATAATACACAAATTTTGCCTGCCTGAATTACAGATATGATATCAGTTAATACTGAAATCACTCACAGAATAGTTTCATTGACTTTGACCAATCCCACAACCACCAAACAGGTCTCTATAGGAAAAATCACTTCCTACATAACCTAAAACTATGTTTTCAAAACCAGATGCACAGAATAGCAAAATTTAACAGACACTACAGAAGGACATCCAAGTATTAATTTTTTAAAACAAGCTCCCATTTCTGTGAATTACAGTGATTCGCCTGAAAATAAAACTTTTCTTCCCCCGCAAGCTTTCAATTTTTAATGTGCTTTGAGGTATGAGTGTTAAACAATATATCACATCTTTTCTTTCTCTTAAGTCAATAAGACTACCTGCCACAACAACAGCGGCTAACTCTGCAGGACGTTGAATGCATTAATATTCTCACAAAATCAAGTAGATATACAAAGCAAACTTCATTACTCTCATTCTAAAAGTGAAATTTGTTCTCTTCAGGAATGACTGAACAAAAAGAAATAGAAGGATTGGCAAGATTAGACTATCATCTCTTGAAAATCAATTGCTGCATACCAGCCTTTTAACTAGCATATCAAAAACATGCATACACTCTCAAAAAGACAAACTAAAAGAGTAAATAATTAGCCAAAGTAAATTCTTATGCAGCAACTAATGGAATGTTTGCATTTCTTTTTAGGTATTGTGATCAATTGCCACTCTGTACTAAAACCATGGCTAATTGAAACCCTCCCCTAAGTGATATTGCTAAACAAGAGAACCCATTCTCCTTAATATGGAAAAGTCTGTAAGTGCATACGAACACATTTTTTCAGAAGTAGGTAATGGTTAGTTGGTGAAGTATGTAAGTTACATTCTTTGTCTACTCTGTTGACACAATTAGATGTACTCTAATCCTGGTGCCAAAAGTTTAATGGCAATTGACAAAACTTTGTTAAACAGACTGTTAGAGCTATTTTCCATTTAGCATCTCCCTTTCTTTCTCCATCACTTTTTACTGTACCGAACAACCTTTCTTCTCACAAGCCTTGATCTGTGAACAACACTGGAAAATTCATGACATAGAAAAAGCATGTTTCAGTGGAAGCACATCTTGATTTATTTGACAGCTTGAAAGAAGGAACAGCAAGCAGAAACAGAACAGAATCTGAAAAAATGAAGTGAGTTAAGGAAGGCCCTGGCATTTGCTGCGTAGCGTTCATGATTTTAGAGCAGGTAGGCTGAATGCCAGGAGAAAGGAGGTCAGTAAGACCATGTGACTGCTTAGTAATTAGACTTGCTCAATAGTGCAATTACACAAAAATATTAGTTCACGAGTGTTACATGACTGCTTAAAGAGAAAAGTTAATCAGAAAGCACCTATGTATTAAAGGCTGCTATCTGCCAGATTTAAAACATTTTTTAAAATGAACTATATGACTCTGCAGAGGGATAGTGTTACTCTTAACAAGAAACGAAACCTCCTGCTTTTTCATATTCTTGCACCATTTTTCCTCATACCCATTGTGTTAAGTCACACTTTGAACTCTGACACACAAGAGTTTTGTCCAGGGCATTAGGACCGCAAGCTCACCAGAACATAAACTCTTTGTGTCATTCAACTCAAACTAAGAAAGGACTACCATAAATTCACACCAGAAGATTAAATTTGACCCGTGTGCCAAATGCTGAAGGGCTTCTGCTCCTAATCTCAAATAAAATATTTTTGACTTACTCAGCACCATACTCCATAGGCACGTAAGCAAGGATCTTGCTTACAGTCATCAAGTAACCAAGGAGATAAAATGCTTGATTATTAATTCCAAGTACCAAATGAGACTGACAAACCAAAATACTGCATCATAAGTCTTGTATAAGCATAGCGTGAATGTGCATGTTACCACTGGTTAAGAATAACTCATTAAAACCACTGGAATGTAAAATGGATTCATTCCAAATTACTAACTGTTCATTTAAATAAGAATTTATTGACATCACTCTAATAAACATAGAGCTTTAGCAGCCAGTTATTCTATAAAGTTACTATACTTTTAAACTTGAAAAAATCTAAAGATGTCACAAAATCAGGCTACAAAGGCAGTGAGGCTTCCTACTAAAAATCCACATGCAGTGTGTGCCTCGAGGATATTTGAGTCCCAAGAGATTGTTTGAAATGTCTGGGATAGGGGAGCTGTAATTTACCCATCTTCTGGGAGGTCTTCTGGGGTGGGAGGAAGCACCCAAAAACAAAAGACTAAAAGAAAAATGCTCTTCTCCATAAAATAAATAAAAAAATAAGCCCACACCACCAAAAAACTCAGCTCATCTAACCAGCAACTTTTAAAACAATCTGGTTTTCTTCAAATGCAAAATACAGCACAGGAACTAGTTGTCTGAGATGCTGAAAATACTGTTAAAGTAAACCAACTACCAAATAGATCACACACCAATGTAGCGAAGGACTGATTAGCTAGTGACCACATTAAATAGTCATTGAAGAACCTGGGCAGTAGTACTCAAGACATGAACCTCCTTTTGCTAGAATCAAAGTTCACATTTGTCTATCGTTCACTAGCTCAGAGAATATAACAAAAAACAGTTTAGCATTTCAATTGCAAAACACATTAGAAACTTATGAAGTACACATGATTTCCTCAAAATTTAGACTTGCACCAATTACCTGGATTCTTTCAAAACTTTAGTTGTTCATGCTTCATCCATAAAACTAAGACCTCTGGGCTTTCTTTATGAAGTCAGGAATTGTTATTCAAAAAACCATATCCCCTTCAAAACAAAGAATTCAAAAGCCTCCATAAAAGAAATGTACATTGTGACCCTCAGATAAGGGTCATGTTATATGATACATGATAACAACAGTCACGTTATGTGATAAATAATTGTATTTAACAATTATTCTTATGTGGTATAAACTTTATTTCTGTCAGCGATAATGGAATAACCATCAAGGTCAGATTCACAAAATGCATTTTAGTATTTTTATCTCCTGAAAAACAGAAATAGGACCATAAGAAAAACTTCCCAAAATCTGAAAAAAAATACACCTCCAAAGGCAAGTTACCTGGTTAGTGAAGTATTTAATGATCTGGGATAGAAATTATTAAATCTAAAAGAAATAATCATTGAAGAGCAGTAAACTGAACTGAAACCCAAAGTATCTCAACTTTGTCACTCTTCTATGACATGGTGTCAAGCCAAGTTTCATTGTGCTTGTTCCATAATTAGGCAACTCTTCTCAGCATCGTAGTCTGTGCAGGCTTAGCTCATGAGCATTTCAAGTTCCTGACACTGGATGGACAGCTGATACAAGAGGTACTCTTTTAAAAGGGTAACAACTTTCAGATCCCTAGTGATGTTTTAACTAATCTCACAAGACAAGCATGCACAGAAGTCCCATTAACCTCTGCCTTTTATGGAACACATTTAGCATAGAAGCTCCAGTCACAACTCCACAGTAAAGCCCATTTTTGTATAAACACAGACCATGCCTGACTTGAAGATGTAGGAACAGATCTGCACACTTCGAAAGGGGACAGCACCTACCCTTCCCTGCAGGAAAGACATTCTGAGAAATCATTTTTGAACCAAATCAAACAGCTTAACAGCTGGTGGATTTTTTTTGCTCGGTGCCGGCTAGAGTTTTTAGCTACCCGGAGGTGAAGCAAACCCTCCTGGCCTCCCCTCCCGGGACCCGCAGCCCGGCCCCCGGAACCTGCAGCCCCGCTCTTAGCGCCAGTGGGCACCGGGGGCGCGGGCGGACACCGAACCGCCAACCTCAGAAGCGGGAATAGGACGCCCCACACCCCTCCTATCCCGGGTAAACCACTGCCCCGCACTCTGCTTCCCCGCTCCTTCCCCCTTTTCCTCCCCCGCCGCGGCCCGGGCTGGATATGTAACACCACGGGCGGGCGAGGAAAGCCGGCGCTGGCGTCGGCCCAATCACGACGGTGAAGGGAGGGGAAGGCGCGGAGGCTGCGTGACCGCATACATAACGCGGAGATGGGGGGGGGTGAAGGGGGACCCCGCCGCCGCCACCACCGGCCGCCCGCCCCAACCCCAGCCACCAACCCCGGCCCCCCACCCGCCGCCACCGCCCTGCACTCACCGCCACCTGTTGATGCCCACGTTGGAGGAGCCGGCGAACCAGGGGTCCAGGATGTAGACGCAGCGGACCGTGTCGGCGCCCTGGATGCACTCCCGCAGCGCCGGGTTGTCGTGGAGCCGCAGCCCCTTGCGGAACCAGTGCACGGCGTTCACCCCCATACCGCTGGGCCGAGCCGGGCCAGGGGCGCGGGCGCTCAGCGGGAACCACCACCGCCACCGCCCGCGGGACCGCTCATGGCGCGGCGCCGCCGCTCGGCGCCCGGGCGAGCAACGGCCGCCGCACCCCCCACCTCCCCGCGCGGGGAAGACGGGCCGAGCGGCGCGGAGTCCAGCCTGAGGCGGCTCTAGGACCCGGCGGAGACGGCGGGGGCGGCCGCCCGGCGGGGAAGCATCACCCCGCGGAAGCCCCCGCGCCGGGGAGAGCGCAGACGGAGGGAAGAAGGGAAAGAGCGCAGGATCCGGAGGTGTCTCCGGGGCGGCGGGGACTCCTCCCCCCGCCCGCCCGGTGGTATCTGCGGCCGTCAGTGACCAGCAGCGCCCACCTCGCTCCCGCCGGCGGCCGCCACCACCTCGCCGCTCGCCCTGTGACTCTGCGCCGAACGCCTGGGTCTCCGCCAGCCGCCCCGCCCCGCTCCGCCCTCCCGCCGCCGATTGGCCGGGCCCGCCCCCACGTGACCGCGGGCCCTCACGTTTCTGAAGTGTGTTTACTACCGGCGGCGGTGGGGGGAAGAGGAGGCGCGGGGAGAGGGAGGCTCAGCCGGCCTGGCTCCCCGCAGCGGGGCGGCTCGAGGTGGGGAGCCCACCATCACGGCAGGAATCGCACCCGCCGGGGCGGCGAGGGTTGCCGGGGGCGGAGACGCCGAGCCGCGTCTTCCCTGTCCCCCCCCTCGGCTCGGGGCGGCGAGACCCGGATGAGCACGGGGCTGCGGGGAGGCTCCGGGAGGTGCCGACTCCTGTCAGTGAGGCCCTCGCGCGCATGCGCGGGCGAGGGAGGAGGGGGGAGCGCGCAGGGGCTTGCGCGCGCGCTCGCTGACCTGTTATGTAGCGTGCCCCGCGCGCCCCCGCGATGGGCGCTGCGCATGCGCGGTGGCGCGTGTCTCCTCAGCCCCGCGGTGGCGGCGGCCTGTGGGGATGCGTTGGGGTCGCCGCCGTCGGGTGTGGGGAGGGGGCCGGGCCGAGACATCCCACAGCGTCCCGTCCCATCCCGCGGGGCAGAGGCAGAGCGTTTATGTAAGGTGTGGGTAGGGAAGTTGGCACCCGCCCGCCGCCGGTCTACGTGCCGCCGCTGCCGAGGCGCTGTTGGGCCGAGCGGGTGTGGGGAGGGCGGCCGCCCGCTCGCTCTCCCTCTTTTCTCCCGTGTTTTTCCTCGCACGTCTCCCTCTCCCCGCCCGGCCCGGCTCCCTCCCGTGTTCGGCGGAGGTGGGCGGTGTGCCTTACGAAACGGGCCCGCGTCTCCACGGCCACTGACTGCTGAATGAGGCCTCACACTGACAGGATTCAGCTGAGCAATTTCCAGCCCTAACAGAGCAGCTCTAGCTGCACATCTGAAAATAAACCTCCACCTGTGGATCGCAGCTCAAATCTACAACTTCCACAGTGTTCATAGACAAGTGGGCAGCAACAGCAAGAGGGGTCTCATTACAAATAACAGCTGACAAGTAAAAGGCAGAGGATTCACATCAGCAGTACTGACCTTTCTTGACTTCCAGAATTCCAGAGCAGGACAGTACTTTAAGAATTGTAGTTGCTGTTTCTACTAAAATATTTTCTTCTGCTAAGGTACAAGAAAGTGAAAGTAAAGTCAACAATAAGAGACATGCATCACATGTTTCCCTTCACACTTTTCTTTCCTCGCTTTGAATGTTTTAATAAAATGTCATTAATGATCAAGGCATGCTAGCAGTAGAGGTCCCAGCCATGACCTTGGCTTTATACAAAGTTTCTAAGAAATGTAGAGGCCCAACTTTTCTTAAGATATGACTTTCAACAATAGCATAAATTATTATGAGCTTTTCAATTTTTACTCTCTCATACGTGGAACATCATGTTCCACAGCTCATCATTCCAGTCCGGAAGAAAATACGGGATCCTGTCATATACCCTCGCTGCAATGCAAACCCGGAGTAGTTGCATTATTGTAAAGTTGAGCATTGTTTTCTCAATCAATCCAAAGTACATTCTTCCTTGCTTGTTTTTTGTTTTTATTCTTAGGAAATGCCAAACATTTGGTGAATAATTTTCAAAGAAATAAAATAGAAAAATATTGGTAGTTAATGACCACTTTCCATCAAACTCCCTTTAATTCTCTAATTTTTGAGCACATTGACAGAAGATAGATTCCTTATTTTTGAGGAAGGTCGCCTCACAATATAGTTTTTATTTCAAACTTTTAAACCGCTTTCTTATACCCCTTATGTTCCCTGCTAGCTCCTGCCAAGGCTATGACACTGAAGATGGCCCTGAATAAAGCCCAGCGTCAACTGATCTGCCTTCATGGGAATACTGAGGTGGAAGCAACCCTCCCTCACTAGACCTTATGGTTTCATAACCAAATTGCAGCCATGAAAACCATCAGTCTGTAAGCTGTTTGGTGCTGTGGACTAAATAACAACTGCGATATCTCTTTAGCATATCATTAAATCAAAACACCATTGGGCTCTGGCCATACCTTCCATGCCAGACAGTTCATTCTTGATTTAGAACTGGAAGGAAGGTGAGGAATATATTAATTAAAATGTCAGATCTCGAGGGAGGAGTTTCTCCAAGTTAGCAGAAAAAAGAAAGTAGAATCACACTTAATCAAGGAACTCATACAAGTAAACCTCGCTCCTGGGTTCTCTGGTGGTTAACTTTTTTAAAGAACATTATTGCTAATTTAACTCAGATGGTAATCGCAAAAATCAAGAGAGCGGGGAGTTAGAAGGGAAAAAAGATAACATGAAGGTGTGAAGTGATAAAAGCATAAAGAAACAAGTATACAAATACATTGCGTGGTACAAATTAGAAGCATTTTATAGATACATGTGATCCTGAAGAGATTTTTCACAGTTCCACTTCCAAACCGAGTTGAAGCATCTTTGCAGAGGTCAACACCTTTGGTACCAGGAGCCCCAGGGCTGTGACTGCTGGGGACAGTCACTGCTGAGCCGCACAGGGCACAAGGCCTCACCAGCACCATTACTTCAGCTTCAGTTTGGGATAAATACCAGAAACAGGGCATTTCCCTTACTGAATCTATAGGATCACCTGCTTCCCATCAGAACACAGGCACGCAAAGAAGCCTAATTTTAAAATGTTCATTTCTTTGTGTGCCCAGAGAAGGGCAATGAAGCTGCCGAGGGGCCTGGAGAACAAGTCTTATGTTGTCTATATGGCTGAGGGAGCTGGGATTGTTCAACCTGGAGAAGAGGGCGCTGAGGGGAGACTTTTATCGGTCTCTACAACTGCCTGAAAGGAGGGTGTAGAGAGGTGGAGGTCGGTCTCTTCTCCCGTGTAACAAGTGATAATGGCCTCAAGTAGCTCCAGGGGAGGTTTAGGATGGATACCAGGAAAGGGTGGTGAAGGATTGGAATGGGCTGCCCAGGGAAGTGTTGAGGCACCATCCCTGGAGGTACTGAAAAGACAGGCAGACATGGCGCTGAGGGACATGGTTTAATGATGTTTTTTGTCAGTGTTAGGTTGATGGTTGGACTCAGTGATCTTAAAGGTCCCTTCCAACCTAGACAATTATTCTATGATTCACATTGTAAGACTTCAAAATGATCGATTTGCAAATTATTTTTTTCTTTCATTTACTACATTAATCCTCTCTTGAAAGCTGTTTAAACCCAACCACCTTTGACCATTTCTAATCACACCAAAGGCTGCTTTAACGAGCGGAAGGACCTCGGGTGATCTCAGGGAGAGATTAAGCACAGAGTTTACCAAGAGACGCCCCGCACCGCGCTCCGCTCACCGCCGGCGTGGTGCACACGTCCTCCTGTCCCGCAAATTCACCCCGAATCACTATCCCTCGCAGCCACGCTCCCCACCCCCCCGGCCGCGGCCGCCACATGGTACATCCTCCTTCTCCCCCTTCCTCCCGCCCCCTCCCCCGCCCGGCAGCGGTGGTAGGGCCCAGCGCGGCGCTGCGCGGCGGCGAGCCCAGCCAGGTCAGGCGCGCTGCGGAACGGGGGTTGGCGGGTCGGTTCTGGCCGGCCCCCGCCGCTTCACACCGGGGGCGTGTGCGTGCGTGGGGGGCTCAGCAGCGTCCCGCCGAACGCTGGCCGGTGAGGGAAGCCCCGTCGCAGCCCTCAGGGCGGGGCGCCGCCGTTAGCGGGCCGGTTAAGGCGGTCGTTGGGCCTCCCGCGCCTGGGCGACAGGTGCGGCCGTGTCGTGACAATGGCGATAAAGGGGGCGAGGTGCGGGAGGAGAACCGCCAGGTGGTGTTAGCGATGGGTGGTTGGGAAGAAGAGAAGGCTCCGGGGAAGAGCCTGTAGCGGCCTTCCAGTAGCTACAAGGGGCCTAAGGGGAAGGTGAGGAGGGACTCCTGGTCAGAGAAGGCAGTGGTAGGACAAAAGGTAACGGTTTTAAAGTGAAAGAGGATAGCTTTAGATTAGGTGTGAGGGAGAAATTCTTTACTCCGAGGGTGGTGAGACACTGGAACAGGTTGCCCAGAGAAGCTGCGGCTCCCCCATCCCTGGAAGTGTTCAAGGCCAGGCTGGATGGGGCTTTGAGCAACCTGCTCTAATGGGACACGTCCCGGCCCATGGCAGGGGGGTTGGAACTAGATCGTCTTTAAGGGCCCTTTCAACTCCAGCCATTCTGTTGGTCTATGAAAGCCTTAGGTGCAAGTCCCAGTTGCAGGCCAGGAGTGATCTTTCTGCCAGGGAACTTCAGCAACACAGCAGAGCCCAGCCAGGGTAACAGGGCTCTGGCTAGATGGGCAGAAAGAGCCCTGCCAGATCTCCCACCGTCTGTTCCTGTGTTAGCTGTATCCTCCTCCAGCCCCTCTGCCCCAAAGCAGAGTCCAAAGGGAGAGAAAAGGGATGTGTAGATAGAGAGGGTCCAGGTGGCCAGGCTTATGCAACCAGGCTGTGACTGCTTGCTAGCTTTCAATTTTCTCGGTACTAAAAACACCACTTGATGACCTTTGGCTTAAATAATGTTATGCTTCCTTAATCTTTTTTTTGACGTCTTTCCTTTCTTAGAAGGAAAACCTTTTTTTTCCCCACCAGGACAGTTAAGCAGTTGAACAGGCAGCCCAGAGAGGCTGGGCAGGTCCTCCATCCACTGGAGGTTCTCAAGACCTGACTGGAAAAAGTAGCCTATCATAGCAGACTACACTCTTGAGCTCTTGAGGTCTGTTCCAACCTCGATCATTATTCTCGTATCCTCTGTTGTTTTTTTCTAGAAGGCTTTATGTTGGTCTAGCATATTTTTGTAATCCTCCTTTATCTTATTTCTACTACTGATGCAAAGCAGGGATTCATTTTTTGTCTGTAAGTGCAGAAGCATGAATGCTTACTCTACTCTGCATTAATCTACGAAACGGCTACCTATTACTGCTCCCGATTTCATCAGAAGCTATTCGAATCCTATCTGCACTGCTCTCTTCTAAGTAAATACCTACTCTTCCTGGTTAATTCAGAGTTTAATTTAGGCATTTTATAGTTCCATTTAATTCTCTACAGCTTACTAAGACCTGGCTACAGCTTGCTGTAATAAAAGTAGCAGTTACCAGCATACAGTAGTAGCCATATTGTTGCTCTCTTTAGTGAAAGATTTTGTGAAAAATACATGAGGAAGAGGCTGGTTTGCTAGTTTTTCAAAAAATGAAATTTGGGTCTTAAAATACACATACAGAAATTTTGAATTGAATTCCACCCCTGAAATGAGGGATGAATCAATCAATTGATCCTAGTATCCATCTGCTATAGAATATACACATAGGAGTCTCATTATATAATGAAACTTAAAACAGCCCTTTCATCTGTAGATGCAGGTCACTGCAAGCGTGCTAACAAGCAGGATCACACATAACGTCCAGATAGACATCAGTTCACTTCCCTATTGCTGTTACGACACCTGGTGATAAGAGGGTGCTGCTGGCACTGAGAGCAAATGTCTTGTCTAAACTGCCCGTTTTTTCTCTTAATTTCTCAATTGATTTACCATCTCCACAGCAATATGGGTATATAAAAATTTGCAGTGGGGTGCTGCATATTAGGATAGTAGTCCAGTGTGAGCTTTAAGAGCCCTCTGAAGTTCTTGGAATAGGTTACATACCCTGGAAATGTGATACTGTCATCTACGGTCTCTAAAATACACCAAATGATAACTCTTAATCATCTTCTCAGTTTCTAGAGAACACCATGACATTAAAATCCATTAATCTTATTTTGCATGTGATATTTTGCTTAGTGCTTTACAAGAGCTCCTGAGTACCCCAGTAATATGTGGTTTAGCAAATGAAGTTTTCCTTCCTTTTATAGTATTCTCTGTTTCTGCAAGGATGTTCCTCACTAACAGCAGGAAGAAATTGACTGTGATGTCAAAGATTTTCAGACAACATAAAGCTGCTTTTAAGTGCACATAACAATCATTTCCATGTCAGATCTTAGAAGAGCACAATTTACTATATCAGAATTTTTTAAAAGCTCTATAATAGATAAAATGACTGTATTTTAAGTGGCTGTATTACTCATAAGGCAATTTAGTTTAACAGCAGGATTACATATTGAAGTAAAAGTCATGGTTAGTTATTTTTCCAGTTTGTACTTTGAAAGTATCATCTGACATCCCAAACAATTGTAACAATATTTTACTTGGCTGGCAGTTTCCAGCTGAGCTGAAGCGTTAATGAAGGAAGCCCTGATCCTTCACAGGTTTGTTTACTCTGGCTGGACCCACTCAATTCAATAGAACTACTGAGAGTACTGGAACACAAGCGGTTGTGTCACTCCCTACGGAGGCGAGGCTTTAGTTTGCAGTCCCAGTGAAACAGTCCCTTTTTCAGGACACGGAAAGGTCAGCACAATGAAAAGTTTGTGACTTACCTACGCTTAAGAGTGCTTTCAGGGCTATTGGGAAAAAAATAGCTTGTCTCGTGGTGGAGCTTCCTTGACAGCACTTTTCAAGAAGTTTATGAAGATAAAATCATTAGCCTTGGGGTTATGACACAAGCAGCTTCATCAAACAATCAGATTTTGCCTCAGAGATTTGAAATACTATAAAAAAACAAGTTACCAATAAACAGCTTCAGTTAATAACATAAGCTTGCACATATAGGAAATTATTTTTATGTCTTATTCCATGAGTTTATGATGCAGTAACATAACAAGAGTCCAGCTTTTAGAAGCTGAAAAACATCAACTTAAAAGCAAAGGTATGCTTTCTTCAGATAAAGTATTTTACCCCTGGGAAATATTTAACCTTACCTGGCAAATAGATAGAGGCTCTATCACTTAAGATCTTTAAGCAAACTATGTGTTTCTTTAAATATGGGTTATAAAGAAGATTCTAGGGGTCTCGTACAGCTGTTCCTGCATTAGGCTTTGGACTCTGTTATTTAGGAGATTGGGCTGCATGATCGTAACTGGTTTTTCTGTCCTGAAAAACCCTTAATTTAACTTAGTGCTCATGCAGGTACGCTTTGAAGCATGCTATACTTTAGGAGAGGTGAAAGCAACTGTATAAATAGAATTGTCAAATGCACAAATTGTATTTCCCCCCCCCCCCATTTTCAATTTGAGCAGTTTTAAGCACGTTACCAGCAACAGCAACTTGTGTGAGTATTTCACAGGCCAGCAATTCTCCCTTTCACGCTCCATGCTTCCTTAAAGGTTGTTATGAAAACACCACCTAGGAAGTTAAAAATACACTTAATGCTATCTCTGCCTGACTGCTGCGGCTCCTTCAGCCGTGTCAGAGCAGGTGGCACTTACATGAGCCATTGGCAGGTGGAAGCGAAGGTAGGGTGTGGGGTTCCCCACCACTACCCTCGGGTTGCCGGGTAGACCCCAGCACAGCCACGCAGGCACCTATTCCAGGAGGACTCTCTGCCCACTGGGGCAATGACAGAAGTGAGCTGGAGACAGAAATAAGGTGTCAGCGCAAAGGGCGGCTGTAGTAAAGTGGGTGCTGGGAGAGGCAAGTGAAGGCCTGAAGATGTTACAGTATGCTTTCTTCCTCCCTAGAAACACCAGTGTGCTTATTCAGAACCCAATTAACAAGACTCAGCTAGTGAAAAAACATTCATAAAGGTTTGGATGATTCTTCCCCCCCTTAATTATAGCAAGAATGATTTCACAATGGTGTTAGGCTGTGAACTGCTGCTGAAAGAGCACTGGGGGGGGGTGTCTCTGACACAGGAAGGAATGAGTCACACACCAAACAATGCTTGAGAAGTTCAGCAAATCCATTCAGAAGAGTTAAGAAAGATACTGAAGCTGCTTTTTAAAAAAAATTAATTTGGTAGAATTACTGTCATTTTAAATTTGTGTGAAACGTTTATTCTAATGTAGCACGAGTGAGCTGTAATGTAATTAACACCAGTGGCTGAGAGTTGGGTTCCTGTATGCCTGCAAGCATTTATATGGACAGAGCCCTGCCCCCACATCAGGTTTGTTGCATCCACTTTACTGTTCTAGTGAAGCATCCGTCAGAACATTAACCTTTCAAAAGTCTTCCCCCCTCTCCCCGCTTTCACATGAAAGCTGAATTTTGTGCTAATAAGAAAAATCACCGTTGAGAGTCATTTCTTACGCCAGCTTAGTCTAAATACCAGCACCTCTGGGAACGTTATGAGGTATAACTTCTGCCTTATGCGGGTTTTCTGAGAGTTGTTCTCTTTCCATAGGGCTGAATTCCGCAATGTTGAGAGGAGCCGCTCACAGCGCAAAAAATGCATTTACTCTTCTGTTGACGAGATCTCAGTACCATAACCCAGGATGGAATTTTTCCTCAGTGGGGACTGAAGTAGCGAAGAGGAGCTTCCCAATATGTTCCAGCTACACAACTGACACAAAATCAAGAAAGGAAAATAAAGAAACCATTGAGAGTCTCCACAGAGTGTCAGTCGATGTTAAGAAGATCCGCAGACTAAAGGAATGGGTCCTTCTCCAGGATGTGGCCTATGTTAAAGAAATAGCTGCTATGTTACAAGAAATGGGAGCAGACAAGACTGCTGTAGCCAACATTTTAGAACGCTGCCCAGAGGCCATTCTCCACACCCCTGCAGAGATAAACTCTCAAAGAGCTCTATGGAAATTAGTATGCCAGAATGAAAAACAGTTGATTAAATTAATAGAGCAATTTCCAGAGTCTTTTTTCACTATTGACTGTCATGAGAACCAGAAGGCAAATATACTGTTTTTTCAAGAGTTAGGACTTAAGAATCATATAATCACCAGGTTCTTGACAAGCGCACCAAGTATTTTCTACAATCCTCTTGAGAAAACCAGAAATGTGATAGAGACATTACAAAGAATTTATTTAAGTTTGGGAAGTTCTGAGGCAAATATGAAGATCTGGATACTGAAGCTATTGAGCCAAAATCCATTTATTTTATTAAATACCTCCAGCACAATCCAGGAGAACTTAGAATTTCTCCAGAAGAATGATTTCACTAACCCTGAAGTTCTACAGCTGCTGTCCAAACTTAAAGGCTTCATTTTTCAACTTACTCCTACTACTATGCAGAAGAGTATGCTTTTTTCCCAAAATGTCTTCAAGTGCAGCAATCAAGAATTAAAACAGCTAGTGCTGAAATGCCCAGCCCTTCTCTACTATTCCGTTCCGGTTTTGGAAGAAAGACTTGAAGGCCTGCTGAAGGAAGGAATTTCTGTAGCACAGATTAAAGAGACACCGATGGTGCTGGAATTGACAACGGAAATTGTTCAGTACCGAATTAAAAAACTCTCCGCTTTGGGATACGATATAAAGAGTGGAACTCTAGAAAGCTTGCACGGTACTAAGAAAGATTTCGAAGTCAGTTATGGTAAGATACAGTCAAAGAAGGAGAGACCAATGTTTAATCCTGTTGCTCCTATAAACATTGAAGATTAATTTGAATCTTATCATTTAAATTACGCAAAAACCAACTATCAAAGAGAAAAGAGATGTTGGTTCTTTGAGAAGAGCCAAAACAAAAGCAATCCTAACCAGACTGTAGTCTTACACTGTACTTTGTTCTGGACTGGGTGTTAGGCACAACTTCACAAAACAATTGTAGCTTTCTAGTGTTTTCAAATAATATCATAGAACCTGATTATTATAACGGTTGCCTACCCCCCCCCCCCCCCAAGGAGGACCTCACATGGGGCTGTTTTATTTTTATGTTCTGTTACATTTCCCTATCTAACAGGGCATTGGCTTTGGATTTTCAGTTCTATCACTGCACAGTCTACCTTATGGTAGTGATTAGCTCAATCTTTATTGGAGAAAGAGAAAAGGGTTATTGTTTCCAGCAGTGTTCATCAAACCACTGGTTCTCTGACTTTTGGAGACTCTTCTGGAGTTCCCTTCCTTATTGTTCAAATAAGTAGCTCTCACTCCCAGATACTGAACTGTAGCAGATTTTATTTCATGGACAGGAGAGCCTAGCTAGGTCACAGTCTGAGAACAGGGGCAGGACATAATATATTTATTTAATGACTCCTACCATAAGGCCCTACTATATTTGTGTATAAACTGTAATACAAAGAAACTACACGATATCCTCCTTCATATTTCCAAGACTTCAAAATTCACTCCTTTTGCAAAAGGTTAGCAGCAGGAAGAAATATATTTATTGCTATTGTCTAGTTCTTAATTTCTTCTTTTCTAGCAAAGCTCGGGGAGAGAAAAGGTTACAGAGAGACTCAAACGAGTCTCAAATGATCACAGGAGAAAGGAAAAAAAGTCGTGCTCTTATATTAGAAGAAACAAAACTCTAGTCCATAAACCACTGGTGATTAAAAAATGACTACCAGATTTGTACACAGCTGCCACAGTTTCTAAATATACGGGTGATACTGCTTCTCAGATATCATCATATGGTTAATTGTTGACAAGTGCTGGCCTTCAAAATAGTAACTATCTGGCAGTGTTTAAGTCCTCAGGGTATTTTATTTGTTTTCATTTGTGGACTGTGAATGATAATATAAATTAGTAGCATTATTGACAATCTAGAATTGGGATCATCACTGTTTTATTTCTCAGGAAGACTTTCCTAAGCAACTATTCCATACACGTTCCTGCTTGACAGAGGGAGAAAAACTAGTTACACACCCCCTTACCCCAGGCCATTCTTCAAAGTAATTTTTAACAGACATTTTGGCAGCATGTCCAGGGTTCTTTTTCTTAACAAAAAGTTTTAAATTGCTGAGGAAAGCTGGTATTGAATTATTAGTTGAGAGGGTGGGCTGCAGGATCATGATTTTATATAGGCTGCTACGTTATGCACTGGAAGCTTGGAAAGGGGCTAGAAACATCTGGTCAGAGCAGTGCCAAGATCTCAACAGCTGAATGTCTTAAAACTCAACGCCGTGCAGGCGAGTGCAGACGTGACAGCTGCTTGTGGGGCGAAAAAACACCGCCAGTGTAAGAGCCTGTGTGACAGTGGCGAGAATGCAGGAGGTGGCACATATCACCAGTGCAACAGGAGTCAGCCTTTCTAAGCCATTTCTTTGCTGACTTGCCAAAACACATTATTGTTTCCCAAGAAGAAACTGGGAAGACAGCTATATTAAAAATTCATAGAGACTTGCCTTTGTCACTTTCAGGCTGTCCTTCAGCACTCCACTATTAAGCAGACCACAATGTTATCGGAATTCAAAAGCATCCTTCCCCTCAGACACAAGGGGGCATTTCAGCTCACTGAAGCTATTCATAATACACTAACGCTGAACCACAGAACCCATTGGTGGTTCAGGATGAAAAGGAAACCGAGATATAAAACCATGTCTGCCCTGAAAATTTAGTTTCAGCATTTCCACGGGTGTCTGTTTTTAAAGTTCCTGAAACAGCTTATCCCCAGCAGCAGCGGAGAAAAGAGGCAAGAGACATGTTTCCTTAACTGAGTCACAGTCTGACTGTGGTGAGTTACCACAAACTCATTTTCCCTTCTGAATGGTTCAATTTCTCCTCCTCCCCTTTCAAAGCAAAAGCATAAGCAGAAAGACTTTTTTTCTTACTAGCGGAGCAAAATTCATTCAATCCTTCATTCACAACTCTATGCCCGTGACTGGTTTCTCTTTTCTTCACAGGATTCATTTATAATAAAACCTCAGGGAAGCTCCCAATTACCAAAATGTTGTATTGCTGAAATCTGCTTCCTCATCTCTTGCTGTTACTCACAGTGAATGCAAACAAGTTTATACCATTAAGTCCAGCACATAAAAGCCCGTAGACCAGCATTTTGTTATGTAGGGAGCGGTCAGGCATACAAGTAGTTTCATAAACATTTTCCCCTTTTGAAACAAGAGCTCAGAAAAGGTAAATAAAATAAACTCACCAAAAAACCAACCCCAAAACACAAGAACAATCCCACTCTCCCTGAAAACTTCAGTACCATATTCCATTCAGTTCACTATAATCTTAAAAGAGGGAATCCCCAAGCCTCAGTTCCCAGATAAAAATAATAAAATTGGTGCAAGGGATTTTGTACAGAGCCAACACCAGAGTGAAGTTACAGTTTTTGTTAAGAGCTAATTGGTGCTGTTTAGATGTGGATAAAAGGCATTCTTGGGCATGATATAGTTGGGAAGATGCACATCTACGTATGCCTTTCTCCACAAATTAACTAGGAAGCTTTCAAATGTCTGAAACAGCAACAATTTAATGTTTCATAAGTGTCAGGACAGAATCAGAACAAGTTTTTAAAGACTAAGCGAGTTTCACAAGTGAATGGAAAATATGCAGGATATAGGACAAAGCTCATTTCAAAAACTAAAACCATACGGCACATAAAGTGTTTCAGTTACAAGGTTCAGAAGTAATAACTACAGGGTACGTTAAGAACAAGACATAATGAAGTGTTGGCAGCTCTTTACAGATGTAACATCGCTTACCTCAGACCACACGTGTTTTGCAGCAAGTTTCATAGTATAAAAATTAGAGAATGGCATTTAAAAAAAAAGTGTGACTGGTTCAACATTTATGATTTCTGAAAAGAATTACGAAGGGTTGGGTTGAGTGTCACAAATATCACTACGCTCCAAACAGGAGACTTTTAACAGTTCAGCGGTAGCACTTCAGGGATACATCTACATACTGCCTAGGGAGCAGACAACACTGAATTATTTGCCTCCAGTACCCAAGCCAGCTCATTTCTAGAGCTAAACAGCATCCTTAAACTACACTAGTCTGTATTCTATGCAATTAGCTTTTGACTAATGAGAAAAAAAACAGTTAAAGTTTTCCATTTGTTGCATAAACTTACCTCATCATGCCCTCACAGCAGCATGGAGTGAAGCAGCTGGTAGAACTAACAGAAGGAGCAGATAACTTCATTTGCTGGGCTTTTGCTCTCCCCGCCACCCCAAATCCCCACGCTTATGAATAACGTGCTACTAACATATACAACAATTAGTGATATCAAATAAAAGTTGTTCCAGGCTGCAGCTGAAGTACCCATGGCTCAGAGAGACTTGGTTGACTACTGTACCATAATTTACACAGTATACTTTCAACACCCATGAATATTGGACTAAGCTTTAGACAACTGATATGTTTGGATTTTTTTTTTTTTTAATTTCTAAAAAAGCCTCCTGCTATACCCTTCTTGTAAGTTCTCTGTAGGAATACAAGTTTTGAGAAAATACTGCATACACAACATTCACAGTCGTCTTCTATGGGCTTCCAAAGAGGGTACTTATTTGCAAAGTCAGTACACACACACAAAGAAAGTCACCAACAGCTTCTACTTTAAGGCAACCTCAAGCTGTGTATTACAAGTACATTTTGCCAGACATGCTGTAGAGAACAGACAAATGTTCCCATTTGAGGTGTGTCAACACTTGGAATCTGTCGGTATTCTATTTACTTGGATGATTTTTTTTTTTTTAAGGCCTCGTTCTACCTTTTTTGGTTTGTTTTAAATAAAAGTATTGCATTTTATTCAAAAATCAAAATGCAGAGTATGAGAGAAAGACGTAGTGAAAAATTCCTTGCACTTGCTTAAACAGAGCAAGAAGCTAACCTGGTGCACCGTGGAGCTGAGAAAACAGCTTTGCTGGTTCTTCAGTGGTTTCCAGCTACACAAAGGAATTTCTTTCAAGTCAGATAGTTGTGCTAGATGACCACAAACATCAGCCCAGTTTCCATTAAGTCCTCGTTTTTTTTCTAGTGTCTACAAGAAGTTTATTAGAAGCAAGTTTTCACTTGCGGGAGATAGATGTGTATCATTAAATACACCTGAGATGGAGCAATCTTGTTTTCAGGAAAAACTGACAAAGTTTCAGATACTAGGATTCGTAAAGAGAGTCTAAAGCTCATTCTGTAGGCTGTACTGAAATGACAGGACAGGTTTTCTTTACACAGCTTAACTTATAAAAAAGGATATTTTTTTTTTCTAATAAGGCATTAAGTTAGTATACTCTTTATGATCCCTTCTGCCATGTTGTCAAACTGTCTCACTTTTATCTTCCACTCTCATTTCCAATTTCTCTACACCTCCAGTTCAATTTGCTCCAGTTTGCACTGGCAGAACGTGGTGATGAATAAGTTTACAGGCTGCCTGCAAATACAGTTTCATAACCAGAACTCCTGGGGTCCGTCCAACCCTGCCCTTACACAGCTGAAGGATCCTTAGCAGGAGGATGGGGAAACCACTGAGAACAATAAACGGCATCTCCTCACATTGCTAGAACGGCAGAGATTACGCATTTTTTATGTTCACATTTTTAGCCCAAAACTGCAAAAAAAGACTTACAGTAAATGAATATTCAAATATGTATTATCCCTTCAGATACACTTACTTCTATAGTTAAAGTGTAACATTTCACCAGATACAAAGCTTCAATCTAGGCTCTAATAAATCTTCATACTCTGTGCTAGCCAAGCTTCTTCCATCCTTTACAGATGAAATCGAGTTACTTGCACAGCTCTTTAGAAGATAAAGTGTCCAAGACACATGGCTTCTCGTGGTCCAAATCTCAGCAGATTTTAATGCCACTGATGCAATATTCTTGAGAATCAAGTATGTATCAGTTTTGGTTTTAGTCAGACTTATCCTTTTTCTTTCCTGTTAAGGGCACTTTACTTGCAACTGCAGATCCTACAGCTGTAACACCTCCAGCCACAGCAGAAACACTTCCTTTGACTAGCCCTACTCCCACTGAAGGCACAGATGTGACCGCTGTTTTGGTAATTTCCAAGCTCTTCTCTCCAATCCAAGCAACACCCCCAATTGTGGCACCAACAGCTCCCTTCGTGACGCTGAAGAGGCCACCAGTCACACGAGAAAGCATGCCAGGCTGCTGCTGCGGGTGGTCTTTTATCGAACCTAAGGGAGGAAACAACAAGCAGATCAGTGCTATAATCAAGAGAACCACAGTTCCAAATAAGAACAGACACTCTGCTGCAGTGAGACATAGCAAGACAATGCTGTTTTCTAAAACACAAATAAGTACTGAGCCTACAAATATCAGTCATGTACCTCTCAGATGGTCTTACATGATAAACTTCTGTCCTCTAAATGCACCACTACCCTCCCAGACTCTGGAAGGTCTCATGGCTAAATTAGCCTCATTTCTGGACTTCAATAATAGGGGGGATGAAAGCCTCCTCTTTCCCCCCGTACTAACATTCGCCACAGAGAGGGGTGCCCTCAACAGCAGTAACACTATCCTACTGTTCAAATCTCTAAGAAAGGACTGGAAAAAGTCTCCTGGAGAAGCAGAGCCAAAGATTTATTAAAAAAAAAGAGATGTTCTTTGAAAGAGCTCACCTTGAGACAAAGTTGCTTCTTTGCTTCGTAAGTACTATTTTGAAGAAGTGTTAACAAGGTTTGTGTACAGGGGGCAGGAAAGAGGGAAAGAAGGTTACAAGCAAGAGAGCAATCAGGAGTCAAAAGAGAATGAGAAGGACACAGCTGATACCAGCTCCACTGTATAACTTCCTTTCTTCTTCATGTAGACAAATCTAATTTTGTTCCAAAAAGGCCTCTTCTATAATTTGGACAGGGAAAAAGAGGTGGGGCAGGGAAGTGTCCAACTGCCAAATAAGCTTGTTAAATAACAAAAGCCGTCCACAAAGGTATTGGTTAATAATAGCAAGGAGTTACAGACTCACAACAGAAGTCCCAATATGATGCACAAAACCAAATTTCAAACTATAGGGTTTCTGCATGTTATTGATCACATAAATGTTTTTCCTTTTTCTTGCTATATGCTGTACAAGTCAATTCTTATTGCGTATTTATGGTACAATTACACAGCCTCAAAATAATAAAGAGTATCAAAGTAATAGAAAGACTCCCAGAATTAGCAACTTAGCCTTCCGATAGTTTAGTAGTTACTTCATATTTCTAAATGGAGGCTTCAAAATCCTAAAGATAAATGTGCCTTGCCTCTAAAGGGAATTAAGACTGCAACTCCCACTACAGTATAAGCATCATCTAATCTTCAAAGCAGAAGTAGGAAGATGAAACAGTACATTAATTTAAACAAACAAGAAAATATCATCTGCTGCACCTATAAACTAGTAGCCCGTATACATATTTGTCTCTAAGGTATTTTCAGTGTGAGCCTTGAGAAACCTCTGGTCTCACCAATGTTGTGCACATAAGTGTTTTTCACCTCCTGTCTTGTCAATTCCTCACCTCCTGTCTTGTCAATTCCTCACCAACCCCAACACTTTAAAAAGACTTCAGAGAAAAGCAGGGAAAGAAACAGCTAAAAGCAGGGCAAGAGTTCCAGAGTCGTCTTGTATTTTCTAGCTACCTGTAGATAATAAATGGGATTTAACAGACACATTTCCTTTCTCAGGGAAAAACAACAGGGGCAACCAAGAAAAGAGCAAGTGGAACCACAGTGAGCAGAGCTAGGGAAGAAATAATCATGAATTAAAGAGCTGAGGGAGTCAGCAGCAGAAAGACCATGCTTAGAAGAGGGTGAGTACAGAGAAGCAGGGAAAAAGAAAAATCACCTCTAGATCCACCAGAGACCTATATCCAGCCCCTATAAAAGGCATTCACTATGCACTGCAACATGCCTTTGGAGAACCATCAGAACAGGTCTCTGCCTCCAGTGCCCTGACTGCTGAAAACTCCCATTCAGAGGACAGTTCCCAAGAGTCACCTCCCAGCAATCATTTGCTACCACATGAGAACTAATATGAACGAAGAAAAAGCATAAATAGGAACAGTGCAACTCAAGTGAGAAAAAAAATACTAAAAATGCTTTTAGCTTACGCTAGTCTCTCTTACTGAAAAACTGATATAGGTACCAAAGAGTCATGGAAACTAGAAACACAGATTCATGGAATGGTTAGAGCTGGAAGGGACTTTAAAGATCATGGAGTTCCAACCCCCTGCCATGGGCAGGGACACCTCCCACTAGCCCAGGTTGCTCAAAGCCCCATCCAGCCTGGCCTTGAACACTTCCACATAAACATAAATGACAGCCTTTTACTTAAAGCCAAATACCCCTCCTGGTTCATTTTAGGCCAGCAGCTTTCAACCTGGACATCTCCAGCAAAAATGCATTGCCAACACAAGCACACAGAGATCAGAATTTCTATTTATATTATAGAAAGCCTTTAAAGAATCACTGTCAGAGAGGACCATCTAGAGCCTAGTAAAAAATCCACCGTCTAGGTATTAATTCAGTAGAGGATTCTTGTGACCACACTTGCGCACCTCATAAAAAATTTGGTCCAAAAGTGCTTTGCTTCCACCCAAACTGTATCTCCATCATCAGGGTGAACAGGAGCAAAGACTTAACACATTGAATTTTAAGAGCTGATTTCAGTAAATCAGACCTGATGTTAGCAAGAAAGGAGCCATCATATCTAACTTAAAAAGTAACAAGAGAGAAATGAACAAAAGTAACCTTAACATGCTTTTCCTCACATTCCTTCAGGCAGCCAATGCCCTGACAACATCTACTCCATTTCACAAATGTAAATACTGACTGTGACTTAGTGTATTAGTAACTTCTGATGGTGGTTGCCACATTCCCATCTCATTCCCGTTTCTATTGTCAATTAGATCTAGTAAATGCCTGCAGCTGTGAAGTTTTTATTGCCAGTTGATTTCTATTCTAGCATATGCATTTCTGGTGTCCTCGTTTCTAATGGGTATGAGGAATAAGGTAAAACAGATCATTCCTAAACCTAGGGAGAAAAATGACACAAGTTCCCTGTTCAGGGGCTGGCTCTAGCATGGTGTGTTGCAGCCGGCGTCCTGCTGAAAAAGAGTCCAACAGTGAACAAGAGTTTGAATGAACGTAGGTTTCAATGGTTGGCGCCACTTGCAAAGCAGAAAATAAAACATTAGAATAGCACTACTCATGGAAAGCATGAGCACAACAGCTTCTTCTACATATGTATTTCTTTAAAGCCTTTGGGCACCAACCTCATTGAGTGTGATTTGAACAAACTGAAACTATTTATATCTTTATGAAAAACTGCAAATTAGTTTTGGAATTGAGCCTTTCCTCTAAGGATTTTTTTTTTTTTTGGCAGCCTGTTCAGAAATGATCTCTTGCCAAGATCCAACTGGTAGCCTTCCATCCTCATTTGGCCTTCTTTCTACAATAGTGTAAGGTTATCACGTATGAAGGCCCTGTATGACATTTAAAACAGGGATGTTCTTCAATATTCTAACATTTTAACTAAACTCATAAGGCTCAAAGGTGCATGTGAAACAGAATCATAAGGAAAAAGCCTCTTCAAGGATGGAGTTTCCATTAAGACAAGTTACATTTCATACTAGTCCCTCAAACTACACCAGCTTTCTCCACCTATTTAGACTTCATATTCAAACCAGTTGTTGCAATACTGAAATGAAGATACTGCGCAGAAGAAAGTCAGTCTTAATTGCTCACAAATTATAAATAAAACCTGGCAGTCCCTTATGATGATCCAACCCTGCTGTTATGCTCTAAACCTGGACAACCTACTGAATATTCTATGAAGACTAAAAAAATGTTTGTTTCACTGCCTTCCCTAAAAAAGAATCAGTTGTGAAAAAAACAGTTGTAGTTTACCAGTCAGACCACTGTTCACTTTCTACATGTGAGGTTTAACATGTATGAAACACAATTCAATCTTTAAGGGGAAAAACCCCTTAAAAGCAGCATCTTAACAATTAGACTTGAAGAGAATACATATCAGGGCATAGTTTCCAACCTGGCATTTTCTTTCAGAAATGCTTCTAGAATTTGACAACTCTGTAAGAGCTTAAAGAGACAGACTTTTGTCCTCACACAGTGATACTGTAACAAGTTCAAGTGTAGCAGATCTTAAGAATCACTGTGCCATGAAAATCTGTTTTTCCCTTTCCTCTCATCTTCCGGTACTTGTGTTTCCTGCCTAGTAGTTGTTAAGAATAGAATGACATATTCCACTTCAACCCTTCTCCTACAGTTAGTGGATAATGCTGTTGTCCAAGTGAAGTAAATTGCTCAGTTATACAACATATAAAAGCTAAGAAAAAGAAACCCAAACCAACAAATAAACAGAGCTTTAGAGGGCCATTATAAATTGAAGTGCAATGAACCAAGAGGTATCAGGACTCACCGACCTTTACATCCAACAGATTTAGTCTTAAATCAAGAGAAGACAGAACACAGACAACCTGTGTGCCAGGAACAGCTTTTGATCTAGTGTGCCTCCAGTCATATTATGCAAACAGGACTCTTCACAGTCCTGCTGTTCCACAGCCCGGAAGGGAACTCTGCTCATTTGCAACTGCACTTCCTCTGCAGATCTAATAACCAATTTCAGATTCATTTGGTTCAGGAGACCAAGATGACACTGAATTAATGAAGTCAAGTGTTTGTTTGTTTTTTAGGAAATGCTGAGCTTAAGTCAACAATTAAAACCACAGTTAACAGTATAATGGAAAGGGGTCTCCAAAAGCAATACTGAAGTTTCATGTATTTTTAAACACATCTTGTTTAAAAGTCACAAGCACTATGACCTCAGCAAGGTCTCCAAAAGCAAAGCTGGGCTCTTTCCAACTCATATAATGAACAGCAGAAATAAATACCTATTGAATCAACTCACATCTCTGGAAACTAATCTGCAAATTATGTCCTTCAGTATCTGCCCATCTTCTCCATAATTTATCAGTAAAGTTGTTTACTGAGTTATATGCAGTCGCCTTATTGTAATCATGATAATGCAGAAGTGAACAACAATCCAGGTGCATCCCATCCCAGGGATGCCTTGCTTTACTGCTACTTAAATGAAAGTTAAAGTGTTCAGCTTCTAGACCCACTTTTTTAAAGAGAGATCTGATGTTCTGATGAAGTTCTGTGAATTTACTTGATATTATGAAAACTAATACATACCTTCCAGTGGTTCATCATGGAGGTATGATGGGACCTCCTGTTGATTTTTGTCCGTTTGATTCATTATTGCCTAAAAAAAAGAAATTCACATATGCTGTACATCTTTTCTGGCAATGCATAAATGTTATTCATGAAAACAAAATTCATGTAGTTTAAGTTCCACAGAAAAGGAAGTTCTTATTTGTCACTAGGTATGTTCTGGATTCATTACAGATCCTGCCCAAAACTACTGCTATTTCATTATCAGACTCTGCTTTTGTATTCTTCATGCAGACTTAGTACTTGAAAAAGGAACCCTCCTCCAGGTCAGCAGGCTTGGTGAGAGCTGCCACCCCACACAAAGTGCATCTCAAACCTAAAAAGCAATTAGGAAGAAAAACAGCATGAAAAGAAAAACTACTGTATGACAGTGGCTTTTACGTACTAAAAAAGCAAAGCCCAGTGATCATAAAGGTGTTGGACACTAGAAAAACAACAGCAGCATGCCTGTAAGATCTATCAGTACCTGGAAAGCAGTAAATTACAGAAACAAGCCCTTGCAGCAGAATTTGAATAAATGCCATAAAAACAAGACAGAAGAAGCATAGTGAAAACACTCCTTTTATCTTGTAATAGTACTGCATACACACTGTGGTGATAGCAGTAGAACCAGACTGTTTTAACTCTACACAAATTTGTCAATTAAAATATTTCAGAAAGATTTCTTTACACCAAAAAGCTGTTTCCCAGAGCAGTTCTCGAACAGCAGTCCCTGACAGGGAGGGGAAGCACAGGAGAGAGCTCAAATCAGCAGCTCTGCTTACTGCCTCTTCCCTTCGGAGGGGAAGAAAGCATTATCTATTCCAGGTTTCCCTCCTGCTTTCCTCCACCACCAAAGTGCACCTCAGTGTTAAGTCCTGCCTCCTTCCCTGAGCCCTCCTGCCAATCCTGCTTTCCCTCCTCAGCAGGCATTGAGGTCAGGAAAAGGGGAAAGAAAAATAAGTTGCATTTCACCACTCAGCATCCTTCCGTCCTCCTGCCAGTGACCTATTAGTTCCCTTCTCCCTGCACATATACACAAGCCTTTAAATAATTCAATTTCTTCCAGGAGTCACTGACCAACACAAAAATAACTCCAGCCTGTCTTGCCATGCCCATATCTCTCCATATGTCCTCTGGGTGAGAAAACAGTGGCTGGGATCTGAAGAAAGGATGAGGAGGCAGAAGCAGAACTTGAGGGTGGGAAGACTCACCTGGAAAACAACAGCTAAAACCCTCACAGTATAATCATGAAGTCAAAGCATCACAGTAAAAATCAGCACCCACACACTACATGATAGATCTTTGGATGCGAAGCAAGCCTAAATTGAATATTCAAGAGTCCTCACAATCAGCACTAAGGGTATCAGTTCACGACTCAGAAAACATAGGTACCTTGACACAAGAAGCTGAACAGGAAAGCAAGGGGAAAAAAAACCTCTCCTACCAGGTTGGCTGATTTGATGGCAATGCTGAACAAGTACCTCTCAAAAGCCAGAAATACAAACAAGAAAGCTAAGAAACAGGAAAGTGAGCAGCAACGCATCAAGATGGATGACTAAACACATGAGGGCTAAGAGGCAATCTGAAAAGTATCAATTACAGAGTTTCTTGTCACTTCATTTAATTGCGGGCCAGCAAGTCAAGGAAAGAAAAAAAGAAAAAAAAGAAAAGGAAAAATAGCCCAGCCGCTCCCAGAGAGCAACCAAGGGCAATCTTCTGAGAAAGGACTGGATTCAGGTACTACATGACTTGCATTCATCTAATGCAAGCTGGAAGAAACACAAGGATTTTGTCCTCGCTATGTGAAGTTACAGGTAGGTTGTTGCTTTTTTCCCCAACTTGAAACAAAAATATCAAGCACTATAAGAAAGAGAAAGCGGATGCTGTAAGAAACTGACAGGCCTGACATTATTTGATCAAGACATCTGTACAAAGATGAAGCAACTATGTTTCTATTTAACATATGACCATTTTGTTCATTAAGATGATTAGTCTTTCAGAAATTTGGAAAAATTTTGTTTGCTGCATTACAAAAGGTCCTAAAAAAATAAAATAAAAGACACAACCTAGCAAGTCTTACTTCAAACAAAGGAATTAAAAAAGGGACCAAAAGTTTTAAAGCAGGCTCAACGGAGATACAAATGAGTTAAGTCAGGGATAAATTGACTTTTATAAAGAATTACCTCTGCTAATATATTTGTATCTAGCAAGCATGTATCTCCCAAAAGAAACCCCAGTGAAATTGCTTATTTGAGCTTTCAAAAAGTTTGTGTCAACAATTCCTCATAAGAGGCTCAGAAAAGTTATTTAATCTTATGAGGAAAGACAAAGCAGTGTCAGGGATTATCAACAAGTTTAGAGGGGAGATGGAATAAGTTACCAGTTCGGAAGATAGCAGAATGCTAGAAAGCATCACAAGGCTCTACACAAGTTTTAGTATTTACTGCTATTAAGAAGGTATTGGACACAGCAGCACTTACAGCAGATACAGCCCTGATGAAGTACCAAGGATCTGCCACGTCAAGCATCAAATAAATATTTGAGACCTGTCCAATGGAAAGAGTCAGAGGAAGGCTGGCAAACAGGGCAGGTAAAAGGTGCTTTCATAACTCTCTGTAATCGAGTTTAGGCTGCTGTCAGATTTGCTTGCATTTCCTGCAAAGCTAAATGAGCTAAGCAACATACTGGGGCACGGGAGTTCCACAGCAGCATTTCTAGTTTAGTGATGAAGTATTTAAAAAACAAAAACCAAGGCAACATATAATATCACAGCACTACATAAAAAGAAAAGTTATAAGATTAGGCATCCCTCCTCTGCTACTTTCTCTAGAACCTTAAGGTTACACAACTCTTGACCACAAGCTACTTTTAAAAAGGAACATTACAATGCATCACTCAAACGCAATGATTTAACACAATTGCAACTCCTTCTAAACCATGGAAATACTTCACTCTCACACTCAACTACATGGACCGCCATTTTCTACAGCTCATGCACCAGTAACCTGCTGCCATCAGACCCCAGAAATTAATGGGGTATCTATATGGGCCTGAAAAGAACACCTAAGGGAAAATAAATTGAACTGAATTTGTTCTACACAGAATTGAGCTTTCAGCGGTCTGCAGATCAGAAAGTTGAGAACTACTCTATGATGGGTGGTTCTACAAGTGCTTGGAAACACTCCAGGGATGCTGCAGGAGATGCACCTACCCAGCTTGTGCTAGGTTGTACTCACTGTTCTCCTACTACATCAGCACAAATGAAAACAGAATCATGTCACTTTCAGAAAAGGCTCATGGCTTGTCCTGAAACAGAACTTGGCACACAAGAGCTCACAAAGCAGAATTCAAGTCCTTTTGCTTCTCTGTAGATGCTCTGCAGCGAATCACAGAATTGAGACCAAGATCCAACAAAAAGCTTTACGCAGAAAATTTTCAGATATCTAGGTTACAGCCTGCATCATGCATTCTTGTATCAAATTTAACATGTCAGGAGACTTAAGAGTCTCTGAAAAGTGATCCAAAATCCTGTGCACTAAACAAGGTGTAGCATATCTTGTGAGCAGGAAATACTACACACAGCAGCATGTCTTCCTTAAACCTGGCTCCCCTCCAGAGATTTAAGCCGAGTATTTCTATTGACTGGAGGTCAAAAGCCCGGAATAGCTGCTTGGTGGCAGATGACTTCATCCAATCTTGGAAGAGGGCAGGAATATAATTTTTTTTCTTCAAAAATTGAAGTGAGAGAAGCAGAAACCACTCACCAGCTTTTATGTAATGCCATCAAGGTGAGCACTCACCTACAGTTCAATGCCTCCTTCGTCTAATAAGATTCAAGCTCGTATGTCCCACGTTGCAGGAGTCTCCTGGTCACCAGACTGCAGTGTATCCTATAGGAGGTTCCTCTTCACCCTCCCTGTTGAAGGTGTGCCCCCACAAAGAAGAAAGCAAAATTCATGAGACCCAACAGAGATTACAACTCGTCTAACACCTAAGGCACTGACGTGGAGGTGCAAGGATAAGACTTTCATACAGAGAATTAAGTCATTCAGACATGGAACTGAGTGAGGAACTTCAGAAACTTAAGTTGGAAGCTGCAGATTCAAAGTCCCATGTGCACTGAATCATTAGTCACAATTATTACCAGAATTGCAAGCACACGCAACAAGGCAAAGATTTATCAGAAGCCTGAACCTTGGAACTTTTCTGATACTTCTTTCAGAATCTTCAGAGTATGCCAACTGGCCAAAAAAAAAAAAAAAAAAAAGGCAAGCAAGTAGAGCTTTCTTTGGCATTTTCATCCTGTGATGCCAAATTCACAGTGCCTTGTGTCACTTGGTAAATGGCTCCAGCTTCATTTAATGCCTGCACTAAACAATCACATGGAATGAGGCAGGATCTCTGAGTCCTTGCAGAACTCATATGGACATTCACGAAACAGAAATCTAGCGTATCAGTGGCACTCTCCAGTCTCCTCCTTCATCTGAGCAAATGAGTACACAAGCTGTACATTTCCTTATGTTAAGAAGTTAAGGAAAAAACAAATCTTAAAAGGTATTTCAAACAGGGACCCGTGCAAACTACTTGCTGGTTTTTTTTTTTTCCTGTGTGCTTATGAGGGTGCTAGTCATTTAAGAGATAAGGGATAACTTATCTTTTTAACAACACATTAAATTATGTATCAACTTTAAGATTAAAAAAGTATAAAAACCAATAAAAATGGAAGTTACTCTCTCAATTGGTTTTAAAGAAGAAAACACACTGTCATTTTGTCAGAATATGAAATACATAGGAAGTTTTAATGCTTTATATTGTTGTAAAGGAATAAAAGGCTTGGAAAAAGATTTTTAATTTTAATTTTTTAATGCTATTTGTAACATTAACACTGTTAAAGGACCCTGAATGAAAGTGCCAGGAAGCTGTGGAGGTAACAGTACAGCCACACATGCATTCACATCAAAGCTGATTAAAACAAAACTTTCTCACCAAATATATTCTTTCGTGAAGATTTCTAATTCGTTGTTTCCACAGAAGTATTCTGCATACACCTACAAGAAAAGTAGAAGGTTAGTGACATCTTATGGAACTGCATTCCTGTCACATACCTGCCATGCGAGTATGGTGGCAATCATAAACACAAAGCCCCACGGCAGGGGAGAAGCACACTCGGCATGGCCTTGAGATGCCACAATTTTCTAAGATTTATCTCAACAAAACACCGATTCCTCCTGTGCTCTTGGGCAATGGAGATAATTTTACTTGCTCCGTATGCTGCCATGAGGATTACTATGAAGCATGGTAATCAATGTTAAGACACAACCTCTCCTTAACGAGTCTGCAGTTCTCAAACAGCAATTCGTGTAAAGTTTTAGCCTTCCATTGAGAAGTGGGCTCTGACCATTACAGACGTGCATGCAGCTTCAGATGATGTTCTTGATGTCTTTCTGACTTTACAGACAAAAAGCCCTACTGTTTCAGCACAGCAAACCTGGCCCAAGCAACAGCCAGTAAAAACTGGCTTGTTTCAATGCCACTACTCAGCAGCAATGAAACTACCCAAGGATGGGGCCAATTTCAGTTGGCAGCATAATGCTGCTCCAGAAGGCCGCAGCAGCAGCAGACAGCGCTGGAACTATTCACCTGACAGAACTGCAAACAAACCAATTGCCCCATCTTAGTCCATCATGAAAAAAAATTATCTTCCTTCTGCTCACCAGCTATGCAGTTAGAAAGCCTGGCTACAGAGCTGATGGAGAACAAAACAACCCTTGCCACGTGCACAGCCCTCCTTCCCCCTTTCAGTGGCTGCAGATTTCAAAATGAACCCGATGTCTTTCATGTACATGAAACAAAAATACATTTTATAAAGAGTAACAGGGCTCTGCTCTCCAAATTAAACAAGGAAATAATCATGAAGCCAAGAAGGTAATCCCACCCATGGCTAGTCTGCAGGGTACTGCTTCAAGCTGCACAAGCGACCCCAGACTATTAGCTTCCCTGCTTTACGCCTTGGATTAGGGCTTGTAGCATGTCACAAGGAAGAGTGCTCAGTGCTGTTAGTTCTCAGACATAAACTCCAGAGCACAGCTGACATGGGAGCCTGTTTTTCAGTTAGTTAATGCAAGGGAGACAGTTGACTGAGCCTCTGGAGGAAGAAAGAGTCAACACTAACAGCACTAAAGTAAAAAAACAAATCCAGGCACGCAGAAAGCATGTAGCTAAAAACCAAGAGCATAGCTGACATTTCAACAAGCCTTCTGTTTAAAAGCCAAGTTTCAAAATTCAGATTTATATACAAAGCAAGACTGGCCTGGAAGCAAGCATGCACATTTCAGGGGAAGAAAAAGACACAGTTTTCAGGGAAAGAGTATATAGCAAGTTGATCAGAAGTTTCCAAGTGTGAACCACTGCTTACTTTTAAACCTGGAGCAGGATGGGCTACAACCCCTCAAAAAAAGTCTGCCATAAGAAACATAAACAACGGGCTCACAGCATGTGGGGTTCAGCACACAACATATCTGTATTAAAAACCAACCAACCAAACACACACACACACACACACATCACATTTAAAAGCAAAAAAGGAGGCATATCTCCTGAAAAAGAGACACCAAACCCTTAACTCCGCCCAGGACATTACATTATTGATTCTGCCTATAAATGAACCCAGCATTTCTCCATCAAAGTAACTGAAGTATAGATCAGACTCCAAAACAGGCTCTTCAGAACATCTGATGTCGGCAATCATTGGCAAGGTACCAGTCACAGGTTGCAAGAATCCAATTTCCACTTTTCTAGTCCTCCAAACCTGGTTTCTAGAAATTAAATTATAAATTCCAGTAAGGCACAGGGCACAGCTTCAAAAAGTCCAAGGAAGTTCCATTTTACTAGTCCAGTCAGCCTCTGCCTCCTGCTAACTCAGCTTTCTAAAGCAGAGCCTTCCCCATTTTTTTCTAATGCTTTCCCAACTGCCTGAGCTCCACACCTGCCTCAACAATCCTTTTCCAGGAGACCTACAAAGACAAAACCTGACAGTGCCCAACAGTCAGGGCAATAAAGCAGCTACTGAACTTCCTTGCCACCCTGCTAATGAAATAATGAACTTTTTCCCTCGCATCCACCACCTGTTTGCTGGCTCCTGCCTGACATTTATCTATTCACTTGCTAGACCGGGACCACATCTTGGTTTGCGCTTTTGCAACACAAGTCCATTTCTGTGCTGAGGAGGCAACATCAACTAAACTAAAGGTTTAACCACAATTTAATAGAAAGCTTTAAAAAAAATATATAAAAATCTCTCAGTCTGGATAGTATTTACTGAGCAGTCTTAAAATTGATGCGCATACAAACCAGTGTTTGTGTACTAAATTAAGCTATCTTTTATGTAGCCTTCCAATTATACGGAGACATGCTGCCCAAACCAATGCTCTGCATGCACCGGAGCAGGCTTCGTGTGCTTGGTATTTATCTGCCTTACGCAGCAACATCCTGATCCAGAGCTCTCCATTAAACCATTCTGCCAGTTAAACAGCCAGAAGGAAGCATATAATTGCATCCGCAGAGACTGCCTAGGAGCTTCGCACAATGACCAGAAAGAACCAGCTGCACGGCTAAAGCATTTATCTTGGGCCACATCACGCCTAGGGTAGGGGAATGCCGAAAGCTAAGCTGCTCCCAAGCACTTCACAATAAAACTCTTTCAGATTCTGCTCCATCAAGCTGGACTTGAGAGAAATGGATGAAATAAAGGACAAGTTACTACAGGAAAACACCAGAGCAGAGCAAAGTTCAAAAAGGAAAAAAACCAAACCCACAAAAACAAAGCTTCTCCTGGCAGGGAGAAGTTCACGGGGAAGAACAAGAGCAGCCAAGAGCGAGGCCAAGGCGAGGAGGGGTCCCCGGCCGCCCCCCCGGGGGAGGCGCTCCGCCACGGACACGGGGAGCCCGGCCCACGGCAGCCGCCCCGCAACCCGGTCCCGCACCCGAGGAGGCGCCGACTCCGGCCCGTCGAGGCCCCACGCTCCCACCCTCCCAGGGCGGCCCGAGCCCCGCCGCCCCCGCCACGTCTCTCCCTCGCAGTTACCTGCCTCGCCGGCGCAGCTCGGCCGGCGGCGACCCCCACCCGCCTTCCCCGCCGGGCCGGCCGCGGGCACCACCGGGCACCTCGGCGCAGGAAGGCGGCACTGACGTGGCAGCCAAGGCCTCGATGGAGCCGCTACGCCCAGCCCGGCCCGGCCCTGCCCTGCCTCCCTCCCTCACGCCCCCCGGTGCCGCGGCAGGAAGCACAAAGGCGGGCGGCAGGCGCCCGGGGGCAGGTGGCGGCAGCAGCAGCGTCCCCGCTCCCCCGGGCCCGCCTCTCCCGCCGGCGGCTCCGCCGGGCCCCGTCCCGCCTCCTCCCCCCGAAGTTTCCCTTTCTCCGCGGGCAGGCAGGAAGGGCGCTCGGGCAGGCTCCGCCGGCTAACGGCGGGGCCGAGGCGGCCGCAGCAGCAGCCGCTCAGCGATCACTCACCGCGCTGCTCGGCTCGCCCGGGCTCCGCTGCAGACTTTACTCCTGCGCCTTTCCCCGCTGCCGACGTGGCGCCCCGCCGCCGCCCGCCCCGTCGGCGCCCGCAGACCCCGCCCCAGCGCCCGGCCCGGCGCGGCCCCCTCGGCGGCCGGGGGGCGCGCAAGCACCGCCTCTCCCGCCCCCTTCCCGCCCCGGGGCTGCTGGGGGGCAGCTGTGGGGTGCACCTCCCCCCGGGCCTCCTCCTCTTGCGCTATACGTCCCTGCCGGCCCCCCTCAGAGGGGCCGCCCAGCCACCGAGGGCCTGCGCAGGCCTGGGCGCCACCCTTACAGGCACCTTCCTCCCCCGGGGCACCCCGGGACCAGACCCCGAAGGGGACACATCAATGGGGCTACCCCACTGAGCGGGGCTTTTCGTGGCCATGGGACCGGTGTGCCGAGGTGGGTGTAGGTGCCAGGTAGCGGTAGGGCCGGAAAGGGAGAATGGCGGCATCATCATAGAATCATAGAATCACATGACATTGGAAGGGACCTTTGAAGATCCATCTAGTCCAGCCCCCTGCCAAAGCAGGTCCACCTACAGCAGTTTGCACAGGAACTTGTCCAGGCGGGTTTTGAATGTCTCCAGAGAAGGAGAATCCACCACCTCTCTGGGCAGCCTGTTCCAGTGCTCCACCACTCTCACAGTAAAGAAGTTTCTCCTCACGTTTAGATGGAACTTCTTATACTCAAGTTTGTGCCCATTTCCTCTTGTCCTGTCACTGGGCACCACTGAAAGACCAGCCTTGTCCTCCTGACAGCCTCCCTTTAAGTATTTGTAAGCATTGATTAGATCCCCCCCTAAGTCTTCTCAAGACTAAAAGGACCCAAGTCCCTCAGCCTCTCCTCATAAGACAGATGCTCCAGGCCCCTAATCATCTTTGTGGCCCTTTGCTGTACCCTCTCCAGCAGTTCCCTGTCCTTGAACTGGGGAGCCCAGAACTGGACACAGTACTCCAGTTGGGGTCTCACCGGGGCAAAGTAGAGGGGCAGGATGACCTCCCTCAACCTGCTGGTCACACTCTTCTTGACGCCCCCCAGGATACCATTGGCCTTCTTGGCCACAAGGGCACATTTCTGGCTCATGGTCGTCCTGTTGTCCACCAGGACTCCCAGGTCTTTTTCCTCAGAGCTGCTCTCCAGCAGGTCAGCCCCCAACCTGTACTGGTGCAGGGGGTTATTTCTCCCCAGGTGCAGCACCCTACACTTGCCCTTGTTCAATTTCATTAGGTTTCTCTCTGCTCAATTCTCCAGCCTGTCCAGGTCAAATCGCTGACCAAGCAATTGTCCATCCGTCGCTGACCAAGATGCTGCAGGGTGCAGGAGTTTGGCCTGTGGTGCTTGGCTGGGGGTAAACATACGGGCCTTGGCTGTGCTGAAGGGGGAGGCTGCAGGAGGTCCTTGCGGTGAGGAACAGCACCGTCCCGTGAGGAACACTGCCCGGCGTGTTGGGAAGCCACTGTGCTGAATCCAAAGGATCTGGGTTTACGTTAAGCAGCATGTACACTGCACCCTTTATCCCAGCCGTTACCTCCCAGAGTGGAGCTACTTGTGTGCAAGCTGTAGGCAACCAAGGTGTAGTCCCGCTGGTTTGAGGGCACGGCTTTCCAGGTGACTACACCATGATGGATAGTTGGGGAAAGGTTTTCTGGCCCTTGCCTCCTTCTTTGGCACCTCTCCATGTGCACCTCTCAGGATCTTTGTGGGTGCACTGTGACTTTGAAGTTTGCTAGACAAGGAAGCATCGGGTGGCCAAGGGAGAGAGGGAAGTCCCAGGTACTCCAAATGGGAGTTTAGAAACAGAGCTCCACTCAGCAGCACAGGAATACTAAGTACCCCATGAAACGCTTCACAAGATTTAAAAACTTTCATATGCAAAATACTGCCTACACTTCCCCGGCCCAGCTTCGTGCTTGGCTGCCACCCATCTGCTCCACCCACCTCTCTGTGAAGAGCCGTGGACTGGACCGAGGATAATCTTTTCTGGACTCCTCCAAAACAATTAGTTCCTGTCTGAAGTGTGAATTGGGCTCCCACAAGGAAAACGCAAAGCAGCACCTCAATTCTCCACAGAGATCTGTCTGAAGAGGCCTTTTCCAGGCTCATTATCATTTATCTTTATCCCAGCTTCAGCGGTTCACCTCTGGGTTAGGGCAGAGGGACATAACGCACGTGTGAGATGAGGGCGAAAGAGATCTGTCCTCCTGAGAGCATGCAGGTCTAGTCAGGTGTCACTGGGCAGTTGCAGGAGCACCAGCGTGATCCATCAGAGCAATGCTGTACAGGCCTTGATGGGGTTTGCTGACGATGTACCATCCCTGGAGGTATTCAAAAGGCAGGTTGACATAGTGCTTGGTGACATGGTTTAATGATGGGGGTTTTTTTGTCAGTTAGGTTGATGGTTGGACTAGATGATCTTAAAAGTCCCTTCCAACCTAGACAATTCTATGATTCTATGTGGACTTGGTGGTCCTGACCCACTGAACAAATACCAGCCACGATCTTTATTTTGTCACTGATTGGGTGAAAGCATGAATGGGGGAAATCCAAGTGAAAAACCAAGGATGGTGTCTGGTTGGGAGTCCACCTTGGGGTCTTTCCGGACATGGGAGGCACACGAGGTCTCTGAACTAGTTGTGTTCTTTAGAGATACTACACAGGCATGCAGGAGTCCTACTCTGGGAACTTAATTTCCAGCTGGGAGGACAGGTCAGCGACTTTCCAAACTAGAGCATTTCCCTTCCTGGTACTAACAGACAACACTGTGCCACTGTTACCATCTTTTTGGTCTTCAAGATAAGAGGATTTTCCAATAGCTGCTGTTCATCCCTTGCCCTGTGCCCAGGCTTACGCAATGATTTCTTTACGTGGGGTGCTCCGCTTCAGATGCAGGGCTTGCAGCTTGTTTTCTGGTGGCAGAAGAAAGAGTTGCTGCTGGAATATTTTCTCTGTAACAGGGTTGATCAATCACCCGTGAACTTTACAGCATGAAGCACTGAAGTATGTTTTGCCCCCTCGCAGCTGAAAATTAAAGGCATTGCAGAGATTAAAATCTCTTCTTTTTCAGACTCTGAAAGACTTGGGATGGCACAGAAGGACTTGGGTTGGTGAAGCGTTTTGCTGAGCAAACGGAAAGAGCCAGCTTCCTCGTAAAACCTCAGCTATTGGCAGTGGAGTCTCACTGGCAGGTGTAATAAATGAAATAACCTCAGGCAGACTTCTCTGCAAACAGCAGCAAACAAATGAGCAGCACCCCTATTACTTTGCTGAACTAACACTTAAGCTGAGGAAAATGTTTTGGTTGCAGAGATGTCATCATTGTGGCTATTTTTGCTCTTATTTTTCATGTGCTGAACATTTCCTGCATATTCAGGAATTAGTATTATTTAGCCTTTATGAGAAATAACTAACCTTTTTATACTGGAAACAGCATATAAGAAGCTTCGTAACAATTTTAAAATGGAAAAAATACAACATTCACTCTTCCCCTGTGGAGAAGCAGTTCCTTCATTTAGATTATAGGTTTTTATATTTTATCTGTGAATGCACTATGATTACAGATGCAGAAAAAAATTGAAGTAAGGTCAAAATATATACATTTTGTATTCCATTAGGATGGTTGTGGTTACTTCTACTGCTGCAGTAGCTGTGGGGAACCTCAGGATTCAATGTATGAGTCCTTCTCTTTCAGCACAGAACTTAATTTAAAATGTGATGTGTGTCTCCTGAGCTCCAAGGCCTTGCAGTGGCATTTTTCATGTTGTAGGTAGCCCTTGTGAAAAGTCAAAGTTGTGGAGAGAACATCAGGCTCTTAAGTGTGGTGAAGTTCATAGGCATGTGAGTGGACAGCAAACTCCAGCTGGAATGTTTGCTCAACGGCAATGATTGAGGAGTGCAACGAGAAAGCACATGAGGTACTGCATGTGCTGTATTATTTGGTTCGTTTCTAGAGTTAATGAAGTGCAGCAGCCAAAAATGGATCTTATGGGGTGCCATCTCCTAACTTGTATGCTGTGGATGTGAATACATCACTATCGCAGACCCATGCCTGTGGCGTAATGGAGAAAGATTAGACAAGAACTGTTCTTTTGCAAATTAGCAATATCCACCTTGGGGCTTAAAAATGGGTTCCTTGAGTAGATAACCTAGGTTAATAGTGTGTTGGCCGAGGAAGGAAGGAGAGAGGGGGATAAATATTCAACATTTGTTGGTAGTGAAGCCATTGGCTGACATTATCTTACTGACAAAACCAGGCTGGAATTAAAGAGCAGCATACTCCACTCAAATGTATATAATGTCTCCATTGCATATGAAGAGACATGCTTAATTAAGTGTGATGGCTTACCTGCAGATGCATCTTGTCTCATAGAAAACGAATCTGTCTGTCTGCTAGGAGTACTGGGTGACTGGAGCATGCAAGGGAAGACAGTCAGAGACGTATGTCGGTTGTACAACATTTTTGGTTGATGATTCAGAAAGCAACAGATAAAACATACTACTGAACTGCCACTAGTGTGCCAGGGACCAACAGAAAAGCCAGAATATCCTCATGTCTTTTTACAACATGGCTGACTGCAGAGTCATACCAATACCAATTGGGAATAAGCAAGAATAGATTTTAAGTCTTAGGCTGTTAACTATTTGGAGGTATCTATTTTTGTTACGTGTGCACGCGCTAGTTTGAGCCATTATCACAATGTAATTATATACTTTAAAAAATTATCAGGAACCATGGTTTTGCAGATTGTACTATCAGCTCATTACTAAGCCATTAAAAAACTGGTTCCAGCAGCAGAACTATTAATGAGTTCGTTTCTAGTAGTGTGTGCTTTGTGATTACTTGGTGCTCTGCCTCAGTTTAATTAAGATTTTAAATTTACAAACTGCTATTCAACCATACATTGCACTAGTTTTTACAAAGGTGAATAGATATTATTTTCCTCATTTTATAGGTCAGGACATGGTGTCACTTTGGGGTCAAGTGACAAGACTGAAGCCACACAACCCCTTGAAGCGGTCTGGATCTATTGCTCAACCTGTAGGGTGGCATTTCCTCCATAAAACTGAATGATTGAGCAGATGTTGACAAACCTGGAACAAAATAATTACAATAATATTATTCGGTAGAGCTATAGTACCCAGTTTTATGTATCCATTAAGATTTATTGCAAAGATCACAGAAAAGCTTCATATCTGTTAAAGTGCAGTGGCCAATTTAAAAATGTGCCTTTGACAGGAAAATGATCAAAGTAATTGCAGTGATTTCTCAGAGTCTTAAAGAAAAAATAAGATAATCACATAATAAGAAACAGCATTGTTCCTCCTGTCTGCTTTCTTTATATTATCAGCAATTATTTGATGTTCCAATCTTGGGAGTCTTATGAATATGAGCAGTCATGAGTAGCATGAGTAAAGTTTGCTGAAACAAATGAGCCTGGAAAGGTCAGATCCCTGCCTTGAATAAATAGGTATAGATGATAATATTGCTGTTTAGTCCTAGGTGTGGCATGTTGCATAGAACAACTCTTTTGTGACTGTTTTGTGCAGCAACTCTTTTGTGATGGTTCGGGTTTTTTCCAGTTTTAAATAAAATGTCCTTCTTGCTGTTTCCCAGCTGCACGCTGTAGTGTTTTTGTAAGCTTTTTGCTCTGTTTGATGAAGGTGGAAGGTTGACTGAGTTATGAGTTGGGTGTGTGTTCACCCACTTTCATAGTGTTTAATCTCTGAAGAAAATTTTTGGCACGGGAACCTCCCCCAGGAGATTGACATTTAAAATAACAAGCTTTGCTAAGCATGATGTCATTCCTCAGGTCTATCTCTATTATGCCTCCATTTTTGTTATGAAATAAAACACTAACATTATCAGATTTACACAGCAAGAAGTGTTTCCGTAATTTTGAGGTTACGAAGTGAAGATAAACCCCAGGCCTGTAAGGGCACTGAGGACCTCTTTCCTTGCTTTTGTCTCCCAAGGGGTCTCTGCAGAGCTGAATCCATGCTTTCCATCAGGTTAATTAGGCATTCAACTCCCTGTTCTGCTTCCTTGTTCTTCCCAGCGGACTGAGGAGACATCCAAGCATTTGGAAAATTGGGCAGGTATCTTCATACTTTGTTACAGCTATTTAATTACCATGTTATAGATAAGCAAGTGCTTTCTGGTACTCTTGGCACCTAAATTAAATAAACACAATAAAACATCCCACAATCTGTCTTAAGGTCTATTAAACAGTCTGATCATCACTAGCTGTTAATCAGGAGAGCCAACGTATTGCCACTGGTCCCCAAGGAATGCATATCACAGTAGTGACATGCCAGCAACTCTTTTTGCTGTTATTGTATTTATTCCTACAAATAAAAAGACAAATATGAAACAAAGAATTGCAAAGCAGGTGTGGAAATACTCAGGAAAAGTACTTTCATTTTGATTTTGAACTACAAATCACCTACTTCTTCCAACTCTAAAAAAATTAGTGAAATTCAGTGAAAATATTGACACCGCTAAGAAGCAAATACTTTACAACCTTATGGCTTTCTAGTGCTGTGCCTGATCTCTGCCTGATTGCTCCATGCCTATAGCTGGCATATTGCTGGGATAAAAGGAACATTCAAAAGTAAAGGAAGCCATGTGGTTTCACAAACCCTGGGCCCAACCCACCGGACCCTGTCAAATACAATCCTGTACACAATTAGATCTGAGTTCTGCACAATGGTTTTGTGCCTTTCCTCTCTATGTGGGGTATAGTTTCCTTCCTTCTCCCATTTTTCTTATCAAACTCTGTACTTCCTTTAATTCCCTTTTCTGTTCAAGAAAAGAATAAAACTAACAGTGATGATGATGGTATAAGTGATACTTGCATTTCATAGCACTGACTCACTCCTGTAATGCAGTTAACAGACTGTAGAAGGTACAGAATTCCTTTTTTTTGGAAAGAAGTGATGGGATTGCTATCCTTGCTTAGGGGACATCCCAGTACAACTCTTTGAAATCCTGTGATGACAGAAGCTGGGTGTCAGAGGCAACGTGTGCGGTCAGCCTGAACTTCTGTGGTGGGAGCTATGGCTTTGCAAGGTCCTCCCATAGGTACTTTGGAAATTCTTACTGTGCTACCAGGAAGGGGAGTGGGAGCACAAAACGGTGGTTTTAGGCTTGGGGTTACAAGGACTTACAGAGTTTTTATCTGCCATGCATGCACTCGGTGACTTTGCAGTTCTGCAATCCTTCACCCTCCATTAGTCATATCCCATCATTGACCCATCATTAACCACTTGCCATCATTAGCTACCCTGTTAGCTCTGACCCTGTTTTAGAGTTCAGACACTAAATAATGACAGCCTTCTCAGCTTGCCTGGCTCTGGATCATTTCTGAACAACATGAAGTACCTAGAATAAAAAAAAGAAGAGAAGACATTTTTCTGAGTAGAACTGTAGAACGGGTAAAGCCTCACAAGAACAGATCATCCTTGGGAAAATACAGTGCATCATATTCCCTGTGCATTAGGGGGAGTAAGGGGGAAGTGGTGCCATTTTGTTAATACATAGGCTCAAGAGAATTAATCAAACATGTAGAAAGGGAATATTCTGACTACTCATTCATTATAAAATGACAATATGATAATTTTGGTTATAAATTGCAAATGTACTCTCTATAAACACCCTAATATTTCTAAGCAAAACCACCCAAATCACTCCCATCTCTATACAGATAAAATCACACACCCTGGTCAATGCTGTTCCATCCATGCTGATGTCTTACAATGTCTGGAGCAATGCTGTGGAGAGAGAATGAGTTGCCTGTAAATCTTAACAGCTCAGGAGCTAGAAGGCAGGTAAGGGCACATTAAACTCACTCGACATTTGGTATTTTTGAAGTCCTGTGAATTTGGAGGTGTGTGTTAAATTTGGAAAGGTTGTGCCTTGCACTGCTGCAATAAAGGGCACTGACTCCAACTGTGATCTGGTGATTCCTCAAAGAATTTGAGGTGTGAGCTGGAAAGTCACTAGGCATCAGCTGCTCCTCTGGTTTAGTCTTGCAAAAAAGAAATGAGGGGACAGGTTGGGTCTATCTCTTGCCAGCTTTTCTGCCAAATGTGATCAGCTCTGGGAAAGCAGGGTCCATGATCAGTTGGCTCTGCCAAAACCTAAGGGTGAACCTAACAAAGAACCATCCTCCTCCTCACTCAGACTTTAAGGAGACAAGGGAAAGACATGTTGAGGAAAAACAACCCCTTTTTTTTTAATTTCCTGATTCTTTGGCCCATCACTATAGACAGTTTATGGGTCTCTGCCAGCACACAAGGCATGGGCTTGAACGCATTCAGGAAGAGTTTACCTTTTAGCATCGTACTCCAGGCTGAATTACCAGTTTCTGTAGGAGTGGACAGAGAAGACAGAACCTAAAGTACTCGAGAAATATTTCTATAATTCAGAATGTTTTAACTGCTGCAAATGGTTGGATTCTAGTCTATGGTTTAATTAAAAAAGATACAGGTTTGCATGTTATTTGCACTTTGAACCCTAAGAAGACATTTCACAGAGGCTACAAGCTCCTGTAGAGGTATAGGTTCCTCTATGCCTGGTTGGGTTGCTCAGTGTTTCACCCCAGGCCTCCCTGAGCAGCTCATTATCTCCAGACTCCCTTCTGGAGCAAGCCAGATTGTTGCTCTGAAAAAGAAAGCTGGTTATGAACCCAGAATCACCTGGGCTAAAGCTTATTTCACTGTACAGAACCCTTTCCATGCAGCAATGCATATAAAACAATAAAACGATAGTCTAATAGGTATAAACTTCCATGAGGACTAGTAAATCTAAACATAATATTCAGCGAAACTGCAAGCACAGATGCCTTTTATTCCTAATCTAACTAAACCCTGATGAAATAAAGCATTAAACAAACCTAATGCTCGAGCACGGATATACACATTAAGGCAGGTTTGGCTTCTTATATAATCTCAGCTTGATTATTCTTCTATTGGCATGAGTTTAGATATGGAATACCATAGCTGGCTCACGCCAATAGATGAAATGAGATCTATCCCTCTACATCCATCTTCAGACAGCAGTGGTTTCTGTAGGGTGGTATTTTTTAATCAAGCCAGCAGATGGCATTCATACACTTTGGGCTTCCCTGCTCCACACCTCCTTTTGCAGCAACGCAGGATGTTTTCCCTTTTTTAGGGGAGACTGAGTCCCTCCCAGGAGAATCGGTAAAGAACTTTGTTTTTATAAGAGTAGCATATTTCCTGCACGTTGCCCAACCTGATAAATTACTGGACTGTAAGGATTATATATATTATCCCAGAGATTAAAAATTAAATTAGGCCACACAGAAATAAACTACTACATGCAATCTGTCATTTCCAGAACACTTTGATGAAAGTTGGGAGGTTTCCAAGCAGCTGCTCTCTCTTACTCTTTCATACGATTTTTTCAAAGCCATTTCATTATTCTGAGTTCTTCGGACTGAGCAGAGACTACACATTATCTGGAAACCAAAAGATTTTACAGACTGAATAATTGCTTTATTTATCAAGTATTACCATGGCCAGTTTGCTTAGAGGAAAACAGCATAAAGGTGTATTAGAAGTAGTGTTTCAAGAGTGAATGTGAAACCAGAAAAGACACTGCTTTGTTCCCAGTTTTTCAAGCTTCACAGAAACCTGTAGGAAATAACTTTGATTGCTCAGCTCATTTCAGCTTGCAGAGCAATGAATCTCAACAGGAGGAATTAAGTATTAAAACAATTCTGACATGACAAGGAATTTAAAGGCAATATTAAAAGGCAAAATGATTGATGAGCCTCACAGAAACCAACCAAACAGATACCAAAGGCCAAACTGAGGACTTTACTCATAAATGAAATATGACCATACATGCATTTCTGCCTTCCCTACATCTTCTAAAGGACACAGTAATGGGGGAGACCTAAGTTTTATAGTAATACTGGACCTAAATTATTCCTTATGTCTTTGGAAGTGAAGATTCTATTTACTTTAGTGAGTTCAAGATTAGATTTTATGTGAACATAGCTCAGAGTGTCAAATGCCAGACTAGAAGAAGAGAAAAGCTCCCTCAGACTTCAGAAGATGCGTGTTGGTAAGCCCAGTATTATTGTAAAAGCTTTAAGTGGAAAACCTGTGATAGAAATGAAACCAAATAGTGCAATACTTGTGTATAGAGCTAGATGGCTGCAATGACACACTAAGAACACGCAGATTTGCTAATTCATTGCGGATTCTACTTTTGTTTTATATTTTGCTTCATATAAAACAGTCTTTTCTGTCTTCATTTTCTTGACATTTTTATTATGTACAAACTCCATCTACTTTTGTAATCTGATTTGTCTAAATAAAGTTAATCAGCTATAAGATTTGCATCAAATGATTTTGGGCAATCACAATTTTAAGCTGAGACTGTATTTCATTTTTAAGTAAAATTTTCAGTCTTTATTTTTTCCACATAGATACTTCTTCAACTACAGAAATATAGAGAGATGTCAAAAGATATTGAAGGTGGCTACACATATTTAGAAAAATACCTTTTTTAAAATAGATTTTTTATTGTTTTATAACCTTGCAGAATATTATATCTTAGGAACTCTTGCATTACCTTTAGGCAGTAAAGTGGCACAAAAGAAATTTTAACAAAAGACGGGAGAAGTGTTGGTGGGTGTGGGAGGGCGAACACGTCTTAGTAGCTTACACAGGCATTTCAGACCTTTTTTTCTTTTGGGGGGGGGATGTTCTGTGAGTGTGTTAGTTTAAAAGATTAAAGTTTGCAATCTGCGCTGAGAGGAGAGTTCTTGCTAAAGTCTGTATACCAAAGCTGGCTGTGAATTGAAGAACTGTTGTAATTAGATTACTGTAAATACAATAAGAAACTCACTCCTGGTGGTCTGGGGAGGGGTGTCATAGGGCACTGGAGAATTGTGTTGGCAGGATTTGGGACAGTTTGACTGAAAGCAGAGAACACAATCTCAAAATCCTTTTAATCTTTTTTTCCCCCCAAGTTCTTTGGGGATTTGTTTGTCATTAAGTAACAGTCAAAAGATTAAGGAAGTATAAAATGACATTAAAGCTCATAAGTACTTCTATAAAATTATCAGTGCTAGTGTAGTCTTCAGCAGGGATTGCTTCTGCCAAGACTTTCTAGAGCCAGGCAAAATTAAAAGAAAAGAAACAAGCGGGCACAAAAGCAAACCCTGTGAATGTGGGCTGGAATAGGGCTTTTCTGCTAGCACTTCGAACGCACGGGCTTCCAAAGTACGGCGGCGGCTGTTGCTATGTGTCTGGGCTCAACAAGCTTAAACTTTGCATGGCCCATGCTAAACTAATTTGAGTCAATTTGTCTACATCATTTCAACAATCGTTCTGTGCATTTTGAATCGTACATACAACACTGCATGATAAAGGCCCACCGAGCAGATGCCGACTGCTCATTCTGCCGTGGTCTAGCTGTTGCTAGTTCTTCACCATGGTTTCTTCATATCCTAGTGACAATGTTAGTTTTTCGATGGTGAGGTTAAGTCTGTGCCTGGCTAGTTAAGACTTTTCTTTACAGAGGACAGCTCCTATAACAACTGCCAGCTCTAAGCCTGACCTTTAAAAATTAGATGAGGGAGTGCTAACTGGAGTATTTATTTTTTTTTAAATCTCCCAAGAGAGTTCAAAGGAATACAAGGAGATTTTGCAAGTAAAGTTTTAAGCCTGCCCAAGAAAGAGACACCAGTATCAGAAGCTCTTATCACAAGAAAGCTGATCTAACCTGCTTACAATTAAATAGTTTCAGTGTAACGGGTTTTGACTGGTTTGTAAACATGCACTTTGCATGACAGTTTTATTTTTGAAACTGAAATCAAACAAGAATAAAGAATTAAAGCAGTTCCACTCTACAGCTAGGTAATATAACAGGGCTGATCTGCAGCTGGTGCAAATCAGTAGAGCTGCAGAGGGAATAAGCTGTGTTATTCTATTTTCTACCAGCTAAGGATTTAGTCTTTGAGAGGGGAGAATCATGTTTGGAAAACTCCAGTATTTCATGAGTAAAAGAGCAAGAAGGAGCAGTTAAAAATATACCACATTCTCATGTATGATAAATCCTTGCAAGAGGCATTAAAATCCATGTGTTCTGTAGGGAGAGAAAGACTATAATTAACATTTTTATTATTCTTGGATTGGCTTGATGGTTTCTCTGCAAGCCTCTGCTGAAAAAGGATTACCTGGTGAGTCTTGCCAATTTGGAAGCCTGTATAACTCCAGGGACAGACCGGCTATTTTTCTCTTTTTCTCTCTCTAACAAACTATTGAGGATTTTTTGCTAGACCCACTAAACATGGCAGCGGTCCTCCTATAGCAAACTCTGGGACAACTAATTTTTGACCGAGTTTCCAAAACAACATAATTCTGTCCAAATTTCCAGAATCTAGTTGGGTTTAAACTTTAGTGGTTTAATTAATTCTTTTCATGTTTTTTTTTTTTCTTGTTTTAACGTAAGACAGTTCAGCTAGCCCCTCTATATTAACGAAATTTTAAAGAAACAAGGATATATTGCCTAGAGGGGTCACTTTTCCTTCTCACAGAAATATGTCAGTGAAAATCTTTCATGAAGTCCATGTTTTGGGAGATGTTTCAATGCAGAGGCTTTTTTTTTAGTGTTTGCTCTCCAGATGATAAAACCAGAGCGATGAGAAACATGGGTAGCTCTGAAAAAAAGAGCTCAGTGGCTCTTTTTTAAATTCACATCCTCCAGGCATGTGTTCATTGCACTCTGATTTGAATTTTAGGACTCAAAATAAAGTTCAGTACTTCATTCAAATTCAAATGAACTGTGCTACGCTCTGGTAGCCTCTAAGGATGTGGTAGGCCTGCAACCCCTCAGAAAGTGGAGAGTTCAGCAGGAGCTTTCAGACTAAATCCTGGCTACCCAGGGCAAAAATCTCTCTTTTTGGGCAAGTTGAGAAGAGTCAAGGTGGACATGAAGACCTGAGATGGTCCTTCTTGTAGAGCTTCAGCTAATAAAGACATGGCACAGGGCTGCACATTAGATAAGGTGGGCTGAGTTTGCTTTTCCTGCTGATGGCAGTGCTGTAGGAGTGCTATAGCACTGTGGTAGATCCTGAATTTTGGGAAGGGGATGGACACACTGGGTGTAGATGCCAGAAAGAGCTGAGCTCCCCTACAAGATCTAAGGGAACAAAGTATCTGCCACTGACGGCAGAGTCATCACTCAAATAAAAGCAAGCTGATTGCAGAAAGGTTTATCAAGAAGCTTTGAAAAGCAGTATCAGCAATAAAACTGAATCTAAACAACATGGTTTTATAAGGTAAATGTGGGAGATGTTGAGTGTCCATAGCTAGAAATGAAGCTGGATATTGCAATGACTGTTGGACACCTCAACACACAGTGCCACCTGCAGCTCTGGCCTGAGCCTTGTCTTCCTTTGTAAAGCCTCTGGGAGTCACAAAAATGGGGATCTGCCCACATTTTTCAGTGTTATAACCAAAATGAGAAAGCTGTGTTAAATCCCACCCTTTCCTGTGCATAGGTGCCATGACAAGTTCAACTGGTCTCATGGTATAGCAGCATTACCCATTGTCCTGAGGCCAATTTTGTCCCCATGTGTACAATGGAGTTAAGCACTGCCAGAACAAGTCTCCATCCAGCAGGTATTCTCCTAAAACAGGTGCTTTTCTTTCAAAATATTGCTTAAGAAACAAAACACTTCTCAGTAAGCACTCCTTTTCCGACAACTGATACCCCGGGAGACAGTTAAGATGTTCTATATCTGTAATTAGAAAAGTCACCTGAGCAATCTTCCCCTCCTGGACACATTTTTTACCTTATTTATAATGCTTTTTCCAACACTTCAATTTCCCAGATAGTAGATGAATGGAGAGGAGAGCAAAAGTAGATTAACAGAAAGGAGTTAGTCATTAATTGTCAACCCACAAATTATGGGTTTCTTGAGGGAAAGGTGTCTGGTCTTTAGCACTCTGCTGGGACCCTGCAGGACCTGACTCATTCAGTCCCCAGCTTGCCCCTTCTCATGTGGGAACAGTCACAAACGTCAGGATGGAAAAAATAAAAATTTGCCGGATTTTTCTCAGAAATGGAAGAGATCCCTGTAGGGAGCCATGGGCTGCCAAAGCCAGTCTCAAATGGCGCTTTGTTCAGGAGTGCTGGCGGGAGTAGCCCTGTGAGAGTGCCAGGGAAGCACTGGCCTTGCTCTCTGCTCTGGGGACCCACCTCTTTTGGCAGGAAGGGAATACAAAATGTGACAGGGCAAACCTATCCCTAGTGAAGAAAATAAAAGTAAGGGGCTAAGACCAGATAAGGTTAAAGGCACAGGTTTTTGGCTCTTAGTTTCCAAATAGAGATGCAGCTGATGGAGGCACCTAAATCAGACTTTTCAAGCATTTCACGCAGATGTGGTGAGGACAGCCAGCACTGGAACACACATGGACACGGGGCTGCTCAGCTTGTTAAGTGACCTGCAGGGAGATGCAAGATACCCAGGGAAAAATGCTTTGGATCTGGGGGAGCCCACCATGGTCACTGGAACAGGGAGATCAGACCTTGTTCAACCCACTGAGATTTTTGCCATGAGCAAAGACTTTGGCAGTGAGCCCTCCCTGTAGCCTGGCAAGGCTTAGCATTATGCAGTAAGCAAGTTCTTGAAGTGCTTTTCTGCCAACGTCTCAGCCAGCTTGCTGCAGGCCAGGCTGCCGCTCAGAGGCTACAGGGAGATCAGGAGCTGGGATGAGGGCAGCCCTAACTCTCAAATTGCAGCCATCTTACCTCAGGGCTGATGCTTGAGCACCGTTGTTAAGGTTCCTGGTGAGGAAGCTCTCCTGGCTGGGGGAAGATTATACATCTGTTGGGCATCTTGGCTGCCCACTGTGTGAAGCAGGGGCAGGAGCCCCTGGTGTGGATCCTTATGGGAGAGGTGGTCCGGTGCTAAAAGAAAACGGGACATCAGCCCTTGGACTGTGGTTCTTCGGAGGCATCATGGTCACAGAAGCAAATGGGACCAAATTTTCCTGCTAAAAAATAAAAACATGATGATCATCTGTGGAAAGGGAAACTGTTCACAGGATATTGCTCTTGTAAATGAAAATACCCACTCTGAAACTCACAGAAATTTTTTTTCCATCAAGGTTGTTCACCTTACCCTACCTAGTACCTTCACTGCTGAGTAGCAACTCGTTACATGAGCAGTACCACTGTCCACAGGCACATAACCATGAGGAACAGATAGTGCTGTTTTGACTAAATCGAGTTACCAGAATCTGGTTTTATAAACCAACAATTTAACTGGTTGGTGTCATGCCCTTTTTGTCATACAATGATCATAAATGCCTGGCAGTTCTTGCATAATAAGGTTGGAGTGCTAAGATTTTTAATATTTATTAAGATGCTCGGGCCTGGACTAAATGTGATACTGTAGCTTATCCGGGGAGCAAAGCACTCCTAACTCTTCCCAGAACTTGCAGAGCAAATCTCTTCTGTTGAAAATCCCAGACTGTTGTATTTAGTGATGACCAAAGCCAAGAAACCAAACAAGATGGCAGGCTCCAGCAAATGCTGTGTACTTACTGCTGAGGGAATGAGGAAAGATGGGGAAGGGTGATGCTATTTCAAGGCTGCTGGGAGGGAAAGGAACGGTATTTTGCCCCAACATGGTCAAAACCAGGAGCCACCACCACTGCCTTGCCTGGACCAACAGTCTAAGTCATTTTTTAGAAAAAATATATTTGTGGAATTTAAAATTCCCCTTGGCATTTCTTGCGCTCAATGCTAAGTTTTGGCAGGGTGTGTTGCTGTTCCCAAGTGGTGGCCAGAGTGTATCCAGCACACTACAGCAAATGTGGTTTCTGTGCTACATGCTGGGCACCAGCGCTGGTCTTATTAACGCACACAACCCCTCATATTTGAACTGTGTAAACTGCTTCTAACAGCTCCTTTCCTCTCTTTGTTCAAACAAACAATGGCCTTTGGAAATTTATTTTAGTGCCACCAAGACCAAATTGTTATTTAATTTAGCAAATGAATAAATCTCCTTTCCAAATCCCCTTTAGCTCTGCATGTATATTACTTAATAGCTTATCTATATGCCTATCAAATTTTTGCTCCCCTGAAAGAATACAATGAGCGACCCTTTGCTTGTACCGCAGATTAGGAGAGGTAAAAAAAATATGGCTCCTCTCTTCATTCACATCCTGCCATTCAGAGAAAGAACATACTTCGGTTTTCTATGGACCTGTTTGTCAGCTTGTTTGGCCATGAGATACCAAATTTGGAGCTGCTTCTGGGACGACATTTGTGATAAGGAATGCAACACTGGAAACAGAGATCTGCCCCCTCACCTGCAGGTAAAGAGCAGCCTAGGCAGTACAAGCTGAACATGAAAGACAAGTGCTCAGCTCCAACAGAGAAAAGAAAAGCCACATGGTCCTTGCAGGCTTCCCAGGGCCCCCTCAATGCTATTAGGGCCCCCTCCTTGGGGAGCCATCATGAAGAGTGTGCATAAGCAGACACTGAAGGTGCAAAGAAGGGGCACAGAGCACCCTCAAGGGCATTATACCACCTGTCACACATGGGAACACGTTGTCTCAGCCTCTTTGCAAACTTGGGCATCACAGCATGCGTTACCATGCGTCACATTTCTAGGGCTTTTTCAAAGCCAGCGATGGCACATTCCCCTCACATCACTACTCTTTTTGAAACGCTTTACTTTCATGATTTCTGCACGAAATTTCTTGACAGCTTTCTTCAGGATTGAGCAGGGATAGCTTGTTTGTGTATTATATACATATATATAATATACATATTATATGTATATGTATGTACACACACACATATCTATGTATATACCACAGATACCGGGACTATCAAAACCAACATTTTCACCACAAACTGGGAAGGTGCAGGCTCTCCATGGCAAGGAGAGCTGTGAGATGCTGGATCTCACTAAAAGAGAGGTGTTGGACCTCTCTTTTGCCACAGCACCGTGACTGCATGTCACCAGCTTCTTCATCCTCCACCACCATAGCCAAAGTGGGTGCCCAGGCTGCAAGAGAAGTTAACTTGCTCTCTCCTAATGGGGTCTGATCAGATGCCTACACTGGCCAGTGGGACTCCATAGCCTTTGAATCGAGCTCCAGTGGATGAAGGTAGGCAGGAGGGGATGGCAGTGCTGGCCTAGCAGAATAACCTCTCTGCCTGCCTGGAGGTGGGGTGGAAAAAAAGATTATTAGGAAATTAATAGGGCGAATGGAGAGGGTGGCTAACCCAGATCAGCTTGGTGAGATGTGGTTGCCTTGAATATGGAATGCCCCTGCTGGGGCTTCCCTTATTGATGGGTCAGGAATCCTTCATCTTCCCTGGCCTTACAAAAGTTGCTTGTGGGGCTGATTGCAGCGGAAAGCAGCAACTGGGCTGTTTTGCAGGTATTTCAGGTATTATTAGCCTTGAGAACATGAAAAAGTGCCCACAAGGGACCAGAAAGTGGGCAACATCGGGGGAGCCTGCTACGTACAGACAGCACTTCAGCCACTGAACAACACAGTTTTCCATATCCTTTCTCTTTTGTCTCTCCAGCTTCTCTTCAACTTCAGACTGACTTCTGGATTCATTCAGCCTCATTCCCCAAATCCTCAGATGTACAGAAAACCAAAGCTTCTGTCCTTTTACTTTGTGATTTTAAAAAGGGACTGTTGAGTAAATAAAACAATGTAATGATACTAGAGGGTATACAGTAGGACCTACCATGTCAAATTATAAATAAACTGAAAACATTTAACTTTGAGAACAAATACCCCGTCACACACACACGCCTTCATCCTGCAAAAGGCAGCATTAGAAACATTCTTGTATTTAGGTAAAAATGTGAGGCCTAAGCAGTTAAAAGGCAATGTGCTCTAAAGCTTCCCTAATCTATTTTCCTCCAATTCTTTCCACCTCTAAGAAGCTTGTGGAGTTAGTTGCCGATTACATTCAGGAAGATTGTACTCTGTCTCCAGTTCATTGCTCTCTTGTTGGCTTATTGTTATTCAGAGCCCATTTATTGTAGATGAGCCATTCATTTTCCTCTAATTGGATGGGATTGGATTTCACTTTCATTGTTGGATGCATTGAAAACCCGGGAGGGGCTGGGGAGATTTAACTCAGTGCAAAGTTTAGGTTGCAAGTGAAAGAAGAAAAGAAGCTGTTGACTTTTTTTTTCTTTTTTTTTTAACGTGCAAATGCCTCGCAGCTAAATTTTCAAGTTCTCCGTTGTGATCCCAAACACCTTATTGTGTAACTTATACTTTCGGTATTTTTATGTAGTTCCTCACCAATGCGCTCATCACATGGTGATTACTATGAAGACTTCTGAGTGTCAGAAACCCAGCAAGGGCTTTGCAGTGATGTCCCTCCTGTCAGGATCCCCCTGGCTTGCTAACTCTCTCAAATGTTTGGATCAAATCCTTTCATACAGTGCCCAGATCCTGCACTGTAACATCCTTCCCTCCAAATCTGCTCAGATTCGTTTGAGTCTGCTCAGATACAAGGGTCTGCAAGCAGAAGGTAATTTGGAGACTTTGCTCTGCAGTAATTCACACAGCAAACGGCTCCAGCAGCTGCTGCATCCCCACCTAAGGGCAAGCAAAAGAATGAAGAGCCTGCCCAGTGCTGAACCACAGCCCGGTTTTGTGGTAGACATGCAAGCTTGGACCAAACCAATCACTTCCAGCCATCTCATAACTCACCCTGAATTGCTGGCAGCAGAGCTAAAAATACACAAGGGCACCCACGCCAGTGTGCTGGTCACTCAGCCGGTGAGTCACTCTGCCATGTTGGAGCCCCCTTCCCAGTCCGAACTATGGAACGGCCATGGTCACGGGATGGGCAAGGACAGCACAGCCACTCCGGGCTCCGTGGCCATAGCATCTCTCACCTCACCAGACAGCTCAGGGGTGGGAAGGAGGGAAATCATCTTTCCTCATCTCCTTGGAAAACAGCAGATCTCAGGATTTGACTGCCTGAATGAAAGGCAGTATTAAAATTTAACTCTAGGATTTAACTGTCTGAGAAATAGGTGCCTGATTTGCTGCAGGTTGCTCTGGAGTCAGCAGAGTGCATAGTGAGCAATGCCTCTGGAGATGGGTCTTACCATCTCCAGGTGCTCTCTGGAACAGAAAAGCAAGGAGATGCCTACCTTAGATGCAGCCCTGAGCTCTAGTTCATCCCCTAAGTGTCTCCTGAGCATCCATAAACTCATGTCTAAACATCAGTTGGCAAGGTAAAGCCAGGGGCTGTCTTTCTGGGAGAGAAAGTGGAGGGAGAGGAAAGGCACAGGGAGGCAGTACAGCAAAACTACTGCAGTGTGTTGGAAGGGTTAACATCTGGCTTCCTGCAGATGTGTGTCTGATGGGGACCTAGGGGCTGGCTGAGAAATTCTCCAGCAAACTGCAAGCGTGTACTGCAGGCTTTCCCTCAGAGGGAGCCCATTTTGCACCTCTCTTTTCTTCTAGGGCACGGATTTTCATTAAACATGTAGGAGTGTCATATCTCTGACACCTTTACTGTGCTGACAGATAAGTTTTAAACTGGCCAGCGGGTTTAAAAGCTGCCAGAGGGGGCACAGGGAAAGGACAGAAACACACAGTGGGATCAGAAAGCAGGTTATTAGAAGGATGAAACAATTATCAAAGAAATTGTTGAGAAAGACCCTCCGCACGCAAGAACCTGCAAAACACATTTCCTATAGATCTATGCCCAGTTGCTGATTGCACCTCAGAAAGTGCCAGCTTGGCCCAAAATCCTACTGTAGTAAGGTGTTTATTCATTTGTTTTTCATGTGGAACCTCTTGTGTTTTATAAGGGCTAAGTGCACAGTTGAACCCTTCCTTCTCTCCCTGGGCCCTTTAGTTAGATTTTAGGTTACTTGATACCTCTGAGAAATCCACCCGTCACCACACTTGGTGGAAGGAGACCAGCAGAGACCACAAGAGCCTGAGAGGGAGGCAGAGGGACCCACATACCAGGTGGGTTGAAAATAAGAGAATTAACACCAGTCCCAAAGGTCAGGCTCTGGCTGAGACACAAGATACTTAAGACATTAACCATTAAAACTGATAGACCAAGCAATGAGGACAATGCACAAAGGTGTCTGAAATCTAAAAGAATATTAAAAACAAGAGGTAAAATTTGACCTGTTGCTTGCTGGGAATATTTTTTTATAAGGACTATAAGACTATACCTAAAAAGGCTTTGACGTGAAGACCTACATTACAGGTAACTGCTACAAAGCACAGATGTTCTGAGAGCCTTCAACCCCATGGTAGCACATGACACAGCAACGGCAGCTCAAGCTTGGCTGTCCAGATTCAAAGGTGAGTTGACCAACTGAAGACCTTCAGATGACAACAAGCCCCACCACACCTCACAGTCTGTCACTTCAATATCCAATTATGCACACAAAGTATTATTTTTAAGCTTCATTAAATAGAAGTTTTATATACCTTGTTCCTACAGAGATATTTGGTGGTTGTCAGTTTCTGGCTTTTGGTGGTTCCTAGGGTCTCCAGGCCCCTATTAAACAGTCTGGGAATGATAATTAAACAAAGCAAGTCTATGAGCTCAACAGCCACTATCCTGGGTTTGCACCTCCCCTGGAAAATTGTGGTGGTCCGCAAAGCAAAACTTACAAAAACCATCTGCTCTGGCTCCCACACAGCCTCCCCTTAGCCTTCCCCTGAGTGCGCTGAGCAGCACAATCGTAAATCATCTCACTGTTTTTTTCAGGCCTCTGCAAATATGTGGGTTATGGGCACTGAAGCTGGCCACGGTCGTGGTCTCACCAGCACCATACGGCTAACAACATTTTCCCACATTCCCTGCCCAGGGATTATGGACTTATGCGTAACTCATTGGCTTTGAACGTTACACACTATCTCTGTGCTATCTCCAGCATTTTCAGGTTGCTTCTCAAATCACGGATATAGAGTCCACTAGGGCCACAGGTTTTCCAAGAACCTGAGAACCTGTTGGATATTTTCCTTTGGAAAATATTTTCCAACAGCAGTTACAGCTTAGATGCTGCTTGTCTACTTATGGTCATACTATATGCACTGCACCAACTTTAGCATTACTTTTTCTCATAACATTACTTCTTACTTAGGCAGGGACCATGCATTTCCACCTTTAGCTCAATTTCAGGAGAACCTTTGTCTGTAAAATCATATCAACCCACATCAGTGAACATTTTGGTTGTATCACCCATTCAGATTTCAGGTATTTTCCTCTTGTTTTTCTCCATTGTTTTCCAACAGCTACATCCAGTAGTTTCCATCAGCTACAAAGAGGCAGCAGGACTCACAGTAAGTCACCATCTCAGGCAAAGAACTTTGCTTCCTAAAGTCAAAATAGGGCAGCATCAGAGAAACCAAAGTGTGGTGAGGAATTCTTACCTCTTCTGTCCTTGGGCACAGCTACCTCTCAGTTTTTCCTCCTCCATCAACCACACCAAACTCCAGTTTTCTCTAAAGAAAAGCAAAGCCAAAACTGCTTATTCCACAGACAGAAATTCTGAGAGGTATTGACCTCTACTGGTGCAAGGGCTTCACCAAGTAAAATCTAGAAGGAATAGTAAAAATTATGGCCTTTTTAAACTCTTCCAAACAATTACAGAAGGACATGACAACTTTCTGTGTCATTTTAATGTATTAGTAAAAATTTGACAAGACTGCTTTATTTCATTTCATGATTTTTGCCAATTTCCTGATTTCACCTTGTCTTTGGTTACTTATTTTTCCTTTCTCCCATTCTTAGAGAATTTGCAAAGTTTAAAAAAGCGTGAGTGCGCGCACGCGCACACACACACCCCAGTTGGGAAACTGAGAAAACAAATAACCCTTTTGACCATCTGACTAACTTTTCCAGATGTTTTTGAATGGAATCAACCAACTAGGCAAAAAAGGCCTTCAATGTTAAAAAAAAAAAATAATGTTGGAGGTGGAGAATGACAGAAATGGGAAAGTAAAAGAAAAGAACAGAAAGTTTCTAAAAGCAGGACATCCCACCCCAGACTACACCTCCTCACCCTCCTACTGCAGAAGCAGAGGTTATTCGCAGGCTGACTGGCTCTCCTAACCTCACCTGCTGCCAAGCCTTAATTTCCCAGAAAGCCTCTTTCCAGGCCCAAAACAGGTAGCAGGAGCATCTGGACCCTGTTTTTCACCAGGTGGATACAGGAGCTATGGCGACACCGACACAGCCTTACCCATAACCTCGGCGTGCCTCTGGGAAACACAAGACATACTTACAAAGGCATTTTGCCGTAGGCTGGGAATAACTGTCCATATCTTCCATAGTTGTCCAAAAAATGACAATGAATAAATGGCTCTCTGTCACTCGTTATTTTATTATGGGTTTGCCTCCATGCAAACAAGCCGCGTCATGGCTGAGGGAATGAAAAACGCCTGAGTCTTGCAGGTTTGCACCCAATGTTCCCATTTCCGCACTGCAGTAATTCCTGCTCCCCATCCCTATGCCTCTTACAACCCTATTGCTCCTCTCACTGTGCCTCAGGAAGGGCCCCAAGCCTCTCCATGGTGTGCCCAGGTACGCACAGCCCCTCATGGGGACACCCCAGGGGTGTGTCTGCCATGTTATGTCAGCCGCCAGGGCCTGGCTCACCGTGGTTAGTGGTGGGAGGCCTTGTGGAACTGCTACGACACAAAATGGCGTGCCCTCCTACAATTGCTACCCCCAGGAAGGGTAAAAACATTTTATTTTTTTTTTATGCTGCCTCCCAAAGGCCAGAGAGGCTTGTACCAGGGCGGCCCTGGGGAAAAAACCCCTCAGAGTGGAAGTGAGGCCGCTGGGCACCGCCATGCCGGGCAGGAGCCATGGGGGCAGCCTGGCCCGTCTCCCCAAGGAGCAGCGTTCACCAACACCCTGCCAGACATTTTGTCCTGGCCTTATTTATTTGTTATGAATAATTAAAGCTCCCCTTTCCCCTCCCCTCCAGCCTGGGCACAAAGCAGCCCGCTCCCCAAAAGGCAGTGGCATGTAAAAGTTTGTTGTCGCATCTCCATTAAACTGTATGCTCTCCGCCCGCTGGCGATAATGCACTTCAGATAATTCGTTGACGCAATATATTTTCCAGGATAGGCTTTTGTTTTCTTTCTTGGCTGCTCACCCTCTTTCTGTGGTCAGTTTTGCTCATTTCTCTTGTAAGCTGTCTAGAGGCAGAGAAAAGGCTTTCAGTTTTAAGCAGTTTCCTTTTCAGTTCCCCATTATTGAATTCCAACCTCCATTTTTTTTTTAAGCATAGGGACATCATTTATCTTGGACTTTAAGTTGCAGGGGCCTTCAAGGGGCTTCTTTTTTTCTTTCCCAGCTGCATTTGTTGACACACAGTCAATCTGTTTTTTGCCTTCGTTCCCCCTCTTCCCCCCAGCAGGCCATAAAGTATCAACAGCTGTGCCCTTTATTAGCATAGCCATTTTAAGCACAACAAGGGGGAAGAGACTAAATATATTACAGCCATTACCTCTGTCAAAAAGTGACAATTTTAAAACATTTTAGCTCTTCACTGGGAAAGCCAGCAGCACAAAAGAAAGTGCTATAATTTTATTGTAAATGCTTTTTAAATATGGGTCACTTGGCCATAATCAATAGAAAGGATGGAAAAGTTCAAAGCTTGAGAACAGCTCAGGCAGATAGCAGAATTTTTTTTTAAAGGCTTGTCTTTAAAATATGCTAATTGGGGCAAAAATACAACAGTGAGAAGCATGCAAAATAAGATCTTGTTCCTGGTGGTTTTGTTTTCTGTACAGCTCTGTTCATGCTTTTCCCATCTACTTCTAAGTGTGTTTTACAACTTGGATGGGAATTATTCCTCCCCAACAGGGTGTTACGAACATTTGGGACCAAAAAAAAACAGGAGGCAATCCAGGCAGTCAGTAACCTCTTCTCAAAAAGGGGGAAAAAAATAAACTACAGTTTTTTCCAATGTCTTTGGAAGTATTATGTGCAGCAGAGTTGATTTACCAGGCTAGATAGCTTCTTGAGCATAAAATAATCCTGAAGCCTTAGAATCCTGGTAGTTTAGGTTCAGGTTTGGATTTGTACACTTGCTGGTTTTCATATGGCAGAAACTTGTATTTTAAATATTTGTATGGCAGAAACTTTGTATTTTAAGCTTCCAGAATGAGGAATTGGCCTTTTTGATTAGGTGAGGAATAACACCCACAGTCAGCATCTGTTATGAGCTCTAGAAGGTAAAAGAGGGCTTACAGATGCCCTGAAGTCTGTGGATCTTGGCTGCTTTTGTTTTAATTTGGAATGGATTTATCAGGCAAAGAGGAATCTCAGCAGGGTTTATTCTGAATGGCTTCACCTTCCTCTCCCATTTGTAACATCTGGAGAGAACTTACAAGTCTTTTCTCTCTCTTATCTGTACCTCCCTAATTACAATTTTTCCTCAAGGTTTCACTTTGCTTTTTAAATTTCAGAACATACGTAATACTTGGCTTATACCAAAGCAAGATGTTAAACAGACTCCCAAAAGCAAAGCTGCTTTAAGGGATGTATTTAAGCAGAAGTCCATGAAATCCTACATACGGTATTATACAGTACCCATCAACTGTTGCGATGCAGCATCTGTCTTGTGGTGGTTCCCAGGGGCCTGTATCCCACTGCATTGGCCACACTCCGAATTCGCAGGAGAGAGGGACCGAGCATCCTGCGCTGAGAAGAGTGTGGTCCATGGCAAAGGGGAAATGGGAAGGAATTCTCACCACCCATCTTTTGGCAAACAATTTAGCAGTTAAATGCAACCAGCTGGTCTCCCCAGGCTCCTTCTGTAGTCGAGGGAGGGAAAGCAAAGCTCCTGCAGAGGGTCATTCAGTGCACCCAAATTAGCCTCACTCTGAATTGTCCTCTCTCTCATCCGTGACTGGAGAAGGAGTTTGAAGAGACTACCCGGGTAATTTAGCCAGCTAAGATGGGTGGTCTGAATAATTCCTTCCCCACCAACCTCTAAAAGCCTGCCTAGGTACCCCACAGAGATTGGCATGCTGACGGAGGGATCGATTCCCAGGCACGTCAGCAGTTCAGTGATCTGTGCTCATGCCCTCTCTAGAGACAGCTGGGAGGCTCGAGGAGTTTACTTGATCCTGTTGGACCCTGTAGCTCCCAGCCAGGACAGGGAGATGACCTGAGCTGCGCTTTTTGGACTGGTTGTGGCCATGGTCAAGTTTGGGGTTTGTTGTTTTTTCCCCTCACCCCTCAGACTGAATCTGCTGTCCTCAAGCCTGGCCACAGGCCACTGAGATGGGAGCAGCTGTGGGACACCTTGACCCTTTAGAGGTGTCTAACGATGGAACTGAAAGTGGCTCCAGAGCAGCTGAGACAGGAGATGTGGCTGCTCCTACCTCCTTCCCAACAACCAAATTTGGTCCTTTCTTGTGGGACTCCCTCTCCCTCATCCTCCGTCCTGCAGAGCAAGGAAGGGGGGCTCACTCTCAAGAAGGAAAGCAAGCCACAAGAGGTATGGTGCACCTCCAAAATGAGGGACAGATGTGCAACAGCCAAAGCGTTACCCATTCTTGGAGCCAAAGGCTACACCCTAACCATGGCACAGCCTGCCACCAGGCCAAGTAACAGGTAAAAGCAGAAGATTAACCAGCCTGTGCTCTAGCCCCTTCTGCTAGAAAGCAGACCCAGCTGGAAGATACATGGCAAAGCTCAAAGGACATCACTTTCCCCCCAGATTCTTGGTCCAAATATGGCACCACCAGAGCACAAACATGCATTTTGGAGAGAACCAACTTCAGGATGAGCAAAAGTTTTTGCACAAAGAAACCAGGAAAAATTCCCTACCCCTTTTCAGAGGAGCCAGAGCCATCCAAGTAACTAAGATGTTAACGCAATGAAGATTTTAATTTGCCAGGTTAAATTGTGCTTTTTTTTTTTTTTTTTTTTTCCTGCAAGTGAGCTACATCTTTGTATTGCCACTAAGTAATCATTTTCCTTTGCTTGGCCAGAAAAGAATCTGACCTGGGCAAGTTGTTTAACTTGCTGCTCATCAAAGACTGGCAAAGTCTGGCTCTCCACTGTTTGAACAGTGGAACAGTCTTTTTACAGCCAGCCTTATTAAAGCACAGGATTTTATTAGCTGTTTTGTGGTAATATGGTGAAGGACAATATTGTGGAATGCTCCTTCAGGAGATTTGGGATCTTGTATACTTTGGGGTTTACTTGCCTCTTTTGAACTAGGACACTAGGCAACCAACTAATACGACAGCTTCATTGTACTATTCTCTTCCTTAAAGCCACCTTTGACAAACAGTTTTTTACCCGGGTAAAGGAAAATTACTGCTTGAAGAAATGTAAGAAAAATATGCTATTGCCCAGTTGTTCTCGGGGGGTTTGTGTGGTTTGTTTTTTGTTTGTTTTTTTATTAAACCATTGCAGATTTTCAGGTACTGGGAAAAAGTCCAGACAGAAGGTGAAAAATCTACTTTGGCCACATGCATATAGAGTGATATCGTATATTCAAAACATTGAAGCTCATGTGGTTTTCCTCTGGCAAATTTCTTTAAAGTTCTGGTAATTTTCTCATAACATTTTTAACAGATTGTAAATGTCCCTTTTTCCTGAAAACCACTTTTGGGGCACATAAAGTTTCAATTAGCATTTAAGAACACCTGCCAGGAAGTTTTCATGAACATTTAAACAAATACGTCCACTTTATTTTGCAAAAGAACAAAGTATTCTGACAGATTTCAGCGATTTCCCATCATCTTTTGTTTCATAACTCTAATGGGAAACAAAGAAGAGCAAAGCTTCCAAATCATTGATGAGCTGTAACGAGAACTGTGTTACTTTGGACTGTTGACGCCAAAATAAAGATTGAAATACAAGTTTTTGTATTTGGGACTGACTGTGAAGGGCTTTTTGGGAATGGAAGTTACACGTCTCTGAAGCCCGCTGGTTAACACCTTTACAGTCACCACCAGAAAATTTAGTGACATTTTACTCTGGAAAGGTCCCTTTTCCAGTTACAGTATTTTCTGTGCCAACTATATTCAAGTGCTTTGAGGAACAATTAAAACATGTGTTTACATAATCAAATACAGTTATTTTATATAATGCAGAATAGCTCCCACCATGTGGAATGAAATGTATTAATCAAATACCTGTATGACGACTCTATCAGAACTCCTGCTAGTAGAGGCAGCAAACCTTTCAACGCTCTCCAGGCCTGAGACTACCAGGTATTAAAACCTTGCAGGCTGCAGCAGATTCTCACTTTTACAGGAACTTTGGGTACTTATTCAAATGCAGATGCAGCACCTGTGTGCTCTGCTGGGCAGCAAAGAGAGAGCATTCCCCAAACTGGTCAGGCTCACTGCCCAGTTTGCCAGTTTAAATAAGGTTGAGTTGCCCAAGCTTCAGCTTTGAAAATAAACTCAGGAGTAAATCCTTACTTTACAGTAAACAACACCAGGGAGTTTTATTAAAACAAACAAACAAACAAAAAAACCCAAAACATCAGATACTCACTTTTCTCCAGACTCCAAATCCAAGAGAAATCTCAACACATGCCTGGTTCTTTGAAGAGAAAATGAACATCGTACAGCACAGGAGGAAGCAGATGCACCGTTGTGTTGGAGGAACGTTGTCCCAAGACTTTCCCAGATCTCCAGCCGGTGCAGCTAAGGATGGACCTATGTTATATTTCAAAGATAAACCAAAAATCTTGCAGCACCTCTTCCACAAACTACCATATTGGAAGAAGGGATGCTTTAAGATACTGCACTGGTGACAGCTACTAATTTAATTAGATCAACCTGTACTCCCACTGCAGGCAATCTAATTACGAAAATCACCCTTGAGCTAGAGGATTAAGGTATACCTTCTAGCCTTGGTCTTAATTTTTTTTCCTTTTAACTGAAGCAGCATCTCATGTATGTAAAACCTATTATGAGCGTGTATTTTCCAAGATAAACTGGACAGAACTGTTTATTGCAACTATTGTTACCCTGTTGCAATTGCCAGGAGCCAGATCACAAAAACCTCACGCCATACCATTTGTAACAAGGTCCCTGGAGCCATTATTGTTTTATTAATCTCTTTACCCAGCTAACTGTGGAAGCATAGCCTACAACTTGTAAAAGTAATACATTGAAATTTTGCTCTTTTTCATGCTCTGCGTTCGTCCCTTTATAGCAACCCACATAACTGCTTCTCCAGCCCCAAGAAACAGCCTCAGCTGATAACAAGACAGGACTAAATTCCTCATTAACAGAGGTAGTTAAATTTTGCTTGGGGGGTGGGGTGGGTGTGTGTTCATAAATTCTTTGCACCTGCCCTGCACTTAACACTTGTCTGTTCTGGGCTCATGGAAGTCAGTGGATGATGTTAAGCCCAGAATCACATTTTTGAGACCCGGCTTAGGTACAGCTAAGCATATTACCTGCTCCTGGATAACTCTTCCCTTTTGGATTCATATGCAATAGGTATGAGTACAGTACTATCAATAGATTGATGGATTTTGCTTTAGCTATTGCTGTGTGGAAACAGTAGCTGGCTCCCTTTTCCCCTATGCAAACTGTGCCACTTCACGGGGATGCAACAGATGACATTGCTCAAGTCACAATCCAAAACATCAAGGATTTTAACATCCAGAAAGGTCCTAGCAAACAGAAATGTAAACAATTAATGTTCCTAAGCTCCTTTGTTTTTTGTCTTGTTTTGTTTTATAAATTTTTTTTGCTATTTAAAAAATTTTTTTGCATTGCTGTGGCTGGGCAGCACCCTTGGGGAAAACAAACATAGCTGCTGAGAGAACAGTGCATTATTTCTTTTTAGTCCTTTTGGAGTCCTAAGGAGATCTGTGAAAGCTCCTCACATGGGAAACCAAAGCATGATTTCCTACCAAGTTCTCCCTTTATAACGTCTTTGAACACCGGGTTCCACAGTTCAGGGAACCAGTATCAAGTCATAGGAAACAAAGACAAACTGGAAAACCTTCACCAACCTCTGAAAGGTTCACAAGAATGGCACGTGTGTGCTTCAGAGCAAAAAAAAAAAAGAATTACAAACTAGGACATGGATTACTCTTCATGTGATTCATGCTGGGAGAAATACACGGGGAAAGAAACCAAGCAGGCAAAGAGACAAGAGCAATGCAGCACGCCTAAAACTTTAATCTTTGTTTTTAAAGAGTACAGAGTTGAAAGTGACACTTCCTTCTCCTTACCACTGTCTATCCTGTCGCTTCCCAAGTTCTCCCTAAAAGGAAATATTTCTTTGTTGATTAGTTAGACTTCCCTTCAAGTGAGGCACACCCGTTAATCTCCAAAAGTATGCCCCAATTCAGTAAAACACTTGCACATGCACTTCACTTTAGTCCACTCCCATTCATGGCAACATTTAAGTGTACATTCTTGAAGGCTGTTTTGAAATAGGGATGTTTTTACTCAACCAAAGATAGGGAGGGGTGGGGGGGAGTGTATATGTTTGTGTAGTCTTAATGGGGGAGGGGAAAGAGGGAGGACATACAACATACATCATCTTGCTCCCAATTTAAAAGCAATCTTAGCAGCAGTCAGTGACTGACACATTGGTAAAATCTTAAGCAGCAGCTTAACCACAGAATTGTGTGGCAGTAAGAAATCCAATGACATTAAAAAAAGGGTATCTCTGAAATCACTGCTCAATGCCAGATGAAGCAGTCAGTCAGACTTCTAAGTTTAAACATCCCCTGCTTCTAATTCCACTAGGCAAACACACTTCTTTAATTACAATTATATAATAGGAGAGACTGGCAAGACAATACAAAAAAAATAAAAATCAAGAATGGTATAACCTGCAGAGTTCAGAAAACAGGACTCTGGAAAATTAAAGTGTTTGTATTTTATTTTACATTGTTGGCTTTCACTTTTTATCCCTTTGAAATACATTTAGTTTTAGATTAATAAAGATCATAAACTAATAAATTGATATGTTCTTTAAACAGACTTAAAAAAAAATCAGACATTACACCACAGGGCCCATCATTTAAAAGAGAGCAGTTAAAGTGATGCTGGCTAATGTGAGGATAAAATGCCTAGATAAAAGATGTCGTGGCTCTAAGGAAAAGTGTGGATTAGAGGAGAATTAAGAGTGAAGCAGGTGATGCTTTAGTCTGAATCTGAACTGTCTTGCTTGTTGGTTTGGTACTGGCTGACTGCTTCTTCCAAAGGAGCCATTGTACCATCCGGCCGCACTCCCATTGGTTTTATAAGCTCATCTCTGTAAGAGATTTAAAAAAAAGAACGTATATTAGCATATGCACACATATCAATTCACATGTGTATAATACAGTCACATACAGTATATGCTTTAGTACATAATGAGCCTTTAAAAGGAAGTTATTTCTGCTAAAGCCCTCTGTTTTGAAGAAAGAGGAACAAAAAACCTTCCAAAATAGGTGGGAGGGGAAGAGTGGGACAGATAAAGACTTCATTCATGTAGGCCAAACCTACTTAGCCAATTAAAGACACCATGAAAAGTCAGCGCCTAATAGGCTCAAGACCAGAAGCAGGTTCCCTCTTTTAGATACACAAACTAGCTTTTCTTCTAACAGTTCTCTGACAGCCACTGCTTCCTAAAATGTCACCTGCCATTCTGGCTAGTATATGCCCAGGCAAGTAAAACAATGATTTGATCCATATTCATCTCGTCAAAGGAAATAAATCAGTTACAAGAACAGACTCTGCCTACACCACTACTAGGGGAGTGGAAATACTTGTTGATTCATTTAAAAAAAGCCAATTCTAATACTATTGCTTTTGTTTGTGGCAGTTTAATTACAGGATTGACAGCCATTTTAATCTCTTCAAAGCTCCAAAGGCCTCTCAGCAGCTAATCCAATTATATCTACTCCACAAGCTACAGCCTCATCTAAGAGATGATTAATTATCGATTAAGCCAATCAAAAAGTATTAGCAAAGATTTATTTAATCCTTACTTTTTATCACCTCATTTATATGTGGATTATGGCAAAAGATGTAAGGGCAAAGATAACATTTCGATTTTCTGCTGAAAAAAAAATAATGAAAAATACCTCTAAATATTCAGGAGTCACCTTAAATAAAAGAGTGGAGGCTTGATGTCAGTTTACCCCTTGCTTGAAAGGCAGCCCAGTAAAACTGCCGATTTAACACATACACCACCCTCCCGAGCCACAGACAATAACGCTCCATCACTCAATGGGGAAGCAATGGCATTTCCCCAGCTCCCTGCCTGGGCTGCACCACTACTTTGGCTGAAAAAGCGGACAAACATTGCTTGTACATGGCTGGCAATCTCATCTTAACACAACCAGAGGAACAGCAAGAAAGACAACATCTGAATTACATACATGGCATGTGTATGCTAGATATTGTACAGTCGAGCAGCAGTTAAATTAAGTCTCCAAGAGTCTCTTTTGCTCAGGAAGAGCAATGACCAACAAGATAAATGCAGCTATTTGTGCAGATGTAGCGACTGGACACTGTGGTGATAAGCTCAAAAATCCCACTGCCTGCAGCATTTCAAAAAGTGAGAAACTGCACCTGGAGAAACTGCTGTGGTTTGGCTCACCAGGTCCGGGTGGGAAGGTGGGGCCAGGGAACGAGGTTTGTAATGACCATACTCGAAGAGCACAGCCCAGACTCTGTCTCTGTGTGTGTGCATAAGAGTATGACCTACCTTTAACTAGACTGGTGATAGCTTGCCATACTTGAGCGTTGACAGCAAGTCCTCTCCCTTCAGGCAATGAGAACTAGAGTATGCAGATTCTGCCCAAATGAGAGCACTCTTAATTTTCAAGTATCTGCTGGAGATGTGTGCGAGAAGAGATCAAAAGAATACTCGAGATCAGATTCAAGAGGGCCCAAAAAATGAAGACTGCGGATCTAGTGCCCAACAGAACCAGCACCCTCCTTGCCTGCCGTAGAGGTATCCCAAAGGCAAAGCAAGAGTGCTTTGGAATTGCATCTAATAGCAAAGACTTTTTTTTCACAGGGAAAAACCCTAAACATCTAAGGCTTTTTTGGCTTTTAAATTTTAAACACCATAATACAAAAGAAATGTATTTTGAAACCTGTAATCAGTCTTGCAACAAATTCTTCAGTGCCATTTACTCATATAATACACTTATATTTTTGGAGAAGAAGAACCTGAAGAGTAAGTCATTGCACATATTTTTAAGTCCTAAAAGTAAAAACATAGCCACAAAGAATGAAATCACCTTTGTATCCCTCTAAGATGAGAGGATCCTAGATGTTTGTTTTAAAAACCACAACACGTACTCTTAGGTTGCAACATTTAACATTGCAGCCAGATGTTTTTCCTATCCAGAATCTAGTCCTGAAATGGTGTAAAACATGGCATCCTCTCACCAGTGAAGACGTGACACCAAGCTCTGAACATGACACAAGCTTACATCTGTTTTTCAAAGGGGAAAAGTACAGAGGGAGACGAGTAGAAGAAAAGATCTGGGCTGCCTACAAAGCCAGCTCCAAAAGTTTGGAACAACTACCTGCTAAATAACAGAATTTGGGGTAGGGTTGCAAGAGACATCACTCAGCTGACTTCAGTAGCACACAAGAGCCCACTGGGCTGATCCTTACCTGGTATGAACAGTCTTAGCTCTGCCAGCCTCACCAATTTGCAGGTTTATCACTGGCTGCTTAGAGACCTCAGTTGAGCTTTGACAGCTTGGACTAGCTGAGGACATGCTTACTTAAGGACGTTAAGGTGAAATACGAGGTGGCAAGGGAAGCACCAGAAACAGACATGTATAGCCTCAGAAGAGAGTGCATTAGCCATAAACTGGATGTTTATGGTCCATCTATAGGGCAGAAGAGAGATCGCTTCAGCCCAGTAGGTGGCAGCGGGAATACCTCTGTAACCATGACGATATATACAAGCACACAATGTGCATATTTATACATATTTGACCACCCTTATGTGACCTCCCATATACTCAAATACACCTTCTTGCAACATTCATTTTTCTAATGCAAACAAAGCATTCTATTCAAGTGTACTTATAAACACACCATAATTAAACAGTTGGTAAAATGCATTCTCTTCTTCCACTTCCAGATCTCCCAAGAGTCCCTTCAAATATATCTATACAAGTTCTAGCTTCCTGCTTGCCATTTAGCTTAATAACGACTCAAAAAATCATTCCTTTGTTTTGAAGGGTAACTCTTTCTTGTCTGCTCTATGTGCTACAGGGCAGTATTGACACACGGAATTAATGACGGTGTCTGTAATGAAACAGCTACCATGTGAACACCGGTCTGCTGCTTTGATAAAATGGCATGTTAGGGACCTATTCACCTCCTTATAATTGAGTACTACATAATAGTTCCGACCCTTTCATGTAACATTATTTTTGTTCTATGATTAGAAAGGGGAAAGAAGGATGAAAAAAAAATAATCTATGTAACATTGCCTTCTTCATTCATCCCATGATTAATTTTGTGTTTTTAATGAGTATGGTTGCTTATTTAGACAGGTTCTCTTACATACTCATTTTGTTGACTTCTGTTCAATGTACAACAAAACCCAAGCTGTGATAATTGGAGACCATTTCATCAGCAGAAGGATTCTTGCTATTAATACAAGGTTGGCTTGGAAAAAGCATCCTGACATTTTAAATTAGTCAATTAATATACAATTCTACCTACCATTTATAATAGAAAAAATGTTAGCATTTCTTCCAGACATTTTAATTAACGCATAGTATTTCCAATAATCTATGATATAAACAGACAGAATGTCATACAACACTGATTTAAGGTGGCTAACTTCATATTTTGCAAAAATGAAAGGTTGAGTTCAATTTCTTTGCAGATCTGGGGAGTTTTTCAAACCGCAAAGATGTGTGTCACATACAGAAGACAATGATTTACAGTAACCAAACAACTCTCAATGATTATCAACAAGATAGTATCGACTCCTACTGCAGACGAAGCCCATAGAGTTACTTTAGGACCAAGTTGAGGCATCCAGCAAACTGCCTAAGTACCATCTACATCTCCCAAGAGCTGCAGTAATCAAGATGTGTCATCTTCATTTACACTTATAATTTATATATATTTAATGATATCAGAAAGTAATATTATCCAGTCAAATGTCACCAAAATATTAATTTCTATAAAAGCTTTTGTAGAACCCAAGTCTATGTTAAAATATTGAGGCAGAGGAAATGAGTTCACAAACAATATTCAGCTTTCTTCCACACTTTTTGATAAAACAAAACTGTGTAATTGATTTTAATTTGGCACTGTCAGTGGTCAATTACCCCCCAAACCCCAAACCTAAACACCAGCAATGTAACATAATAGAAAAGCTTTGGAAGTGAGATCAGAAATGACCAAAAGGATGGATCAGTTTTACATCACATCAAAACAGTTTCAATTCTTCAGTGCCAATGCTGAAAATAAAGAGAAACCTGGAGAGCAAAAATCCGCTGGCATCTTATGGATCAAGGGAGAAAATGCCAATTTGTTACTGATAGTTTCAGTAAACCCATACAAAGGGCACAGCAGCCATTAATGAAGGGTGTAACTTTTCAAAGAAGTAGTCCTGTTTCACAAGTTTCTTTTCTAAGTTCAATCCGTCATCAGGTAACTTTTCAAAAGTGATACAGAGCCAGTGAAAGCCAAATCTAGAACACCCCAGTGACAGACTGGCCTGATTACCCTCATCAGTCAGGAAAGGAAGCAAGTTTGTCAGTCCCTCAAGTTTGGGATTTTTTTCATATCTTTCTCCAGTGAAATCGTGCTAGCTCTTTAAAGCTTCACTTCCATTACTGGGACAATACAAGTGTACTAAGCAAACTGGTTTTGCTGTACATCATGCAAGCTCAAAGTTCTTGTTCAAGTTACATGGATGAAGTTACATCAACTCTCTCAAGCTGAGAAGAAGGAGCTGTTCGTTCCCTGTCCAACTTCGTTCCCCTCTTATAAGGAAAGCACTGTATCAAACTGAAACTGCTCATTTCATGGTATATGTCCCCTCCTCCCATGGTGACAACAACAAAGACCAGCAGAAGTGTGAAGTCTGCCACCAGCAGTCTGCCTCAAAGCAAGATTCAAAACCCAGAATCAACTGAAGACTCCTATCAAAGCAACCTCCAGTTTCAATTTGTAGGTTGCAAACCAAGGAAAAAAGTGCATGGCACTGGTAGCTTTTAGTCTCTGCAGCCTCTCAAGCTGGAAGCCAAAGTGTTCAATTCCTAAAACACGGAGGGACTTCCACTACTGTCAGCACGTTACTAGCTTTTTCTTCTTGTGTAGAAGACTGGCAGTTTCCCATTTTATTTAACATCTGCAAACCCCACAATTGCATTCAATTACATTCATTAAAAACATCCCACAGCCTCCCAAACCCAAGTCTTACTTTCTTTTTCCTTCCTGTCAGCATTCCCCACCCCCTCCGTTTTTGGTAAAACAAAAAGGGTACGAAGAACAGTCAAGTGATTTTATTCATGTTATCACAGCACCTAAAGGGGTCACATCAACAACACTGTCCCACAGTAATCACTATACTAAAAACAAACAAACAAAAACCTTACAAACAAAAAGAGCCTCAAGCCCTGAAGAGTTTGAGGTCTAAGAAACTGCAGGTGGATGTAAGTGACACAGAAAGCCCAAGGTGAAAGTAATGCTACTGGCCAAGAGGGTAAGTAGTGACACAGGGCACCAGCTGCTCAGTTATTGTCTGTTTGTAGCAGGCAACCCAGCAGGTGCCTCCAATCCTCCAAAGTGAAAAGGCTCTTATGCTACAGTAACGCCATTTGGACTTTGTGTGTGTAACTGCTATAGTGAGAGTGACTGACTTGTCTTCAGTCTTAGTTTATCTCCGGTCTCAATCTGCCTTTAAAAAAAAAAAAGTTTTAGACCATTTAGTCGTTTTATTGTGGTACCCCTAACACTCAGCATCTTCATTCTCTAGCTTACATTCCAATTTACACAGCAGTTCAATTCAGATTATATGTGCATTGCATTTTATTATCTTTATTAAAAAGCCTGTAACATAATACACTTCCTTTCCATGCAGATGATGTGAAAAAGTATCCAATTACTTCACTGATAGGGTCAGGTCAGCTGTTGAGACCCTTCCCTGCTTTCACTCCTGTTTATAATTCAGTCTTTGTCAGCTAATGTAAAATCCAAATTCTCCCATGTATTTCGCTGTATTTCTAATATTTAATACATGTAAAAATACTTGGTTTGCTGAATTTCTCCCAGCAGATCTTGTTATTTGAATATCTACAGACTCTGACAAAACACACATTTCTAGTTGCTGAGTCTTCCACTGCTTCAAGAATGATCCACTTAGATATTTACTTAAATTTCTACAGCTCCATTCAATGGTAAATTAGTGTAACATTAAGTGTTCCTCAAGAATGTAAAACTTTGTTTATGCAGAAAACAAACTTGAAGCACTCACTCCAACATGGCTACAAGTATGGGGGAAGAAAAAAAAGCAAATTCTAGGCACACTGAGTCAAAGAGAAAAAAAGCTATAGCTAACAGCACAGGTCTGTTCCCTTTTTATATGTAGAAAGTTATAAAATAAGTCAACTCTCTGTACCAATAACGTACACCTTCATGTCACATTAAGTACTGTTTTCTTTTATGGCATTGTGTCAGTCATTTAAAACAAATTATAAAGGCTCATTTGTAATCCAGTCCACACTTATTCTAATAAATCCACAGTAATTCTTAATTGTAAATTCCCTTTTAATTGCTCCATTGTACAGTTTATTGCTGCTGGTGACAAGTATTTTCACACTGTGTTTGTTCTTCATATAAGCCGCACACATAAGTAGTTACCATGAGGTGCTGCTCATTGACTTGGGGAAAATGAGTACACATGCCTTGGGCTGGATTGTGTCCTATACTTTAAAAAGAGAAATTATTTTCATTATTATCAGCCTATCCATTTAGGAGGCAGATCCCCACACCACCAGATCTTCCTGATTTTGTCCAATCCCCTCCAAAAAAGGATTCCTCTCAAGTCCTGTTACAGATTACTCTTTGCTTTGAAGTACTAAACATTTTTCTCTGTTGTTAAAAGTGGTCCTAATCCTGGAAAGAAGCTGATTATAGCACTAGACCTTAGTAAAGAGCCAGGATGAGAGTTGCCTCCTTCAAAAGCAGTTATCATACAGTACCTGGAAAGTTTATCAAACATATTGACAAGTTTCATAGCTTCATATTCTTTTTGTTCTTCCGTCATTTCATCCATCGGATTAGGCATTGGTTCTTCTAAGTGACCAGTGATAAGGTTAATGCTGGAGGTGGAAAAACAATACAGTTCACATTTCTACAGAAATATGCAAATTGTCTATATTCTTGATCAGAGGAATGAGGAACATGATAACAGAAACCACCAAGACTAAAATTGTCTGAACTGCACATGGAGTTTTTACTTTAAATATACAACCTTCATATTTATACTCTTTTTGCAGCCTTTTTTGTGAAAGGTATTACCTTCTTATTGATTCATTATATAAATTTCTTGTTAGCTACTCAGAAATATACAGTACACTAGGACTTGTTATGTTATAACCCATACAAAAGCAGTTTGAAAGCAGGGGAATAATGATGGTAATAATGACAATGTCATTAGTAATAATGACATAGATGGGGAGCAGAATGACATACTTTTTTGAAACTAATTCTGTAGAGGTTTAATTTTAAATATATAGACAGGTGTCAGTTACATTTTCTTATTCAAGAAAAACACTTTCAGGGCACATTATCTTTTCAAGCAGTTGAATCACAAAGATTTAACAGCAATACAGAAAATCAGATGCAAAAATCAACTGACAGTTGTCTTGAATGTTTTAAATTAAATGTCAGCTTTTACCTATTTGGATGTTATAGTTTTACTTATATGTATATATCTGGTTGTTAGGCTTTGAAAGAAGAAAAGAGACAAAAGAGCAAGAAAAAATTATCCCGAAATACAGAAATAAAAAGAAATCTCTTGTTTTGGAGTTCATTTCTTAACAAAGAAACAATATGATTCCCGTAACTTCTTATACACTTAATCCTGTCTTTCATTTGTGTTCCTTAATAAGAGTCTTTCAATAAGCCACAACTCCCTGTCATATACCTAGTCATGTCTGTGGAATTCAAGGGAAACGGAGTAAAGCGGAAAAATAACATGCTTTGGATGCCCGCTATCAACAATTTCAGAACCTACTTAAAATGGCATCAAATCATAGATGTAACATGGGAAATGGAAACCTCTATCACCAAAGCAATTACAATTAATAAAAATCATCAGACAGAGCTTCTCTATGATTGTTGAATCCTTCAAGCAAACATGTTGGATTCCTGATGCATGATTTCTACAGAAGTTGTTTACTCCTTTCATATTTACCTATGTGACCTGCTCGATTCTTTAGTAAAATTTTAGTACCAGGCAATCTGACTAACTGAAACTAGACCTACTGGTTTGTTCCTTTTTCACAAAGTCCCCGATAAAACTTTAAGTCACATTTGACACCTCTATTTCCTCTGTTAAAGAGATAATACCCCACAAAGAATAATTTGGCAACTACATGTGAGTTCATGGAAAATCCGGGGTAAAGGCCATCCTTGGTAAGTTTGTTACTTTAATTTTTTTCTAAAATTTGCTCAAAAAATCTCCTTTCACACTTGACTTTTAAATAGTTACTCAGACTGTATTTAAATTATTCTCATAGTGACTTCTTTTTTTTTTTTTTCCTGGAGCCATCTGTCTATATGATGGCCACCATTAGAGGCTGGTTTCTCAATAATTAGATCATGAGTCAACAAGTGACAGTAGTTAATATAAGCACATGTAATTCCAAAAATGGCCTCTTTGGAAAAGGTGAAACAAACAAACAACAAAAAAAGTCAAAACATCTACATTGCTACAGGATATAACAAAAACAGGATAAAAACAATACTATACTTTGGCTTTGCAGATTTATATTCTTCTGTATCTGTATCTTCATCATCTGAGTACCAATGGTCTCCTCTTCCTCCAGCTAACAGGCCCCTTGCTGCCAGCAATCCTGCCGCATTACCATAGCCTGTATATTTTAGCAAGCTGTCAACTGCAAAAAGTGATAGAGAAAATTATTGAGCTATGATCAACTACAAAACAAAGCCCAGCATAGTGTTACAGCAAGACCCAAATACACTAATTGCAGCAAGACCTTATACAAAAGGGAGAAGAAAAAGTAATTTTTACCTCTCTCTTTGCAAAGAACAAAAAGAAATTCTGCTGCAATTTGCTTTACTCCAAGGTCTACATGTGTCATAAGGCGCACAAGCTTGTTTCTCACTGTTGTGCCAACTTCTGGACGACTTGATACGTCTCTTAATGGAGGCAATACCTAGCAACACAAATAAAGGAAAATCAGCATAGAATGCATGGCAATACCTAGCCATCCCTTACAGAAGCAGTCAGTCAATGGATCAACAAAATACTCTAAGCTCTAACCCTTAAAAAAAAAAAAAGGAATAAAATCAACCCAACTGTGCTTACATGCACTAGAAATGACTCTTGTTTCTTAACATATTCAGGCCTTCTGCTCTGCCACCTTGGGCAGAAGAGTACTCAGTGCCAAATGTAGGCTTTAAAAAAAGACAACTCTTAGGAGTTTAAGAACACAAATGAGCGTCCCAAAATAGTTGGCTAACAGGCAGCAGTAACCCTGAGTTCTTTGTTTCTTCCGTTTTGCTCAAATATCTGGCAAAAGCATTAAAACTACCAGCTTAGGGAATTTACAAAATTAACATGATGTGTAATTTACACTGAACAATGAACATTACTTACAGTGAAAAAGTAGGAAAATGAGTAACATTGCAAGTTCTACTACCATGAATTTCAAAAATTAGCTCTATGTGTACTTTTCCCAGAAAACACTCTTTTAAAAGCTGAAACGATGTTTCAAAGAGACTTTGGGGAAAACACTATTAAACATTTCCTTCAAACACACTATTTTCTCATTAAATGTCATTGTTCAACCCTGAAGAAAGGCAGAAGGTGCCTGAAACATGGCTGGCTTTGCAACGTAACTTTCACCTCCTTGTGCATATGCATTCAGACTCAAGACCTACATCAATTTTTCACATACACAGGATATGATATGATATGACCTGCAAACAAGTCTGGGCCGCAGTATGAAATATTTAATGGTCTGAAGAGTCCTGTAAGAACTATGGATCTTCAATGTTTTACTAGGGAATGAGACCAAAGATGTCACTAATTATCATAAGAAATTGCAGGTCTTTTGTCTTCTCAGTGTCTAATGTAAAAATGTCATGTTCTGTGCAAAATTAGTGCACAATTACTACTGAAATTGGACTCACTGGGAACCGATACTTAAACAAATGAATGCTACACTATTGGCTGCTTTGAAAAAAAAACAGGCTCCTCCTTTTTCAAACTAAGTATTCAAGCAATTAGCAAAAACATTTCACTTTGTCCCTGCTTACTTTCCCCAATGGGGATAGTACCATGACTGCCATTTCACAGAATGTTGTAAGAATGAATTAATGTTTTTAGAATACTCTAATTCTAATACAGTGATGAGTGCCATAGGACAGTCCATGAGGAAATTAATCATTCTGTCTTCAGATCAGAATTTGAATAGTGCACAATAAATAAAGCCTCAGGCCAACACTTAACAATGAGGGCAATTCAAAATATCAAACATCCAGTCATGCAGTTAGCAGCATCCATCTATTCTGTGCACTATATGAGGCAGTGGTCCTGCGGTAGGAGGCAGCATGTAATTATATCCTGACATCTAGACACCGAGACGTCGTAAAAACACGTAGACAACTTCATTTTCTAACTTCTGAACCTTTGGCTCTGCATTTGTTTTGTTTTGTTTGTTTGGGTTTTTTTTTGGGGGGGGGAAGGAGGAAGTTTACTTAAGAGATCCAAAGAGTATCCTAGGAAAGAACTGCTGTGAACAAAACCAGTAAACAAGAAGAACAAGTTTCTTAAATTCCTCAAAACCACTATTCCGGTATAGATGAAAGAGGCAGAAAATATACGCAAAATATATTTTTTCCATTATAAACTCCATTTATGAAATCAGATGGATTTTTTTTTTTTTTTTCCTGTAAAAAGCCCAGTCACAGTCTGTACCATATTAAACAGCCCTTTTAAGAGACCAAGTGATGAAGTGTGCCTCTGTTCAGGGACAGAGTTTTACTCTAACAGAACAGCTGATACCCACCGGTACACAAGTTTCCATTCCAATGACTCTTGCCTGCTGAAGTCAAACCAAAGCTCAGGCAGAACCCACCAAAACACCTGTAGCCTTGCTGGCTACCATACTGCTTTGTGAAGTTCTGTTAAGGGCACCAAATTTTTTTTTATTTTTTTTTTTATATGATGTCAGGGGACAGACCTCACTGAGTTCTTTGCCCCCGAGTCACACGATCCGTGGTGATACACATTAACACAGCTTTACAATGCCCCTAATGTTATTATTTAACAGCTCTAAAAAATGTACCATAGAACTTAGGCCATAATACCTATTGATTTACATGAAATATTGAAAAATTATTTCTATAGCAGACTGAAAAAACCCCAGGAAAACAGAAAAAAAAAATACTGCAGAGAACTTTGTGGGTCATTTAATATGAAATCATTAATACTATTAAAGTATCAGTGTCTTGCACTGATGTACAAGCCTCAAAAGGTTTATCATTAGCATCATATTCAAATTTTGATAAATGTTTTACTTACCTGAGCTTTGATAAACTTCCTGATATTCCTATGAGTTCGGCAGCATTCAGTTAATAAACTGAGAACTGGAGTCAGACCTTCTCTATAGCTGCTTCCCTAAAATAAAACCAAATAGAAATAGAACATCTTTAAGAGTAAATTTTCCTTTTCAAATCCTAGGAACCCTTCAGTAAGGTCCTATATGACAGCCAAAACATGAACTTTACCTAGGTATAAACAAAGAGACAAATATTTATCCTCTCATACACACAAGCAATGTTTCCGATAGTCACAGGAATTTGTTCTCAATTTTGAGATGTTTCACAATCTAGAAGCAAGATCACCCATATTTGTGCTAAATACTGTCTGAAAGGATTGTAAGAAACTCTACACGTGCACTTTTTGCTTTAATGAAAAAGTGAGGCCCCTTTGGTCACAAATCTTTGCAGTCCATACCTTGTCTATTCTCTTCTCCATGAAATCCAGTAAAACTTGAATTGCTCCCATATTCATACCATTGTATTTTATATCTGTTTCTTCTTGGGACGATGGACTAATAAGAACATCCAAGCAAGAAACGGGAACATTGCTTAAGAGGTTGATTGCATTGCTGAAACAGATTTTAAAAATTCATTATTCATTTGGAAGAAAGAATTAAAAACAGAGTACATCTCACCATAAACTGTTTGTACAACTGCAACCAGAAAGAGGCCCTGCAACTCAAACAATGCTTTATTTTCTGCTCACTGTGTTTTAAAGAAGGTGGCATGCATTATCGCCCGAGTGCTGGCTCTTGGAATAAACAAGGGGGAAAAAAAAGGCAAAAGCTCCAAAAGCTATACAGCAGCAGTGCATTATTACTTCCAGCCTCCGCAGTATCCCATCCCATCCCATCCCATCCCATCAATAAGGGATGTCTTCCAGCAATGTTACAGCAACTGATGCTGCAGGACAGCAGGGGGAACTCTCACATTGATTTGCAGCAATTGGTGTTTTTTCATACTAGAAACTTAAAACATTTTACAACACATCCTTATTACCATCATTATGTGACCAATTACACCACAGTAACCATTTCCTCCCCCTATAGCAGTGGGGCATGGTGGCAATTTCCCCTGTCCCCTGAAATATTTCCACTTGTACTTATCTTGTAGTGTATAGGAAATACAGAAGGGTTTTAACACATTAAAAAAAGATTCAGGTTTATTTACCAAGTACTACCTTTCAGTAAGTGGCAGTCTTTGCATTCTACGAAGCAGAGTGCTTCCCAAATATCCATTAAGTGATTTAAATTAGACCACAGGGTCCCTCCCTCCTCTTTAATGGAGTAAGATGGGACTTGCTTGCAAGGGTCTCTTATATGGTACATATCCCTTGAGTTTGCTATCTATCCTGTTACACAGACTTGCATTTGTACTCTTCCTGAATATGGGGCTAAATTACACAGATACTGCAAAAATTAGAATTCTGTCATTGTTTACTTGCTGATGTGTAACTAAAGTTATAAATGGATATATTTAGAAAGACTACAGAATATTCAGGCTTACACATGCAGATCTCAAAGCTACCAACGAAACTATGAGCTCTGAAGTTTTAAAGATTGGTGAAGTGTTCCAAGGATAGAGAAAACTTTTCAAACAACTTCATTTAACACTTTTACTATTATTTACTTAGAAGCTGTCCTCAGTTTTTGTTATTAATACACTTCTAACAGAGGTTTAGTACAACAGCAAGCAAACCATGGCAATCAAATGTAACAGGATTTCTAACAAATGCTCTAGTTTTGGTCTGCTCAGATGGGGTGGCTGTTCCACATTGTGCCATCTCCCTTTTGCTCTCTTAGCAATTGAAATTCAGACAAGTTCTACCTTTTGGAAAGCTTATTCTCCTTGTTTTGTTTCCAATTACTGTTTAAGACACATCTTTTATATCATGGAATTTATTTCTCTCCAATAATTCAGGAATAGGCAGAAACAAAACAGACTGAAATTCAACAAATATTTGGTGGCTTCAGGCTTTTCATCAAAAGTTCTCTTTTTACCAGTTTCTTATTAAACAACCAAGTTCCCAAACACCTACAAAATTAATTTTCTGGATCACTGTGTCTGAGCTATTCTTTTCAATAAATGAAGCCCAGCTTTCTGATCTTTGTCACTCCACTGACAGTTTTATTTGTGGTAGAGGAGTGTATGAAATTCTCCAGCTACCAGGAAGTCAGTGACTATGCACAGATCCGCACAATAGTGTTTGCATTCCTACTCCAGGGGGTAGAAATACTGCGTATATTACTCTCCCCTTTTCGGCTTCCTAGAGATCATTAATCACTGGGACATGACATCCACCCACTCATGCTCCCAGCCCCCTCCTGATATGCAAATTCAGAAGCAAAGGCCTATTTAGAGCTGCTGAATGCCTTGATTAAAACCTTGTTAGTGAGCAAAAATGGCACTCACTCTACTATGTGTGCCTTAAGCTGTTCATATTCAAAACTTAAGTAATGACATGACAGAACCACAATAATGACAACAATACCAGGTACTAAATTAGTTAAGATATTTTTAGAGGGAACTTCTGCTTATTTATTAGGAGTCACACCGACAATCAGTACGTTACAGTTTAGGGCACATATCCAGCATAAATGATTGCATAAAATAAATCCTCAATTTAAACATTCAGAGCACAAGCATTTATTCATACAATGTGCTTTAACTGGCTGCCCAAACCCTTCATTTAAGCATCTTAACATTCTGCAAATTTACAAACTTAGAGGAGTGCAAGTGATCAGCCATTCTAAGAAATATACTTATGCCTCACCAATGCTTTACAAAGTTTATTCTGCATTCAGGACTGCTTATATTTTATCCCATTTATAATGTTATTTTTGTAACTGTTTTACTGATAGGAACCAGGTGGAACGCAGAGTGAGAAGTTGCACTCTGCTTACTGACTCACACCTTATCTCTGGCAGTAAAGATTGCATGGTCAGAGTCCAGCAATAGTGAAGAGCCCAAACGATGACACAGCCTCATTTTTTTAAGCTATGCTAGACTAGCTATAGACTGCTAACACAAGGTTACTCATTCATTATTGAAGCTCCTATTGGGAATGAAAGATTTGCTTGTGCAAATACACTGGGCCGCTGATCCTTCTGAAGATTTGCAGGGGCATTAGTTCTGACTATACCTTTTCTATTCCAGAGATGCCTGATGATGAATAGCTTGGTGGAATAGTATATTAAATTATTCAGCTTTTATTGCATCCTGTAGCATTCAAAGACAAATCTCTGAAATATTTGAATCACAAAAGTCAAAACTTTTGCAGCGCTCTTCTAGCAAGCTAAAAAAAACCCAAATATGACACGAATCAAGGCCGAATACTACATGCAGCAATATTATGTTTGCATTCTTCCTTCTACCAGCTTAAGCTCAAGAAAATTCCTACAGTTAGCTAGCAGAGGGAGAAAGTTGTTCTCCCAGCCTAACAGAAAGACTGAAGCAGTGCTATGCTGAGTCTGGTGGAGAAGGGGAAACAACTGAAGTGAAACAAGGCAGTGATAATCATCCTTGTCTCTTTTCTGCTTCCCCCTCTCAGAATTAGGGAGGATCCTTGCCTTGACTTGGTGTCTCCATAAGGTCCCTGCGGGTAGCATCTCTACCCACAACATTCCTCCTGACTGAAAAAAGCAAAGACAGAAATTACACCAATATTACATCTTCTCAACAGCTGCCAACTGCTATATGCAAAGCCCTTTTTGGATGCCATCTGCAAGGGTTTGCAACAACTAAAACCAGAAGGACCTGCATAACATGCATCCTTTTGCAATAGCACAAGATAATTACATTTTACAGGGTGATATATTTTACAGGGTGATTAGACTAGTCACATTCTTGGACAAGTAAACAGAACATGTTTTTATAGGAAGAGCATGAGCTCTATAATAATTCACCAGATATCAGGCAATCTTGTTGACTATGTACAAACCTAAGTGCTAAAGGATGATCTCTCTCTTCTTACAGGTGTTGAAATTATCCAAATCTGTTCAATTTTCCCAGCAGTGCGGAATTTATTTCTACCAGACCCTCCCTTAAAGGAGAATAAGAGCACAAAACACCCACCATAAACAGCAGCAAAGAGAAAACACTGAGCACCTTTTAGGACATGCTTAGCACTAACTTCAGTCATGGCAACTACTGCAGCGGGATTCTAAATTATTCCAAACTAGTCTGCACCAACGGAGAAGGGCTCTGATGTTTAGTGTTCACCTACTAAGACTGCTGATCTCTAAGAGATTTCCAAGATTTTCATTAAGTTCATTTAACCCTTTCAAGGCTGCTGGGTGTGAAAAGCTTCTTCCTGGAGACTGCTGTTCAAAAAATGATCTTCAAAAGATCCCAGGCTTAGATATACAGACATCTAAGAAGAAAATGGCAACACTAACTTTCGTTGCTGAGAGATAAGGTGGGGTAGCATTTGAAGGGCCCTGTGAACAGTTGAGCTACTTGGATAAAAATAAGGATGTCATGGAAAAAACTAGTAATGCTGAAGTACCATTTCACTAAAAATACCCTGAATTTTGATTGAATTATTGGCTGCAAATACATAATAAACAGCTGGGTGTAGGACTGAGGAAGAAAAAAACCTAACCAATGCACCTAAAACTGCAAGATGATTTACTCATCTTTGGGAAAAAAAACCCAACAAAAATGTTACCAGGGAACTGGTATTTGCAGTTTTAATAAAGCAGCCTAAAACCACTGGAGACAAAATATCAACTTGTTACTTCCAACCCAATCCCAGAATTGCAAAAGTTAGATGCAAAAATCTCCAAACGCAGTTTTCCCAATCAGCTCCTGTGCAAAACAAAAAAAAAGTTTCATTCCACTTTAAATTGCACTACCTCTGGAACTTCCAGATATATTTTCATCCACAGTTACGCAAAAAAAACCCCAAATTTCAAAAAGGTCATCTTCATTATTATTGATTAAAAATAGCAACCTCATCAGCCACTTCCTCTCTGGAATGGTGGACACATTTAAACAATATTTCAGGCAGTTTTCATCAAAAAGCTTCATACTATTTTACTCAAAACTACAGTTATCATTGTTTCTCAGATTCCCGCTTCAGATTTCAGTTCTATTTTTTAAAAAAATAAATAACAACCTTTTAAAATAGATTGGTTCTGCAATTCTACCGACCTGTGCAACTCTTCAGTTTTTTCTTCAGTAGGGCCCGTGGTTAATAAGCAGTGTCGAAGGATGGCAGCCATATAACGAAATTGATGAGATTCATTCTATATAAATATAAATTATGAAGATATTTTTTCATTTTGAAGATTGCAAGTGGGGGTTTCAGGTCACTAGAATAATAAAAATTAAAGATGGAAAATACCTATTAGATCATAACACCCATCCCTATCAACAAACGGACTGTACCTAAGAGTTCACTGAATCTTTAATGCAACATAATTTTCACATGCTGGCCTTTTAACCAGGCCTTTTAAAAGGTGTGGGCAATTTTTTCCAGTCAAATGAGCCTCCACTGCCAGAAAACTCAGTTACAAGGATTTGCTCAATTCCATACCATTATTCTTAATATACTACAACTATCTTTCTTCCTGCATTTATACCCAGCCGCCTCTTCATCCATTCAGATTCCCTATGTTCTTCATTTCATTTGCCGCCTCCTCATTTAGATTTTTTGCTGCCAACAGTTTAATTCCCCCACCCAGTCTGTTTCCTTTCCTAATTCGCTTGCTTCTGTTCCCTTGATATCTTTTCATCATTGCCTTCATAACTTCTCTACTCTCAGCAATCTTATTTGCCCTACTTTTGCTTTCTCCAAGCAACTCCCCCTTCCAACCTCCCACCAGACAGCAGCCACACAAAAGTGCACCCGTAACTGCAACCATTTCATTGTGTGTACCATTGTCCCAGTCCTTTTTCATTAGCTCTTCTTGGCATCTATCAGATGTTCTGGTGTGTTTGACCTAGCACAAAGGGCCCCAATGTATCTTTTGTAACAACAGCATCCAAATCTGCCAACTGTACCACCTGCAGCTCGTCTGGCTTTTCTACTTTGAAACCATCTCCAGTCATTAAATATTGGTGTTTCAAATGGTGTTTCTTCCCTTCAGGACAGATCTCATTGAGTTTTCTACCCGCACGCCTAACCTCTCTGGACTCCTTTTATTTTCCATTCCGTCTACTGTTTGTAATCTCTTCAAATTCAGCATCTTCAGCCCACTTAATTAACATGCTGTTTACTTTTCTTACAGATCATTAATATTTCCACAGGGATACTTGCCAGGCAGACTGCCGCCTAACATATCTGGGTAACAGTTTACAAGTACTACAGAGCTCTTCAATTTAAGGGTTGATTGCTTTTAGGAACTTTTATGAAGAGTTATATAAGCTTTATCTCAAAACACAAAAGAAGGTTCTCCCACTCCAGAATGTCTTAAACTCTCATCCAAATAAAATAAATAAATAAAAACGTTTAAAAGGTACTAACACCAGAATTCCCTCTCATCCGAAGGAAATTCTCCTGACAGCTGTGTGCTTGGGCTCTTTGGGGAGGAAAAGTTCTGTGGGACGAAACCTCCCTCACCCCACAGACAGAAGCCAAACAAAACCTCACCATGTCATGCCACAACTGTGTGCCACTTCCCACCTGCCCTTCTGCTGGAAACTGGGCTTTTAATTTCTCAAGATTCAAGTATCTCAATCTCACAATCCAGATTTCAAGAGCTTACATCTCAAGAGGTGAACATGTAATATAGAATATAGCTTAATTTTCCAACCTAACATCTGACATTATTTCCTCCACACATCACAAAGATGATAATTCTCAAGCCCTGAAGTAGCAAACATTCATATCAATGTGTTATATGCTTGAGTTTGAGTCAAGTTTCTCCACCCAAGTTCCTACCTCCACAACAATCGCGTGTCTATACAAAGAACTTTCCCTGACAAAGATATTTTTAATAAAGGTCAGGGATATAAACAAGAGGAAAGCCCCTTACCTTCTTCTCATTTCCTTGAAATTTGAAGTATTAACTTCTCTGATCCCCCCCCCCCCCGAATCCTAAGTTTCAAAATTTCTTATTCAGTGTACCCTTGACACATTAAAGGAAAGAATACACTTCATACTTTTCTCAAGTTTTACATTCCTTAATGTTATGATTAATATCATATTTGATGCTTAGTCCAATGCACTAAAGAGAACAGTTATTTGTCAATTTTAACTACTGTAAACTTTTACTTAGTTTTATATGCTGCATATTTACAATGCCCAGTGACAAGTTAACACTGTTTTACAGACAATACAATGTGGATTGAAAGAAAGATCCCCTATTTAATTCTATTACTGTAGTACAGCTCAACAAAAAAGCTAGTGTTATCATTTCTGTTTATAAATTTAGGGATGCAACACATAAAAAGAGAAAAAAAGTAGATGTGATGTTGTAATGAAATAAAAGATACATCTTATTCCTAAATCATAATAATGAAAGTGTGTTTGGATCTTGTACTTGACCTCATCTTAAAAAGATAATGTTTAAGTCCAAACCTGGGGTCAGGAAGGTGGGACAGAAAGATATTAAAACCAGTGCCACACTTTCTTCAGAGTTAAAAATTACAGTTGATGTGCTTATCATTATCCCCAGGAAAACAGAAGAAAACTAGGGAGACTTCTTAGCTCTAATTATTACCCTATTGCCATAGTCTACAATCTCCAGAGATCTGATACACTTATATTAGAAGTCAGCTAATTATTAGTGAAGAGCATTTATTTTCTTCTTTAAATCTCAGACTCTTAGGAAATGCCTTAGCATTTTTTCCTTGAAAACACAGAGTTGTAACTTGCATTATACAATCCAAGCTACTCTCCCGTTACACAAAACATGTATTGATTAGATTTTTTTGCCTAAATAGTAACAAGAACAAAAAAGTTATTTTGGTATTCAAAGCAATGAGCATTAAAGACTCAATACCTCTTGAAAGCCCAACATCATCAATACATGACAAACAGAATTCAGACAGACAAATCTTCTCAGACTGATTTTGCACATAGAGAAATTAGGATGCAAAATTTCAAACTACCTTAGCTGCTATTTTGAAAAATGCAATCATATTCCATCAAAATTACAGTAGCAAAAATTAAGTATTAAAATCATTGGTCTGGAGCTTAGACAAGAACTGCCTCTTGTGTATGTAACTGCTGGTTCTGGCTCTTGCAGCCTAAACAAAACCAATTTAAAAACCACTTCAACTAAACCTTACCTTGCTGTGGACATTCCAGCTGTCAAGTGTTACATTAAAAAGAGCCTTTAGTGCCTCAATGGCACAATCTGTCTCTTGCAAAGATAAAGGAGGCCTGTCACGATCTTCCGCTGCTTTATATTCTTCTGTCCATCTTACACTCAGGGAACTTTCCAAAGCCTGAGTCAAAACTTGCACCCCTTGCAGTTTCTGATGCAACTGCGATCTGATATCTGTGTGCAGAAGTGACAAGAGGAAGAGGAGACGCAAATCAAAGCATTTAATGTCATCAACAAACTGTTGGTCATTGCATTTTTCCAGAAGTTTGCAGAGCATAGCTGCAAGATTCAGTTCCAAACTGAGCTTCTGTGCAACAGCACTATTAAAAATAATGTTACAGAGGCATTTTAAAGCTTCTACTATAACAGGAAATTCAGACACTCTCTCCAAAGGATCTTCAACAGTATCCAGCTTTGCTAGCCTCATAAGGATTTGCATGTTCCTCTTTGTGGTTACAGGTACTAAAACCTTCTTGTCCCTGGAGAGAATCCGGAGGGCCTCCAGGCAGGCAACTTGACATGAAGTTTTTGTGTCTTTTTCAAGGATGTTTAGAATCCCCTCACATAGTTTCTATGCAAACACAAACAAAAAAGGAACAGTTTTAGCATCAAAATATTGGTGGCAACAGCTTAGATTTTGCTAAGATTCCATATAACTTTTGAGTTTTCAGCTGACTTGACTTGATCACAGGCTGTCCAGAGAGGTGGTTGACATTTTCCTGTGCAACCTGCTCTATGTGGACCTGCTTTGGCAGGGGGGTTGGACTAGATGATCTCCGGAGGTCCCTTCCAACCCTGTATCATTCTGTGATTCTGTGAGAAAGTAGGTATTCTGCATTAGCTGTTCAAAACACAAACTATTGCAAAAGACTTCCAAAGACCATCAAGACTAGTTTTCCTGAGGGATGCTATCCAAGGACATCAACACTGGCAAAAACGTCAGGCTAAAAGGGCAGATGCTATATACCATTGCCAGCTACCAAGCTTTCTCAATATCAGGACTGAAAACCAGAGTAGCCAGAGCAAACAGGCTAGAGAGAAGTCAAAGGTTTTAAAAATACATTAAAGTAGAACAGTCACACCTACAGTACGTGCAAAATTATAAGCTGAGGTTGTTCCAGTCAGGAGTCTGAGAGAAAAGAAACCAAACAAAAATAACTGTTGTTCGACATATAAATATTAGTACTCCATGTTTGGTAACAGGTATAATTTGTGTTGCTACTTCAACATAATCTAAGGACTTCTCCCATCCTATGTAAGATTCTCAGAAATGTTACCTCTGACATAGAACCATAATGCAGTTTTATTGGAAGACTTAGACTGTGGCAGTTTTACCAAACCAGTAAAACTGCTATTTCATCAACACAGATTGCTCTTGAAGTCAAAATACTTCACTGATATACTTTATACCATGGTGACTGCAGGAGTAAACATTAACCATATAAACACAGCATGAGAAAATACAACACTCAAAATTACCTTTTATGACAATCAGATGATCAATCAAAAGGGAAAAAAGACAGTACAGAAGAGATTGCTTGATGGGGGAGGACTCCATAGGGGTTTTATGCCTTAAGCTCAGAATAACTCTACTACTTGTGGGCACCAGAGCCAGAAGAATAGTCACAAAGAAGTTCCCAGATAAGTGGCAATACAAACTGCATTGTATCTCACAGTACACAGTTCCTCCCCTCTTTTCATCCCACAAGCTTTGTGTCTTGGCCATTGACATGAACATGTTGCCAAAGAAGCCAGAGTAGCTATTGAGTTGAACAGCCCTACTGTAGGAGTCCACTTAGGATCTGAAATTCATATCATGGTCTCAGGCAGTATATGTCAATAAGAAAGTGATTTAAAAAAGTGTAGGAATACAATAAAGTAAAAAGTAGTTCTTAGAGAACGGTTTCTAGAATTGCACTTTTCATCACCATCACAACACAAAGGAAGGAAGCACAGCAGCCAATCACCCTGACCCAAAGTTCAAAACAAAAGTTCCACTTGGAACATCCAAGCAAGTTTTGTTACTGTGATCACTTACAACTAAAGCCAAAATTAAAAAAAAAAAAAGGTTAAGTCTAAAGCAAATCTAGAACAGACACTCCAGAAGAATAAGGGAGAAAAAACCCACAAGTCTTCAACAATGTTAGAAAAAAATCTGTAAACAAAATCAGACAGTAGGAACTCACAATACGATTTCTAGTATGCTTGTCCTGGGGTGAAGCCCACCCAAAAGCACCACCCAGATGAGCAAGACCTTGCCTACATGTCCACAGACCTGACCAGATTAATCCAGTAAGTGTTTGAAAACAAGGGGTGAGCTCCACCTCTTACTATCCCACAAGCAACAAGAGGAATCTTTGTCAGCATATTATGGACACTGTAACAGTATAAACCCCACGTTTGACCACCTGCGCAGGTGTATAACTACTCACCAGGGGAATTTCAGAGACAAGTACTGGAAAAAGATAGTCAAGTACAGAGTTTTCAGAGTTCTTCAACATTAACCCAACACTCCTCCCACAGAGCTGTACAACCCCCTGGCTCGAGCACAGTACGCCAGACCTGCACTAAATGTTTCTGAAGGTGGCATCTTTGAAGCGTTTTTTAAAAAATGCCTAGGAAACAAAAACTGACCAGTCTAGATCCACAGTCAAATTACCTGGTCACAGCTCAACTTCTTACAAGAATTTTGTTTCTATTGTTAAGAGAGTTTCCCATACAATTAACTTTGCTTTGCAAGCTGAAGCAACAGCCATGAGGTCTGTTTAGTTTTGAAGGAGTAGCACAGAACTGAACGGACAGTTCAGAGGACTTCAGGAAAAGGTCAGTTTATTCTGTTTCCTGTTTAAGGACATTTCTATTACACTTAGCAGTTGTTGACGTCAGTTGCTACAGGGTGGTCTGCAGCAATTTACGCAAATTCAACAGCTGGTTCATCATCTGGACTCTCTTCAGGAACCGTGTACCAATGCCATATTAACAACACAAGGAGCCAAATTGCCAGTCTCCCCCAAAACAAGGTGCTGAATGAACACTTCAAAGACATACTGGGCCATATAGACTGCTTTATCAGTAACTAAATACAGCACACAACCATCTGATTTTTCATTAGCAGCGCCGAAGGCTTCTTCTAGGACCAGAAGAACCAAGGATCACTTCACAAATTATCTGATTCAATCAATACCCACTGAAATGAAGGGGAGTTTCTACTAATTTTTGTTAGCAGCAGAGCCTATACACATCTTGCATCTGGCACTCTGGTCTTTAATCTCAGATAAAACCTGAACACTCATTCAACTACAAAGAGATCGATCCTCCCAAATTGAGACTGATTTTTTTCTTTTTTTTTTTTAAGTTGAATCTACCTGCTGCTATGTAAGCGTCACTGGAAAATGTCAACAGCACTACAGGGGAGATCCCAAAGGGCACCAATCTCCCACTGACTTGCCATGGGAGGTGGAAGCCTAACCGTCCCTCCATACATTAGAAGACTAACCTTGCAATTTAATTAAAGATCACAAAAACCGTCAACTCATGGCTTCAAACCTTAGTGAAATGCAGCAACAGAAGATTCCTAACTCTGAAGAGCTGTACTAAAGATAGAGATTAAACAGAACGCAAGCTTTTTTTTTTTTTTTTTTTTGAGATTTACCAACCTACTTACAACTTAAAAAACCGAAACCACCGGTGTGCTTGTAAGGTGCTTTATTTCCTACACGTTCCTGAAGTCTTGGCCATATAAGAGATTTCACAATATAAGCAAGGCTACAGCTTATGTTAAAAAGCACTAACCATACAGCTTTATGCATAGTATTTTAACAACTAAGCCATGACATGTTTATCAGGCACACACAAGTTATCAGGCTTCCTAGCCCTTACAGCAAAAAATATTTTTTTAAAGATGTAAGACTCATGTAACTGAAAAACACTTAAAAACGCTGACAAAATTGTGTTAGACCCTGGTAAGCCATCAAGAGTGATTTTTAAAGGAATCAGCATTCAGTTGCAATACTACCACTTAAATGCTACAAAAATCTGTGAAAGTGAACCACTGCTGGCTTGTCTCAGGTACCAACAGGAACTTCGGAAAAAATAGTGCATCTAGCTATATTTGAAGAGTTATTAATGGGAAGTTTTGAAGCAAGGAAACAAAATTCATCCTATTATGAAACTGTCTCAGAGACAGCTAAAACCAAACACCATACAACACATTTTCTGCTTTTATTCTTGACAGCGTGAGAGAAAGGACGCACAGAGAGAAGAGAAACAGGAAAGGACAGGGCCACAAAAGTATAATCATCTTTTCATTAGGTGGTACTTTTTCTACCTCCTTGTAGGCCATTAGGATAGCATAAGCTAAGGGACACAGATGTTATTTATTTGCTTGGAAATGAAAGCAAGGGAAAGAATTCAGACAGCAAAGTACCTCCCCTTTCATGTAATAGATTATGACTGTCCTACTTTCAGGGGTTTACTGCTATTCCCTGAATTATTTTATGAAATTAACATTATTTTTTTTTTAGTTCTATCCTTTTAGTGGTCAGAAGGGAGTTTGACTTTTATTGGTCATGCTACGAAAGAAGTGTTTTTCGTATACTTTTCCAAAGAATTGAGGCAGTTTCTAGTCTTTTAAAACTTTTTTATTGTGAAGTACCTTCACTTCTCCAAAATTCAAGAATTGCCAGCTTTTATGCTAACAGCAAGGTTAAGAAAGAGCAACACAATCATGTCTTTTGTCTAGGCTGTAGTGTGAGTAATATTAAAACACCTTAAAATTTTATTGCATGTTAAAACAGGAATTCCAGAAACATGCATTTGGTTATCTTGTTTTGACAAGTAAAATATTAATCCATTTTGGTCCTTTGCCCTAATAGTATAAGCACTTGATACTAAGAAGCAACTCTGTCCTATTGAAAAAAAGCAATATCCTGAAATACAAGAGACCTCTATCGCCTCTTTACTTCTACCTTCTTTTGCCATCTGTTTTCAGGCTACTTAGATAGATGGGGGGGGTAGGGAAATGAGGGTTGCACTGTACGTGCTTATAGGTGATGCTTATATTTTTCCAGGGTCAATCTCAGCTGGGGATAGTAGGTGCTTGTGAAAGACCTTGCTCTTTGGTCCTTTGGTGACCAAATGTAAGGTCTTTTTCCACCCTCTGTGTGTTTGAAGATGTTTAGAAAGCACACTTGACCTTGTAACCACTTTTTTCAATTCCCAGACCACTAAACTTTGGCTACATTATGTCAGTTGAATTTACTGTAGCTTCTCAACACCAGAGTAATAAATGTCTTGGTGAGAAAAGGAGACAATTTCCCTTTATTTGCTTCTTCCTCTTTGGCAAATCATTCTCTTTACTTCTACAGGCCTTCAGATTAGAATAGGAACAAGAGAATATAGTCTCCATTCTGCAAGTATTCACATCAAAGCAAACACTGCTTTACTGAATATAGCATTTAATTTAGATACAGATTATTCAGTACTAGAGAGGCACCAATTCAAAGGTAAACAACAAGAGTTCTGCTAAACATTACAGAAATCAAGTGCATACCGTATGTCTCCTTTCCTGTACCTTTGAATTATGCCATAGATGCCCTAAGTACCAGGAGACCTAAGTTTCTTAGTATTCAAGTTTAATTTGACGCAAGGGAACAAACCCAACTTGCTGCTAAAGTGAATTGCTCACATTTTCCACTTTCCTCAGTGACAGACCATATTAGTTACAAAATTGCCAGTGAAGTCCATCAAAAACAGAAATTCCGCAACAGTAGAACACAGGAGAAGTGCCAGGATTTGTATCACCTTCACTCACTTCTCAAGATCAAGGTTCTTAAGACTCCTTTGTATACTTCAAGGCGTAAATACATCCATCTTGATGGAACAGCAAGTGATATTAGCACACCAGGAGCAATATGAGTACATCAGACTTAGGAAACTCTTACTGCTCTTGTTAGGCTTAAACAAAAATCAAGCTTTTTAAAGAACTGTCCACAAAAAAGAAATGAGTCCTCCCCACTCTCAGGCTCATAGTCCTAACAGTGAGTGTTTGTTCACTCTTTCAGCGTGGGTGAACAAGAAGCTGCGATATGTTTGGTCCCATCAAGTATTATGTGCATATCCTTTATTTAGGAGGTATCAGGTCATGCTTTCCTTCTCCTGCACTGGCTTAAGTTCCTCTATTTCTCTTTGTCTTCTGATTCATGTTTTTCATCATTTTGAAATTTCAATTTTAATTAAATTCTCTCTAGGGGTGCAAGAGAAGTATGTTCTTAATTTAATTCAACATAGTTCTGCAGCTGTTCAATGGTGAGAACGGTTAATGAAATAAATTGTAGTACCAGACACAAAGTTCAAGGAACTGTATTTCCTCAAGAGGCCATATAGGTCTGCTATTATTTAGCCCATCTGTATTGCTATCTATTCCTCAAACTTATCTTCTACTTTGCTATAAACATGAAGATTCACAGCAGACTACACAATTTCGAGTAATTGAAAGAAATGTTAGTAGTAATCACAATAAACTGGACATTAACTTTTACAACAACTCTAAGTTTCTGTGGCTCTCCAAGTTATTCAGAAGCTTCTCTTTAATAGCCCCTCTCCATCTCACATATGGCAAAACTAAGCATTTTACATGTTTCTTATGTTTTTCACTAGACTATACAAAACAGTGTTGTAGAACAACAAAGAGAAAATATGTTTCTGGGAAGTCAGAGGTAAGAGATTCCAGGAACAAAGAGGCATAACTTGAAACTGCTGAATAAGAACATTGGCTGATTGTTTCAGTTTACAGGAGCAACATTAGAAGAATAAAATGTTTTATCCTGCTATTAGGTTTCAGAGTTAAGCGTCCAAGGCAGTAAGAAAGTAAGCCTAAGAGTATTTGAGATATTAGTTCAAGCTTTTGTTTTCTCCGGAAGTCAAGACAATATTTATAACCAACTGTGCTGAATAACGGGAGAATTAGATAACCTCCTCTGAAAAGGCCATGCCAAATTTTTGCCTAGTCTTTGTGGACAGATGTGGGTGGGAAGGAAGGTGTACGCTTGCACTCTTTCAGGATTTGGTCCTCTTCCAAAACTTTTGTCAGCTCTGAACACGGCAGAGGTCCAAATGGCAGGTCTGAAGATGTGAGACCTTAGGCCAGACGGCACTCTGCAGGTAAGGTGAGGAGCATGCACAGTAAACTGGGTTGCCAGAACCAGTGGAATAAACACCTGGTTCAGAGTCACAGAAAGGTGAAATCTTGCATAGCTGCATTCTCAACAGCTCTCCTTGCCCTCCCCTGTAAGACAGTGGGGAAAGAAGGGTTTTAATAGGAGAGATGCGTTTCACTGGCTTGACATAAACTTTAAGAGATGTAAAAACTTAAAAATGTTGGATGGGAGTGGGCAGGACTACAGGGAATTAGAACACATGGTTAGTATTAATGAAGCATACTTAGTAACTTTTCTTCTCTTACAGACTGGTACTCCCTTAAAGAGTTTCAGTAAAGTTAGAACAATAACAACATTAATACTAAGATACCACACAGTGCGCCCTCAGGAGTGCTTGAGCTTATTATTTTTATTGGAAGCTCACTAACATACTTTCGAAGCTTGCAATGAAGTTACTGGGAAGAGAAAAGCTCCGTGCCTTTGTGGCTGCAAGAACCTTCAGACCTCCCAGAAGTATCACAGTGTCAACAGCACTATCTAGTAACGAGATTCTTCTGAGATTTAGAGCATAACAGCATCTTGCTCCATCAACATAGTTCACTGCTTCCATCCTGCCAAAGTTCAATTATGGTACAGTCCACAGCCTTAAGGAAACTCCCCACATCATTAATTTAATTAGGAGAGAAAGTCCCACAATATATTTGATATTATTTACAATCGTTTATTTCAACACCTTTAAACATTCAGCAATGTGAGGGAAAAGACTGTTTTGGTGATTGTCTTCCTACTAAAGGAGGCCTTGAATTTTACGTCGCTTTTGTTCAAACTGAACCTGAACAATAAATCAAGAAAACTGATCTCAAACTTTAAAAGATTTATATTACAGGACTGACCCAACACAGTAAGTTAGAGACAGCAGTGTCTTATAACTGCTTTTAACTTATATATATATATATGTTATATATAACTTGTAACCGGATCTTATAAGTACTACGAGAGGTGAAGCAGACAAAACATAAGGCATTGAAGAGGAGATATGTTAATCATGAAGACCCTACCACTTCAGGTAATAATATGGCTTATCAGTAATATTCTTACATCTGGCTACTGCTCCCTTTCTTTTCCCCCCTTCCTCCCCTAAACTCAGCATCTTTGGCCAATTTTAAAAGTCAGTCTTGCTTGGACAGCAAGTCTACCTTGGACAGACTTACTTCCTTTGTTCTATCACCTCAGCCAATGGTGCTGTAGCTCACCCCAGTTGCATAATGCCATGGATAACTAGGGAATCAGTACGGACAGGCATTTCCAGGCCACAGAGTGCTGTGATTTTCTTGCCATTTTAAGTCTATAAACAGCACAAATGTGTTGCTACTTCAGAAGCAGGATTTGAGCCTGTCAAGGTATAAATAATGGAGATCAAAGCTATTAAATGATGAGAAAATGGTTCAAAAAAACCACTTTCCTTTTTGTATTAGGACATGTGAGGCTTGAGCTGAAGTGCCCGCTACGCCTCATTGAGAGGGTCACACTGCACTTGATATTTCTCTCCAAGGTCTAACTGCTCAGTCAAGTTACCAGATACTAATTTTCTGGAGCTGATTCCAGCATGGACCTAAAGAACGAACTGTTTGTGTCAACCATGCTATGCTGCTGTGAAGTGCTGAAGTTCCAAAGACTCAATCCTTCCCAGCAAAACACTGTCAAGTACTTCTTGGCTGGCTGAGACAAATATTTTAGATTTCTAAGAGATGGTTAAGCTCCTCTGAAGCAACCACTGAAGCTTAATTTCAGCTGCTATTCCAGAACACACTTATCTCTCATTGGCAATTTCTATACTGTTTACACACACAAACAAAAAACAAGCTTTCAGAAATTCTTATTTTTCTATTAGTGTATGACAAGTTAAGAAGGAATGGCACCAATTTGATCTGCCTGGAATCTGAGTAGAACTTGCAGTACAACACAGGTTGCCAACTGATTTATATCCACAGCACCCAACATACAGGCCAAAGCAGACACATATCATTAAACAAAACAACCAGGACAAGTAACAGCTCTCACTACAATCCTGTAGCTTTTATCATGCTGTGATGTATTAAGCTTGTCCAATAGACAAGCTTGATAGCATTACCTCTCTTCCTGCCTTCTAGAGGACACAACCAACTTTTCTCCTGGAGTTCAGCGTTACAAACTCACTGCTGACTTAGTTAGCTTACAGCCTAAAGCATCATGATTCGATAGCCATATTATGACAGAACAACTTTTGTTCTCTGATATATTCAGATTCTACAGTCAAGCTATAGTTTTGTCCTTACTATACTGTCTTTCAGATTTTACAGAGTATCACTGTTGCATACAGGTTGCCCTCTCCCTAGCAGTATCCAACCTAGAAAAGCACAAAGCTCAGTTACGCCTACATTACAACACAATTACACTAGAGACATGACTTTGCTGTAATTCTAAGTTTGTGGCTGAATCTGTGTGGTGAGGCAGAAAAAAAAGCTTGCATTGTTGTGGATGCATGCTACTGTGGATATTTTACTTGTGCTCTTACATAGACATGAATGACTGACAACAGTCTGTGAGACTTGCTGGAGTAAATAACTAAAAGAGAATTTACTCCCAGGCATGATCAAACCCTATATGCACCAAGAGACTGGTAAGAAGCATGTATTGCATTCATCAAGTTTCCAACAGCACCAGAAGCCAAACAGAAAACATCCTGAAGTCCCTCTGTATTTGTCCCCATACCTGAACTTCAAGTCTACTTACATGACTTTATTATGGATTGTTACCCTTTGCATGAACCCTCTTTCACTTCAAACATTCTAAGCTAACAGCAGCAGAACTGCTCCTACTGTCAACTTAAGCGTATTTTGCTATCGCTAAACAAAAATAATGGAACTTGTTTCTGTATTAGCATTAATTGTAGCAGTGACAATTTCAGTAGTTTGCTCTTAGCAAAAGCATGGTACCATTTTACCTTTCAATTTAAAATATTTTTATTTTTACCTTAACTGAAGGATAAAAGGACAATGCTGGATATTTTACAAACATTAAGGTTATTGAGCAAATATATAGATTAAAAAGGACACATATAGTCCTGTGACCACAGTACTGAACATCAGCTTCAAGTAAAGCCACAGATAAAGCCAAATACTTAACAATTTTATGTAAATCTTTTGAAGCTTTAGAACTGTAGAATTCTTTAGTGGCATCTGTTCAGATGTATATTTTTCTTATCTACTTCCCAGAGATCCATGAAGGCAGATGCAGGAACAAAAAAAAAAAACTACACAGCTTTTGATTATCAATTATGTGGACACAAAAGCTGCCTTTATAAAAGCAACTGTTATTGCATATGACTAAAGCCTTTTCCAGTAAGGAACTAAGGCTTTGAAAATGCAATTAAAATAACATTTAATATTTAAGTATAGAATTAAGTCTACTTACTGTCCTAAGCGCTCCTTGATGAGCTTTGTTCAGCTTTAAGTTAATGTCACAGAAAGAACAACAGTTTGCCCAGAAAATGTGTCAAGAACTTAAACAATTAAGTAATAATTCTATCAAGGATTTTCAGAATACTTCTTAGCAAGACAGAAGCCACAACCAACTACAGCAGCAGGCTTAAAACACTGAACAAAACATTATTGAGCTCTATGTATTCTAAAACATTCAGCTTACAAAACTATAAAACATAATAGTTTGTCATAGTGGCTACTGCTCAACTACAGCTTTAAACACTTATTCAAATTTATCTATCCTATAATAAATTAAAGGCATTTCTGATAAAAATCCTATTATGAATCTGCATTTAACACATATCTAAATGTCAATCAAGAAAGTTACATATATTGGGGCGGGGGGAGGCAAGGAAATCTCATGAAGTCTGTAACAGCTGTTCTGTGAAATATAAAAAGCAAAGCAGGGAGAGATGTTTTCAGAGAGTTCCCAGGACTGTGAAAGAAACCTATTCTACAGGAAGATTGGGGAAGGCTTCTAGGCCACACTCCTGGTTTGATTTTATTTCGATTTACATAAGACAACAGCAATATATACCATAAATTTTATGTAACTTTCACCATTACTTTTGTGAACTGCATACTTGTACACAAGGGTCTTGTACACAAGCTAAGAGGTCTTCAAGTCATCTGCGTAATAAACAATTGTCACTCAAGATTACTGTACACACATCTGATGGTTTTGTAAATGCAAAGGACAGAGAGACTTATCCCACCCATTTCTACCAGAAAAAGAATTATGACCTGAAAATATTTAGATTTTGCACAAAACCATGCAATGAAGTGATGTGTGTCCAATATGAGACAAGTTATCCTTGCAGAAACATTGCAATTCTGATTTCAAGCTTTGCATTTATTTCAGAAAGAGGAAACATGCAGCTTCATTCATTAATGAACATTTTCTGAATAAATATGCAAATCAGCCCAAAAACTAATTAGAGAAAAGAAAGGAAAGGTCTTGTCACTACATATTATGCCATAAAAATAACAGGAAAAAAACTAAATCAAGGACAGGCCAAGCTCTAAATGTGAGGCTGTGGATGGATCTCAAGGGACCTGTTAAGTCCTGACATACCTCTACAGCTCCGTGCTGTAACACACAAATATTTCCCATCTTTGGAACCTGACATGCAAAATATACATTCTACTGATTACAGCTGCCTTACAGGCCTCTGCAGCTTTGTCTCCCTTACAGCTCCATAGCTTTCTTCTGTACTTATCCCTTCTCCTTAATCTCTAATATCCTTTAGGTATCTAACATAGACAAGAAATTGCAACCTGCTGAGAGGAGGAAAAAAATGCAAAAGCTTATTGCAAATGTTTATCTCCAATACAGAAAGAAAGAATATCTTTACTTTATTCCCTCCCCCCCGCCCCCCAATTATTTATAGGCTTTCTGTTACTCCTTTAATTCGAGACAGAGCTTTTTGTTAGGCACATTTGCTTATCTTACCCAGAAAAAACGGGAATGGGTAGTTGTCACGTCTCTCGCACAAAAGAAATTAAATTGAAAACAGAACTTCATAAATCGCTAATTGTGCCATTTTATAATAGCAGATAACTTAAAAGACTGCTTTTCCTTTTTTGTGCTTTGAACCAGGACAGCTATGTAGCTCAATAGCCTATTTTACTTACCTTTCTTTTGTCTTCATCTGCTGGATCAAACCTGAAAATGGCCCGATTCTGTAAAAGGAAAAAAAAAAAAAAAAGAGTTTGCATTTGTTACATGACATCAGATGCCAAAGTATGCAATACTGCAAAACTGTTATAAAACTTGAGGAGTCTGGTTAAAACCAGGATCAGATAATGAGGCCATAATCATGTCAATTCATGTCCTTTCCCATTCTACCCAACAGCAAGAGCTTCACTAAGTTGCTCCAACTAATGATTTCGCAATCACCTCACTACTGGCGTGGAGCAAGGCTTGACCTGTGGGACTGTGCTTCTGACGCAAGTTAACAACCTCACACATGGCACTTCACAAGGTGAAAAACATTAGTTATAGTCTTGTGTTTTACAGGAATCTCATTGCTCAGACTCTTCCCTGAGCAGTTCTTGTTTATAAGCTTCTGACTGCACTTTAAAGTGTTCCAAACTGTAACAACCATAATATAATCTTACCCAGCAAACAAATAGCCCAAATACAGTAAGCCTTACTACAAAAACTACCACTTTCCATATTGTGGCAGTTTCCAAAACACATTACCGGGTATTTGTTTCTCTGGTATAGCTAAACACAAGATAGCCATAGTCTAACAATAAGTACTTATTTCCTGTTAAACACTTCAAAAAAATAATTGAGTCTAGTTCTAGGTTAGTATCCTGAAGCATGTTATTAGTGAAATATTACTCATATGACACAAAGTTTATATTGCCAGTCAAAGAAAACAGCAGTAATGCCAAAGAGTTATTTTAATGCTAAAGATTAGGCATGAACAGTTTCTAAAAAAAATAAAAATCTCAATTTCTTTTATTTCTAATAGACAACTTGCTACATCAGGCAAGTGACTGAAAAACAAAAAAGGGACCCTCCACAGCACAGTAGTGGATCTCTTATCTTTCACAACAGAAGTTCACAATTACACAGAAAGGTATTGGGCATCTACCCTATCATCAAGGGTTACCACTATCAGTTAGATCCTTGAGGATGATAAAAAACAATTCCTTTCCTTTCTCTTACAGGGCTCCCAATAAGACTTCTGAACAACACAAGTTCAGCAAAATGCTAGCCAAAAGCAGGTGAACATTAACTGATGAGCAATTAACCAAGAGAAGGCAATCTCTGCATTTGAACTGAACATTTCTGAAAATTTACAAGAAGAAATGTAGTGAAAGCAAGTAGTCTAAGTGCTGGAGGAAGAGAGATTTGGAATAATGATTGCAAACAGGACAGCACAGTGGAGCAGGAACACATCTATTAATTTCTCTCAATTATAGTTATTCTATAGCCACCTGCACCGTAGAACTATACTTAATCCATCTTTTCTCTTCAATTAAAGTATATTTAATTTGTTATTTGAAAAAAAAAAAAAAAGATCTAAGGAAACCTAAAGCCCAAAAGAGGCTTAGGTCAAGATCTTGGAGTATTCATGCCCACAGGCCCACTTTGCTGGCCCACGGGAAATATATCCAAGAGTAACACATTGCACAGAGAGATGTAGAGGAAACATTAACGTAAACTTCTTAACAAGAAGCACTAAGAGAAATGTCATATTGAGACAGTATTAAAAGATTCCCATCCCACTTCAAAAGAAGCATTTAGCTACACACGTAACTCAAAGACTTCATTCAAAGACTTGAAATCTGGAATAAAAAGTACAACAGATCTCATTCTGTCCTTAAGAATTCAACTTTAGCCTAAATAACTGAAGAAGCTGCTGAGAAGGTATAAAATCCACTACAACAATATTAAGAAATGATGTGTGCACTTTCTGACCGAACTTAACAACGAGTCACTTTCAAGAGTAAAGACAGATTCCCTCAATCTGAATTGTTTCTCTGTACCTCAGAGGTCATCGAGTTAAAACAGTTAGGTGTGTCTAAAGAACTCTAGGCCCACCAATCATTCAGAGAAAGTGCCCTGCAACTGCATCCATACCTATATTTGACATTCATGTGCACAAAGGCAGCCTACGTCAAGACTGTTGCTCAAGCTTCTTCTAGAAGCTCAAGTTTCAGTGAAGATATCAGTTATTGCCATTGTTAGACATAACATATTGAACCTAAGACAGCAAACTTCAAGCCATCCTTTGGAGGCTGAAGAATAACTGCACACCAACCCATATTCATCTGGCTTTTTCCCTAATCACAAAGCCAGGAATCTTTAACTAAAAACCTGAACATTTTTTCCTATAACAGATTCCTAAATTTCAGCAGACGGTTAGTTCAACACAAGTGCATTTAAATTACATCCAAAGCCGAAATCCAAGTCAGTACCAGCTTTAGGAACTTGTGTGCCAGTCAGAAGCACCTACGCATAGGAAAAACACGTGATGGGTCAAGATGAGATCTTTAGAAATGGACTATACTGCTCTACTGAAATCTAGATGTCAAAATGCCTCATCTGGGGTGGGGGTGTGTGGAATTAATAAATAACCCCTAAGATCTAGCTTCAGTCCAATTTTTGCTTCCCAACATTATCGGGGAATTCCTTCACTTAGCAAACACACACCATGCTGTAACGGCAGTAGACACCAGGTACTCTTATTACCCATCAGCACTAAAAGATCAACCTGTTGTAGCCCTGCTTTTAGCTGTCTCTCCTTTTCCCTTTGCTTGGCCAGAAAAGCAGAAAAACCAGGTGAGGTTTGGCAGTCCTTGGTATGCTCCCCACCACAGGGCTGCACGTTGGCAGGGTCACCGCCAAAGCAGTGCAAAGGCCTCTCTCCCACATGCCAGCTAGATGTGGGCAGGTGAGTGGTTACACGGGGTTGCTATTCAGGAGACCTCGGTGTTACTTCGCCCAGACTCTTCCCGGAGATCTATGCAGGTTGAAAGACTTGTGAGGCAAACCTGCGCCGTGAAATAAGCAATATCTGTACAGCCTCGCCACCAACAGCCCGCTATGCCACACGCCTGGCAGGCAAAGCACAGGCAAAACAGAAGGCACGGGGTGGGGGGAGTGTGGGGGGACGATGACAGTCTGGCAACGGGCTGAATCCACCCGCGGCACCGCCGAGTTTGCGCTCCCGCGAAAGCCTGCTTTCCCCCGGGCACTGCCCTCCCTCCCCGCCCCGGCGCCGCCAAGGTGCCCTCCCTGCTCAGCCCGCGGGCGGAGGCCACACGGGCCGCGCTGGCCAGGCAGACGGGCGATACTGGGCGGGCCGCCCCGGCGCTTGCCCGCTGGCGGGACGGCAGCAGGAGCGGTGCCCCGGCCGGCCGGGGCGAAGGACTCTCGCGGCCAGGTGCCAACGGCCGGGCGGGGCGGCGACACCGCCGTGTGGTGGTGGTGGTGGTGGTGGTGGTGGTGAGGACGCCCACCCTGCTTTCTCCCTCCCTCCCCCCCTCCCCAACGGCCCGTTACCTCCTCGTTGTACCGCGCCAGGACCTGTTCCACCACTTCGGCACCACCGCGCCCCTCCACGGCCTCCAGCACCGCGCCCAGCTCCATGACTGCCCGTCCGGCCGCCCTCCGGCCGCCGCCTGCCCGGCCCACCTCCGCTCCACCGGCAGCGGCCACCGCCCCGCCACGCCCTGACCTCCCACCCCGCGCCCCCCCGGCGTAACGTGATGTGACGTAACACAACACTCCCCTTGGAAAGTACCCGACTGGTAGGCGGTGTTGGCACGCTATTGGCTGGAGGGGAGCGGCCGCGTGCGCCCCCGAGCCCTCCTATTGGCTGCCCTCCCGCCCAGGCCCACCGGCAGGGGAGAGAGGGGAGAGGACTGCGCCTCCCGGCATGCCAAGCGGCGCGCAGCGCCGACCCGTGGGGTTTCAGTGCCGCGGGGTACGATGGGAGTTGTAGTCATCACCAGGGCAGCCTGGCCGAGAAGGACGGCGGGGCGCGCTGAGGGACCAGGGTTCGAGCCCACTAGCCGCGGCGCCGGCCGGAAGAGCCCTTGGTGTTCCCCAGTGGCGCAAAGCACACCCCGACATCCTCCACCTTCCTTTGCCTGGCAGCAAAACAGAATCCTTTTCCTCACGTCCAGCCCTACAGAGTGGCAGGGGTGCATGAAAGTTCTCCATTTCCATTTGAATTTCCCTGGTACGCGGCACTGGTGAGGCCCCATCTTAAATCCTCTGTTGGGTTATGGGCCCCTCTCAAGTAGAAAGACTTTGAGGTGCTGGAGAGAGTCCAGAGAAGGGCAATGAAGCTGGTGAAGAACAAGTCCTGTGAGGAGCGGCTGAGGGAGCTGGGGTTGTTCAGCCTGGAGAAAAGGGGCTGAGGGGAGACCTTATCGCTCCCTACAACTGCCTGAAAGGAGGCTGTAGCGAGGCCGGGGTCAGTCTCTTCTCCCAAGTCACAGGCGATGGGACAACAGGAAATGCCCTCAAGTTGCACCAGGGGAGATTTAGATTGTATATTAAGAAAAATTTCTTCATGAAAAAGGCTATCAAGCATTGGAATAAGCTGCCCAGGGAAGTGGCTGAGTTGTCATCCCTGGAGGTATTTCAAAGATGTGCAGGTGTAGTGCTGAGGGACATGGTCTAACAGTGGACTCAGCAGTGTTAGATTTACCGTTGGACTTGATGATCTTAGAGCTCTTTCCCAACCTAAATGATTCTATGATTCTATGAAGACGGACCCCTCTCCCTGAGGAGCAGCATGGCTGGCTTCCCACAGCTGCCTGTGTATCCATTCGCAGAGGGGTTGATACATATATATATAGAGATAGATAGATATAGATATAGATTAGATATAGATATAGATTTGGAGGGTGTGGATGTGGGTGTGAGCTAGCAGGGCAGCACAGGGGAGAGATGCCGGAGCCATGCAGCTGCCGTGTTCTGTTTGGGAGGCGGTGGGAGAGGAGGGTGGGCTGTGTCTCTGAAGCAAGGCTGTAGGATTAAACTATACTGAGGGGATATGTAGCATTTCCATACTCAGGGTGCCCTGTGAGCAAAATTCATCATCCAGATAACAGAAAAAAATATATTGAAGGTAACAAAAAAATGTGGCAATAAAACTTCAGAGGGAGCTGTGGTCAGTCTGTCCTTGATGTATTAATTTCTTCAGCAGCAATTTGGGAGGTACTCCCTGGTCACAAAGAGAAACCTTTAATCTCACAATCAATAGGCTTCATGGCAGAAAATAGCACAGGGGAAGGAGGTTTCATCTGCAGATGGACAGTGGCTCCAAAGGGCACTGAACGTGCTAAGATGTGTTGACATGTGCCCGTGTGTGTTTAAGATGTAGAACTCTAACTAGGATCTGAATTTTCTGGTTTGGGGTTTCTTGCCACAATGGGTTGAAATGAGATCCAGAACAACACAGTCATCGGACTGCAAAGAGTAACAAAATCCAGCCTGAAGTGCATAACCATTTCTTCTGAGTCAGGTGTATATACTAATGCAGCTTTTGAAAGAAATCCAGTAAAAACAGTCCTTTGGTTGATTGATTTACAATTCCATCATAAAGCATAAGCCTGCTTAGATTTACTTTAAAGCACCACAAAACACTCATTTTACTTGTGCATTGCCAATTAATTTTTTTTTGTTTAAATAAAAAAAAAACCTAAAAAAATAAAGACCAGAATACTGTTACTGCCCTTTAAAGGCACATTATTATTCATCGTCAGTGCATTTTAGTTTCCACTTTAGGTAGCATATGAAGGATTAGGATTTCAATGAAAGAGGGGGACAGAATAAATTGCATCCTCTACCAAAGAACTGCCAGACCTTTTCAGATGGGTGCATACCATAAGCCCTTCTCATGTTAGTCAGCTTTATCTAAACCTTCCAAAGCAATGTCTGCCCCTGAATTTCATGGGTTTCAGGGTCAGTCACAACAGAATTGTGGGGCTGGGGAGGTCAGAGGCCATTTTTGTCAAAGGGTAGTGACCTTAGCAGCAAGAGGTAGCCTGACACAGGATTCATACTAGTGAATGGAGTTCTCACTGCTCTTCCCCCGCTGAGTCTTTTTTCTACCTGGTAATGAAAAATCTTGAAGAATTATAATGGATTTTTATATGCATACATACATATATGTTTGTGTGTGTACATACATCTATTTAAAATATTATATATATGTTATGTTAATTATGCTATAATGTATAATATTACAGTGCATTACATGGTATATATTACATATATCTATCTCTGGTTCATGGAGAAAAGAAAAAGCCCATTAAAAAGATCACACTTTTAATACAATGTGTATTTGTAGTGAGAGAAGAAAGTAAGTCAGAAACTTTGCAAGAAAAAAACGAAAAAGAGAAAGAGAACAAGAAAGAAAGAGAAAGAGAAAGAGAAAGAGGGAAAGAAAGAAAAAAGAAAAAGAGAAAGAAGAAAAAAGAAAAATAAAAGGAAAAGAAAAAGAAAAGGAAAAAGAAAAAGGAAAAGGGAAAGGGAAAAAGAGAAAGTGAAAGGGAGAAAAGGAAAGAGAAAAAGAGAGAAAAAGAGAAAAGAGAAAGAAGAAAATGAAAATAAAAGAAAAAGAGAAAAATAAAAAAGAGAGAGAAAAATTGAAAGAAAAAGAAATAGAGAACAAATGAGTTGGAATATTTTGGCAGGTAATATAAAAGTTTCTTCAGAAAGATTTGTGTAGACACATCTTTACTTTATATGCACATAAATATGTGGCAAGGCAAGAAACAGCAGTTTCAGTTACCATGGTCAAAAGAAGGGCTTAATTAACAGTCTGCAGGCTGTGACTCAGGAGGTTTGGCAATTTGTCCTAGGATGATTTAAGTGATGATTTCTGCCCCTAACCAGCCATTCTACCCAGAGGTTATCATCCTCTCAGAAGACACTGCACTTCACAGCCTGGTGTATACCTACCCCTGTGACCTGAAAGCGAAGCAGTTTGTATTAAAACGGTGGGTTCTGACCTGCGCTGGTCAAGGAGGGGACCTGCTTTCCCTTGCAGCGCTTCTGAGGCAGATCATGATGGTGACCTCTGCAGAGCTGTATTCGGAAATCTATATATCGCTCCCCATGAGTGTTCAGTTTAACTTTCAAAGCCCTCATCAGGAAGCGGTTCAAAGGTATTTGGAAGTGCACACTCAGACTGCTGTGGCATCAACACAAGTTTCTAAATGAATTTTAAAAAAAAAAAAAGGCTGTGGAGGTTCTTTTGCGAAAGACATTCAAAGCCCTATCTGACTAATGATATTCTTTGGCTATTTTTATGAGCATTTTGTGGTGCTGCTGTTGGTTAGAATTCCCTCTCCCAGCACTTTGCGCATGGTTTTGCTATTCTCCCCAAAGTCTTTATCATTTCTGGGGCTGACACTGTATCCAATATCCATCCTTTCTCCTGAACAGTCTCCCTGGGCTCTTCAAGTCAATATAAATGAGTTGCCCCCAAACATGTTGAAGGATGTAGCACATTTTTATACTAAAATATTCTCACTTTCTTTCAGTCAATGGGGATTAGACTTTATTGGTTTTAAGAAGCCATTGTAAGAAAATGTAGGAAGTGCTTCTGGCTTCCCTTGAGTGGTGCTGGTGTTCTCCTCCATCCTCATCCTTCCTAAGACCCACCTTTGAGTTACTGTTCAGTTCTGCCCACAAGCGTCTCACCTGCACATCTGGTCCTTGGAGGGACCACGGCAGGTCATGGTCAGCAGTCCATCAGGTAACTGGAGATTGTTCCAGTGACAGTGAATGAGTGAACGGGGTCACAGTGGGCTCTTGGCAGATGGTGATGCAATGCAGAGATTTGGAATCTGCTGGAGAAGAGAAAGTGGGTTTTTCTATTCTAGTGACACTGCCTTTCTCAGACTAATTTCTCACACTCTTGATGAGGCAGGTATTTCTGTACTTGTTAATAATTAATTTGCTTTGATTCAAAAAATCTTCAATAGCAAAATGCAAAGTTGGACTTCGGTCTCAAATGCATCAAAACTCCAGCTGCTAAAGACTGGCCACTCAAAAAACTTCCTCGTATGACTTACCTTCTTCACATGTAGACTATTTTGCCTGAAGGTGACTTGAATAAGAATAAAATTAGAATAAAGTTAGAAAAAAAATAATAAAGTTAGACTAAGCCTGGTCCCACCTGTCACTAATAAAAGTGAAGAGTAAGTGTATATCGGGTAATAACAGCAGCTGACAGGGGTAACATTTCAGAAGGTCTGTAACACTAACCCAGGTAATAGATTTTCATCAGATACATAAAGGTGGAGACAGGCTCCTGCTGTGTTTCTGAAAAAAACCACCAGGACTGTGGCTGAATACTTAAAAGCCTGAACACTTGCCAAATCTGGCCTGGAACACCCTTCCTCCCTCAGTCCTTGCAGATTTCCAGCTCCTGTAGTTACTTTAGACTCCAAACTCTCATCAGTTTTTTATGTTCTCAAGTCCTTCATTGGATAAAAACACACATGGTCACATTTAAGGGATTTTAGAGGTTTGCATCTTATAGAAGTTTTTGTATTTAAGTAAATTTAAATGGTACCTATTTAATTTCAAGACCTTTATTTGAGTGTGAAAATCCTTCATATATCCTGCACAACTGTACAAATAACACTTTTGTCCATTTTAGGCATAAGCATGGTTATCATCACACTGGGTGCTATCAAAGATTTTATTTACAAAACAATTACTAAAAATGCCTGATGTCATATTTCCATTTATTTATTTCTTACCCATAGGGTAATAGGTCCACCATAATTGCTTGGTGCATTTTATAATACAGAAGAAAAAGCTATGTTAATAAAATCTAACAAAACCTCACAAATAGCTACAAATCTGACAGAAAATGTCTAAGAAAAATTCTCCCCAAAATACAATACATTTTTCCACACATACACAGTACAGAATAAGTTCAAAGGCACAGCTTTGAATTTTGCTTTTGTAGAAGTATATAGCATTATCACCACGTGAAGGAATTGAGAGAACAGTTTCATGCCTGTCAATAGGTAATTAAATGAATAATCATGTTTGCATTGTCATTTTTTTTTACATAATTGCTTCGTATCATCATATTTAACATATGTGGCTCTGAATCCAAAATCTTCCCAGTCCCCAAGTCCCTTCTTAACCTTGTCATTACAGACCAGAGAAATTAGGTTTTTCCAGATTGTGCAAACTTAACACAAATACATATATAATAAGAACAATTGTCAACTTAAGGCAGTGTATAATTCAATGCTACATGTCTTTTCTGATCTTTTGTAAAGATCAAACTTACTGGATCAACAGAAAGGTGCATCAACATACAAAGTTAGGTGTAAATTGAAACCTACGACAATGCATGTCTTTTAAGGAGACAGAGAGAGGAGTTGATATGAACAAGTGATGACTTGGCAGAATGGTTTTTAAGGAATGCATTAAAAGCTTAAAAGAGGAACAGATGACAGAGTTTTGCTAAGGGTGAATTTCCTGTCTTTAATTCAAATTATAAATAGGTCCTGTTCCAGTAATTTTTGTGTAAGTCTTACTAATGTTTGCCAGTAAGAGAGGGGCGCAAAAATGGCTCACTCAAATTGACATCACACAGGCTTGGCCCACATGCCAAAATTAAAAAAAAAGGCACAGATTGGCCCAAAAAGTGGTCTAGAATAGCATAAAATTCTTTTTCGGCTACAGGAACATTCAGTCATACTGATCTGCAATCTGCCCACATTATGAACTACATTTATCTGCCCAGGATCTTTTCCATCTTCACCTCCCCTGAAGAACATCCATGAAAAGTCCCACATGACACAAAGTTTTTATAACTCTTTTAAGTACATGGGCTTAGCTGATACCAGTCATTTTCACTTAGCCCAACCTGTGGTGGCTTCCCCATTGATGTAGGCAAAGCCAGGAAAATGTTGCATGTGCTCATATTCAGAATTTCTGCGCGTACTCAAGGGGGTGTACATGTCACTAGAATTCCCGTATCTTGTGGAGTGCATGGATGGGCTCGTGTAGCAGGAGTTTGCGGCCGGGACCTCCGGCCAGCGAGGAGTCACTGGTGTGGGATGCAGCCTCGGAGTACTGCTCATCAAACAGGGCTCCATTCTTGATGTTGGGCTGTTGAAAGGGTACTACAAGAAAAAAATAAAACAAAAGAATTATCTACCACATGCTTAATTTTAAAATAAGGGCTGGTGGTATCACAGTGCTATGTGTAACAAAACCAAAATCCCATGAATTGGCAGCCCTCCAACAAGTAGGTAACATACTGAAGATGGAATATCAGGTAACTAGTGCCTGCAGTCAACTCAAAGTGTCAGGGAAAGTCTTGCAAAGCAGTCACTGCATTTAAATTTTGAACTAATTTATCACAGAGCTAAGTACTGGCAGGTATATCCAGGAGCAGAAAAATAAATGTAATTCATCTAATCTTTCTCTTCTCACAGCTTTTACTTGGAAACTTGCTATTCAGTAAAAAAAAAAAAAAAAAGAAACAAACAAAAAAACCCCAACAAAACAATCAGAGTATAAATTTTACTTGGAAACTTGCTATTCAGTAAAAAAAACAGACTATAAAGTGTCCCAACTCCTGCTCACTCAACTGAGTTTTGAGGGAGGAGAGCAAAAGGATCTTTATTATTGGAAAGGCTCCTTCCCTTTTAAATGTTCACAAGCCATCCTGCCAGTTTCTGCAGAGAAAATAGCATGGTCTGGCCTCTGAGAGAGCAGCTAATTGGAGAACTTGTGAAAAGAGACAGGCAGAAGAAGAATCTCTCTATTCCCCAGCTGTTCACAGTGACAGTTGGAAACTAGAAATCAAAGAAGTTTGACAAATGCCTCCCACTAAGGAGAAGATGTGCTGAGGGTAGAATAAGGCAGGAAAACAGAGAACAGCTTTTGCCCTCTGCAGCCACAGGCTGCCCAGCAACAGAAAGTAAACGCTGCTTATGAGTGCAGGTTATCTTACTGCCCATCTTACAGGAGCAGATCATCTGTGTGCTGTGCCTAAGAAAGGGCTCTCTTTATTTTGCCCTCTAACTATCCACCTGCATTGCAGAGATACATATACACACAAGGCTGTGCCTTTTCTGCAGAAAGTGTCATAATTTGAAATTTCATGATCTTGGATTGTTTGACACCATGACGCTTCCTTAACAGGAAATCTGTCACCAAAGTAGGGCTATCACTTCCTCTGATGCTTACAAACTTTGCAAGCTGCACGTCAAAATTCTATTTGCTGAGGAGTGTTAAACCCCTTCCCCATATTTTGGAGACTCATGGAGAGAAGAACTGTCATAGTTGTTCCCAGGAGGGAGATGGCAGTTATTCCCAAAGGGTCTCATTACCATACTGCACTGCTGGATGGGGCTGGGGTTAATCAGTTGCATAAGAGGGTCCCCAAGGCAATTACAGCAATGTCTCCATGAGGAGTTTCTGCTGGCTCCCTCCAGACCGCAGCCAGGAAGGCAGCGTTTGAACAGTTCATGAGCCTCAGGTGGCCCAAAAGCCACACGCTGGCCACTCCTAATTAGAGAGGAGAAAGAGAAGACTATTTTTGACCAAAGTACTGTAGTGAGTGACTTAGCATATTCCACCATGTCCTGGGGAGACACGCCAGTTAGCAGATGAGAAAGAGAGAACAGATTAAAGCTGTACAATACATTATTTAGCATATCTTTCTCAATGCTACAGAGACAGTGGATTTACCTCTGCAATCAGCTGCCAAAACAGGTGGGCAAATAGCAGCACAATGCTGGAGCTTCGACACTTCAACTGGTACTGCTAATACAGCTATCAGAATAAGCTGTGTTGGCAACACCATCACCAAGTCTACACAAGATCCATCTTCACCCCAGCAAAAGGCTCTTCAGTAAGAAAATTCAGCAGGGCTTAGGCACTGATTGCAGAAAGCCTTCTATCCCTTTGCAGAAGAATCAAGTTTGCAGACTTGCTGTTTTTTCAGCAGCTTTCGCTGAAGAGAAGAGCTGCTTGTGCCCAGCAACAATGAAACTCAAGCTTTGAAGTTTTATATGAGGTGATTTGAATTTAGGATCATGTCTCTCTCCGTTAATTCATTAAGACAGGGCACTCTGTCAAAAAACTAACAACTAACAAGTATTCTAAGAGAAGAGGTTCCAGAAAAAGTTGAACTATTTTCATATTTTTAATGTTTTGGAGACTAGCTGGTAGAATTAGGACGCAGCTTTCCTGGTCTGCACCAACAATATACTGAAGTAATTCTCATGCTAGTGCCTGCTGACTGCCTTCACCTGAACGTCTTGGTGAACAAAGCTCCTGCCCTAATGTATACAGAGGAAACAAGTTGCCATGTTATTCACTACAGCATCAGAGTTGAATTTGTCTCACCTAACTTAAGTTGTCAAAAAGTCAGGCATCTCTTAAAAGTGAGTAATTTGTGCTCTTTCTACAGCCACCAGAAGAATTTATCAAACCTCGAAATAAATATTTAAGACAGAAGATGAGCAATGCTCAGAAGATGGTGCTTTTCTTCCTCCTGCTACATGATGTAATCCACGAGTTAAGTTGACTCAAGTTAAATAATAGTCCCTTTTCCATAGTTGTCAAGTCCATAAGTTGTTTCTCCTGGCTGATCTCAAATATCCCACTAATGAATGTGTACAAAATGTACCTTTGAGATGGTAGAGTCAGGACCAGGATGGATCACTGGGAAAAAAACACACCTCACAAATAAATTTTTAATTTTCTGTTTTCTTGATGTCACCTGTGGAGCTGCAAGATGTGGGCCAAACTAGAAACATTTTTCTTTTTCTTCGGTTGTGTTTTACTTGATACCAATTATCATGGTCTTTGCCTTTGTTACCCATAGATCAATACCTGAAGTCACTGTAGATACTTGTATGGAAGAATATGCTTACACCAAGATTAATGTAGACTTTTGCCATAATACACCAATGATTATCTCTTGTCTTTTTCTGAATGTGATATTTGGTCTGCTCTGTTGTTAACCATAACAGAATCCTTTGCCATCCTGACTCAGTGAAATTTTCCTTTGAGGTTGTGAAACTGAGGTTATGACTTAGAACAGGGAAATTACTTGCTTTCATACCCCTTACAAATGCCAAGAGAAAGCCCTGGTTTCAGCCAGGATAATTTGCTAGTTGCTAACTTGTAGACTTTAAAACTTTTATATATGAGCCAGAGGAACAAATGAATCTTGCGGTAGGTCTCCTGGTTGTACATGGCATTGTGTGGGGAAGCCACACAATGTCTTTTAGGTAGTTTGAACCTAAACCCACACAATTGGGGGAATGAAACCTTGGCTCCCAAAATGAACTGCAGGATGCACTGAAAAGGAAAGATAATCCTCCTCCTATCTGCAGTCAAGAGGCCACGCTAAGGCTTACCAAGGCGGCAGGGCTAATGGCTGTGCATGAGGGGACAGGATACAGCGTGCTGCTTTTCCTTTTCATCAAGTGCACCCGATGCAGCTGTGTTTATGAATGTGTCATGAATGTAAAAAGAATAATTGCTTGAAAATAACATGGACCCTAAATATCTAGCATTTTACAATAAATTCTGTTATGACTGAATGCAAGATGGAAAGTTTTGTAATGGTAGGTCAGCTAATCACAAATGAGTCAGTGACTTCTTTTTCCCTACAGTGAAGAGACTATTGAAAGACAATATTTTTAAAGTACTCATTGGCCCCTGCCTGACTATTAACTCACCCAATGAAGCATCTATTCAGCCTTGTTGGAGTGTCCAAAGCGTAGCCATCTGGGCGGATGCCTGCCCATGCTGCCTGAATCACCTTTCACACTCTACATCCGGTTTAATGAAGAGTGCTTAAGCATGCTGAACTCAAAACACTGGGGCCTAGTGATCTTTGCCAGATATAAAAGCGACGTTTGTTGGAGGGCTCTTGACAGGAAATTACCATTTTCTGGGTTAACTTACACTTGCTGCTACTGCTGCAGTTGGACCTAGACAAGAAGCCCTTTAAGTCTCGGAGACTTTGAGCAGATTATTGTTAAGGTCTTGCCTAAAAATGTAAAATTAATTCAATTTCTTTTAGTATTATTTTAGAAAATACAACGTTAAATATGTCCTCCCATGAAGTCAACACTGAGTTCCTGCACTGTGAGGACGGAGAATAATCTCTTCATTCTTGCCCTCAACTCACTGACTGATTATTCGGGGAGGTGAAAGGTGTCTCTGTCCAAACAGCAAAATATTTTCCTTATGAATGTGGCTCTGATTTTACATTGCATTAGCTCTCACTTCTGCAGAATGCTGTAAGTTAATGGTGTATGTTAGCCACTACTTTAGTTAGGACTTGCAAACACCAGAAATTATAGCAATTGTGAAAAACTGGCTATAAATTAACTTCATAAAAATATGCTTAAAATCTCAAAAAGTGACGTAATCAAAACTATTGATTGATTGCATCTTTATAACCCTTAATTTGATCCTTTTCCCCACAAATTAAACCTTATTGAATACTAGTCAAAAAGGTTGGATGAAACTTTCAAGTCAATCTAAGTGATTTTGGTACTTTTGGGAGTGGCATTTGGAGCCTTATGAAAATGCTATTTGTAATTGTTGAAAAAGAAGTTAAGACATCTGTTTCCTGTTGCATTCAATTACATTCTAACAATCTCAAGTCAGTTATGAAGCCATACAGTAAGGAACAATGATTTTTGTTGCATGGGTGGAATTTGGACAGTTTTGTTTTTGTTTTTTTCTTTCTGTCATTAGTAGCTGTTTGATGACAGAGCGGTTAGTGGGAAGGGTATGTTATTCTTACTGTATTGGTATTGCCATGAGTTTATATTGTATATGTGTTGGTGGTACAAGAACTTTTCTGCTCTTTTTTTTTTATGAAGTAGATGTGCCAGAAGAACACGAATGGACACTAGAGCATGGGCTCCGTCTGGGAGAGGATTTCTTCGTCTTCCCCACTGCAAGTAAAACCAGTTACTACTTTCTTCCAGTACTGTCCCCCATGTAAATCCTGCTGTAGAAGCATATGAAGGGAGGTGAAGACGTGGTTGGGTAGAATTGTGGCACACAGTATTGCACAGAGAAACCAAGTGGTGCTACAACACATAGGGCGTTTCTAGGACGTTATGTGAGACCACTGCAGTCGTCAGAGCAGTTTAGGAGAGTGAGAGTACAACTATTACTGAGCGTTCCTTAAACTACAGCCCCAATACTGTGCTCTGTCCCTCTGAGAGGTGCAGATCCAACCTACCACATAACAGCGGATTGTACTACTGCAGCATTTTCCAGACTGGTTTGTTCTGTCTAGACCATGGAATTAAACTATGCTCTTCATAAACCCAATCTGACAACAACAAAAGAGCAATGTGAGCACTTGCTGATGCAAATGGACTCCTCCCACTCCCAGAAGCTGATTAGCTCTTGAGGACAGAGCCCTTTCAGGAAGAGCTGATCCAGTCTATGCTCCTGAGCACAACAGGAGACAGCTTAAAAGCAGCTTGTCTTTAAGGTGGGAACTGCATCTCAAGGAACAAAAAGGGAAACATTGCTATGCTACTTCCATGGCTCTCTGTTAAGGACCTCCACCTGAGAGGCACCATTTGGAGGTGGCTGGTCCACCTCGGAAGTACAAAGGAGGAAAAGGTAAAAGAAGGCTGTGTGCAGCATGGGATCTAGGAGTGCTTCCCAGATTTAAGTGGCTGATCTGGCAGCTTCTTGACTGAATCCCCCCTACTTCCTCTGAGATCAGGTTCACACAGACAGGCTGGAGGGGAGCTGAAGCTCTAGCAGGTTCACTGCTCAGCACTGTTGAGAGAGCAGGATGTTTGCATGCCCGCCAGACTATGCCTACCCTGCAAGTGCACCTGCAGTCCTTACGTAACTGCTGCATCCATCACATGAGAAACTACAGAGATGATAACTCTTAAGTCTGGAAAAGAGATGCCAGGAATGAAGTGAGAGGAATGATGCAGACCTATAATGTCTTGAATGGCGAGAGTGTATAAATACAGAATTAATATTATTCATATTAGGATAATAGGGAATGAATATTCCCTATTCCTCATCACTCAAAAATCATAAGGCCTCCAACACAATTATGAGATGACAGGCTTAAAATTAACAAGAGAATCCATGTTTCATGCAACCCATCCCTAAGTCTACAAGTGCAAGAAAATCTCAAAGCCAGGGTAATGGAGAGTGGTTTGCTACAAAATACAACAGTCCAGCTGCTGCTTCCTACTCAGGATATCCCTAGGTCAGCTCTTGCCTAAGATAGTGTGGTAGGTTCTCTGCCTACCCTATTTTTAAGACTTTTCCTCCACACATTCATTTCTTTTCATTGTTGGAGATAAGACGCAGATAAATGGACCTACAATATGATTCACCACAGCCATTTTTCATCCTGCATGTACAGCAACGCACATTCATATGATGTCCCTCTTTATATGTTACCAGGTATAGGAAAATATAAAAATATATACTGATGGAGATTTTTCTAGTTACTCTTCCTACTAAATGTGTTATCCTTGTCATTTACAAAGAAAAATTATGCAGTATGAAATTACTCTGTGTTTAAAGAAGAGGGGGAATGATATGAATTGAAATATTTATGAATAGCCTGAAAGAGGATCAAGACCTGTCTAGCCAGAGTGAAACCTGCAGACAAAAGCTGTGATCAAAAGCCAGCCAAGTGGGCGTTGTGGAGGTGCATTAGGTGGTGCCACTGTGAAGGATTCCCTTTGAAGGGGATACCTCTCTGCTAAACTTGACATAGTTTGATAGGAACGCTCAGAGGCTTTTATACAGAGTTGTCTATTACCGAAAACTGCACAGGCAGAGAACTTACAAAACATAAAGTCAATATAGATGTGCTTATGTTCACACATTACACACTCCCATTCTATATGATGATGGAATAGCATCATATGATTGTATGCACTTCTGCACTATGGGTTAGAGAACTAGGTAGTAACAAATCAATCTGTAGATTGTTTTTCTTTATTTTGGTGCCAGGCTCCTGTCCAGTAAGCCAAGACAAGAAATGAGCCATCAGGCCTGGAGTTACAAGGATGCAACTGTTCTGAGAACTGTTCACAGATGCTGATGAAAGAAAAAAAAAAAAAAAGAATTCATTTTAAGACCAAGGTTTTAACAGACTGTTCCTGTCAATAAGAAGACTCTTTGCCATCAGTGGGAATTAGACAGCCTATACTGCCAGAAGGCGCCAGTTTTAGGCTCATGCTGGTTTAATGGCTGCAGATATTACTTCAACAGAACATTTAGTCCCCTATAAAGTTTTTCACAAGCCATGTCCTCTATTTTTTTTTTTTTGCTTCCTTGTCCATCTGAGTGTCATTGTTCTGAAACTATGAGCTACTTCTCAAAATTTCCATTTAGCCCAAAGTCACAAGATCACATCCCTCCGTGAGCCAAGGTAAGCTCCAAGACTGTCTCAGAGGTGGGAGACAACAATAGTCTCAAGGGTTCTCACCAGTCTACTCTGGGATGGGGTTTGAATGAGCATGCAGCTGTGACATGTGGTGCCTCAGTGCTATCAGCCTCAGCAGCTAGTTCTGTCTCCTTTCCTCTAGCACTGAGGGATTCAAATTATCCAGGAGCCTCTCACTAACATGGACTTGATGCTGGTCAGCTGAGAAAGGCTTGGCTTGGGACCCCCACCTGGACTTTTCAAGAGCTGAACATAGTATAAGATCTACATCTGTGTGCCATCTTCCCCAGCACAGCCCTGCTGTAAAAATTGTAAAAATTGTAAAAATTTTGTCAATGACAAAACCACAGTAGATATCCTAAAATTAATACAATGCAGCAATCATTGTACTGTCGGTCTGGGATCCACATGCTACATGTTGGCAAATACAATTTAAAGGGTTATTCATTTCTTTCCCCTTTCCCAGCTGTTCAGTTCCCAACTTGCACCAAATTACAAGTTATTCCTACCATCCCTTTTGCTCCAGTTCCACTTGTTTTGTTGGTGGTTTGTAAATCATATCTGTGAAATGATCCATCTTAAAGTTCTACTAAACAAACCAACCAAAAATCAAGCACAACTCTCATGGGTTTTTTTAGGAACATTTTTTTTAGGAACATTTCTCTGGGATGGAAAATACCCTCAAAATAACTGATCTGATAAAACCTGGAATATGTTGCTCTCTTCCACAGAAAGAGGTTGGACATGGTGTTCTTCAAGACCAAAATAATCATTTATAGAGGTAACCTAAATCCCAATTCAATTACATATCGCTTGTTTCAGCTTAGACCCCTGTTTTGGACAAGGTCTCTCTCTGAATTCATGTTTGCAGAGGAGAACTTACTCCACATAAAGATTTTTTTCTTAGGAATTAATCCCTAGACACTATCCTAAAGAGCATGACAGAATATTAGCTAAAGTTGAGCCAGAGTTCTGTATTTGGACTGAATGTAGATTATAACAAAGAGTTCTTTTGAAGAGTTATGGTCAATGTCTCCTCTTCTCAACTGATTATATTACCACAGTCATACACATTGCATCTCCCCGGGTTTCAGTTTAGTGGCAGCTGTTTATATATTCATTGCAAATTTGGCTTCCTGTATTTTGATTTTGCAATATCATGGGTCCTATTCAAGTCATTGCACCATGTTCTCCTCAGAAAGTCTGGTAGAAAAAGATTAGAATCATAGAATCATAGAATCATAGTAGTTTCCTAACGTCTTATTAGGAATATCTTATGAACTTTTTTGGTTAAAAATAACTAAGAAATCACTTATCACTAGGGCAGGCACTTTAAAGAAGCTCACTTAACTTTAAAAAGAATGTTAGTAAATTCTGCATTAAGCCATTTGAGCCTATCAGATTATATTTGAAAGTAAGATTTCAATTAGTAGCTCCGTTCAATACAGAATGAGTGCATGGATAGGATTTTGTTATGTGTGTCCTGCTGTGAGATTCCATCTCAGTTTACAAGCAGCAATGGAAAGAACATGCTTAGCAGAAGCTGAAACCATTTGCTCTCAAGTGTGATCATTAAAACATAGCTGTTCATCATGTATGTTCAGGACAGTCCAAGGGCTAGCAAGAGAGGAAGAAATTATTTGTCATCTGGAGTTGTAGAGACAGCCTACTACAGTGTGAAAAATATTTGCGTGATTTTAATGTATGTTACTATTTCCATATAACATGTTAATCAGCATGTGAGTAAACTAAAAATGTGTTGAACTTTATTTGATTTATTCATTTCTTGCTTAACTTGTGCTGTCTATGTTATAGTATGACTGTTGACTATGACATTATGACAGACAGAAGAAACTCCTTGTGCATGTGATAACATTTCTGAACAGTAAAAGCCTAATTCTCTGTTCTACACACAGATTCATGGCCTCTCATGTAATTTCAGAGCCCACATTCATGGGTTTTCTGCAGTAAATGATAAGAGAGAATAAAGAAAATTGGTGACCCCTAATATACTTGTATAAATTTCTAGTAGATAAACCATAAGAGGTGCCATGTGGGTGGAATACCCCAAAGCCATCACCTCCTGCCTGTACCCCCTGCCTTTTGCAGATCTTCCAGCAGAGTGCTCAGCGAAGAGCCTCCTACACTGGGGAATTACCAGTTGTACAATGTACTAAAGCTCTCCTACAGTGGCACCGCTTTTGAACTGTTGCCAAATATCATCCTAACACTTCTACTGTGCGGGTTCCTACTGACTCAATTTTGTGAACTGAAATAGTACCAAAATAGTTGCTGACACAATTTGACACAATTTCTCAGCCTTATGGTAGGAGTATAATACGGCATGCAGATTAAATAGAACTTCTTTGCAATGGTGCCCTGAAATTATTCAAACTATATATAGAACTCATATTTTTGGCAAATTCCTAAATATAGATATTCACAAAAGCAGAGGCTGTGGTTTCTGCATCTTCTTTCAGCTACATGACTACACTTTTATTTCTTGCTAAGAACCTCTTCCTGTTCCCAACACCTAAGAATGATACAACTAATTATATTCATTTTTGTTTCAGCTATTCCTTAACATGGAAACACTTTCTATGATCCAAAATGCTGGGTTTTAGAGTTAAGTACTCTAATTTCACAAACTAAATTTACTTTGATAAAAGGATGTCCACCAGAATGAAAAGATATCTAGGCAATACTAGAAAAGGAAAAAAATTAGGGATCAACAATGACTAGAGGTGATTCAGACATTGAATATGTCGACAAGAGATTTACAAGCACCACAAACATTACCAAGTAATAAATCCAACTTACCTGTGAAGAGCTTCTGTGGTAAGCTGAGTAGTGAAGTGGCCCAGAAATAGCAGTATCATGTGGTAAAGATGGATACTGACTCTGCATTGGATGGGGATGCTGGTTGCTATAGCTACCATAGTTGTAACTTCCTGTGTATCTAAAATCAATTTAAAAACAAACTATTTAGTATGTATAATAATTGTATTGCCACTAATAATTCTAAAACTTTTGAGACATACAGTTGCATTTTTTGCATAGGAGAATGATATTTTAAATAACCTTTTAAAAAGAGATGTTTCCCATCTCAGTTGGGAAGCAGATGCCACTTAAGTGAAATTATGAGGTCAGCACAAGAAATAGAGAGACTCAATGTGTTTCTCTGACTAGTTTTAAATTGCAGACTCATCTGTGCACTTTCTAAGCAGAAAGTGGTTTACCTTTTTATTATTATTAATATATAATAATAATAATATATTGCTATTCAGGCTGAGGAAGTATGGCAAGATTTGACTTAAAGAACTATTCTGTGGAGTTCAGCTATCTCCTTACGTGGGGGTCAGATGTTCCTTTTTTTGGGAGGAAAAGAAAAGTATCCATTTGCTTCTGAACCATACAACATACAGATTTAGCACAGATGACTCAAGAACAGAGTAGGATTTGAGGGTGGAGAACCTTCCTACTTTCTTTTTGTATCCCAACCCCTTGCGTAGGGACAGCCAGCAGTAAAGGAGGGAACAGTTTCCTTAGCTATAAGAAACTGCAAGGTCAGTGTTTGTTGGACACCATTATTTCGGCCACTCACTAGCAGAAGATGCATGGACATTTTCTGCAACCTCCCTGACTCTGTATAGCCATGCAAACATTTATTGGTGATTCATCACAGAAGTTTAAAGGTTCTTAAAATATATGCTGTTGAAATGAAACACAAACCATGATAAATAAACAAACAAGATAACCAGTTCATTGGGAGAGAGAGAAGACAGTTATTTGTATAGACATTATTTTTCTAGAAAATTCAAGTCATTTTTACAATAGGGAACAGTTTAAATTTCTATTATTCTCTTGATCTTATGACAGCGTTCTAGAGATACCATGTCATGTCTTGTCATGTCTTACACCAGACAAATCTTCAGATTCAAAATGAGAGCAGAGCCTCCCTTCTAAAAATATTTTCAGGACATAAGGTCCTATGTCCATCTTCATTGTTCAACACTAAGCTCTCATTCTTATATTCACTTGAGTTTAGCCATGAACATGAGTGATTTCCATAATCTACCTCAGACAGGCTGGTGTCCACATGATACAACTTTGATAGGGTGTCCGTGGAGAGTTGGGGAGAAAGAAATGGCTATGTTGTGGAGCTATTGCAAGCCATCGTAGGCAGACGTCTTGTGTTTTAATTCTCCTGACACAATAGATTGGTAAGAAAGATCTGCAACAGATTTTTTTGGCAGTCTGCATAAGCCTGACATTCATGGTGCAGCTTTCTCTGTCTGAAGAAGATGCCTGCCTATCTAGTCCCTCCTGTATTCCGGGGTGCCCTTGGTTCCCCAAACAAAGCCCAGCCCTGTACCGGCAGTGTTTGCATTTCGTGCTTTCTGTAGTCATTAAGGATGCTATGTCCTACTTTGGAAGCTATTGATCTTGTCTCCTTCATTCAAACACTCATCATTTTGGCTTCACTTTAATTAACTTAAGCATGGAGTTATAATGTTTCTTATCTTAATCTCTATTGTATACTTTTGGTCCAGGAAGCTTCCTCTTTCGCTCTTCAACTTCAGGAGAGAGAGTGCACTGAAGACACAAGAAGATGATGACCATGCTTCTTCAAGGCTAGTATTCTCCTGCCTATCTGAAAGTGCTTGGCTGAGGAATCCTACATTTCTCTAAGAAGAAAGCGTACTTTAAAAATCCAACAAAAAAGTTTTCTGCCAAGTACCATATCTTACAATGACAGCTGAAATCCAACTGAGAACTAGCAGTTACTCTAGAGTCTAGCAGCTGTGAGTCAGAAAGAACATTCAATTGATCATACAAAGAATAATACACAGTCCTGCATCTGGGATGGCATAACTCCTGCAGTGGTACAGGTTGAGGCCATTTGGAGAGAAAGCAGCTTTGCTGAAAATTGCCTGGGAGTTCTGGTGGACAAAAAGTTGAACATGAGTCAACAACATGCCCTTGCAACAAAGATGACCAGCTATATACTGGGCTGTACTAGCAGGAGTGTAGACAGCAAGCTTAAAGAGCTGATTATTCCTCTCAATTTGGCACTTAGGAGACTGCATATGGAGTATTGTGTCCCATTTTCAGGTCTCCACTGCAAACAGGACATTGAGCTACTGGAGCTAGGTTAGCAGAGGGCCATCAAGACAGGTACGGGACTGAAGCACGTGACTTACAGGAGGAGAACTGGCTTTGTCCAGCCTTAAAAAAGAGAGGGAAAGGCATGATCTACAATGATCTACCAGAAGGAGATGGAACAGCTAGAGCCAAGCTCTTCTCAAAGGTACAATGACAGGGTAAAAGGCAACAGACACAAGTTGGAAAAAGGACAATTCAAATTAGATATAAGGATATTTTCCTCTATTAATAACATAGATTTTCTATTTACAGTCCTGAGACTCCACACATATGGAGACTGTCACTGTGGATTTAGAAGGTGATTTACTGGAGTGATAAAGTAGGTTGCAAACCTTGCGCTCTTCTCCAGTTTCACAAATCTATGCTTGCTATAAGGCTTGTTTTAATAATGTGGGACAGATCACATAGCTCTTTCTTCATTTCTCGTAATATGCATTAGGCCTTAATTAATTTTTATTTCACAGGGAGTAGTTTTTATCACTGAACTTACATTTTATTATCTATAATTGGCCAGAAGCAGAAGGAAAATATTTGTACAAATCAATGCAAGAATCTATATTTCAGTTTGTAACAGTTTGTATCCAAGTCTCTCTTGGGAGTTACTAGAGCTTCACATTGTTCCAAGGCTTCAGTTCTTAAATATCTTTACATCGTGGAATATTGAGGTATAAAGCACTCTGATCTTTTAGGTATTCTCTTTCTATCTCAAAGTGCTTTGGACCACTTACTTTTCACAGAGGATTATCTTTAGTATGGAAGATTAATAGGAACCTTAGCAGAATTGCTGCTTGGAAACTTTCAGGTATGTTGGGTGTCTAAGAGTCTGCATTTAGTGGGAAATGCACCTACAGCAAGGGAACAACTCATGGCCTCCATACTGGTTATGTTCTCTACTGGGCCCTTTTGCATGGGACTGAGGCTCAGTCTTTGGAGGCTCAGTTTGGAGCAAGCAGCAGCTGCTTGCTCCATTTCTCTCTTCTCCAGAAACCTGGAAATCTTAGTGCAGACTTTGATCTTCTCTCGCTCTTTCTTTCCAGAGCAACAGTCTGTTTGAATCTTGCATACAAGGTCCTTATTTTTTTCTTTTCCTCTCTGAAGATATTTTTTTTAATGCTTTTAAACAAGTTTTGTCTTGAATCTGTGACTGCACTTTCCATAAGAACTATATAATGAGTCTTGTGCTTCAGAAGACCATGACTGAGGTCACTGGATCTCCCTGCAGACGTTTCTTCAGGAACATGTCTCCATAGCCTGTCACATTAGACTCAAACCATACAAAAACTGAAATACAAATATACTGATTTTGCTGTAGATACAAAATAAGTACAAATTGTAATGATTAAAAAAAAATAGTACTATATTGAGGGCAAATAAAATCAGGGAATCATTGTGATAGAAGCCGTGTAGACACAGATTCACAGAGAGGCCCTATCCCTTAGACGTTACAAGGTCAGTTCTGGAAAAGAAGGCAGACGTCACTGAAATGTTTAGAAGCATCAGTGAATGCTTCTAACCATGTGTCGTATTTAAAACAAAATGGCAAAAGAAGTCAGATTATAGAAATTTTTGTTGCCTTTCAGAAGAGTCAGTTCACCCAGATAAAAATATTTCCTCAAATCACCTACCAAAGGCAAGAGATTCCTTTGGTAACAATGAAGCTTCATGTGTGTATACATATATGTATTTATAGCTATATTCACTACCTTACTGTGGTCTGTTCCAACTCTTGCGTCCTGTTAGCTCCTGAACCTCCCTGCTGCCCTGTTTCTACCTCCACCAAGTAGTCATATTGCTGGAGAGATATTCCATATCTCCATACCCAGGTTTCTGCAGGAAGGGCTTAGCAGTGACATTCCAACACAAATCCAAACCTGTCCACATCCAAGAGGAAAGGAAACACATGGTTCAAATTAATCTACTGACACCTTGCCAGATAATATACCATCTTCCCCACTGGGAAAGCACTTCTGCAGTGAGACTGAGGAACTCAGTAAAGTCTTCTGAATGTCTTTCTTTATGTCAGCATCTGGGCACTTGTTAATTTTGCTATGTGCTTGGCCCTTCTCCATTGACCATTTTGTGCCTCTTTCTTTTTAGTTACAGATATCTATGGGTTTTACCCTTACTTAAATAAAGATGGCACAGAAGAAGTGTTCCTTGATGAAAAGAACAGTGAGAGACTTAGTCTGAGTTTCTGAAGTTTTTCAAGATCAAATAACATTATATACATTTCTACTGTAGTTATTTTAATTGAGAGCCTTGAGCAAATTTTGGTGCGGAAATTAGATTAGATTATGGTGAAAATGCAGCTACTTTTCCAAGCTTTGGACATTTTTGGTCTGCAGGTTTAACGGTAGTCATAGAATCATTGAGGTTGTAAGAGACCTCTAGAGATTGTTTAATCTAACCCCCATGCTAAAAGCAAGGTCTGCTAGAGCAGGCTGCGCAGGATCAGGGCTAGATGGGGTTTGAATATCAGCATAGATGGAGACTCCATAGCCTCTCTGGGCAAGCTCTTCTGGTGTTTGATCACAGAATAAAACAAGTTGGTTGGTTATGTTTAAGCAAAATTTCTTGTATTTCAGTTTGTGCCCATTGTCTCTTGTCCTGTATTTGGATGCCACTGAGAAAAATCTGTGTCCACCTTCTTTACATCCCCCACCAAGTATTAATACACACTGATAAGACCCTCCCTGAGCCTTCTCCTGAGGCTAAATAATCCCAGGTCTCTCAACCCATCTTTCTATGACATATGCTCCAGTCTTGTAATCATCTAAGTGTCCCTTTTCTGGGCTTGTTCCCTGTATGCCTCTGTCTGTCTTATACTAGGGAGCACAGAATTCCATCCACTGCTCCAAATGTGGTCTCAGCAGCGCTGAGCAGAGGAGAAGGATCACCTCTCCTGAGACATGGTATAGTAGGATACTAGCCTTTGGGGATAGAACTAGCCTATAGTCGGACACATCTAGCCTTTGGGATAGAACAGGAATCAGAGAAGAAATCTACCAAAGCTTTCTCTTTTATAAAATATTCTCCAGGTCTATTGTGTTTCTAAATAGATTTAAATTATATTATAAACCTGACACATAATATCGCACAACAATAACAATAGCTGAAGAATAACGATACCAGCATCTTTACAATACAGACTTACTACATCAAAACCCAGATTTCATGAGATTTCAAAAAAAACCCTAAGCAAGGGTTCATCCAAAACCTACACAAAAGCCCAATACACTGGGAAGTGACTTACCCGTGTTCTTCTCTGTGGGGATAAACAGGTATCCGATGTGTGACAGATGATGATGGTACATGTGGGCTTCTCATGCAGGGCAGCTGTTGGGAATTCTCAGCAGGTGACCCGGCAGCTGTTGTCACAGTGTAGGTGAGTGACCATGTATAGGATTGCATAGCTCCTGCAGACAAACAAACATTTGGAATGTTGTTCCAAACAAAGGAGTACAGCTAACATGGGCTGCTAGTCATACAGGTGTTATGCTTTGAGATAATTACAAGAAAGCAACCTTAGATGCACTGATAATGCAAACCGCATCAACCAAAGTGAACAAAACAGTTATGTCTGAGGCTTCAATAGAAACACAAATAGATCAGCTGGAGTGTACAAAGATCCAAAGGTAAGAGACATATCTGGACTAGCTCAGACTGTGATTTTTCAGTGTGGCATTGTAATTCAAGGTTTGTTTGTTTGGGTTTTTCCCCAGAAAAACTGGGATAGGACTTAGAAATGGAGGAACACCAGTGCTAATATTTCTCAGGCGTGATGCACCAAACCCTGAGGTGTCCCTCACATGGAGTGGGCTGCTGGCCTGTTTAGCTCTGAGGCTGATCAGGCCTGGAGGGAGGCAGGAAGTATGATCAGAACAATGAAGGCTTAGAAAAAGATGGGTGTTATGCAAATAAATTTCTTGAATCGTTTTGCAGTTTGTATCTGTTCCACCCAACTAGGTACCAGCCCTTGAAGTGGCAATCAAGTGGTAGATCTCCAAATTATAACAAATATATAGACAGAAATAGCCTAGCCATTTCCTTCCCAGAAATAAAGTTTCTTTCTTCTTTCGAGGCGGCAGAGACTAGACTTAATTTATTTTTCATGTAGAGCATTTGTGGGAAGAGCAAAGCAAAGAAGTGGGTTTTCCAGTTCGCTTGGAAGGTGCTGAGTTTTTTAATCATTCTGATCCCTTCCAGGCAGGAACTCCAGATTCATGAGCCAGCTGCTGAGAAACCTTTGTCCTTCGCACACACCCCTTTCACTCAGGAGGCTGACAGATCCATTGTTCCAGTATAACATAGCTCTTGCTGGAGGTCATGACTATACTGGCTGAGATTACCCTGAAAATGAGGACCAGAACACTGAATTTAACCCAATGCAAACACTAGTTTGGGGATCTTTGGGCACTCTTGACTCTTTTTCACCAGCTAAAAGGAATTGCAGGAGGTGACTTGGTTTTTTCAGTGTGGATTCTAGGACTTCCTGTAGTATGAAAGGGCCTAATTCAGAGGGGGGAGCGATTGTATTACCAGGTCTGTGGTAATACACCAGGTCTCCATGGCTTTGGGGAATGAAAATCCTGTCTCAGATGTGCATAATTTTCTTCAGGTGTGTGTGATTTTGTTTGGAAAAATCAGACAAATAAATTTTTTAAGTGGGAAATGCTTATTTCTGAGACTGAACAAAGGCATTCTGCGCTTTGCAAGGTAAATACAGCTTGAAATATTCCAGCAGGGTGTGACTTGGTGCCCTTATAGTATAGACATTCTTAGATGTGTTATAGCCAAGGATATTTGTGCTAGGGCTGTTTTCATATGGCTGCATTTTCTGTCACCCTTGAATTTTCAGTCTTTCATCTCCTTGCATTGCAGAGGACCATTGAGATTCCTGAGACCCAAGATAAGCTAGCGCATTGGTGTTGCTGTGGATATAAACAGTCATAGTTCCCTGAGCTGAGAAAACACTTAAGTCTGGATTGATGGGCCAACAGGATGAGGTTCAATAAGGCCAAGTGCCAGGTCCTGCACTTGAGTCACAACACCACCATGCAGTGCTACAGGCTTGGGGAGGAGTGGCTGGAGAGCTGCCTAGCAGAAAGGGACCTGGTGGTGTTGGTCAACTGTCAGCTGAACATGAGCCAGCAGTGTGCCCAGGTGCCCAAGGAAGCCAACAGCATGTTGGCCTACATCAGGAACAGCACAGTGAGTAGGACTCAGGAGGTGATCCTCCTCCCCTGTACTCGGCACTGGTGAGGCCCCAGTTTGAGTACTGTGTCCAGTTTTGGGCTCCTTACCACAAAAAAAGACATTGAGGTGCTGGAGTAGGTCCAGAGAAGAGCAATGAAGCTGGTGAGGGGTCTGGAGAATAAGTCTTATGAGGAGAGGCTGAGGGAGCTGGGGTTGTTCAGCCTGGAGAAAAGGAGGCTGAGGGGAGGCCTTATTGCCCTCTACAATTACCTGAAAGAAGGCTGTAAGGGGGTGGGGGTCAGTCTCTTCTCACAAGTCACAGGCGATAGGACAAGAGGAAATGGCCTCAGGTTGCACGAGGGGAGGTTCAGATTGGATATTAGGAAAACTTTTTACACTGAAAGGGTTATCAAGCATTGGAATGGGCTGCCCAGGAAGTGGTTGAGGCACCATCACTGGAGGTATTTAAAAGACAGGTTGCCATAGTGTTTAGTGACATGGTTTAGTGATGGTTTCTATCAGAGTTAGGTTGATGGTAGGACTAGAATATCTTAAAGATCCCTTGCAACCTAGACAATTCTATGACTCTAAGGAAGCCTACCTTCACTAGAAAATACAGTTTAATTTCTGTGGAAGGGTCCACAACTAATTATGGGGTGACTAAATACCTTCATTTGAAAGCAAGAGAAAAAGTGTTTTGAAAATATCAACAATTTGTCTGCAGAATATTTTGGTGAAACGTTTCAATTTCAAAAGGTCAAACATATTTTCAAAAGGTCAACATATTTTCCTAGTGTTATTTTGCAAAAGAAAATGTGAAACTTTGTTTCAAAACAGGCCTAAATTCAAAAGGCAGAAACAAAGAGAAAAGAAAGAAAAGGACAACAAAGATGGTGAAAAAAACCAAATACTTATTTTTAGGTAATGTTATTGCATTGTGTTTTTTTTTCTTTTTCACTTTTTAAATTTACCATGAAATAAAAATTTTACTTTGACCTGATTTTATTTTTTCCAAGAAAAATATTAGCCATTAAGTCCAAAATCTCATGACCTTCCTGGCTCTAACAAGAAGTGGTAATAACAGGACCAGAAGATCCTTTACATTTTATCAAATATGATTTGACTGGTCCCAGCCTTTGTGATAGCCTCCTTTTCTTTTTCTGATTTATAAAGGGATCTTATCTCAGTCTGAGGAAAATGATTCAGTCCAGGACAGCAAGTTATTTCATACGCTTCCTGTGGGAAGTCAGACTCCTTAGATGAGAGGACTTGGCCACACCTGACATTGAAGTCTAACTGACAGCTACTTCAAATCAATTTTAAAATACATGTTTAGGGTGTTATATGCTTTGTGCCTGTCCAGACAACACAGAAACAAATACAGAGAATAGGTCTTGTGCTGGAAGAGCTGGGAATATCTTTGCTGAATTTTCCTTACCAAGAATTGTTCCCAGGATCCTACAGGATAGTGCTTCACTCAGCTGCTCTAGGAAATATTAACTTTCTTTTGGAGGTTACAGTTTCAAAACAAATGTATGTTGGGTTTTACTCTGGATTTACAGAGTTACAGAAGGCTGTTCAAACAGTTTTTTCAGGCTGTTTTTAGGAATCTACAGTTGCCTCACTTCTCTTTGCCTTTTTGGAAGGGATGCCATTATTTTCAGTGACCTAGTTATAGAGAGGAAGGATAGAAGATGACAACAGATTTGAAGACGTGTATGTGTATATTAGGTCAGCCAGGATACTGCCAACATTATGGTGGGTGGAAAAGGAGGGATGAGATAAGTCTGAAAGTTTTTCGTAGTTAGCCTTTTAATACCTGCCTATGTCCTGGCCCTATATGATTAATTTCCTCAACTGGCTGCAGAACTGAATTCCATGAGATGAAGTCCCTTTTAGATATGACTGAACCCAACTGAACTGCTTTCTGAAATAAGCAAAAACAATAGTGATTGAGTAATATTTTTCTCTGCTTTGTGTTCTGAACATGCAGGGTTTGATTAAAAAAAGGAAGTTCATTTATTATCACTCCTTTTTATTTTTTAATGAAAAGCTTGATTTTGAAGATAATAACCAAGAGGCCATCTGACCTATAGAAGACCCAAATATAAATGGAACTCCTATCAGTCCTGCAACAGCCCTGTTGTCATTGGTTCCATCATGTAGACAAGTGCAGAAAGAAACAAAAGTTGCTTCATGGTGCTGCATTTTATATTTGTTTTATGCTGGAGTAAACGACCACCCAGATAGAAGCAAGACACCTACAGCACTGTGTATTATGTCTGATAGTAAGCACTATGGTCGACCTTAAGTAATCAGAAATATGGAGTCAGACCCCCATTCTGCCTCCCTAATGAAGCCATTACCTTAACTATCAGTTTTTTTCTAAACACAAACCCACCCATTTGGAGAATTTTGAGACTTGTCTTTTGAAATTGGAACCTTTGACTTTTACGCTCTGCAGCTATGAGAACTAAATGCTGATTGTTGAACAAGAGCTGATATTCTGAAATAAAATTAATATGAGTCCAGAAGATGCAGCTTTAGGGAGAAACAGAAATTTGTTCTACTCACACACACAAATATGAGAGGTGGTAGCTCTGTGTGCCAGATTCCCAGAACTTTAATACCTAGCCTAGACTTGGAAGAACAGTGACCTGAAATGACTGTTGCTGACCTGAAGACTTATTTCACAAATACGTTGCTTGAAACTAAACAGTAAACTGCATAGATTAGTTGACTAACATATTAGAACTGCTTACAATTCAGAGTTCATTTTGGGTTGTCTGAAAACCATTGTATTAGCAAATGAGTAATCACAGCTTTAAGAGAGGCTTTAAGGGAGAATAACAGAGTCAGCCATATAACTATCACTTTTATTACAATATTGTTGCAGTTTGAACAATCATTAATCTGTCCTTTGTGATTTAGAAAGGATGAAGACCAATTATCCTCTTAAATGTGTAGTAAGCTAACAAAAAGTTCTAAATAAAATGTTAGCTGAGCCATGCCAGATGTTCTACCACAGAACTCTATATATAGAATTTACCTTTCTTTTGCTTAATATCATGTAATTACAACAGTTTAATTTGCTGGTTTTGTGCCAACGACTGACTGAAGGCAAAAAAGGTTAAAATGCAAGTTTAATAGTTAACTTTTATTGCTAATGCTGCAAGCAAGAAAGAGTTAATGATGACTTAAATTGGGGAACTGATAGCTAGTAGTAACCAATGGAACTAGTTCTTAAGATTTGCAAATCATTTGCAGAGTTTAACATTTAGCTCATCAAAGACACATAAGAAAATCAATAGAGTGTACTTGAAATACAGCTTTCCAGAACAAAGGTTCCTGTTCCAAAATACTCTATATATTAATGGCATGAAACTGTATATGGAACAGTTTCATTACATGTAATATATCTTCAACACTCATATTTTAAAGCATAGCAATTTCTTGTAACTGAAACATGGTTGTTATTTTGTATTACTTTATGTGAATGAACCCTGCATTCCATGGTGTAATGGTTAGCAAATAAAAAAGCTGATAATGTGATGAACACGGGAAATGGAGGTGTTACTAATTGCCCAAATTAAGACCACGAAATAGCCACATACTTGTACACAATCTTAACCAGACAGAAGTTTCTAAAATAACCAAAAAATGAAAAGCTGGAAAAAAAGAGAGCTAAAATATTTAGAAATAGCTTTCCTAAGAAGTTCTGCTACGGGAACAATTATGTCAAGTTCCACTGCCTGTACTGTGGGAGTAGGTCCTTCGACATATGATCCTGTTTCTGGCTTGAATCTTCACACTAGCAGAACTTGGCCTTACCAGGACATCAAAGTTTAGAGATAATAAACCAGACCATAATAAAATAATAAACAACAGGAAAATAAAAAGGAATTGCATTTGTAATGTTCATGTGAGTCCATTCCCTTGCATTACTGGTGGGATTCAGGAGGGATATATAAGATCCATGCAGTTCCTTGGCCTGCCCAGATCTGCACTTAAGTCAAGTACCCAAGTCAAGAAAGCTGAAGGTAAAAGCTCAGATAGCTGGCAAATAGGCTATTATATATATATGTGGAATAAGCTTTGGGTTAATAGATATGATAGTCACATAGAGTTACAGTCTCTGCAGCCTAAACACAAGTCCTTCAAATCTCTGTTCCTGCCAATGCCACTGGTGAGCATGCAGTTCCCTACTTTTCAGTCTTTTATTTCTGGGTACACTTCTGCAACATTCTGTTCTGGTTATAACAGCACAACGATCCTTTTTCGAGCCACAATGTCTATAGAGCAAGTTACCCACAAAATCAACTTTTCGAGACTCAAACATGCACCACCTCCAACATTGCCTGATCCAAAATAATGCATTCACTTGCCATGTCTGGAAATCATGTATCTCTTGTCTAACTGTTCTGGGAGTAATACTATTTCCCTCCTAAATGTGGTATCATCTCCAAGAGTGAGAAAACCTTAAGTTTCAGTGTAGGGACAAATGTTCTTAAACCTTTTTCCACCACAACTATGCATTGTGTTTCCCTGTGGTGCCTTTGAAAACGTGAAAAACATTTGTCAGAAAGATTTATTAGTCCTTTAGCCACTGCCAAATTCTCCAGTGTGGTAAATCACCACTTTCTGACATTCTTTCAAAAAGGTTTTGTAACTTTTCTAGTACATCACAAAAGTGATAGTTTCCACATTCTGATTATACACCCATTTCGCTGAGGAGCAGCAAAGCTGGAATTTCACTGCCTGGAATGCCTTCTGAAAATCATTCACATTTCTGCCTTTTTTCCATGAGTTAAGAAAACACTGTCTTTTGATCATACAGGCACGGTGTCCTGTCCACATCCAAAAGGTAATGAGTGAGTTTTACATTACAGTACAGAGGATGGCTGCCCATTTACACAAACAAGAATCCCGTTTTGTGCTGTTTTCTGATAATCCTGCCTACAAGTTGAATACCTTTAATCGCAGATTTTGAATATGTGGCCCCACCAGAATAGAACCACCTCATGAGCTGCCATAACAGAGTATGCAACCAAAAATAGGCTTCAGATGTGTAATTCCTAGTCTCTGATACTGAAAGATGAAAGTTATCAGTGACATGTAAAACATCCCCAAGAGAAACTTGTGCAGTTATTTAAGCATATTTGGGTCTCAAATATGTTTAAAAATACACAATTCCAATTTTACCCACTAGGAATTAAGTGGTTCGTGATTTTGAAAACCTCAATAAAACTTGAAATATCTGGCATATTTCTTTGAAATATATAAAATTTTTCAGAGAGACCAATTGCCCTTGAAGTCACTGAAGATGCTCAAAAGTGCCACATTCATAAATAATTCTTTTGGGGTATTGCTAAAAATATGAAAAATTGGACTGATTTTTAAAACTATTTAGAAATAAAGTGAGAGGTCTGCTTTTCTGAAGGCCTCAGCTACTGAACAGATTCTGATATGCTGAGGTCTAGGATCTCCTGTTAGGCCTTTGGACGCCAAATGTCAGATCTTTTTTTCATGTTAGACTGCATATCATGTTTGGATTCAGTGAGAAGGTATAACTGATGCTTTAAACAGATTTCTGTTTGGGAAAGCTTCTCATCTCTTGAAGGTCAGTATGTCATGTTTTCCATCTCAATTTCCAAGTGCAAAAATGATCTCTGAGCAGATCTAGCTGCCGTAAGCCTACCTACCTGTTGTAGCTGCTATGCCACCGTACTCTGGGGACTGATTGCTGACAGGCGAGGGGGCAGAGGGCACTTCCACTGAGGTGGCAGATTTAGCTGGGGAGAATGGCACTGGGGAGGGAGTTGGAGGAGCTGGTTCACTCAGAATAATTTCTTCTCGTATTTCTGCTGCAGGATGAGAGAAAAATAATTAAACATAGTTTAAAGTAGAATCAAGGAAGACTTAGAAACTAAAAAAAAACCCCGACCTTAATGCAAGTAGTTAAGTTCTGTAGGGTAGGCTGTATTTCAAGAAATGCATAGCAGGAATCACAAATATTTGAAAGAACTACTCCTACAACATTCATCATTACAATCTTCAGGGTACCTTCAAAAGACCTCTTAAAGGAAAGTGCTTTTTTTACTGTTGTACAAATGGGAAACTCACACATAGGCAGCTTAAGGCTTATATTCCGGTAATATCCTATTAGATATATGAAATTAGGAGTCCAGTCTGAGTCAGGCACTCCTACTCCTAGAGACATTGGCAAGAAAAAAGGAATCTCCAGGGGATTCCAGTGGCTTTTGGTCATGACCTTCTCTTTCTTCATTGACCCTCTGGAGGATGACTCTCTGGATAGTTCTAGCTGTTACAGCTATGTGGAAAGTATGCAGGGATAAATAACTTCTTTGTCAAAAAACCAAGAGGTTATGGCAGGGAAATTAATTAAATCCAGGTCTTTCAACACATAGAAGATATAACTCTAATCATTCAAATATTCTTCTTCACATAAACCTACAGGGTAGCAAATTAAGACACAGCTAAAATGAAGAATGGAACTTTCCAAAGATGACAAAGGGGTATAACTTGCTCAAATTAATGGGAGATGCAAGGAAGGTAGATCACTGAGGATCCCTCATTACAAGGGCCTGCCCTGAGGAGAGAGACTAAAGGCAATCTCAGTTCACTTCTTTTCTGATGAGTCAGTGCACAGTAATTGGAGCAGGACCCCAAATCTGCTTCTGTGGAGCTGCTTAAAACATAAGAATACCAAAACCGCTACTTTTGTTTTTTGTCTTTGCTCACTTCTCCCATCTCTCCCTCTAATTAAACATTAAAATCCATTAATAGCAGAGAATTTATTTAGTGTTAAACTAGGGTGAAAGAGAGAATCAAGGCTGGGTTTGCTGAAATACAATGGTGACTTAGACTGAGTTAAAAGGTTCGGTATAAAAAATTGAAACTGAAACACCAAGCGTGTGCTTAGGAATGGCTTCAGATATCCAGAGTTACATGATGAACGAGGCAGGCCTCTTTCAGAATGTATTAACCAGGGACACCCCCCCTCACAAATTACTTATTTCAAATCATGATGCAACTGGAAAACACTTTGCTCCTAGATAAGCCTTACTGTGTTAGATGAGGATAAAGAAATGTCCTACCATAGAAAATAGTGAAACCAGTGAAACAAAACAAAAGAAGCTGAATAAAAGGACAAACTCACCTGTGCTTCCTTCTCCTTTCATTGCCCTCATTAGTTCATTAGCTCTCTCCTGACAATGGAGTGATTCTAGCAGGTACAATACGTAGTCATCAAACATCAAGTGAATAAGGTGAAAAGACCCTGGTAATAAAGTGAACAAACAAAAAAAGCCATTGACTGTCTCAATACACTCATTAAATCAATGATTACGGTATTCAACACAAACAGAACTGAGCAGGACTGTCTCCATATACCATTGCCACTGAAGTATCTCTCACTCAAGGTAAGAGAGGTCAAAGCAAAACTGGGGACTAGCAAACTCTGTTCACTCACTGTGTTTCTTCAGGCTTATGTGACCAATTATTGTGGTTTAGGGTCCAAGTAGGCTGCCTAGCTGAGAGCTGGGACTTGATGGAGTTTTCTTCTCCTACATTAGCACCAAACAATTTAGACAATTATGCTGCAGTGGAATTGTTCCCTTTTGCCTAAAGGGCCAGGTATAAGTTTCTGTCAGAAGTAGAATCTTGAATTGGCTGTTTTAGCAACACGTCCTTGCATGAATTTTATGAAATTCATAAAATTTCATAAATTTTATGAGTACCTGTGTCATCGGACAAAGAAATAAGAGACTAATCAATAATAAGATAGAAATAACCTTTCAAATCTCCTGATGGTATATCTCCAGTGCATTGCCTGGACTGGATGAGACATCTGTTAACTGCCAAACATAGAGACATTCGCAGCAATTGTGGATGTCTTAAAGGGAAAGACTTGTGCCAAAACTTTGCTCTGTCATACTTCTCCTATCTTTTCCTAATTATCAGTTTGAATTATATTAGCAGCATAACATTTGGCCTGTTTCTGTGCTTACATCTGAAGATGCCATGGATACTATCTCTTAACTGCCATGACAGGAGTGTGAAAAATTTAAGGGTTAAAGGGCAAAAAGAAATACAGAGGCTGGAGTCAAAAAAACATTTTGAAAATCAATAGTAAAATGAGATTATATTGGTAGCTATCTGCCACAAATCCTTAAGTAAGGTTTGAGTACAGATGGAGAATTGTTAATGTTGTTGGGAGGAAGGACTAGGTGATGCTATGGACTAGACTAATGGAAATGAAACTTAATAGCACACTGTAAGAAGTTAGAGATTTTTTCATCCTGTGATTTATATACTTCCCCTGTAGAAACAGAAGTATTAATACTATTGCACAAGGCACTGGTGAAACCTCACTTAGAATATTGCATATAACTCCAGTCACCCATGTTGAAGAAAAATTAATACAAGTTGAAACGGTATGGAGAAGATTACCAGGAGGATGCAGGGAATAGAAAATAGATTTTAAATGACTAAAAATACACAGCTGGCTTCATTTTGCAGAAAGGAAGCGAGTTTTTCCCCGTAATTTATAAAGAAGGATAGATGTCAGGGATAGTGAAGAAGTGTTTGCCCTAGAGCACACATAGCCACAAAAATAGATGTGTAAGAAGAGACCATAGATGCATTTCAGGGGAAAATTAGAGAAGAAGAGCATCAGAGTTGAGACACTGTGTAGTGTCTTCCTGAAAGGGACAACATTCATCTGCAGGGGAAGACTGACAAGTATGAAGATGGAGCTTGATCAGTTTATGCAATAGACTCTATGACACAGAGTATATGTAAAAACTTCAGACAGGATTTGATCACACAGTGGGTTTGTTTGATTTTTTTTAAAGCTCCTATGTTTAGTTAGATTTGCATGGAATATTTCAAACATGTTCATATAAGTCATTAAATAACTCAGGTTAAAACAATAGCCAGTTCAGCAGCTGGCTTAAACCAGAGGAAGATCACCAGCTGAGAGGAATCAGCCATCAACTACTCCCAGACACACAAAAAAAAAAATCATAAAAAAAATAGCCTCATCTAGATGTTTCCTTTTGAAATTCCATGATGCAATGAGCTTCAAATTCAATCAAATTTGAAATTGGTTTCTTCATGGTAAGTCAGGTTTATCTTGACATATTAGCTTTTACAAAATCAAAGTATAACTACCCCTACTCCAGCTTCTCTATTCCAACATACTGTTGATGGGCAGAGGCGGTTTGAAAGACCCTATATCCTTACACAATTCTAGCTGGCAAATTCAGCTTTCAAAGCAACTCTGAGCACATTCTTTCTCTTTGTGACCCGGATGGTCTTTGTTTCATTCTCTCACTCCAGGCCTGCATGGCCTCCGTCGTCACTGATAACACGCACACTGGGAGGTGAGCATGCGCCTTTGTGTTCTTGGGCAAGGCACCAGAGAAAAAGGACATACGTAATTGCAACACCTTTCCTATGGGGAGGAAACGTTTGGCTGTTGGTGAACCTGAAGCATTCAGTTTTTCACTTGTTTCATGTATCTATGCAAATCAAAAATGGTAACAAGTTTCCCCAGCCTTACAAGTGTAAATAGTGGAGATCTTCACGTAACTACTGCAGAGCATTTGTTTTCAGAAATCTTTTGGGCTGTCTTATTAAATAAAATCCTATTAAATTTAGCAGTACAATAAAGACAGCAGATCTGGCTGATCACTTTGTTACCAACCTAGGATTTCCTCAGTGGAAACCTGGATTATCAAGGATCTCCACAAAATGCTTGCTCTTCTTCTGACTACAGTTTTTCAGTGGAAATTTTCTACTGGCTTTAGAGCAGTTACTACTGGTAAGTATTTCCAAGGTAAGAAAAACAGGTATAAATACAGGCAAATTTATGTGGTGATATGAAGCTTAACATATTTAGTGTTTCCCATCAAACTCCTTGCTCAGCTTTAATTAAAAAAAAATAAATAAATTGAAAGAAAGTTGCTTGTAGTTTTATAAAAGTGTTTGGAATTGCAAACCGTAGCACTAAAATGCTAGCAAGCAAATGACAAAACCCCAAGATTTGCTATTTAAAAAAAAAAAAGTCTTTGTTTTGAGGGGGTCTAATGCTTTATTTTGAAGACTTGGGGTTGGCAGTACTGAATGCAGCATTTAAAAACACTCCAGTCCCTTTGTTACTCTTTTGAATTTCTCTCTTCCTCTCCTATTATTTCTCCCACTGTGTATTTTTAAACTCTGTATAGAGTTTTTGAGCTCAGAATTTGCGTGAAAGACACTAGACAAACAAGTTGTTGGTACTGAATGAATGCAATATTTTTACATTTTTAAATGAGTCAAATGAAATGTAAGCTATAGAGTGAAACCAATATCAGGGCACACATTTTAGCTACACAGTGAATAGCTATTCAGCAAGATGTACAATAATTTATTCTGTGTTTGCAAGCTACTGTTTTTTACATGAAACTATTTGGTTCTTTCAAGTATATCTTAAAGTATTAAAACGGATCCAATTGTGGCTGGCAAACCATACTCTTCTTTAGGAAGAGATAAGAAGTCATTCAAGAGTCTGTAGTTACAATAATGAATAGCATTGGGTTCTAATTTTGAGGAGTTAACAGAAATCTTGGCAATGATTACCCAGCTAATGTACAGTAAGTATCAGCAGCTATTAACAGATACAGCAATTATGCTCAAATAGCAAAACAAGGGACATTTCCAAATCTGGAGAAAATCATGGTGCTTCTATTACTAACTAGTTACTTTATATATATTTATACACTGGATGCATGACCCAAACAGTGCCACCAACTGTGCCTTTGATATGCATAGACAGGAAGGAGGGAGGGAGGGAGACAGGCAGAGGGGAAAAAAGGAGGGGGAAGAGTATTTTTTCTGCCAGGGATTGTTTCAACCTGCCCACACCACTGTCCCTAAAAGCTTTGCAGAATCAAGTCTCTGTGCTAGACAGTCCAGTGTCAGGTATTCCAACTTCCTCCAGTGATATTTCTGTATCATATATTTCAGAGATAAAAATACAATGTCCTGTATATAGTAAAAATCCCATTGTCTAACATAATATTTTACTTTTTTAAAAAAAATTACGCTATGACCGTCTGAGTCTGTATATTGATTGAAGTGGAAAAAAATCATTAAAAATCAGTCCATGGAAACAGTTTCCAATGCAGTAAAAATGCAAAACTTTTTATCTAAGTTAAGAATAAATAGATGTAAATATTGAGAACAGTAAATCAGTCTTTGTTTCTTTCCGTAGAACTCACTTAAATGCATACATTATTCTGAAAAGCTAGAAGGAACTGCATGAAATTCAGTGCAGAAGAGTTTCTGCCATCTAGCTCTGAGATGTTGACATTCAGGGGTTATTCTTTTGGAACTTGCTCAACCTTACTTCATGAACAATGCATTGAATGGCCTTGCAGTGAAACAATAGCATCATTAATACAAATTATTACAAATTGGTGTCTGTGGTTAAATAATATTTGGGACTTTTGGGTAGAAACAAGGTAGGGATAGCCCAGGCTTCTGCCTGATAGGATGATGATAAGGTTTTGGTATAATTAGCCTCTTTGAAAACCTGAAGGCTCAGATCTCCCCCTGCCACAGGAGTTGCACCTGAGCAGGGAAAACTCCAGCCTTTATAAATACGGATTAGAATAGGGACTGAACCAAGTTTTGTGATATCACCTTCCAGGAGAGAACCCACCCAGCAGGCTACAGGCCTCTGCAGCTCAACGAACAGTTACGTGGTTTGTACAAAGTGAAATAGTTTCAACAGAAAAGATGAGAAAACTCGCCTGCATGACAAATCCTCTAGGCTTTTGGTTAGAAATCTTGCTCTGGCAGTGATTAACACTGATTCAAGACTGCTGAGACAGGTAACTGTGGTCTAAGCCCCAAAATATGGCCGATACAAAAGAATTCTCTTTGATTTCACTTTTTTAAATAATAAAGATTTCTGAATTGATTAAAATCCCAAACTATCTCAGCTTCACACTGAGCATGATGATTATTTTTTTAAAAAAACTTCTTGCTTTGGTTACCAAATTGAAATGCACTTATTGATCCAGTTCTAATATAATACCACACACCAAGGAAAAACACATCAGCTATAACCACGACATCCTTTCCCTGACTATGGTTACATATAAACATATCAAATCCATGTTAAAAGGTGTGGGTCCATGAAAGGAGAATCCCACATTTTATTTACACAGGTATTCTCAGTGAAATAAAAAGGAGGAGGAAAAAAAAACCCTACAAATTTAGTTGAGCAGCTAAAGTTCTCAAAAATGAAAAATTCAAGAATCAAATTTATTAACAGAGACAACAGGTAACTTACTTTGGTACATCTGACACATATTATATTATATTATTCCAAACTTAAACTAATAATTCTCAGTCTTCATATTATGTATCTACATGGCACATTCATAAATATTTCTGTTAATAAGAAAAAAAATCACAGCTGAGAACCACTCTATAGACCTTCTGGAGAACTGGTGCTCTAATAACTATTTGGGAAATCCCTGTTTGATGAAAGATGTTTGGGTGACTGATGGTTTGAAACAGAGAATGCTTGGTCAGGTTATAAACATATCCTGAGCAGGAATAAAAATAATGTTGTAATGTGCAACTCAGTAGCAATCATGTATCCTTGGGGGTACTTTAACATCAGCATTTAATGACTTGGAACCTCAACACTGTGCTAATGCAGGAGGTTTTTCCGTTTGTTGGCTATCAGTGTGTTTCACAGGTTGGGATTATGCCTACAGAAAGAAGTGTAGCAACCCGAAGTGCTAGAAAACAAAATTCAGCGTTTATTCAACACTCATGCAAAGGGATTTTTGAACACTGGGGGAAAGTATACTGCTAAGCAGTATCAGCTACTTTTATGCCCACAACAAAAGAAAAGCTGCAGTATCTCAAGGAGAAAATGAGTCCTAGAGGAGGTGGGAAATGTGACGAGGACACTGGTGCTGAAAACACCTGGTAGCAGATGGAAATTGTGATCATCTTGAGGATGTTCACTATCCTGATGTCTAATGGTGAGTCAGTAATACCTGTTTGGAAAACTCTTTACAATGGGAAGCCAATGAAAGTTATTTCATATCATGCCTATCTCTGATAGTATCAGCATTTATGCTATTAGATGGTTCTAAAAGCATAAAGGACATCAAAGCTCAGCTGGCAGAAAACCTGGCAGCTGTTCAATGCATTGCCTTCATAAATTCATTATTAATCTTCTGCTAACTTATTCTGACAAATGTGCATTTATAAAAACCATCCCTCGTGCAAAACCTGGTCCCAAGTGACAGTGAATGTTCACACTCATGACGCAAGCAGTCTATTTTCAATCATTCCTGCCTTTAGCTGATTTTAATCATCTGAACTGTTTATATCCCAGAATTCAAAGCAAAGCCCCTTTGGAAACTGTAGAAAAGCAATATGATTTTCATTCAAAAAGTAAAAGTCTATTTTTCCACCTTGACTAAATTCTAATAGAATGGAAGAAAATCTGTCCAAGGTATAGAAACACACTTATTTTGCAAAGACTAATTTAAAATACTCTGTCCTTTAAAAGCAGAGCTGGCAAAGTGTTTCACTGGAAAGCTTTACACCCACTTGAGTGCAAAGTCACCTCCCTTAGCACAACACATGGTCAGAGTGGGTTCAGGTAACCAGGATCACTTTGCACTGAAGTGAATTAGGGAATGTTCCTGTAATCAGCTCCTCCAGCTGACCTGTGACTCTGGCTACTGGGTAACAACAAACAGAAGGAAGTAGTAATGTTTTCAGTTCCTCTGGCCAGATCTTGAAGACAGGCATCTGTCTGAGCTTTATTTCCAAATGTCAGTAGCCCAAATTCTTTTTTTTTTTTTTTAATAGAGACCTGGATATGTTATGGTTTCACTTAAACTATACATTACAAGCCAGGATACAATTTCTTTTTGATGGTGGCAGGCAATGATTACAAAAAAATGAAAGTACCAAAGCTGGGTGCACTGTGCAAAGTCATGTCCCGAATCACTCGAGTGCCAAAACAGGACCACATCAAGAGGAACTGCTGAGCTACTTTCTTCAAAGAGCCTTGTCTCTTGGCAGCTGCCTGCAAGAAAACAGAGATATCTGACATGAAGAAACTTTTCTTTTTACTGCCTGATACAGCTGAATGATGCACATATCTATCTTCTTTTTTTTTTCTATACTGAAAAACTACTTACCATTATCTTCACATTAAAACTTACACTAAACATTAAAAATAAACCAAACAGCCTTACACAGAAAGCCACCTTACTGCTACATACAACCTTCAAAAAGAGGAATCATAAAGTATTATTCAACATCAAGACAGAAATTCCTTTATAAGTGATGAAAAGACTGCCAAAAAATTGCTCTGATCTTCATCTTAACCTAATTACTTACATGTTTATTTTTGCTTCTTAGTCAAGGAAGCAATTTATAATCATGAATGCTTGAAAATTCTTGATCTACACTGAAAATTTTTGTTAACATTTTAATTTAAGTTTACTATTTAATATAATTTTTTTGTTCCTTTATGTTTTTATTTTTGTGAATTGACATAGTCAAAATTGATTTGCAGAAAGCACACTTCTGCCATCAACTCTTCAATTTTTTTTTTACTATAGCCTTATGTAGTTTTTCAAGGTTTATCCAATAAGTAATAAAATTCATGTCAAGTTCTTCATGAAAATTAAGTTACAGTCTGAATTTCACATTGCATTCCACTGACTAAAATAAAAGTTCCCTAAAACAATCAATACTTTTCAAGCAATCTGGGGAAGTATCTGTTGCTTTCTGTATGCATCTTTTGCAGCAGAAACAGAGGCAGCATATTTTTTATATTTTTCTTTTTACTTTTTAGCTCTATGTCCCGGTTTGAAGTAAAACACAACCAATTTTCTGTTCTGTAATGTTACATTTCAGCTAGACCTCTTCTAACTCTGTGAAATTAACAGCATGTTGTGAAGAAAACTGCTCATTCTCAGAATAAGACCAATGTTTGTACTACATGCCAAGGGATGGTATGCAGAGAGGCCCTTGCTTATACTTATTGCTATAAAAATCAAGATCAGCCAATTCCATTATTTGCCCAGTTAGAGGGTCAGAAACAGAAAAACATAAAGGGGTGACATCTGTGGGGAGGAGCGGATAGGACAGGTGACCCAAACCTGACCAACTGGGGTATTCCATCCCATCTGCCCCATGCTCAGTATAAAAGCTGAGGCATCAAAGGGCCAACTCTCTTTCTTCAATGACCGACATCCTAAGAGGACTCTATGTTCATCTGTCTTTGATCCCGATCCGTGTGTTCCTGACTCCAGAGCTAGAATCTAGTTCTCATCCATCATTGAGTCCAGTCTGGGACTTGCCCACTGCCTGCCAGTGACGTGATTGTCATCCTGGGAGCTTGACACAGTTTTGTATATATTGTATCTATTTCATTATTTTCTTCATTTTAACTTTTTAACTTTTAATTTCATTAAACTAGTTTAGTTCATTCTAAACTTCTAAATCTCCTTACCCCTTCCTCTCCACTCTTTTGGGGAGAAGCAGGGAGGACCATCTGTCAGTCTGGTTTTGGTAAATTTGGTCAAAACCACGACACTCTAACAACTGGAATGAAGAGTTGAAATTCTAATAGAACACCCCAATACAAAGTATAGTTAGTGACAGAAGTTAAAATAGTCAGTCATACAGTTTCATACTCTTTGTAAAATTATGGTGATGCCTGATCACTTTAAAAAATATTTTTTAAACACTTGTTAGTAGGTTTCTGCACACACTTAGATTAAAATAAAATACAAGTCTTGGTATCCCAAATCAGCTCAAAAGGCAACATAAGTATGTCCTTGACTGAATAGTAATATAGACTTTTGTCCTTATGTTTGAATGTATATAAATGAATTACCTAGCCTAAATATCTATTTCACTAATATCTTAAAGGGCCAGATCTGTGTTTACACACACAGATTTAAGAAACGTATCGACATGGTTCTTCAGGGCATGCTCTAGTGCCCAAGATTATTGGTTTGTCGTGGGCTGCTGT
>JAOTQQ010000001.1:57693145-57755472 GCA_026546715.1 Gallinago undulata
TTTTTGTGGTTGGACTCGATGATCTCTGAGGTCCCTTCCAACCACCACAATTCTGTGATTCTGTGATTCTGTGATGTGTGTGAAGGGCCTGATTATGTGTTTTATTTGCCCTATGTAGCTAGACTGACTCTGAACTCATCTCCACCTACCTCTGAAATACTGATTTGACTGGAAACTTCAACGCTGTTCCATTTTTTAATGTTATATTTTGGGATAGACTAGACAAGAGCAGAATAAAACAGAATCCTGAATGTAAGCAGTTCTTTACTGAGCGTGAAAACTGGTGAGATTTTGCCACTGCTGCTTTACTCTTGCTTATCACCAATGTCTAGTTTGTTTGTTTTCTATTTCTGCTAAAAATCTAGGACCTGAATAAAGCTAATAATGCACATGACTGACTCAGGTCCTGACTCCTGTGTACCAACCTTTACAACACATCTGTCCACCATGGAATCCAGCCACTCGATGTATGACTCAATGGGGGACTGCTCCTCCAGAAGGTGATCAAACTCCTGATATACTGGCAGACAAAGAAAAAATAGCCCACCTTAGTACTTAGATTCTCTTTTGAACAAAAGAGAAACAAACCACAAAAAACCACCAATAACATCACAAGTTTTCTGAGGTTTTTATAAGGGATTGGTTAGCTATAACAAGTATGTCTTTCTTGGTGTTGACCGAGTACGTTTGCTGGGTCTCTTATCTTGTTTCTACTGACAGTGATGAAGCCATTGGAAGTGGTATTTTAATGTAAGTAAACCAGGACCTATTGTTTACAATTCATCTTTAGATGTAAGTTTTTTTCAGCTGTCTGGTGTGCCTGGAAGTGAAACTCTCTATGAAGAGTGCGAAGTTAGGCCTTGCCCCTGGTGATGAAAAAAGGTCATGCATGAAATTGATTTAGAAATGCATACAGAATCTTCCAATCACCAAGTGGATGAGTATTGTTGATAGGGCTCTCGTCTGTATAATGCTTTAGTAGCAAAAACATGATTTAACTGCTGCAAATCATCTATTCGCAATGCCAGACACACACACGAAGAATTTCCATAAACTTCTGCTTCTTCAAAACAAATTGCTACCAATGCACAAATGCTATACTGAGTTCACCAAGAAGAGTTTCCAAAAGCAACCTGAATACATTTTAACCTCTCCCAAGTACACATATTCATATTTTAATACAGAAAGTAAAAGCAATCAAGCCATTCAACTGCAGCTCTTAAATAAATTAGACCTGCAGTTTTATGAGAATCAATGACCAGAAGACAAAGGATCATGCACTTTGACACTTTAAGAAACTGTTCTTCAACTCAGCTAAAATAAAGGACCCGGTAAGTCAAGAAGAAAGATACTTTCTGCCTGCTGTGTTACAGGATGATCTCAATGTGCTATGCATTTCCATTTATACTTAATTCTAAATAACAGGAGAAAGGAATTTCCCACTGTAGGAATGATAGTGAGGGAGGTAGAGGAGGCAAAGCTCAGAGAAGACAGCTAGAGAAGTGAGCCAGATAGGCTATCTGAGAGTAATGCAAAGAACAAGCTCCCTGGTCTCTAAGTCGGATCAGCAAGACAAGCAGGAATGCTTCTGCTTCATACCTGACTTTAACTTTGTTTAACTGAGACTTGCAGAGCCTGGATGTCCAGAAACATTAGCTGGGAAAGAAGGGAAATAATGATGTCTGTGCTACCGTTATCTTGTTTCACTGAAGGGGCAGCCTTTCTGTATTCAGAGAGGATCAACAGGATCACAGAGAAATCTACATGTTGTCTCCTTACCTGAGTGTTTGGCTGGACAAAAACTGCCTGATAGAACAGATGAAGCAATTCATATGCTGTGCAAAGAGGAGAGCAAGAGTGGAAAAATGAATCAGCTGCCTGCTTCGCTGCTGGAGCGATGCAACCATATACAATGACCTATTTGAGAAAAGTAACTTTTTAGCTTTTAGTGACTATTAAAAATACTTCAACAGGATCTGAGAAAGAGGGAATAAAGAAGAAACCGTTTCAGAGACAGCTACCAAAGCAGAGCAGGAAAGAACTTCTCTTATATCCAGTGATTTTCTCTGTTTCTCTCTAGGCTTGCTTATAGGCTTATAAGGGTTTTTTTGGTTTGTTGTTTTTTTTTCCAGTTACAGTAGCTGGAAATTGTATTTGATTATTAATACACAGAATGTGAAAGCAGGCCTTAATTACATGCCATATGAGTCATATAGAGTGCAATCTTTAAAAAGATCTTTGGCCAAATACAATAAATATCAAAGATTGGGGGGGGGGGGAGGGAAGAACATAAATCTAAGTTCTAGAATACCCTCTACATATATTTGTGCATCTCAGTGAAATCTCATCTCATGATGAACATTCCTACTGGGTTACCATTTCTGGGTAATTGCTTATTGGACTATAGGGGCCCAAAAATATGCAAAAATATGTTCAAATCCATCAGCATTCAGGAAAACTCCATTTGATTTGATTACACTTAAGTTTGTATTTAAATAGCTCACACATATACACAAAGCTTTCCTAAACAGTAAGGATTATCTGAATGAGACCCAAAATTGTTGCTGCTGCTAGGGATTATAACTTTGAGAACTCTTTATTTTTTGGCCAGTGGGAGGATGTTGGGTAGACATTGAAAACATAACAGATGATAGTCTCACTGTATGCTACCTCCCATGCTGCCATTTCAAGTTTCTGTCTCCTGAAAAGGGAAGAGGGCCATGTCAGGAAATGAATCAAGGCTTAAGAAGAGGAAAGAGTACCAAGCACCTTTTGCTGGAAAACAGAGCTAACAGAGAATACAAGGCCCGTCCCTAAACTGCAGAGATGACTTTTAGTGTTAACACAGAGGGACAAGTACCAAAGTTAGCCTTACAGGGTCCAGTATACACGAGGTGTGATCTCTTCCCAGCCACTCACAGAAAGAGTTATCCCACTAACAAGCCTACCCCTTCAGGGCTCCTACAAGTGATTGACTGGGTTGCTCCCCATTAAGGCTCGTGCTGGTTAAAAGATGACTAGTCCTTGTCAAGAGAGAGATAGCAATACAACAGATGGGTTCACAGGGCAGTGAGGTTATGAATGATGCTAAAGACAAAGCTGGTCACCTCTAGTGCCTCAGAGGGACAAACTCAGTGCACTCAGGGTTACATTTAAGCCTACAACTATGCACACTTGCTGGATAATGCAAGTTCAATTTTCTATTTACAAAAGATCTTTGACTCTGAAACCAATTTGTCAACATCTCCAAATTCACTTTTCAGTTCATGTCTGTCACTATACTAGGCAGAATTTAAATTAGCCAATGAGCTTACTCATTGCTTCTACTTATTCATAAAAGTTCCAGAGGAAAGTTCACCCCATCAAATTATTTCATTTATGAAAACACTCTAAAATTAAGCTTTTTATAAATGAGTTTGCAAAGGATTCAAATACACAGTTACTTTAGTGTCAAAGCCATTCAAAAGACTACAATTCTATGGCAGGAGAGACTAGGTGTTATCAGGTTCAATGGTTAATTGGTAGATTTAGTTTTCTCAAGTTCATGGAAAGAAATCTTCCTGAATTTGGGTTCGAGTTTTGGGCCATTGGCTGTTCTGGATACTAGAAAGAAGTTCATTAACGGAAGAGTGCCCAGATTTGTGCCTCAAAACATAAGACCTTGATGGGGCTTTGCCTTACATTTTGATAAATGTCCTTATATTTGTCTTAAGCCTCCAAGAAAACCAACGGCTGCAAAAACAGTGTTATTTTCAGTGGGCTTTGTGTCCAGCAGGAAACCAAGTTCACTTGTCTTTATTTGAGGGTTCTGCTCTTACATTGTATGATGAGCTTTCTGTGTTCCTCCCGTGAGTCCTCCATAGTATAGAGGGTTTGTTTGGTAATGCTATTCAGATCCACATTCCTCCAGTCCTCCAGCATTTGAAATGTGATGTCTGCACTGTGGATCACTGTTCTTGATGCCTGTAATCCAATCCAATCTATTCATTAGTTCATGGTTTATTAGGTTAAAAAATAGACTTTATCCCCTTTTACGCTTCCTTAGCTAGGCTAAGTTGATTCTCCTCATGGACCCCCACCCACCAGTTTGATGTCTTATGGATGTTACAGGGCTCTCTAACCACTGCAAATTCCCAGGTCATTTTGCCTACTTTAATCAACTGCAAATATTTTGCTTGCACCCACCACAAACCCTCATGAGCAATCCAAATCTGGTGGTGCTGTTGCTAGACTCCTCAATCTCTGCTTCAGTTTAAAACCAGAAAGCAACAAGAAAAATTAAAACTAAAACCAAAACAAACCCTGCTCAAGTCTGCACCCTCCCCTCTCCCAAACTACAAGGCTCTCATTCTTCCCTCAGCCACGTGAAAAAGTGAAAGATTGTTTTGCCTCTGCATCAGATCTGCTTCTTGGCTGGTTGAGACAGGGGTCTGCTGTTGATAATGGAAAGGATGGGCTGAGAGGAAAGGAAGTGACACAAGGTCACGGTCACATAACATACACCAGATCTCTGTAAGTTAAGCAGAGATGATAACCCACACTAAGGTTATCAGATTCCCCAAGGAAATGATGCATATGAAGACTCTTTCATGTAAGTAAACTGTTTGATCCCAAGTCTGATGCAGAAGGTTGTGGTCTCTGTATCTTGATTTCCTCTGAATTCCTATGGACCTCCAAAGTTCAGTGATGATTCACCATGTTTGGGGAAAGGTAGCGTTGGCATCTTTGCCTCCACCACTAAAGTAATGGAGGAGTTTTTCCCCAAGAGCTTCTTCCTGTGGGCTTCACCACTCACAGGGTTAACCTGGGGTGTTGGATACACCTTCCAAAAGCAGAGCTTTCAGTGTGACAGGAAAAACAAATTACTTGCTCCAATACATGGGTGAAACATTAATGAATTCAATATATCCTCCCCCATTTTATACTACATATAATTTGGTCTCATGAAATTTTGATATCTAATTGTGATCTAAACTGGTGAAAAACAAACATTTCAGGGTAGTTTTTATATTCACTTGCTATGGTTGTTAAACAGAAATATTCTTGCAATCACAGTGGTTCAACCATTTTGGGTTTTGCTAATTTGCATTTGATTTCTAATACACAATTAGACTTGGAATTTTTTGTTAGGCATAGGGAAATTTTTCTTGCTTTGCAATAAGCCTGACACAAACTACTCTGAAATCAAAGGAATGCCACTCATTTATTTCATGGAAATGAACTCTCTCTTCAAATCAAATAATAATTTTGTTGCGTAAAAGTTTCCCGCTGAATTGAATGATCAGGGGTTGCCAGTTGTCTAGAAAAACATTTTTTGCTGATTACTTTTTGATTTGTGAAGGTTGTCACAGTAAATATCGGACACAAATTGCTAGCATAATCTCTCCCTCTTTGGGTAAAGTCCAGCCTGCCAACTCATAAAATGATTTGAAAAGTCAGTAAAAATGGCATTCAGAAAATATAGGTAGCAAAGATTTACTTGACAAAGATGATTGAGTGATGTCTGTCGCCGGAGTATTTGTGAGAATCTTCTGGACACTACAGAAAAGAAGAGATAAATATTTACAAACCATGCTAAATAAAGAAAATAATTTCTGAAAATACTAAATTAAAACAAGTACCAAAAAAATACATCCAGTTTCCTATATACAACTGTGGCTACATGAACTTCATTCAAACAGCCCAGTTTTAACTTATTAAACCTTGACCTCATGCCTTAAATCTAGAAGCTCAATCAGTTTTACAGAGGCATATTACAAGCAGTGATTTATAGAGGCTGTGAATAATGAGATGACAAGAGAAATGTAGAGGACAATGGAAAAGCTTCGCTTGTTCAGCATAGCAAATTTTCTCTTGATACACAAAGGAACCGAAGACCAGAAAGAACTATTTAATAGAAAGAAAAATGTTGGTGCAAGAACAAGTGGGCATAAAATAATGATAGCTACATTATGTGTTGAAATTAGAACAGGTTGTTAAGTCTTAATGCAAAAACTTTTTGGAGGAGTCTTTTGACTAGACTAGTAGGAACTAGAATCAGTTTCAGATAGAATTTGATCAAAGTTTCTGAAAGATGTAGTAACATGCTATGTGGTAAGATGGCCCTGGAGGCACTTGCCAGTCCTCTGCTCCTATTTTAGCTCTTTTGAAGCAATATGAACTTTATACTAAGATATTTCCTATACTTGGATTTTAAAATGTTGTGTTGTGCATGTTTTTTTCTGAAATCTGTGACTCAGGAACTGCAAACCTGACCAAGGCTCGCAGTTCATCCTGTCAGTACCTCCATTTGCTGTGCACACTATCACAAATTCTGATGAGGGGGAAACAACTGCAGAAGCAACAAAGGCTGACGTAAAAGGTAGAATGCAGTCAAGGTTTTCTTTATACTATAATCACCAAAGACTTGCAGATCTATCCAAACAGGCCTTAGAGGTGGCCACAGAGTAGGTTTTCCCTCTGTACTGTTCACAGAGGCAGTTAAAGAGCACAGATTGAGAATGACTAGAAAATGCATTGTCTGTCCCTTTTTCTCTCCCTTTAAAATTGGAAAGGATTTTGCTGTTGCAGATTCTCAATATTTGGGACTGACAAAGACGTGATAAAGCATATTCTCAGCTCTGACTTTGTGTAACTTTTAAAATAAATTAGTAAACAGCAGACACAAAAAAAAAAAGCTGAAATGAGTTGTTCCAATTTATACCCTGGCTGTTCTCAGTAAAATATACACCTAATTTTCCATGCTGAACAAAATAGTTAATCCTTCTCCTAAATTAGTTTTTTTTTTCCCTTTAACTTTGTGGTGTGGAATTTAGTGCTCATGAAAGGCAAAGAATTGAGAGCCGTGAAATAAAGCAGGCTTTATCAATAGGTGATGTGCACTGCAGGCATCTACAAAGCACATCTGAAAAGGACTAGTGCCCTTTCCTGTGGTGACAGGGTAATTTGATCTCCTTCATTTTTAACTCTGGCACTTTTTTTTAGCAAGGGCCTCAAGCTGTATTCAAATTGTGCTAGACTAAAGGTTTGTTTAATAATTTCCTTTTCTTAATATCATCCCTAATGTTTGCTTACTATCAACAAAATTAATTTCTTATCAGAATCCACAAGAAAGGAAAAGCAATTATTCTAATTTTGAGCAGTGCCTCATTTCACTAAATGAAATTGGTTCTCATGAACAAGTGGAGATTGTAAGTGAATACAAGATTTGTAATGCTGACAGTTTTAAATTCCTAAAAGAACACTAGCCTCGCTTCCAATTAATTTGTAATCAATAAACAGTAAATACACTCCAGGTTAATAGGAGAGAGACTGGGCAATACTTACATTCAAATTTAATATTTCGTAGGTTTTCTGGTAAATCATGGAGAGCTACTTTCAGCCACTCATCCAGTTGCTTTGCAAACTTTCGGATCACCTGCGTCAAACTGAAAAGAAAAATCACTATATCAGAATATGTTTACTCTGTGCTTTATACTATAAAATCTGTTAATGTGTAAAGACTATGAATCAGTTATTTACAACTCACTATTATGCGGAGTTGCTGACACGTTTTGTAGGTGAGAAGAAAAACTTCTGAAAACATTTGCAGGAAAAGCAAAACCTGTCACCATGTTCAAAACCTCAAAGAATGAAAGTCTCTGTACTGCACTGCTTTGATACTTACAAACAGCATTCTTAGCTTGAAATAAAGTCATTCCCACTCTGTACAAACATAAAAACATAAATTCACAACTGTTTAAAGAAGACAATAGATCAAGCTTTGGATTTTAGCTCAGCTGCGCCCACATTTATACAGATGTACAGAGGGATCTGCAAGTGAAGCAACAACCAACTATGCTGCAGGCTGAAGCCAGTGAATGGATGATAATGGTGTGGAAGAATTTCCAGGCCAAGCCCACACAGGTAGGGGAAGTGGGGGTGGAGCAGGACCTGCCTGTTTAGCTCTGCACTGGACAGGAACTTTCCTAGGCAAGTGAGATTTCTCTCTTCTCCTTTACTATGCTTTCCTGATAGCTCCATCACTTCCTGCTCGACTTTGCAGGCAGCTCAATCTGCCCTTCTTGGAATTGCTCAATTTAAAATGAGAGTTTCCAGGACAAGTTGCAGGGTGTTGTGCAGGGAACCCTAACAGCTGGCTCTGTCAGACTGAGCTGCACTGCCTGTAGCAATACTCAAGACACACAAATGAGAGAGAGAGGAAAGGTGCAAGGAACCTTGAGCCAGGCAGCTTTTCCTCTTTGTACCCCTAGCAAACTGCACTGTGAACAGAGCTGGTAGAATAAACATGGCCATAGGCCTGCTCTGCTCCATGCAGACACCTAAACAGGACAGGGGATGGATGACAACTGCTGCACCCACTAAAACCTGGCCTTTTTGGACAGCCAACATTTATTCCCAGGAAGTCCGTCAGAGGATTCTGGCTGACTCAGCAAGATTTCCTTCAGGAGCTTCCATTGCAATAAGACCCTTCTTCACCCCCTCCAGTGCAGGCTATGGCTTAATAGCCACAATCTGGCCCTTTATATGCATTACAAAAGTCTATATTCACACTCAAGTCTCTCCTTATTTGCTATGAAAGAACTAAGCAGCTTGAGAAAAGGACTGCTGTTCTGTTTAATCCTTCCAATGAAATAGATTTGGGGGGGGGGTGGTGGTGGTGTGAGGGGCAAAGTCAGTAAAAATGTATGTGTCTTATCAAGGAAAGTCCATGCTTATAACAGGTTTCTTGTGGAAAAAATACGTTGCCTGTACTTTAGCAGTCACATAGGAATGCACATAGGAGAGCAAAACAACATCTTGAAAACATTTACTGTAATTAGAGCCACTTTAATATCTTGAGGGCCAAATATACAGCACCAATAATAAACTTCTAGAGCAATATTCTTAAGAAATTACTTAACCTCAAGAAAGCATCAAATAATACTAAAGGTATACGTATATATTTAGAAAGAGAGAGTTTCCTGGTGCTCATATTAGGAAAATCAAAGGGCAAAACAGTTTGACTGCACCCAGTGATTAAACCTTTTTCTGTGAACTGCAGACCTCTGTCCTGCTTTACCATATAAACCAGACTTCTTGGATTCAGATGAGCTCCAGGTAGGAAGAGAACAGCTGTAATCTACCACATGGAATGCAAAAGTGAATTTAGCTTTGAAACAAAGGAGGCAAATACTTGTTAATATTAATGAAGTTATCCTAAAATAACCATGCATCTGTTCTTCATAGGATAGTATTTAAATTAAACCAGCTTGTCCAAGACTTCACAAATATGATCTTTATGTCTTATACTCATGGCAAGCAGAATAACAATTGTGTTCCAGGAGTGTAAACAGAGACAAATGCTTAGGTCGTTGTGTCTACATATGCATGTGAGTATGTACAAACAGAGCAGTCAGGTTAGCTCCTCTTTTCACTATAATTCAGAATACTGTTATGTTGTTATTCCAGACTAGCAGAAAAGTGCCTGAAATTTTCAGAAGACAGTGTGGCACTCTGTAGCCTGCAGATTTCGGACACAACCTGAAAGTTGGGACATGACTATCAGTTTGGTGTTAATAAACCAAGAATAAGATAGTACCCTTTATCACACAAAAAAATAACAGGTTTTCACAGTAGAAGTCTCATTAAAATCTGAACATTTCTTGAGGAACATGTCAACTCTTCAACTCTTTTGAATTGACAGTGTGATTTAAATTCAGGAAATGGGTGGCAGCAAGTAGCTTTCTGGGAACTAGTGCCATTCTTGAAGAAAAGATGTATAACAAAGACAGCTAAGCTAAAAGTGGTCAGTGCTGTGAGCTATACCGACCTGTCAGGTAACGCTTGTAGTACTGTTGGCATCAAAACTCCAGAAATTGCTTTGTACAGAATTGAATCACAAACTCCCACTATATTCACTACAGTTGAAGAACCCAATACGGGCAGCATATGAGGAGGCATCCCTTGCCAAAAGTGCAGAAGAAAACTTTGAACCTGCAATCACAAGAAGAATCAGAACTGTGGTAAGTGAAAATAATCAAAAGCCCTAAGTACCATTGTCCTTTAATGACTCTGCTTACATAGTATTTGTTTCAGCCCCAGAGCTGGCCTGATGGTGTACAACACAGGCAATATATTCCTTAACTAGACAGGCTTACATTGTAATGCAGCACACAATGGGATACTCAACCAAACAGGGAGGAGACACTCCGAGTTGGTGACAGGGTGTCTTTACATTACTACAGTAGACACAGCCATGGGTACCACTCTATTTTTATCTTCCATCAACGGCTAGTGAGTGTAACTCTTTGGCTTCCACATGTCAAGCCTTTTTCTCTCTCTTTGCCCTCTGCCTCTGTATACAAAGAAATGAAATCTAGGGCCTGGTGTAGGGTAGGAAAGGAGGATAGCACATGGCTTACAAGGGTCAATATATCATTTTCTGTCCATTTTGGAAAGAAACACTACAATTTCAGATTTCTGCTTTCCTTCACTATGAAGGAAATAGAAGAAAAAATGAAGAAAGGCATAAAAGAAAGTGATGAGGAGATTTCAGACACAGCGAAGTATACCTCTGAAAACTTTCATTGAGGAAATAAAGGTGTTATTAAGTGTATGATATGATCAGTTCTACAGGGGTCAGAACACTGGCACTCATAAGTGATAAACTTTTGCACACAATCTGTACTGAAACAAGTAACCACACCAGGTGTAGTAAAGAATATTTGCCATTAATGTATTGTTGCTGCTCAGTCCCTTCCCCACCATTGATCCTGACAAACAGGTTCACTAACAAAACATAGCATCCTGCTCTTAAAGAGTTCTGAGATTCATCCAGCAAAACTTCCTGAATATGTGTTACATATTTCTCTTACACAGAAACATTCAGACTTGGTACAATGACTTAAAAGAGCCTAATCTTTAAACCAGAAGAGTGTGAGAATTAAACAGTGAGAAGAAACAAAGCAGGGAATTTCTTGTCATTGTTTGGAATACACAGTCAAAAGACCTGTTTCCTTTGATTTTCCCAAAACCTGGATGTCATATTTGAATCAGACCCTCAGCATCTCCATAGTCAGATTTGTTTTCCTGGACTAGAGGCCTTCTCCAACTGTAAAATAAAACTGCTTGCATTCCAGCAATGTTTTATTTTTCAGCTCTAATTATACAGCTGTCTGCATGCACTGCCAGAAACCCCCACGATTCAGTCAGATATGCAGCAGGTTATCCATTTTGTCCATCTCTAATGGACTGCATCAGCCACTGAGCAACTGGGAACTTCAGATACAGCTTTCTGGGATGTTTGGGAGGCTGTAGCCGCCCCCCCCCCACTGCCCTGTGCCATTGTGAATAGACCAGCAGAGCCCACCATTTTGCTGTGGCACCTGCCCTGGGTTTGTGCTGAACACTTAGAGGAATTCCTTCAAATAGAGCTCAGTCTCAACTCAAGGCTTAGAAAAGTGGTTGTGGACATGCTTCCTGAGTTTTAAGAACTGGATTGTCCAACATCTTGTAAGGCAATATCACTACCTTAATCCTGCTGGAGAATGATGAGACAAAAGCATTCCCATTGCTTTTGATCCTCTAACTCACACAGTGCTATAAGTGAGACTTAATGCTATCAGTCACATATTAGGTACTCGAGTACAGCTATTGTTCATTATTCATTAAAAGGATCTGCCACCACAAAACCATAAGTTTATAGTATCACATTCAAAATAGCGTCTCAGATCCATTAATCCCTTACATATCATTAAGTTACAACTGTAGTTTCCAACCATACCTCATCAAAGTTTGCTCTTATTACAGTGTCTAGTATCCTCTGACAGTGAGTTCTATACATCATAATAAAGGTAGAAACCTGAAAAAAGAATGAGGGAAACACACAAAAGATCATTCTACTTAAGAAATCCACTTTTAAAACTATCAGAATATAGGGCACAAAAAGTAAGTTTTTTCTTATCTTACTATGCACACAATTGCAAAAATAATGAAATTGGTTAGAGTCTAGTTAGATTAGCTTTAAGATGAGTTTTCTTCTTAAAAGTAGTCTCCCTTTGAATTAATGGATTTTTCAATGTCAATGGGGATTCTTCAAATGTAAGAGGAGCAAAAAGCCTCAGTGAGATCAAAGACGAGAATGTGGCCCTAATTAGGACATAAAGAACTATAAAACCCTATCCTTTTGTCCACTTTACATTGATAGCATCAGAAAACTAGCAAGCTCAGCCAAGAGCAGCCAGAGCACTTTTGTCATATGTGCAGATAGGATTCTCTTAATTTCGTCTAGAAGGATAAGAAACATACTAAGTCCCCCTCTGCTCAAGAAAGCATCAGACTGTTTTCCAGTTTGCCATCAAATCTGCTTGCAGACTAAATAGCATTGCAAAAACAGTTACCCTCAAACTTCACCTGCTGTACATAATGTAACTTTAAAAAAAGTGTGCACAGGCTTTAGGAATATTGTACTGCTGACAGTGTCAGCTGCCAATTTTAGGTGAAGATATTCCTTGTTATTATATAAAGTAATTAAGCCCCCCATAAGTAAAGTCAAAACATTATTAAACCTACTCTAATTCAAAGTCTTTATATTTTAGATAAAGCTTTCATCCAGAGCAGGGAAAAAAATCAAGACAAGCCCAGAAAAGGTTTCCAAAGTGTTACCTTCTCCTCTGGCAGACTGGCTGGCAGATTTAGATCTTTGACATTTGGAAACTCTGGCAATAATGTTCCCAGTTTGGATCGTGGTGAATATGCCACTGTCTGTTTGGTTACTTCTTTTTTTCCTGTTTCATTGACCCAGGCTGCTCCTTTTTTAGAATACATCACATCATAATACTGGGAGTTTTCTTTCACTGCAATTCCATAATAATGGTACCTGATACATAGAGATGTATTTTTTATAAAGCAGATCATTTGAAAATTTAGGAAAAAAAATAAGGGTTAAAAGAAACTGAAAATGCTAATTATTTCTACAACAAAACAGACAGTGCATTAGTGTATATATTATAAACAAGCTTTGATTCATTAGCAGAACATTATGGTCATATATTGGGCTTCCAGTTTTCATTCCTTCTGGTAAAAGTAACTCTCTTCAGAGTTAATAAAGCTGACTCTGTTGCAGGGCAGGAAAATAAAGGACTTCCATTTTCTCCCTTCTTATTGCAAAAAGAAAAAAAAAAAGGCATCCTAAAGCTACTTGTTGGCAGAGCTCTGCTGTGCAGCTGCTCCTTTAGTTTAGCAATAAGCAGAGGTACAGACCCTCTGGACTGGCCCTTCTGTTGCTAGTTCAGCTCCACCATTCTCAGACTGTTGAGGGCTGGTTTGATCCCTGGAAAGCATGAGTCTTTATTGCAAATGAGTTCATCAGAAAGACTGCAAAAACCAAAAACACTTTGACAAAAAGACAATATGAAAAGAGGCTTGTGCTGGAAAGCAATGAATGGCAGAAAGTGTACAGTTCAAAATTATTTGCTCCATAACTTAGCATCAGCACTGGGCTTAGGTTAGTGAGGGATACTACACAACACTGTAACTCTGTGCAGACCACAGTGGGAGTTACACAGTGTGGCTGTGCCAAGAAAATGGATTGGTGGCCTTACGGCACAAGTTTGTGCAATTTAGCATTATTATAGGCGTTAATGAAAGCCTGATTATCCAGTCTAACTCTTGCATCAAAGCAGCAGAGGCAATTTTATTCCTTCCATAATTAGCTGACTATTATTTCAGTTTCCCAGCTGTAGGTGCCACCAACCCATCAGCTAAATATTCAGGGATTACAAAAGGCATCACAAAGTTGTATTGCTCATATACTTTTGATTCACCCTACTTTCCTAGAGGGAATTTTTGATGATATTCCAGTTCTCTCCCTATAGCCTATCAAAAGCCTATCAGAGCACGATAAGACACTGTCTTCTGGATCTCATTATGCTTGTAAGGGAAGTCACCATCTCTGAATATTCATTGTACTGATTTCAGAGTGGTGCCAGCAGATCAGTTCCCTTGAATGGACCCTAGTTTGCTTTAGTCAAAATCAGCTGGTTTTATACAGGACATCAATTAAATTAGTGAAAAAGTAGCTTCTAAGTGATGGTAGTTTAAACGAGCTCAGGTTACTTTTTTCCTTTTTTCAATCACATTCACCCACAGATCAGTGCATATGATGATCTCCAGAAGAAAGTGGTGGCAAAGAGCTGGAAGCCCTCATCTCGTCTGCTAACACAGATGGGCTGAGGGGAGGCCTGGGGAGTTGTAGCAGCCTTCTAGTACATGGCTCCCTTGCCATGCCTACTGAGGGTGTTCTATGTTGTCTATTAAAAATAAAAGCTATCTTGAACTCAATATTGAATAATCCAGATAAGATTTATTAAAACGTTAATCTGACATGGTATAAATGGGATTTCTTTGCTTCAATACTTTAGGAAGTCACACTATAGACTCCAAATCTGCCCATCAGGGCTTAGGCCAAACCCTGTATTCCACACCAGAAACCAGGCTCCAGATTGGTCCTAACCTGTAACAGATAGATAACAGCAAGTGTGTGCTGACACTGGAGTTGTAACACCAGCTGTAGAAGCTTGGTCATTTAGCTCAAAAGGTAACAACTCCAGCTTGCAGTTCAAGTCCACAGTTTGGTCTCTAGCAGCTGTCACGCACGCACTGTGTGTAAGTGCCATAAAGCTCATGCACATCCTGTGTGGTATGTCTGGGGTTTGGGAAAGAAAGGAAATGCTGCAGGGACCAAACTGCTGAGAGAAATTTGGGGGAAGGGGAAAAGATCATAGCAGGCAGGACTGGAAAAGTTCTAGACGTACTGAGAGATTTGTATAACTTAAAGGGTGGTCAGTCTCTTATATCAAGCTTCCTCTTAAATCAATTCAAGGAGAAAAATAAATGAAAATAGTAGAATTTCGTTGTGTGTTATTTAATTTCTGCTACATTTCACTTGGTAGTAAGCTACAGAAAAAAGAGTTTTCCAGGTAGTTTCAAAATCATATAGACAGCAATACCCCAATTAACTCTGAAATTTTTCCAGACAGTTTCCTCTTTCAGTAATTTTACCACCCAAAATGGTGAAAATTCACTGGTGCAGTTTACAAAAGATTCTTTTGCAAACACTTTTCTGGATTTCTATCAGGAAAAAAAGCAAAAAACCAACCAATTTAATTCAATAAACAGGGCTTGAAAGTTTGATCTGTAAAATAACAACATGCAGACTACACATTATTTTTGTGGTAAATAGTGGATTGATTTTTTCTCTCTCGTAGATCTGGTATCTGCAGCACTCCTTTAAAGAAAGAAAATTCCCTTCACACCATGTCATTTCCATCAGTTTAACTAACCTCTTGTGTACATAATTGAAGAGTTTCAAGCCACAGTACAAAAAGAAATTGGCTTTTATGTTCAGCTGCCATCTCATGGTTCACCTGTGGTGGAACTGTTTTTAAGCTCAGCGCGATAGGGAACAGCTGCATGCTTACAGCAATAAACCCAGCTGCAAAAAAGAAAGCCTCGCAACTGATGGCCAAGAGTATAGCACCATTGTAGCTCTGAACTTTGTAATGTTACAAGGCAGCCGTGCTATAAAAAGACTGAAGGCAGAACAGTGTGAAGTCAGATAATCTTAACCACTTCTATGGCCGAATCTCCTTTGGCAGTAGCAGGGAAGTGGAATGAAAATCATACTGGCAGCAATCGGTCAGCACAGTTGGTGATAAAGGGACTGAAGTGTTAACGCCTAAAGTAATTCCTTTACATAACACTTAATTGAAATTCTGTCAGATATTTCTGAAAACAAAAACAATGCTCAGTTACAGCTGTGCTGGATCTAGAAAGGAGTGTATTTATTGTAAATAAATGCGTGTATTTAGTGAGTGTGTGTGTGTGTTTATACTTCTCTTTGTGGGATCAAATGAGAATGACTCCTCTACATGCTACACTCCTTGGGGTGTTAACCACTGAAGAAGATATAGGCATCCTCATTTGGAGTAGAAGAACTCAATTTCTTATCTACTGAGGCTGTGAGATTTGAGTGAATATGATCTCCCCCGTAGGAGTGACAAGGGACTCTGAGGGGCCAAGGATTTTGCAGAGCACAGATTGCTTTATAGAAACCCCGTCTTATTTCCTGCATAGGGAGCAGAACCATTGGAAATATTACATGAGACAAATATGTGACCTAAAAGCCCCTCTGATAGAATCATACAATGGTTTACATTAGAAGGGACCTTAAAGATCATTTAGTTCTAACCCCCTGCCATGGGCAGGGACAGGGTAAACATGCAAGCTAGGGGGGAAATACAAAGTCCCATTGATTTTTAGCCTCTTTGAGAGTAAAGAGACATAGATTTTTGAGATGCAAAACACCTTCAGTCAGCAGATCAAGAGCATCCTCAAGAGAGACTCCTGGAGCTGCAAGAGAAGCACCAGTTTGGAAATACAGCAGTGCTCATTTCTTTCATTAAACAGGAAGACAAATAACAAAGTTGTAGCCAACGTCAGAGTGGCTTGGTGGCTGAGAGTGGGTACTATCATACAAATGCTTCCATAAAGCAACTTGTGCACGCTTTCACTTCAACTTTCTGAACCTCCAAAGAACTTCTGTTCAGTGTTAAATCCTGATTCTCTGAGACCAAACCTTTCCTAATACTTTCCTAATATGCTGTTGTACCAGAATTTGCACTAGAGATTTCTGTTGGGTTGGTTATGAGTGAAGCTATGGTAATTTGCATTTGGGAGGAGATTTCAAATGTTCAAATAGCTGCTTAAATATGGCAGCCATAGAAAAAGAAAGTGTAGTTATAAAAATTAGGAGAATCTCAAGATAGGGGAAAGAACATCTGGTCCCATCAAAGAGATACTGCTTGGCATGGACCACTTATTAGAAGAGCACAGTAAAGATAATTTTAATAGCATTTCTTTTAGCATCTTAATTTCTTTTTTCTGTTAAAGAATGGGTCATTCTAGCTTTAGTATAATAAATTTAATTCTCATAACTGTTTCTCAGTATTTAGCAATATTGTGTTTCTAGGCTTTGTTTTGAAAGAGCACTTTACCAACAAAATTTTGCAAACATACTGTCACAGATTTTCATTTCCCCCTCCATAGTTTTCCATTTGTGATGTGCTACCCTTAGATGACCTTGTAGGATTCTGTGAGAGCTAATCAAGAAAAACAGTTATATTTTTAGGGGATTTGTGTTTGCCATAAAAAGATAAAAAGCTCCACTAGAAAAATGTCATGGAGTCAAGCAGAAAAAATAAATAAAAACATCACTGTATCCTCTTTATAAATTGGTAGAATCACATCTTGTCAACAACTGGAAAAAGTCAAATACTCCAGGAAATGCATTGCTCTTTCTGAATCAATTTCTCATTCTGGAATTAGGATGAACTGTTTTCAGGAAGTACCATGTTTTGGGTAAGGCAATAAACTAATTCATTGATCATTTAAAGATATGTTGAATTGCAGGAAAAATGGGCAATTTCAGTGTAGGCCAATGTATGTTCCAGAATTGCATTTTGCAAGTTCCAAAATTCCAGATAGCATTTTGCCATTTGTTATCTAAACTAAAACATGATGTTAACCAGCTGTTATTTCCCATTATCTCCGTTACTGCTGGATGTGAATGTCCCTTACACTGTGTAAAGTGAGTTGAGATGAAAAACATCATAGCTACAAAATGGGAAGTATTTCTGATTAAATCAGTAAAGTGTCCATTAGACACCTTCGCAGGACTATCACAGCTGAATCAATAAGATAATGTAAAGACTAGAATGGAACCTCCATTAAAGTTGGGTTTTAAGCTCCCAACTAGACGTGTTGTTCCCTGATCTTTTACTATTCTGTTCACTGAAGCCAAACGGGGCCCTGTGTGAGATAAAAATAATACCATATACTGCTTACTTTGATTGGCCTCTGGTCCCAAGTCGTCTTGTGGTTAGCTGTGGAAACTGCTGCCTTATTATCTGCAAATAAATAGAACTGATATTAGAGAAAATTGAAAGCCATGTTTACTAATACTTAATTTCATATAGACTGTTAAGACAGAGAAGCAGAAAAACTGTACTGCAATATCAGCAAAAATCATGGCAGGAGGAATAAAAAAAAAAAAGCCTTTGATATTTTTCATTGCTGAAAGAAGAGAAATAGATTTTAAAATTCAGTATAATTCCATTAACTACCACTAATTTAAATAAAGACTTTCTGAAGTTACTGGACTAGAATACATGTCTTTAAAATCTAAGATCAGTTCTGCCTCTAAAGTAAGAAGGATTGTACTTCCAATTGGCCTACTATCTATTTACATCTGTTTGCAGGATCAACAAACTTGGTTTTGCTACAAATAGAGGAAACTCTCCTTCTGAGGGTTTTGGAGATTGCAGTTCTTTAAAGACCTTTACAACCCTGCCACTAAACACTCCTTTTTCTAAAAGATGATTCCCCAAGAAGATTCTGGTATTTGACAGTGGCACCACTTCTCCCAGGCAAGACTCACTGTTGCATTTGTAAAGATAGCTTGTAATCAATTCATCCCCTATGGAAAACAAGCACATCTCAGAAACAGCAGGGTATCATCAAGAATCTGGACCCTGGTTTGTCAGTAGAGATGAAAAGAACATTGCTACTGTAAAACAAAACTTCTTTAGTGCCAGATGCATTTAAGGAAATGGATTAATGAACATGGATTGTGCCTTTGGTGATCAGAGCCCCTGTCAACCAGGCTAGTCCTAATGAAAAAGCTCTGCTGTAGTTGCTGGAAAAGCAGCCCTCAGCACCTCACAGGATTGGAGCTGACTCTCAGTGTGGTCTGCAGTAGGAGGAAAATTCTTCTGGCAGAACACCCATGTAAGAAAGACTGCAGTAAGCCTCAAGGATTCACTTGCAAAAGGAATTTCTTTTTTTATTTTATTTTATTTGTAATCTATTTTAGTCACATTTTCATTATTGAAATTGCTAAATATTTCCTCTTTCAGGGGGACACAAACTAATATTAAAGAAAAACAAGCATAAAAGATAGAACACAACTGCTCAACCAGAAGAAAACGTCGATTAAAATTGATTAAATAATATAGATTTTTTTTTCTTCATGAGTCATTTTGCCACACTGATAAATATTTAATCCTGATTGATAATTGAAAGCTCTGGAACATGCATTTGGATCAGAAGGTGCTATATAAATAAAGACATTACAACGTCACATATTTGACCATTTCTTCAGTAATATTTTCTCCAGCAAATGTACAATCAGCTTCCCTTTGTATCATGTAAAAATTGTTCTGTGTTGGTTTCCAAGAGCTTTGTACAACGTGGCTGATGTCAAAAACACAGCATAGACTCAGAGTCGCTAGGTTGTTCAGCTTTAATTTCTGGAGCAAAACTTCAGCAAACAGTAAAACACTTTTGTGGAGCTGTGAAAGTTCAGCCTAGCTGTTTGATAAATGAGCAGACAGGCAAGCAGCCCTTCTTTCTTTTTTTTGTATGGATTCAATGAAGCCTGCCTAAAGAACACCACATGCTGTTCCAGCTACTGATCTAACATTCCGCAACATCTCAGCCTTCCAAATTCCCTTTAATTACACATTAATCCCACCCCTCTCTCTTTCATTTTCTGCAGACAGGGTTGGGGGCTCCACAAGGCTGTGGGAAAAAAGGCAGTCTTGAAGAACTACTTTCTGAGGGTGGTTTTTTTGGGCCAGGGGATTTTTTTTTTAATTTTTTTTTTTTTGGTGGCAGTTATCATTCAGAAAATACCATTCCTCTCCAAAAGTTGATTTTACAGCAGTAGACTCAAAAGTAAATTTAATGGTAGAGATACTTTTATCCTATTTTTTCTTCTGGAACAACATGAACCCATATTACTTTCAAAGTCTTTCTAGTAGTGATGAAGTGTTACAACGCAGACTGTAAATGCTACTTTATGACCCATATGCCATGGGAGTTCCTGGGATTTAAATAAATCAGCCAGTTTCTACATACCAGGGCAGAGGTGATCAGGAAAAGAGAAGAAAAATGGAGCAGCTGATCAGATGATCAGCTTTTTTATTTTCTTTGTTTGTTTCTTTTTTAAATCCAGCACATTTTAAACAATTCAGTACACCTTTCAGAATACAGCTGAAAAATATGCGTCACTTACAATATCCTTTATAAATAGTTTAAAAATAAAAAAAGAATAATCTAGCAAACTTTTGGGAGAAAAAATGTCAGGACTTTTTTATCTAATGGTCCATATGTAAAATATGTATAACATGGCATTCTCATGCTAGTGTGCTAGTACACATGAGCATGGATATTTATGTTTGTGTCTGGAATAAAACAAGTCAAGTAGTAAATGAATTAGCTACCCATATAAATGTTTATATTCAGCTACATTTATGCAAATCCCTACGTAATGATATTGCCAAAGCCAGTGAGCTTTCACTGAAAGAAGTAGGCAGATCAGGAAGGACAAAGTGGATTCACTGTGTGCTGAAAACAATGGAAAAAGCAGAGAGTCCAAAAGGTTGATTTTTAAATCATACTTTCAGCCTGAAAAGTCCCTCTATAAAGTACATCATCATTGTGTTTATTATCTTTTAAAGATCTACAGAGAAAATAAGCTTATTTTACAGCTGAGTGGGGAGGGAAGAGGGTTACTAATTGCCGGACATGAAAATTGAGGGTCGAGTCTGAAAACTAAGTCGGATCATTTTCTTTTCATCACTGCAGTGGAGTTGCACAAGCAAATGAATCAAGACCAGACCACGCAGTTTGAGCTGCTTTCTGAATGGAGCCCAGTCCCTGGTTCTCACAGCAGCGCTGGCTTCTCAACAGAAGCCATGGTAAAAAAAAAAAAATCTCATGGGTGGTATTCAAGGGCATTTTGCAGTGAACGGGCCTTTTACCATTGTCCTTCAATGGAACTGAAATTTCATCTCATACTTCTCCAAAGCGACCACAAATCCAGCTGCCCTATGTGATCTGCTGAGTAAAAGGGTACAGGTTTTACATTTTCCAAGTAAAATTCTACCTAAAATGAGTGGCAGTTTAAACTGTTAAGCATTTCTTTATACTACTTGGCTTTTTGGTTTTCAGACAGACGTAGACCAGGAGTTTCACATGCAAATAACTTCTGTCCCTACTATTAGCCTCAGAAACCAATGTTTCTTCAATTTCTATCTCAGTTACTAAACTTCAGTTGTGTTCTCCATCTCTTTCCTCTGGCTGGTACCCTGTACAACACCTGATTTGCCTTCTGCCTATACAAGATCTTGTATGCTTTTCTTGATTAAAAAAAAGAAAAAAATAATAAAAATGAAGAACTGCCTAATCTTTTTGCACCACCTGTTCTTTCAGGGATTGCCTGCAGTATAAGAGCCAGAGAGAAGTCATTACATTATAAAACAATACAAATATAGTTTACAGCTCTTCAGGGGACTAGTATATCCAGGTCAGCATTTGTTTAACCCTTTTGCAGTCAATCCTGATAAATGGGTTTTGGAACATCTTTAGAATATAAGGGGACATTTTTCTGACAGGTGGTAAACTTTTCGCTCTGAATGTATGGGGCAGCCAAAGTGAATGCAGGAAAAAAAAATGTCTCTTGCACAAAGATTACTGGTAGTACAACATTTAACATATATTGCACAGATTATGGAGCTAACAGGATTTTTAAATTATTTTAAATCTAGTAGAGGTATCTGAATAAACTTTAATTAATTATATAGTCACATGTCACTGTTTTTGGTCATTCTTAATGGAATAAAAATTTTAAAAGGTACTTAAATATCTATGCAAAACAGATACAAGATTTATGAGCTAGAAAAATGCACTTCCTCTGTAAACGTCCGTATTGCAGTCTGCACAACCTATTAACCTTAGCCATGGCTAACGGTAGGAGTTGTTCTGTTACCCACAAATGGCTGCAAAGGTGCATTCCCTAATCCTGATTACTGCCAGCTGTAATTTCTGCCACTGCGTCTCTCCTCACATCTCCAGCACTGTGACTTTCCAACACAAGCAGAGCCAGCCCCAGCTTTAAAATGAGGAATGTATTCTCTATTCTGCCTTCAACCATACACTGACCCATCATGCCTCATTGCACTCACTACCAAACTGTGAACTTTATGTTTCCCAATTATTCCATCTAGATTCTTTTATGCTATGAGATGTCAAAACGGGGGAGGGAGGGGAAGTGGAAATCCCAAACCATCTTATACATCTGTCTTCATTCTAACAAATAAGGATGGAAGAAACCAGAGATGCCCTGAAACTTCTGAAGTAATTTTTTTCTTCTCTGCCCATGTCAAAACATTATTTTTTTTCTTTGCGGAAATGACTTTTAGAAGTCTTTTCCCTGGAATAATTTTAACTGCTACTTTTCAAAAGGCACGTTCATTTTACATTAGTGCATCTGATCTAGACTGATGTTATTCTCCGTGACTCTTGTTCCTTCCTATTTGAAATAATTCTAGACATGCTTCTAGAACTTTCCAGGGTAATGAAATAAAGTCAGAAGTTGCAACCCAGCATTTGTATTCTGCCAGAATGAGAAACAGATTTCAGGCTCCAGGCTCTGGGAGGTTCTAGAGATATTCTAAATACAGTGGATAAAATTCTCTTTCCTATGATAACAGTTCTTCGTAACGTAGCCTGGCTCTATTTATTTCAACTCAAGTTTCAAATACCATATCTACAAGGCACGTTTTGCTTTTATGAAGTTACATACAGAAGACCTGTGTTTATTTACCAAATTCTATTGTAACATTATAGTCTTAAACTTCTTTGCCATGGCAGCAGGAAAGAAACCAATGATTCCAAATGTAACTATACTCCCACACTGCTATGCTTTCCTTAATCTCACCACTGTGAAACACAAAAAAACCACTGATATTCTTAATTTTATATAAGTGTAGGATTTTTAGGCTTGTTCATCTTTGGCCAGGTACAGCTCCAACTGGATCATTCTGGGGTTTCCCCATCTACTTCAGTGCTTTTGATAATCCTGCCCTGAGATAATTTGTTATAATTAACACCTGTGCTAACAGGTACCTTTTGGCTCGCGAGTGGCTGAGGGCTTGCTTAACAACACATTACCATGAGGAAAAGGTCAGCAAAGCTTTGTCCCAAGAAACAACCACTGATAGAAAGAGCACAATCAAATTAGTCCATTACAAAGCATCATTCCTGTCCCCCAAATCCACCAAACTGTGCAAAGAAAAAGAGCAGAGGTGTGACTGTGTCTATACCCTCTCTACTCCTTGCTCATTTACTTCCATGGCAAAGAAGAGAAGACTATAGTATACAGGTCCAGTATTCTTGACACCAGATCTGTTGTCTGGTTAGATTGACTGACTTTCATCATTTTGCAGAACAGGACTTGGTCTAGCTGTAGGATAAGATCTTGTTTCTAGCTCCAATACATCTCAACTGCAAAGCAAGTCAGAGAAGCCTCCTGGCACTTTCTTTAATGTTTGTGTCCAATTATGCTTGCTACGGAGATTAGACACCATGAGGAGCTCCAACTGAACTGGACCCTTTAGCGAAGCTTGTGAGATCTCTCTTCAAATTCTTCTATTTACAATAATATCCTCCTTCAGCAGCTCCACTGGCCAGATGAAATTCAGCCTAAGGCATGATCAAACAGATTACTGCATCCCAACAAAGCTGCAAACATCCAATGCTCTGACTCAGATGCTTAGTTTGAGCTGCAGCCTCTTTCAGTGCTGACTTGCTGAAGCCAAACAGATCTAAAACCCAGCACAACTCCCCCTGCTCTGTACTGGTGCCAGCACACTTACATCACCCAGCATATCTGTGGGAAAAGGCTGAGCACCAGCCTCCCTGCACTCTGGCAGACCCTGTGCTGTAAGAACAGCCCCTGGGACATGTTGACAAGGCATGAGGTAAAGCAGCTCAGAGGCTGCTCTACTTCATGCTGAAGACCTAACCAGAAGCCAGATGTTTGAAGTGGCAAAGCCAGTGAAAATCATCTCTTTGCTAAAGGACAAATCTTTGGGAAAAGAAAAATCACTCCAAAGAAACTGAGGTGTTCTTGCTAATTTTCTTACTCCTCAAGCTCAAGAAGAAAAAGACAGTAATCATTAACCTGCAATAATACAAGAGATCTGTGAAGCAAAGCCAAGGGTGCAAAGAGCTTTCCAATTACACTGTAGGATCCCAGTTCCCCACATCTATTTGACCACTTGCTTCTATGGTATTTGAGTTATTATGGCTTCCTCATAGGAGCTTGGCCTAGAAGACTCTACATCAGGAAGAGAAGTCATACCAGAGTTAACTGTCCTTTGGTCAGGAGCCTTAGTTGTTGAAGAGGGATGAAGGAAAACCAGACACTGCTCAGATAGTGTTGACAGACTGATACGGTCCTTCAGTGTAACAACAGAAACCACATCCTCAGCTTCAGATTGACTTTTCCCCAGGTCTATTTTTCTTTTCTGTATTACTAGAAAAAAAAAAAAATCTAACAAAACCCCCTATTCCATATGTAGTAATTGTTAATAATAAAGCAAGTGCTGGTTTAGTCTATCAGAAGAGAGCACTAAGACTAAGTTTGGCTTTACCATGTCAGTTACTACTGAGGCTACTTAAGAGCAAATTGAGTTTACAGGACAAAAAAAAAAATATATCTTCAGGAGAAGTATCTCCTTAGGCACAGCAAGCAATTCCAGATGTGTGCATTTCAATAAAGAGACAAAGCAGAATGCAATCACATTGCGGTATCATTGTCAACAAGATTTCAATAAGGCTACTTCTCTCTCCTTTTAAAACCTCAATATATGTATAATATGATAACACAAAACTGTAAATCTTACTTATGATAATCGTGCTTGGAGGAGCAGTCCTGCTGGCAAAATTTTTGAGCGTACAGTGCATAGTGATAAAAGAGGAGGCTGGCTGGTACAGCTTGAACCTCCCTGGAGCAAAGCAAACTACTGCAGGGGGGGAAAGCACTGCCTCAGTCCATTTTTTGGAAATGGGGTGGAAATAGTGGTCAAAAATGTAAAAGATCTCTTTCCTATCTATTATTACAAATCTATCATGGACTTTACCCTTTTTTATTTAGCAAAATAAATTTATTGGCATGTAATCTTCACTTACAGCAAAGTCACACAGGGAGCAATAAAGAGGCTCTACATTTCATGTGAGCATGCTTCCATGTTAAACCTCTTTATGCTGCCAGAGTGATGTAAAGGGACCTCGGGCTGGGGGAGAGCCACCCTGCAGTGTTAGCATCCTTCATTTTCCTTTTAAAATATTAATTTAGTATTGCTTGTGAAAAGACATGGCAGGAAAGCAGCAGAAGGAAAAAAAAAAAACAAAAAAAAAAAACACAAAATAAGAAAGTATTTAACCTCCAGGGGGCATATGGGAGTTGTGGGAAGAACACTTCATGAGGATGCAAAAGAGATTGCACCAGGAGAAAGTGTTTTGTATGAGAGATATGGCAGAGGCTGGGAGGTGACAGTACATTTAAACCACAGTAAATTTAAAGCAGTAATCTGAGCACATGGAGAACAGGGGAAACTGATGCAGAAGAGGAAGATAACATCCTCAAGAGGCTTGATTAAGAAAATAATGTTCATACAGGGTCTCAAAAGAAAAAAAAAGGAACAAAAATGAATATTGGCTGAAGAAATCAAAGTGAAAGAGAAGCTCAAAGGTCTGCCAGCCCAGCTGAACCGCTGGGTGACATGTAACAGCTAGGACAGAACCAAGAAACTTTAAGGTTTGGAACCTCGAGGTTTAGGAACCTTTGGAACCCATCCATATGCAATAGCTAGTGAAAGACTTGGTAAAGCTCAAAACAGTCCTGCTTTTTAAGCAATTTATTTGATTTAGTGAAGGCCCCAATTCAGAATGAGTTAGCGTTTGCAGCTAAACTCAGTGAAAATGAGTCAGAGCCTTCAACCACTACAATTCCTAGTGTATTAATTATCACTGGCATTTTATGTTAACACATTGCTCAGGAAAAAACCTACACCTGCTCAGCCCTCCCTGCTGCAGACAGCAGCAGAACTTCCAGTTGGAAACACCTTAAACTGCTCTCTGAGTCCACAGGGTTCTGGAGCAAAGCTCAAGGCATTTGCAACACAGGGCTGAGGGGCATAAGGTCACTGTCTTTTTTAAGTGACCCCAGCAACAGGGCTTTCACTCCTCCTGCCTGAAGATTAATTCACAGTCTAAACATGTTCACTGTGAAAGCTTTTTCTCATACGCAACATCTTGTTGTTATAACTCAGTGACATGTCTACCCTTCTTCACTTTGCTTCACTGTCTTCTCACCGGTTGGACAGAACAGTTTTACTTACTCAACTTCACTTTCGGGTGAAATCCTGATAATATATTTTGCTACAGTAAGAGCCAAAGTTTAAAACTGGAATCTCTACTTGCTGATGCTGAGCTGTTACCAGCAAATACAGGGCCCTCCCTAGTCATTGTTTAGTTAAAGTATATGGGTAAAAGAGAGCTTATTCCTGAATTTTGCAGGCAGGAAAAAGTTAGCAGATTAGCAAATGCTAATATAGACAATACTGCCTGTAATTTTCACATATTAACTGGGTGACTAAAGCACTAAAATCTTGACTAACTTATTAAAGCTACAGCTCCATTTGCCCTATTAGAATATATTACATTAACAACCATACTAGAGTCTTCCTTATTTTATATCCACTTTAAGTCATTTAGATGTATAGGTTGCTTTTTTAAAGGTGTTTATGTATATAAAAATTCTGTTCTTTCCTCTTCTTGTTACTTTTGTTGCTATTAGGCTGGTTTCCTAAGGAAACAGTCTGTGAGATACTACTCTGTTAAGTTCTCACTCCCCAGACCAGTTTGTTTTGCAAAATCCAATATTACCAAATGCCTGAGGTCCAGCCTATGTCCTAGATGTTTAGTAGAATGCAGTGGCATTCTATTAATGCCCCAGTGGGGGATTTAATAGTGGGGATAGTGGGGGGAGTGTATTGCTGTTAATGTTGAGGACAAGACAGGGAGGAAAGCTCTACCTTTAGCTAAGCCATTTGGCACTGCCTGACTGGACAGCCTTGAGTATGAGGCAACCAGTCAACACTTCTATTGCTTTGAACAAGCCAACCCACGTGTTATTTCTTGCCCAGCTGTCGACATGGGGAGAGAGAAAAAGAGACAGGCAAACAGAGACAGACATGAGGGAAACTAAAAATAATGTGGAAAGAAGGTGCAGCAGTTGTTTGAAAAAACTGCGAGAGGCAAGATCTTGATGTAATGATCGGGAACTGGGAATAGTTGAAAGTACTGCAGGGAAACATGGAGATATTATATAAGATTTATGTAAAGCTTATGAGTTTTGGGAACATAGGACACTAGGAAACAATGTCCACTAGTTCAGCTGTTCAAGAACAACTTGTCTGTTCTCCCTTCCATGCTCTGTTGCAGATATATTTGACTAACATCAGGCTTAAGAAGTACACAGGGGCTGAAGCATTGTCTAAAAAACTTAATCTGGAGAGATCACGTTCAGGCAAGCTTCACATGTCGCCAGTGGTCTCTTTAAAAGAGAAATCAACACTGTTCAGTTATTTGAGATGTAACCGACTATGTAACAATACATTAGGATGTTACTTATTACAGACACTTTTAATGTGCTGAACTCCGTGTGTCTTTCTAAAAACTACCAGTCTGTTAAAGAAAAAGCCTAAATGTTTAACATTGCCCACAGAGCTAAAGTTCAACGATGAATCATAAATTCAATGTGGTCTATTGAAAGGCAAACTGTCTACAATTTCACAGAACAACTAACTCCTTTCTCTGGAGGAGATGACAGCTGCAAGGCTGTTGAGGATTTCCAATCAGGACAAACATGTCTGGGGTCTCTGTCACAGAAGCTAAGTGCGGAAGCCCTCAAATAGCACCTATTTTCATTGCACTGCCTCCAAGGCGTTTATGCAACGCCCATTGCCAATACAGTATTTAAGTCACATAATAACTCTGCTGGCTAAAACTTCATGAATGTACCTGCTCCTAAGTAGAAGCTGACTGCAAACTATTGATCGAATTAAGTGAGTGTCTGCCTTGCAGATCTTCATGACTGTGTAGTATATCTTCTTAGCAATAAGAGGCTGGAAAGAATCACTGGGGTCTGCTCCAAGTTCTGCAGATGCAGAAGCCTGTTTCACTTCAATATTTGTGTCAGTGTTGTCTGAGGTTTCTGGAGACACCTGTACAGAAGCCTCAGTTCCCAGATCCAAAAGTAATCGCCACACAAAGCACTAGTTTAAGATGTTTAGTACTAGGATGATTCTGTGTGGCTTCCTCCCCACAAAAAGGGAAAACAAGTTTCATGCATCACTGCTTCAGGACTTTATTGCAACCAAGTGGAAAATTCTTGGAACACAACACATGAAAGACACATTGGAACGCCATCAGTTTTGGATGGAAGAAACTGTGCTTGTCCTGCTTGGTCAAGGTACTCTTACTGATGAGCAAGGGAGGAAGAGGATGGAGTAATATACATTGTAACCAGACTGCCACATACTGAAAATTGGTGAGTCCCCGGTAAATTTATGTTCTGGTGAAATAATTTCAGAATATTTACACCTTACAATTTACAGAAGCTTTTAGCATCAGCAAAAGTAGCATCGTGTAAATTTTACCCATGTTCCAAATGCATTAGCCTCCATGAAATCTGTTTCTTGTTCTCACAGTTCCTAAATTATATGTTGCCGCTATACTTACCACTCGGTAGCAATAATATGTACAATGAACAGCTTCATTCACACTTGTACAGTGTATTTAAACAGAAATCTAACACAGAATCAACTGAGTTACGCAGGTTTTTAAGACACAGTAATATTCCAACATGGTATATTTTGCTTGCCTTGCTAAACTGCCTACGTAAAGATGGTCTATAGCAAATGACACCTCATTAAATACACTCTTCTCCTTCACCTACTCTTTACACAGACACTTACCCTAGGAACAATTTTCCTTCTTTGAATACCCAGCACTTCTATAAAACAAATGTTGCAAACACTAGAAGAGAATAGCCGGCAGGACAACTGGCTTCAGGTTCATGCTTGCAAGCATTTCAAAAACAGTGGCAAACTCTACACTTTGGTTTGGTTTTTGTTTGTTTTTTTTTTTTTTTTTTTACACAACCTACAAGTTTTAAAGGCCTGTGACACATTCTATAGCAAAATTTCAGTTTTAAATAAAAAATAAAAATATAAAAATATCATCCTATTTTTCACTGAGAAAACAACGTCACCTGACAAGCAAATCCAAAATAAAAATATTGTGTAACATCCCAGCCAGCCATTAATGTCTGCTAGTGATGTATAGCATAAGAGCTTTACTGCTCACATGTGGACAATGCACAGCTGCATCTGTGCTAAGAGTACGTCTCCACTGTGAGTCTGGAGATTACCGCAGTGGCTTTTACTAGAGCTGGACTGGAAAGCAGAAGCACAAGCAATCACAGTGCAAAGATAACTCAGCAGCCTGTATCTGCAGTGCCACACAAGTGCCATTAGATGTTTTCTGGACTTTCACACCTGGAGGCACTGTACCCCAGTATGTGGATTTGCCAGTGCGGGCTGATACTGCTAATTCAGGAATCTCCGTATCACACTTATGAGAATGGTATAGACAGGCCCAGAATTAAATGACTGATATTTTACCCTTCTATTTAAAAAAATGTGTATTTGTTAAAGCAGTGCAGGTCACAATGCAGGTGGGGCTACTGACTGTATTCAACTTCCAAGCTGCCAATATTGTATACCATGTCATGGTCAGCTTGTCCGAGGTTGGAAGTTGTTAAAAAAAGGGAATGTATTCTGGAGCTGAGTAACTATTAGAGTTACTAGTTCAAACTAGTTAAAAATTTAACCTTCAGCCAATAACTTGAATACATAAGACATTCCCTTCATATGCCTCTATCTCTAATGTTAAATGATGACTTAATTCTTTTCAATAATCCAAACTCACCTGAACCAGGTGAGAGCTCGAGGCACCATACTGCTCTTTAGACTCACCTTCCCAAAGCTGGCGGCATTAACAGGTTGCGTGTCATTTTTCTCACAGAAGTCCAAGTAATGCATGTAAAGAGCACTTCGAGGAATGCAAACACCTTCTGCAATCTCATAGTTCTCCTCCAGCCTTAAAAAGCAAATATCAAACAGAGAGAACTGCAAGTATGTTGGATGTCCTGTATGGTAAACAATATGCAAAGCTGTATCTTTAGGACCAAACATTTTGGCTTCTCTTTTTTTTTTTTCCCCCCTCTCAGATTTTCTCTGCTTTGTTCCTAAGTGGTCCTTCCACTTCCATAATGTTTACTTGCTTCATTTGGTTGATGTTTGCTATCAAAGACATAGGCTGTAGTTCTCAGGCAAGTAGAGATTAGGACAAAGGGATATGGAGTTTTGACCATGCTCCAAAAGTGCTATTTTTAGTAAAATATACATTAGTAATCTAGTATTAAAAAATATGCTCCAAAAGCATCCTCCAAAATTACACTCCAAAACCAAATATATGTATGACTGCGAAAAAACAAACATTCACTGGGGGAAGATTTGTCTCATTCTTTACAGGACTCTTCAATCCTGTCCAACACCAAAATTCCGTATCTTGAGGAAGCAGGTATGCAAGTTATTTGCAAATACTTGAGAGCGTGTACAAAATCATGCCTGTATAATGTTTTCTTGCTATTGCTTATTGAAAAAGTGAAAAAAGAGAACACGATCTGAATACAATCCTGAATAAAATAGTGAAATAACATCCTCTCCTGCCTTGTAGAAACTATTAGTATTCACTTCACATGTAAGCACACAACTATAAAATTTTGAATTATGCATCAAGTATATGAATAGACATATGCTTTGTCTTTAAAATCTGGAACTGGCCACATTATAAACCTCTAGATTAGAAGAAATATTCCTTTGAAATTACATTTTTATGAGGTTAAAGAGGTATTTACATACACACTTATCTTTAAATCAGAATTAATCTTGTCATCCATGGTATCGCTCATATGCATATAGTTACACGTATGCTTGTCTACCTTGCTAGCCAGGAGAAGAAAGTAGGTGCAACTTCCTCTTAAACATGTTAGAGAATGAATACATGTTCTCAAAAAACTCCAACTTCTGTAGTAAATCACTCTCTGTCATTTGATAGCTGTAGAACACCTTCCAAATATCTAGTTTCTTTCCATCACTGCCTTTTTCGGGACCTACCTACCTTCCATTTCAGTTATCGTGATCATTTGTGACTGCAAACTATTTTAATAAGATATCCGGCCAGATGAATGGAATCAGTTTGTATGGGCAACATCTATTCTTCCTTGGTTTCTACAGAAATATCATCACGGCATCTTTCCTCAAATTCATAGTGCTTTAACAAAACCTCCTTTCAAAACGTGGAGAGTTCGTTTGTATACTATAGCTGCTAATTGGAATGTCAGCTTCCATGACCAAGACAGGACAGAAAGAAAAGCAGTTAATTATTTCTCTTCATATCTGATGAATTTTTCTCTTTTTCTCCTCTCTTTCACAGAGAGTCATTAGTCTGACACTGAACAATGCTCCATTATACCTGAACTTTTTTTTTAATGATCAAAAAACCCATCTTGCTCCACTTCTTTTATTTTCCTGTCTTTTATTTAACAACTTTATCATATTTTGAATTCAGCTTCATTCTACAGTATTATAGAAAGATAATGAACTCAATCTTCTACCTAACAAATCATTATCAGAAATAATATATATATAACATTTTAAATGTCCTAATAAAGCCATGTGAAATCCAGTAGTTCGCAATGAGACCTTTTGTACCGCTACAGTATAGCAATAAAACCCCTAATCCTTCCACAGGAATGACAATTTTATCCATCCCTATTACTGCTTCCCTCTTTATACTTATATACTTCTAGATTAAATGAGATTATAGTATATAGCAGAGTCGGGTCTTTAGTTTGTTACTGACTTGGTTTTAGACACAAAAGCAACAGAACAACTGTGGTGTTACTATTGCTAATCACATCAAGGACTCTAGAACAGATTAATTTTGATGCATTATAACAATTTCTGTGAAACTACTAATCTAGAGAGAATCCACTACCTAGCAGTGCTTTACCTTCCTCTTTTTTACTTTTTATGTATGTTGCAAAAAAATAGAATAGTTTTGTTGACTGTAGCTTCACAGTACTGTTATTATTCGGAGCACCTACACTGTAAGCCGCCAAACTGCACGGAATTAGGCTGTCCATGCTTTGAATAATTCTGTGTTTGGAGAAGTAGACACACACGCACACACATTGAGCAAACTGAGGTAAAATAAAGTCTCACACTTAGAATTTGGTCAACCAGCTCACCATTAAAATAAACATGAATGTTTTAAAGCCAGGTGTTCATCAAACTATAGCTTTACAACAATAATGAACACAGGAACATGGGATAAGCACAGGACACTAGCCATTGCTATATTTGTACCTTAATGGTTGAATTCAAGCTGGTGCAGTCTCCCCAATTATGATGTATTTGGCAGTAATGATACATTTACTAGGCCTTTCACTTCATTTTGTGTCATCAACAAAACAAAACAAAAACATCATTCCTGTTTCCAGGGAACAGATATTTAGCCAGGCTGACAGTCATCCAGACATGCTTCTGGCATTTTCAGCTACTTCTTCCTCCTCATCATTTGTAGCATTCAATGTACTTTGTCTTTGGAGATGCATAAGCATTAAGGATAGATCCCCATGGGATTGAGGTTGTTCACTCTTTTCAGCAAGATGCCAGGAAATAACTAATAAAGGTGATGGCAATATGAACCATGTGACAAAATTTACTTGCTTATGTCTTGCTTCACTTTCCCTACTACTTTCCTCCTCTTCTTTTTCCTTGCTACTGATGCTTCCTCTGCTTCTGTTCTGCAACACATTCTTGCCTTCATTAGCTGTAAATGAGAGCATCATCTAACAGTAAAAACATCACCAGGTTTAACACGGCAGACAGCAGATGCTGCAAACATTGCTGGTGCTTCCATTTGCCAAAGTAGGTTTGCTGTTTCATCCACAAATATGGTCAATAATTTACCCCACCACTTGAATCTGGCCCACAGGTTCCTGGAGGTGGGTAGGACACATGCTTACCCAGAGCATATTCAGGTAAATTTGGCCTTTTGTCTTTCTTTACTGTGCAAAAACTTGGTCTGAGGCCTAAGCACTGTCAATCTGTCAAACACATAAAGCTAATCCACAGGAAGTGCTCTGAACACCATTTGTACAGTACTGACCACAATGGTTTACCAGTCCATGGGTTGCTAGTACAAATAACCTGATGTTAATGTGCCTGTTTTTCCAGAACAACGGTAATGTGACATCCTCACCAAGCTTAGTACTTTAGTACTTTGATCACAACTTTTGAGCTTGTAATTTTGTTTAGCATAGCAAACCCAGTAGCAGTTTCTACAGGCAATATCAATGCAAAGCTGCAGTATGCAGGATGAAATGCATATGGAAATCATTAGAAAACTGTTTTAAGGTATGGCTACTAAGCTGGGAAACTTTTACCTACAGGTCTATTAATAAATGAGCAAATTGTCTAATTCAGTTTGACATCAGCTAAAGAAATTAAAATTGAAAACATCTTTGCTTTCTTTTTCCTCCTGCATTTTTGGCTGGAAAATTGGATGGAGGAAATTACAGATGCTCCAAAAGACTCAAAGGGGAGAATATCTGACCTACATAAATGTGTAAGAAACATAACAAAACAGACAGGTAGTATGCCAGTGCACTAGCAAAGGGGAAGGGAAGATGATGTAAGCAGCCTTTTCAGAATCAAAATTCTAAGATTCTGTAGCAAACACTGCTGAATGAGCATTAGCGTGCACACTGCATTCCAGCAGGGCTCAATATCCCAGGAGTCTAGGGATTTACTAACCTTTATGACCGAGGAAGCTTGAAAGTATTTGGCAAAAGATTGTTTACAGTATTTGAATGTTTTCTGTTGGGAACAGTATCATCAGTATGTTCTAATTAACTCTGACTTCTTGGCTACTATGTTATTTGCTTCTGTGGAAAAGACTCTTAGCTGACTTTACTGCAAAATAAACATTGTTCCGAATTTAGGACTGGTAAGCCCTGCCTGCTATTTTATTTTAACTAGATAGTTCTTTCTTATCCTGTTTGAATTGTGTTGAAGTTGTTTGGGTGAATAGTAGAAAATAATAAAATACATCACCCAATATTTGGGTGAATAACAGAAAATAAAATACCTCTAAGACATTTCATTATTATTTTAACGATAGCCTCCCTGATTTTAGTCACTCCTTTATTCTGTTCAACTTCTGAAGAACAGTGCTTTGGTGAAATAAATAGGTACAAGGAAGCAATAGTTGAGAAGGAAATGTCTTGCACATCTCAGTATTTGCACTGGAAGTGTCTGCAAGTTTCTTCAAGGCTGAATACTTGAAGCAACCTATTGTAAATCAACCCACAGATTTTGGGGTAGGGGTTTTTTTTAAATCTAAAATTTAACTGATCAATACTAAAGAGCAAATATAGATTAATTAATCTATAAACCTCTTAATGCATATTTCAAAGAATGACAGAATTTCACAGGCAGAGTAAAAGAGTCAAATTCAGTGAATAAATTATTCTTTGCTGTTTGTTTAGTTAGATTTCCCAAGAGACTGACAGAAGCAGAAAAATAATTCTGCTAAGATGCCATGGTTTTTTTTGCCAATAATCTATTTTTTAATCCAGAAAGCTATGAGAAATACTTACAGGTGAAGTAAAGGCTTTTCTTTTAAAGACTTAAACCAAGCTAAGGATTATGGGTCTTCAGATATGCATGCTCCAAGGCTTCTCTGTAACAGAACTCTGTTCTGCCGGATGCAAGGAACCTCCTCAATGGTGCCTGATCAGTTACAATATTAAGGCAGTTAAGCCAAAATTAAAAACCTAAATTAAGGGAAAAGTCAGCAAAAGTCTAAGAGATACCCTATAAAAGAGATGTCAGAAGTGTATGTAACATTGCAGAACTTGTAGCCAAAAATACTGCTGTAAATCACAGTGAGCAGCTCTCATACATTTTTCATAGCACAGTAGACTGACTCACAAACTTCCTTCGTACCATCCTCTCTTTCTCTCTTCTTCATTACCCTTCCTTTTCCCCCCTCACTAAATTTGTAAGGGGATTTTGGCAAATGAATCAAACCTCAAACTCTCTCTCATCTTTTATTGTCTTCTATGCTGAATTACAGAGATCTCATTTCAGTAAAACAGTCATTAAGGATGGGCTTCAACACACACTGAAACAAATGTAACTCTTGAAAAAAAAAAAAAAATCTCAGTACTAGTTTTCTTTTTGTAATAAATATAATAATGATGACAAACCACAATTCACCAGCTGGCAAAATGGCAAATAAATATGCCAAGTAGATCTCCTAAACTGTATCAGAGGTTTCCTGTGTTCAAACAAATCCCGTAAGTGTAAGACATTTGTTGAGAAGTGCTGTATGGGATGCTAATGAGCAGATTAAAGACATACACAGTGAAAATATCTTTAGAACTGTATAAGATGTCCAAAACCTCTATTCACTTCAGCTGGAAAAAGGATTTTAAAAAAAGGCATCTTACCATTGCAGAGTAGCTGGAGTTGAGTGTGGTTTTGATGCTCTATTATTTTCTTTTTCCTCATCTGTTAAGAAACAAAAAAATACTATGTAATTTCAGTAGGAATTGCTCAGGCATTTGTAAACTGCTAAGGAATTATCTGATCAAAAGTGTTCTCAAATGTCAAAGCTTTTCCAAAATATTTGCTAATCTGTAGAAATGTAAATAATGATGTTCCCTGAGCTAGCATCTGTTGGTATTGCTTTAAGGCAATAAAGCTTGCAAACACCACTGACATCATTGACAAAGATTAATTCTTAACAAGGAAAAATGAAATAAAAAACATTCTATAATACACTTTATTCCTTTTCAGATAATTTTTCTGATAGTAATCTTCATTAACTGTTTCCAAGGTAACTCTCTGATGTGCTGAACTTCCAAAAATTTGAATAAAAGATAGCCAAATAAAAAAAGAAAGAAAACAAAACTGTTTTCAAATGCTGGATTTTTCACAGTTCACATTAGTTCTTTGAGAAAAAAATTAAATATATGTCAAAAATAATTCCTATTAAATTGTGATTTGTGAAGCACATAAAACATTCCTAAGTGAAAGCTGAGTGTGAAGCACTCTCGGCATCTCCAGAAGGGTATTCTTTGGAAAATACAAAAATATTAAACTGTGTTTGATCCAACGAACAACTTTGTCCCTGATTAAGGGTAGGCAGCTTTGGTATCTCAACAATGAGGTAAAAACCACTCTGCCTGCATACTACACTGCAAGTTTCATTTCCATTTAGATAACTTTTAGAAGTTATTTAAGTGAAGCTCTAGGCTGCTGACTCTTAGGGGAGGTGGGCTATATCCTCTGAACATCAGACCCCATTGGGAGGCCTTTTGTGCAGTCCCAAGAACCAGCACACACAGATAAAACCCCGCTTTGGAAAACACTGTCTTCAGCCCTCGGGCCACAAATATTCCTTCCATTACATACAGGGCAAGCTGTGTTAACTGAACATCCTTTAGCCTGTGAGGTTGGTTCCCTGAACGTCAGGAAAATCCAGATTTACAGTTCCCCGTAGACACTGCGGGCAGCCCCTCTTCCACATCTGCATGACAATAGGCCTCTAATTATTGGACCCCACACTCCTTCCCTGCCTTTCAGGGGCCCGCTTTTATTCAGTGCATAGGACCAACATACACATTTCAAATTGCTTTTAAATTGTGTTTTTCATTTGTTTTTCCTAAACAAACGGTCGGCATGCAACAAGCCTTCGGCACGCAACAAGCCTTCGGCACACAGGGAATGCCGAGCAGCCGTGGCTGCTGAGGCTCCACAACAGCCCCCGGCCTCCTCGGCGGTGGGACAAAACCTTCCCCCATAGTGGGAGGCAGAGCTGTGCAGCACAGATTTAAACCACTGGATGGGTAAAACACTCAACACCAACATTTTGCCCTTCTTATCCTTATCTGACAGCACAGACACTGTAAGTGCATGCCTGACTCCAGCCTTTCCTGGGGAGGGGGCGGACATGTCTGCCCGGCTGGGAGGTGGGAAGAGCCTTCTGCCTTGTAATTCATGGTTTTCCAGGTGACAGTGGACAAGGGAGCCCAGCTTGGAGGTGGGAGAGCAATGGGAGGGCAAGCAAGCCCCTGCAGGGAAGGCCCTGTGGTCACCCTGGAGGGGTAAAAGGCAGCTGGCCTGACCAGAGCTCGGTCCAGTCCTGTCTCCCGCTGTGGCCTTCCCATTGTCCCAGCCAGGGAATAAAGTAGGCAGCAGGGCTGGGAGGGAGTTATGGCAGCTCCCTGAGCCTAGGGCACAGCTACAGAAGTGAAGGAGGCTGCTGCAGCTTCCTCCACCCATGAGCAGGCTGGCCGGGCCTGCCAAGTTGGTGCCCAGTAGCCAGTGGCCTCCCAAGCATTCATAAGGTAAAAGTGAAAGGGGACAAGTTATAAATAATATGTCTCAACTAGGCATTGCAGAGGATAAAGCGGTGGCTGGGGTGGTGGAGGGGAGCTAAGGTGTTGAAATTTCCCTGCTTTAGCACAGGCCCAGTCCTCCTCCTGTGTCCCACCATCTTCTTGTTCAGACTACTTCCCAGACGGAAGTCATCCATTTTCTTAATCAGTATTTCCTATGTCAGTGTCAAAGCCTATATCATCCACTGGTTTACGTTCACTACACAATTCTTTCTGCCTCACTGGAAATTGCTAGGGGGATGCACATTGAAAAGCCACTGATCTAAATAACCACTCATCTAACTAAGATGCAGAAATCTTAAACAACCTCTACCTGTGAAACCAAGAGGTGCTACTCCCTCCTCCCCAGAATAAACCTTTTGATTTTCTTTCTTGATTTAAAGGGGGTTAGTATTCATAAGTCAGTTATTAGATGGCTTTCACTTGTGCTAACTAAAATGCATTTTCCCCTGGATATATGGTATTATCAGGCTAAATTATACATTCTTCTTCTCTACGTCCCTTCCATCCTTCCCCCAGCTGTTTTTCCACTCGTGAGCAGGTGCTTTACTTAACCTGTCCTCAGACATACTACAAGCCAGCCATAATCATGTAAAGATTTGTTCTAATAACAGAAACTAACAATAAGATCATAAGCTGCAATTTAAATCCTCCTCCTCAAGTATGTCTGCTTCCTGGGGATCCTTCTTCAAGACTCTTCAGCATTCTTCATTAACTATCCCTTAACACCAAGAAGAATGGTGGACCTTGAACTTATATTGAAAAAACAAAAATCTTTAAGCATAATTTTACATCAAAATATTACCCATTGAACAACTGGATTTTCAACAAAACTAAAATTGTCATAGAGTTTGGCTCCTCCAAAATCAAGTCTCTGTACAAGAAAACAAAGTTTTTTGCATGTATTTTCTGCCAATGGATCAGCTATAAGCCAAAAATGTTTCTCATTTTCACCAGGTGTTGACTAAACTATTTATTTTCCAGCAACCTTCACATATTTATTAAATAGACGGAAAGAATTGCACATGGTATAGGAATGGAAGGGACCTAAAAATACAGACTTTCAATATTACATATACAAGCACTGTATTCTACCTTTTATTGTTTAGCAATATAATCTCATCAGATACTTGACTAACAGAAAATAATAAACATCCCTATTCCTTATGTTTTAGTTGGTAGCAGGGCACTTAATGGCTTCCCTATATATTAGGGAATATTTTGTGTAACTCTTGACCTGGGTCTGATCCCAGATCTCTTTGTACAGCATAAAATAGGTAAGAAGTACAGTTTTCCTTTACTTTTTGGCCTGTCATTTTATGAACAGACTGTAGATCAGAACAACACTGTAGATTAATAAGAAACCATGCCATTTAAAATTCAGTACTTTTAAAATGTTATCTATTTTTGTGAAAAAAAGGGAAATAGACATCAAAAAAGTCTTGCTTCAAGGCACTATCAAAGAACAGTTCCGGTAGTTCTTCTGTAACAAACACAAAAGGACTTGAAGTCACAAAGAAAAGCCCTGTTCCTGGTGCACACCCAGAGGTGTTTACATGTACAGCAGCTATATAGCACCTCAGGGAGAAACCCGTTTGCTAGGAGCAGATCTAGTGTGTTCACTCCACCACCAGTAGAAGGACCACTAACATTCCAAGGAAAGGTACTTAGTTAGGTAGGAAAGCTGGTACTCATTCCAAGCTGAAAGCAGGTAATGGCTTAGTTGCAAGTAGAACTCTTAGCAAGGGAGAGGCCTTTGAAGAGATTTCAAAACTGGTATAGTCTATGTACTAGAACAATAGTATTTCTTGACTCCTAGATATTTCAGAGAAAGCTCTTCCCAAACTCCAAGGAAATTTCTTTGCTGACAGCTCTGTCTGTCTTCTTTCAAAATTCAGTTTCAAAGCCACCAGAACAGAGTTCTGTCTTGCTCCTTGTGTGTATGTTTATGGCCTTCACTGAACTTCTGCAGTATCCTCTAACTCTGCTGTCTGGCTTTAGATCCAGACTGAGAGATTGCTTGCTTCTTGGAGCATGACATGGAGACAATAGGAGCTACGTTCAGCACCTCTTTAGGTACACTGCCTTAAATACAGTAAGTGGAACATCCACAAGGTGAAGACCCACATTACAACAATTTTTCTAAAATATTGATGTTAGTCTGCCATAACTGAAGTGGAGTTAAAGCTCTAATTTCCACTGCAGAGATAAATACAAGAGTCCTGTACTTTCCAGTGCCGTCTGCATGTGTCTCCAAACCACTAAGGAGCTAACATGATATGTCATTAATAACTTTATACAGATAAAATCGTTCCGTTAGTTCAGGTAGCTCCACATCTTTCAGAGGAATAGCCTCTTCCTCTGTAGCCCCTGCAATCCAGGTTCTGACTGTTCTCAAAAGGGATTTGCCCTTAGCTAAAATAAAGTGATAGTAAGAAGCTACCCTGTCTCTTACTTATATGTAGCCATAAAAAAAGATGCAGGCTCATTAGGGTGTATACTGTACTTTTAAATAGGAATTTTAAATAGGAATAAAATAGTGATTTTTTTAAAAACCCTCTGAGAAACACGGGCACATAGTTCTAACTGAGTAGGTATGATTGAAAAAGAAATAATTTTTCCCAAGGAAAATGTCAATTAAATCAAGTGTCTTTTTTAAAGCATTTTTTTCAATGGAAGAGCAAGCTATTTAGTTCAAATAAAAAAAAAAAAAAAAAAAAAAAAAACTACAGCAACAAAAAAAGAAACTACTGGATATATCTCCTATTTCAGCCAGTTTGAACAAATTTTGAACACTTCTTTTGAAGTGCAAACAGTAGCCTGAATCTTTTATTTTATCTCATATGAACTGTCTACACATTTACATTTCTAAATATGCAAAAAAATTTGGAATAGCAACCCTTTCACTTCATCATGTAACGTCATGACTCCTTCCCTATGGAACTGAAGCTGAAACTTGCATTAGCCTTGAATTGTATTCTTCTAGACACCCTTTTTAATTTGCGGAATCTGGCTCAATGCACAGTACACAGAAAATGTTGTGGGGTTATTTCTCATTATTAGATATGAGGTTGTACTGTTCCCTTTTCCTGTGGATCTTTTAACTAACATATCGAGTGTGGAAATGGTGGAAGGAAAAATGTTTAGAAAACTGGAAGCTGAAATAAAATTTACCTAGAATTTTTACATAAGAGTGTAAAAGTTGTGTTTTGGGAGGGGTCATAAAAGGTTCCAAAAGGGTAAGAAATGGCCCAAGAAACAGCAAAACTTTGGGAATTCACTTTTGTGAGTCATTGCTTCCCTTCACAATGTAATGCAAGTTTAAGAGGCCTGGACATATCTGGATGAGAATAGAAGGTTGCAAAGGACCCTTGTAGCCTAGAGTATGGCTCTGTAGCACACTTCAACTATAGAAAAGGAGACCAGCAAAACTATTACTCTTGTCTTAAAACCCTATAAACTCTAAAAAAATCCAGGAAAAAAAAAGTCAGAAGAGCAAGCACAATACTGAGCAACAGCATTATCATTTCATGGGGCGTCTCATAGCCTTCACTGGATGCAAGGCCAAACAAAAAAAAACCCAACCCACCACCAAAGCTACATTTCCTCTGGTAGAGCCCAGCCAACAGCTATCTAATGTATTAGAGACAAAAAACTAAGTAGTCAAGAGAAAGATGGATGATGCCTTGGCTGCAGATGAAAACTGGATCTCCACTGACAGCAGCAATTTGACCATTGCTCTGAAGAGTTCAAATAGAGTTACATAGTTTTTTCTGAGAATGTTTTGCCTCCTGCTGCTTGTAAGTTTATGACAGAGGCTGGACAAAGAGTGACACAACGATTTGGAAATTTCTTGATTGGTGTGTAGGCACCATTAGAGAAATGTTAGAAAGTACTCAAGGGCTGGAAAGGAGCACATAAAGCAATGACTTCTAAGGCAAAACTTCTACTTTGTTCTGGATTTCACAAATTATTGCTCTTCTTGCTGCTGGGCTTATTTTTCTTTCCGACTCCAGTTTCAGCCTCTCTCCTTCACCTCCACCCCCTCAAAAACAAGGATGACTTTTCAGGTGGATTAATTCTCTTCTCTGCACTGGAGAAGTGCAAAGGAAGCATTTGGAAGAACTGGCTATTACAAAGGAAGCTTGGTGAAATCAACTCTCACTTTCACTTGGGTTTCCATTACATACTGTGACAATATCTGCTGCACACAAATTGTGGGATAAATTAACTTACATATTTGTTTTATCGGTTCTAAATTTACCATCGTTCATTATTATCACTTGGCCCTTAATTCCAGTACCAGAAAACAGAATCAACAAAAATCTTATTTTCTTAATGCCATTGTCCAAAATACCTGCTCTTGCTAACCCACACAGGTCCATTTCTTATTGTCCCTAGGTATGTGGAAGTTTTACCTGAAAATCTTGCAAAATTCATTTCACTGATACTACTGAGAAAGCAATGGAAAGAATCTGTCATGAGATGTGACTTCAGGCTCTTTATAGGTTTGGAAATCAGGATTCAACCCTCTTGATTTTAGTGAGCTTTTCTTTAGATTCACAGTTCAAGACAGTATTGTCAAGGTAGTTATTTAGCACCACTAGCTATATTAAAAAATAATCATGTCACAATTATAAGTCTCCTTCTATGTTCTGTTCTAGATTTGTTACCCTATATAGGTTGTAGCAAAACTAATGATAGTTTGTTATACATGTTTTCAGTTTAAATGTAAGCATGAGTCTTGTAAAATACAAATTAACAAGCAGATGCTTTTTGGTTTTCATTACAATTTACTAAAATTTTATTTTTAAAGAGAAAATAATGTCTAATCCTTTATTTTTAAAAACCAAAACCCCCAAACATATTCAAGTTTTATTATCTGTCTTTAAGGATTCTTATTGACTATCCTTACCTTGGGAGTCATGAATAAATACCATTCTCCTTCAGAAGGCTTATTGCCAGGAAAGAGAACCTTGGACAAATAAGAGTAGGGCCTCAATATAGCAGATGCCTTGATCTACTAAAACACTGTGCTGTGAGGCATGTAATTTTACTGTGACATCAAAATAAAGTAGTTCTCTTAAAACACACAAAATATAAAAAGGACATTCAGCAATTAAGTGATTAAAAATACATTTTCCAAACTTATACACTTGAATATTATAAAAATGTGAGTCTTTCTGAACTAAAGAATTCAGTCTGCATTTGTATATATATATATTATATATATAAAATTATATATAATGTATATAATTTTAAAAGCAACAATTGGGTTATTTTAAGGTATTCTGAGGTCTTTTTAATTACCTGCTGCTGTTAAAGACCAAGATATAAAATTACTATAACTAGAAGTGTTAAGAAAAAGTAACTATTTTAAAATCAGCTAGATTTATAATGGTTCCCTCTCTGTGACAAAAAAAAAAGCAAGCAATATCTTGATTTAATATATGATTTAAAAAAAAATCTGATTATGTTTAATTCTTAAAATAAAGAATGTATATGTATAATTTGATATAGTATTATTGAAAAACAGCACAATTTTCCCTGTATTTCAACTGCATTGTGGTCATCAGTGAAAAGCAAAAACAGATGGTTTTACTCATGAGCTAATACTAACAGCACATATTAGAGGTCACCCAACCTTTACTCAATGACACACAAATTCTTCTGATTGTTTTAACTAATAGATAGTGTTACTTCATTTTAAATAATGCAAAGTAGCAAATATTCCAGAAAAAAAAAATTACAAGAACTACTGGATGTGTCAAGTGAGTTGATTCTAAACTACAGAGTACTAAAACCATCACCAAGATGTTGCAACATATAGCAAGAAATTAGCACTTGGACACATTCACACTCATTTTATTTGAATGACAAGTTACTTACTTTCATCGTTAGAAACATTCCCCAGAGAGGTGTGACTGGAATAACGTTTGCTTTCACTTTCATTGAGACATCGTTCAATCCAACTCTCTGCAAAAGAATGAAGATGCTCTTTTTTTTTTGTTGTTTGTCTTTGCATAAAGAAATAGACTTCCAACATATAAAACTAAATAAAGCAGCAGTCTTCAACAGATGGTGTTCTGTAGCATTTCTGTTAAAATGTGGTCAGTCTGAGGTTATTTAGCAAGAAAATCTGTTCTTGCTTTCAAACTTAGGTGTTGCTTTTTAGTTTCATTTTTTGTTTGTTTGTCTTTAAACAAGAGGCTGAAATGCTCCCATGCACATCACAAAGCTCATCAGGATATTCTCTCCCTTCCCCATCACACAATACATTAAAAAAAAAAAAAACCATCTCATGTGGGCAACATAAATTAATGCAATTTGTGCATTTCAAAGTCTTAGTCTGGCAAGATTTATATGCTTGAGCATTTCCACTGGCTTTGGAAGGACTCTTCACATGTGTAAAAATCAATCATTCATGTAAATTTTTGTTACAGCGGGGTTCAAACAGTGCCCTCTGAAGTGCAGTCCTATGACCCCATTCACACCGGTGGAGTCCCAGGCCCTACCAAGATGCTGGTACAAGCCCAGTGTAGTGAGTCAGCAGCCACTGAGCTACTCGAATTTTTTTCACTCTGTGGTGGGTGCTCAACCACTCCTGCCCCCCCCCCCCACTTCCAGTTTATTCCCACCAGTCAGATGAGGAATAGCATTACATTGATTTAACTCTGCTTTAACATGCATCCCCTGGTGACTCTAGAGGATGTACCAGGCTTGGCCGAATTTACTGTTATGGGTTGTCAGGGCAAAAGTTTCACCTTCCTATATGTGTCCTCAGACAAAGTATGAAATATGAGTACTTGAGTTTGCCTAGAGTCCCTGGATGTTGTTACCCTCATAAGATGACCTCCCTCATAAGATTATTTTTCAAGGGCATACACATGGGAAGAAATGAATTTACGCTCACAGAGCCCCCTGTGGTCAAAGCAAGAAAAAGAAGGGACAGGTGGGAAGGCTGCAAGGTAACCCCACAAGTTATGACAGGAAACAACCCCACTGAGCAAAGAGACCCACAAGAACTATGGGGAAACAGGCCTGGCCATCAGCAAACTGCCAGAGCCAGAAACACCTTCAAAGACACAGAAATGGCTGCAGATTCCTTTCCAATAAGCCACCCGCCCCAAAACACACCAGGCTACCAGCACAGCACAGACAGTGGCCTGCCAGCCAGAGAAAGCCCAGCCCAGCAGCAGGGCTGAAGGGAGAGCAGAAGCCCAGTGTCTTGGGAAAGCTGCCCGTCCGGATTAGAGAAGATAAAAGTTGCTATGACTTCATTTCAGCCCTTGATGCCAATAAATAAATACGATAATAGTCACAGCCAAACACATCCTGCAGAAAAAAATGCTTTTTAAACCCAGGCAGTTGCACAAAGTCATGTATATTCCTCTGTACATACATGCTGCAGTGCCACACAAAGGGGCAACGGCACCTGGGCAGGACTTCAGAAAGGTCTGTTGAGAGCCCTTGGGGCTTGATTTCCAGGCCCTGCCACAAGACTCCAGGTACCATTGCTTTGTGCCTGCCTGGTTTTCAGGCAGCGTAAGAGAGGCTGTGGCAGCTCCAGGCCATTCCTTTCCCTCTGCCTGTTTCCCCGGTGGTAATCAACACGCTGCGGTGCTGCCGATGTCGGCCCAAGCACGTCCCCGTGTGTGCCTTCCTCATGCACCACCAGCCTGCCCTGCGCCTACGGAGCCTCGCTGCCTCTCCACCACAGCCTGCTCCCTTGAGGAACTCATCTGGAAAAAAAAAAAATCAGCAAAAAAAACTAATTTTCAATAAAAGGATTTCAGAATATTTCTTCCCCCGTCCAACTCAACACAGCTTTGCGTAAGAATCACTTTAAGGCTGCTGACACAGCAACGTAGAACTTGCCAGCGAGGCCTGCGCTGCCTGAGCTCCCACTTGGGTACCAGCCCACCAGCCCACGGTGACTCAGACTTCGAGGCTTTCCCTTCTCACACTGCTTGGCTGCATCGGGTAGGGGTGGGTAGCACCTCCTCCTCTAAAGGCTAACACAACGAGATGGCTGCTTCCTGCCAGGTTTCTTTCACTGCCCTAAAACTGAGCTGAAAGAGCCTGCTCCTCTCCCGTCTCAGTGCCGCGAGCCAGGGGACAGGAACTGGGAGCCTCACAGACCACGATGAGGTGAAAGAGAAACTTGCTGCTGAGGACAACATGGGAGAGAGGTGCGGGAAGCCTTGGGAAAGACTACCCTACCTCCTCCTCCTCCTTTCAGCACACAGCCATGGCTGTATATAATTCCCTTGGCTCTGAGCCCAGCCACGGGGAGTAAAAGCAAAGGCGGCTGCCATTAGCGCCAAGGAGAGACCGATGCCCAGCTCTGCCCTTTCTTTTCCTCCCGGCACCCAGAGCTGGGAAGCTGGGACGCATCCTCTTCCCTCGGCAGCAGGGAACTAGCAGCAGCCATCTTTAGCCACTTTCCCTGCCTAAGTAGTAGGAAAAAACAACTTTAAGTGTCACTTTCACCACCCTTGTTCACATACTTTCTCTGATAACTACATATATGCCCCTTTTTCATTGTAAAGCAAACATTTTACAGTACAAGACATAGTCTCTGGAGTAGGGCGCAGTTACTGTTTAATTATGTGCTGCAACTCCTTTGGTCCTGAATCACCCCAGTTCAGTTCGCTGCAGCCTGAGTCTGGCTTTGTCTTTGTGGCCTTGCATTTAAATAGCTGATAGAAGTGCTTCGAGCCTGAAAAGATACATGACCTGTCTGGCAGCAAAGAATTAAGAAAACTAACTCTTTTGAGCAAAAATGTCAGGGAGTTTAAGGCAAATTTGTCAAATTATTTGGCACATCACAGAATGGGACGAAACCAACTGGTTATTTAAGGGCTGTATTATCTCGTAAACTGAGTGATGTAAGTATAAATAAATATTAATAAGTAGTATAATTAAATATCAATAAGTAGATTTTTTTTTACTGTTTGTATACAGAAAAATGTTTTTACAAAACTTTTAACTCCCAATATTAAAGAGAACACCTTCAGACATTAAAAGAAAACACAGCCACAGTTTTGCTGAGATTGAAAATATTCCTTTCAGGAGCCCACAGATCCCAGATACAATAGCACCTGCCTAATACAAAAAAAAATATTAAAAATAATTTAAAAAAAGAGAAGCAGAGCAAGCAAAACAAAAAGTCAAAACTCAGTCTGATTTTTTTTTAAGTTCTTTCATAGTTAATACTGGGTAGAGCCCTGTACACATCGACTGCTCCTGTCCTCACAACACGCAGCACTGGTGTCTGTCCCAGGGAGTCTGGTGGCAGAGCCGGAGGAAGAAACCCGTGGCCAACCCTCCCTGTCCATCGCCAGAGCCTTCATCATTTGCTCCCAAGGCTGATGCCAATCACACTATGCTGCAGTTCTAAACAGGCATCGAGTCACAAGGCACGGAAGGTTTTATGTGATTAAAGCCTAAATTATTGTACTTGGACCTTACAGACTTCTCATAGGCAGAAATTCACATTGGAAAATAATGGAAGGTTCAGTGGTGATTAAGCAGAAGTGCATATCAGACCTAATAACAATGATGAACACAAAATGTAGAACCCTCAAATTTCTAGCAGGGAGTGCTTGTGAGAGCAAAAGAAAATACATCCTGTCTCATACAGGGTGTAATTTTACAGACTGCATTTTCAGTGTATGAAGTCTTAAGGCATTTCTCCTCCTTACTTCCTAGGACTCCTTCCCACCCTGAGCCCCGGCATCATACCATACCTACAGTTGTACCAGCACAGTGCTTTGAGCAAGGATCAGCACTAGCCAAAAAATATCCAGGCAAAATAAATAAATTAATATCTAGTAGTAAAATGTAGCGTAGTCACACACTGATAACTCTGTACTGTAACAAGATAGGTAGGCTATTACAATCTTGTTAGCAAAAAATGCAACTAAGGTGTAATTAATGGTGTTTTGAAGATGGACATTTGAATACTGTATCAAATATTTAATTTTGCAAGTATCAAAAGTAAATTATAATGAAGCACACAACTATGTCCCTCAGCCTTATAATTTTTGTTATTAATTTGGTATACCACTAAATACAAATACATAGTGTCTTCCGCAGGGTTCCAACATGAGAGAAAGGAGACAGTTATTCAAATAACAATTTCTCTAGTGTCAATTTTCTGACAAATTAATTTATCATGATGCAAACAAAAAAATATAAATTATTCCCAATGAAGTGCTGAAAGATGGATTACAAAGAATTATGGAACTACTTCTGGCCCTCATTTCAACTCCTCTCTTTTTGGTCCTAATCTCGCTAAGACTGGCACGTACACTGAACTTCAAACATGGGAGTACTCCCCTTCCATTAAATGTGTCCCCTGTGCTTTTAACAACAGAAGTTCAAACTGAGCTTCTTTTTAAGCGTTGCCAGAACAGAGGCCTGCATGGCTTTCCCTTGTCCCTACCACAGCTCTTCACACCAACAAGCCTATTTTTATTGGTATAGTGCTTCAAACAGGCTGGAACTCCCCAGAATAGAGGCAAACACATGAGAGCTGCTCAGGGGCAGGAGTTTTCATGAACTATCAGGGAAGAACAGCACAAACTGCTTTTAAATACAACTTTGACAAATTATTTTCACACATTTTCTCCTTCAGAAGGAAGGGTTTGCTCCTGGAAGACGCCTTTGAAAGGCTTCTCCCTACAGAGCCTCATTCGAGGCAAGAGAATGCAGCAGAGGTGCCTGCATACTGCCAGTACGTTTAATGAGATAATTACTCCGTCTTGCTTGTGTAATGGTTATTGGCTTAGCATATTTGCAACCCAGAAAAGAAAGCATTCATTGCTCCCACATGTGCGTAGCCACAGCAAGAGCAGTGAGAAAGCCACCTGGGCTCTGTTCTGCAGAGGGGCAGAGGAGGTGAGCCTGATTGCAAGTGGCACTGGCTTCTGCAGCTGCTGTCCTGCCAGAAGGGTTAAGAGTTGCTGCAGTATTAGCCCAACCGGTAATCACAGCCTCTTCTGGCCCTTCAGAGCCACCATGTTCCGTTCAGCACCCGGGCAGGATGGCAAAGGCAGCTGGAGGGGTTTTACCCCACAGCTGGGAGGTGAGCGTACCCAGAGCCTCTGGCTGCAGCCCTGTGGGCATGTGTGTGCGTGCTGAAGGGAGATTAAAAGATTTTACAGGCAGAAGGAACTCCATGGTCCCCTAATCTGAGCTGCATTTTGCCTTACCTTGTTACCCTGCAGTGGTGCTAATTGCACTGTTTTTTCCCAGTTATGCCATATCCTCCAATCTTAATGTGGTCATATCACTGGCATAATTTTTGAATCGCTATTTTTTACTGAAATTGTACAAATGTTCATGTTCTAGAAATATAGCCAAGGCTTGTGGTAATCATAGTATCAGGGCCTGCACAACCACCATACACTTATTTCACTACAGCCCTAGCAGCTGCATAGAAATCCCTCTTATATACCTTCAGTTCTAGATGGGCTTCCATACTCCAAATTTTAAAGCTATTTGCCAACAAGGATGACAATTCATCTAGTGTTCTGCACAGGGACCAGCATTTCTTCCACAGAATTTTGCTTGTCACTGAAATAGACACCTCTGGAGTAAGAATTAGAGATTTTTCAGGACCCAAACTACTACCTGAGCCACATACCAACTTGGATGGTGCAGCTGCAACAGTCTGACTCCATTTTTATTCACAGCTGCTCTTATAATGATTCTCAAGGCAAATGTAGAAAAAATGAGAAAGTAACTGTGAGCAAAGGCATATAAAATGTAGATAATGTGAATATAAAAGGACCACCAAATTTTAGTGGATTTACAAGAGGACCTGTTGGAAAAATGAATACTCAGAACTGATGGCAGACTTAATTTTACAGTTCCTGTGACAGAGGAGGAACTCCTGTTGTGCGTATGGAGTCTTAGCACCCCTCTGAGTTATTTGTTCATTGTTCTCAGAGGGAAGAGTTATTCATCTCTTCCTGCAGCATCTCTGCCAAGTGTCTCAGTACCGAGCTGGCCAGCAATACTGCCTGGCTGCTCATCTGATCCGTTAGGCCAAGAGAAAATGGTCTGCAAAGAGCAGACTTAACAGGTAAAAGCAGTACCTTGAAAGCTCAGGAGACTGACTGAAGGTCATGGAACCTCCTGTTTCTACCTTGTTAGCCCATGGTACTAACCAGATATGATATTTGTCACAAAAATTTTCAGTGGCATTAATGGGATGATATTCTATAGCTTTTCTTTTTTAGGAAAACCACTGCTACCCTGGCAGCTTCTTTTGTTGTCTGTCTCAGAATAAATGCTGAGGTCTGCGTGATCTAGTGACACTTTTCTCCACAGAACTTGTCTTGCTGAACATGGTCTGAGACACGCCATCACCCAACAAACTTTGTTCATGCTGTCTGTGTGGCACCATTGCCACGGACAGAGAAATTCTAACCTCTACAGATGTTGAATTCATGATGTCTGAACAGCTTGTGTTCTTTGACTGTCCATTAGTGTGCTGCAAAGCTAATTTCTAACTGCCATATGAATAGAAGTAAAGGGAAAAAATGAGACAGTACATCTAATACTTTCTCCAGTGCAAGTTAAAACTGCACCTTACAACACTTCAATGTCTTGGTTCATTTAGTCATATCAACTTAGCAGACAAATCACTACCTTGAAACAGTCCCTTAAGGGCAAAAGAGACTATCCCTATCTGTCAGGGGTAATGATTATGAGATAAACCTGAAGTCAGACCCTCAAACTACTGAAAGCCTCTCTAGTACCTGCTGCGCATCACACCCACTCTGACTAGAAGCAGAGGATTCATGTTCTGAACCTCCCATACACCTTGCAGCACAGCATTGCTGGTTTTAGGTACATCTGCCACTTGAGAAGACAGCAAACAAAAACATCATCCTTTCTCTGAAATCTCCATCTACTGTAAAAACAAGACCTGAGGAAGATTTCCTAGCCTGGCCTCTGCCCAATGCTATGAACAACTGTGTGCCTGTAATATGACAGGACTTGTCAGCCACCAGGTCCCATGGAGGGCATTAAACTTGCCAAAATCGACAAAAATTAAGCAGAACAAGCTATTAAGGACAACTAATCACACAAACAGGGATTTTCTAAGATTCAGGCTTTCATAGGTGATGTAATCTCCCTCCTCTCCATTGTCAAATGAAAGGCTTGTGAGACCATATCAGGGCCATTGTCCAACTGCTATTCCCTCCAGTTACTCCATCACATGGAGTTCATGTCCTCATTCACAAAACTGCTCCTCTTTGACCATCAAGGTGGACCTGCCACACAGAGCCTGATTTTGCTCCTCACTGCCTTGGCTGACAAGGCACATATCCTTCAGTTAGTGCTCACGAGCTGCCAGGAACATCTTCAAGCTCCACAGGAAATCATGCCAGTGTCCTCCTTGGTTGGTCCTGCATAGCCATCTTCTGTTCTTCCAAGAGAACCGCTCCTCAGGGATGACAGTGACACATGGCCTTGGTGCAGATGGTAGAGCTGCTACCCTGACAAGCTGCCAGGTACCTTCGTGCTTTGTTTGCTAATCTAACTTTTTATTTCATTTCCAACAAGGCAAAATGTCAGGCACTCTTGTTGTAGTCCTTTCTTTGGTTCTCGTTTCTTGGCATACAGTTCTTGTGGAACTATTTCAGGGTTAATGGACATTGGTCCAGGGCACTTACTAGATGTTGGCAGGAACGTTTTTGTCCTTTTTCTTCGACTTGTGATTCTGGTAAAGCATGGAAAAATTCACTATGATATCATCGGAATTGAATCTGTGAGGGTTCTTTCATTTTGTTTAACAAAGTCTTCACTCCTAGTACTGATTTTCTGTTAACCTGTTTGATAAGGTGTATTAAAAATTTTGCATGCTGTGTTTAATATAACAAAACCCGCCAAGATTCATTGTCTTATAACTCACCTAGAATACTTGGGTAGGAAAACTGGAATTTATGAGATGTTGCTTTCTTGTTACTCTGTGTACTATGCAGAAGTTCATCTAAATGTGATACTTTCATTGAAGTACTCTGTCAACAAGATTCCTCATTAAGAAACTGCATCCCAAATGTAGATCAAGCACAGACAAGAACCCTAGAATACAAGTTTCCTCTGCATATTGATTCTGGCATTTAGGGCAGTTTCTAACCTGGATCAGATAGAACTTCAAAGTCCTATTCACTTCTCCAGGATCACATAGAATGTTGCTACCACATTTCCAACTCAGTATGCACGTTAATTGGGAGTAGCTATTTCCCTCTCCCAGTAATACACAGATGTTATCTATCACTTTATTTTGAAAAGTAAGTTTCACCAGACCCATAAACAGCTTCCTGGTTTTTGCCATATCAAGGCCATTCCTCATTTAACAGAGAGGAGAACCTCACCTGGTCCAGTTTCACTGCAGTGACATTTCCTCACTTTCACCTAGGATCATTTAAGCTAGCAACACCAGTATCTGGCCAGTTCAGCTCTTCCAGGGCAGTTAACTTACATGGGTGTGCAACACACAGCCAGTCTTTGCATCAGAAGGATAATCACACACAACACATGCTTTCCTAGCACCAACTCTGCATACAGCAAAGCATACCTTTGTGCTTCTACACCATAAAAGACAGATGGCATTTTTGCCCCAGATTTCATTAACTTATTATGGATTAATGTAAGGCACACTACAGATCTGATAAGAGGAGGACCTTCACTTCTGGGTGCGTATCACAACATCTCTTATGTTCCTACCCTACAGCAAACTCCGCTCACTAGCTCTTGGGTTAAACATTCTTGGCTTCTGCCATTGTCCCTCAGCTCACCGGTGTGCATGACAAGACAGAGTCCTCAAATCCTTAATTCAGCCCCACTTCACCAGTGCACAAGGCTGGAGTCATTTGGCTGCACAGGAAGTCTGCAACTCAACAAGAAACGGGATTTTCATCAAATGCACTAAATGCTTTTCTCTGTCCTGGGAGCCAATGACTCCAACAGACAAGCCAGTTTGGCGCAGATATGGTAGTACGTCACTCAGATGGGCCCACAATGATGACAAACAAAAAGATGTGAGGCAGGTGGGAGATGCAAGAAACACTGACTTTGGGGCTTAGAGAGGTGAGAGAAGAAAGAGAAGGTTGGTTTGAAAGGACATGAAAAAGGAATGGAAAGGAAACAAAAGAAGGAATGGCAAAGAAAAGAGCTTGGTCAAAAATAAGATATAGGAGGGAAGAGTAACTATAGAGTGGAGATTTTTTATTTTAATCAAGAAAAGAGGTCAACTCCTAAAGGGATGGAACTATGATAAATATTTCTCATAAGAAACAGCATCCAGGCAGAGAGACTGAAGGAAAAAGAAAAAAAAGAGACAGACACAGACATGCAAAGAAAACTCAGGTGTCAGGGCCTAATCACAGCAGTAAGAAACAGACAATGACTTGACAGAGGAAGAGCATGAACCGAAAGAAAGAGTTACTGTATTTATTGAAATGGTGACTACTTTTCCTCACTTATGCACATCTATTCCAAACCTGTTGAAGGATGCAGCCATGACATTACTAACAACCTTTTTTGTGAGCAAATATGGCACTAACTAGACAGAAACAAATATCTTTCAGCTTTCAACGTGCACCCAGGGAATATCTGCATATCAAAACTAGCAGAAGAGACATTAATAAATCATCATAACATGCTCCCACAAAGATTGGTACCTATCAGAACTAATCTGTGTATGCAGAGAAAGCATTTCATGCTATTAAGTTTACAGCCTCAATGTGCTCATTGGAAAGTCTTCACTCAGTCCTGAAGAGCCTGAAATTACAGATTTATAAACCTTGTATAAACTTAGTCCCTTCCAAGCTGTCTCTTCCTTTTCCTTAAAAGGTACTATGAAACTAGACCAGTGCTTTTAAAACTAGGAGCCTGGCTTTTCTGAGAAGTCTCCAATCTCCTCTGAACAATATGCAAAGCAAACTCAGGGAGGGAACATGAGAAAAAAGAGAAGTCTTCTTTCTTCCTTTTTTTTTTTTTGCCTAAGACTCACCAAAACAAGAGTCTAGTATTGAATATTCAGTGCTGAATACTAACTGCTCAATAGACGGTCTGTTTGCAGAGCTCAAAGTGGAAATGACCCAGCAAGGAGGAGAGGTGAACACTCTGCTCCATCCATGTGATTAAACCACTCTTTAAATGCAGTCCTCCCCAGTTCTCCCCACCTCTTTACAATGGAGGCCATTTGCTATCCCTACCACAACTCATTTAAAAAAAAAAAAATGTTTGCATTAGAGGGGCCCCTACATCAGTATTGTCCTTGTAACTCTGTGTTTAAGAGAGGAATGTGAGCTCCAATGTTGGAAAATCTGTGCAAGCCAGTCAGCTCGACCAGTGGGATCTGTCATTGCCACCGCTTGGGAATAAGGAAGCTGGGTGTCCCAGCCCTCAGCCTGCACAAGGCATGGAGTAAGCCTCACCCAGCAGCTGCCTTGTTCTGCTGTAGACCTCAGAGGTCTCTTAAGCTCTGCTCTTCTGAGTTAGTGCATTACAGTGTCAGACTGTGGGCACCCAGGATCTCCATCTCACACACAGCACTGGGCACAGGTCCTCTCCTGCCAGCTCTGGGATACTGAGCATGTTGGCCAGCAAATCTCTGACCCACTGCTTGGCCAGGTCTGACATACAGAACCTCAGAGCCAAAGGGCTGTGCTGAGGTTCTGCAAAGAAGCCCATTCCCTCCAGCCACCACATGACCCCACACATAGCACTTGTGGAGCAGGATTCCACTTCTACATTTGCTTGCACCATGTTTTCTTACATTGTCTATCAGGTCACTGTCACCTTCAGGACCAGCTGGGAATTTTTGTTTCCCCATGTTGTTTAAGTTTTGTAGAGGGTAGAGGAACAGCAAGGATTTTACTTTCCTCTGAGCATCAGAGATGAGAACAGCCAAGAGCATAGTACCTACAAGGTATGCTGCAGAAGCTAACAGCATTAAATACTCATTTGCTTAATTAGGACATCCAGCCACATGTTCATCGTTAAACTGAATGTCAGATAAGATGGAAAACACACAAGTCAGGTTGTAGAGGATTTTATTCTTTTTTCTCCGTCGAAGGATAGGATTAAGTCTACTTCCTACGACTAACCACAAATTTTATTCAACAAGTGGCCTGTTTCTGCAGGATCCTAGAACATCAGGAAAACACACAGCCTTTCCTGCTTGGCCTCTGACAGACAGGAGCTTTTGATCTTTTGCAGTACGTTGCAGCTTGGTTACAGGGTGCTGAAAAGCAACATGGGTTGGGGAAAGGATGTTCTGTCAGGCCTTTCAAATTAGGTATGTATTGCTGTCACCATGGGGGAACCGAGCTGTGGGACACAGGTGGTTTCTCCCGGCACTGGATGACTGCTCATAAGATCCCACTTAGGAATTGGGATCCCCCTCCATACTGCCCTTCCTCAGCTGCAGCCAAAGTAGTTTTAGCACTTCTGATAGAGTTTAGCAATTAATAGGATTCTGGAAAAAATAAAATATTAACCCTTCTAGCATTGCATTTAGTGGTATTTGTATTTACCCCTACACTTGGCTTTTTTCATTACTTTTAAATTCCCCTTGCCACTACATTTCTGGTGTTATATTGCTCTACAAGTTTAGCACAACCAGATCTGGGTTTACACATCTATACAAGAACGGAAAGCTGATGCCTGTTTTGTTGATGTGGAGGTCTCATTTGCAAATTTATATTTGCATGCAAGACATTTTTCATGTGATGAGTTCTACTCAACTTAATGTGAACGTCCCCGAGTCTTGCACCAAGTAGCCAAATCAGTAAAAGTGGCTGCCCTAAAGGAAACACAATAGTCTGATAGTATTATTCTAAGGAGCAAAAGTTTAAAAAGACAAGAAAGAGGTGAGCAACAGCAAGCAGTTCTATTTCTAGTGACAGTGTTCTTTAAAAAGAAAAAAAAAAAAGCAACAATTCCTAACACTCAAAACTTGTAGTTCTTACTTCCAGGCAAATCTCTCTTTTTCTAGATAGAATCTCAGCAAACAAATCAAAACCCCTAGAGAAGAGGATTTTGTGTTTTGAAGTGTTTGAGTCTATGCTTTGGGGTTCACAAGCACCCAGAGCTCTGGTGGGAAATTTCTCAGAGCAATGACCATAGCATCAGACTTCAGCAAGGCTAGAAATCCAATAAAATCCCCATGTACATCCTCAACCTGCTGCTCTGAAATTAATGCCTCAAATTCCCAGGGCTGTAAGTTTCAGGAACTTGCTTATTCAGAGAACATTTCAGTTATCTGAAATGTATTGTTTCCCATTACCATAATATTTGAGATTCTATGCAAAAACATTCAGGATAAGCTGCTAATTAATTGCAAACCCATCACTCATAGCTGTGAATCAGCTCCTTAGTTCCTCTAACAAATTCCATCATAGAGAAATTAAGTTCACTTACCAATAAAAGAAAACAAAGTGCTTAACTGTAGCTGAAGTGAAGAAAATTGAGACAGCGCTGAGCCCTGCATTGTAGTCTTGAGGCAATTTAAACTGCAGATGAGCTTTTTCTTCCTTAGTGCATACAGTGAGAGACAAGACTCTATTTAACTCTCTTCACTTTTCCTAATTGCAAATTTATCAGAAAGAGAGGAACAGCCAAAAGTATTTACCCCAATGCTTATTTACTTACAGAAACTGTAGTTCCTACAGAAAGACCCTGCCCCTGATTTAAGGCACCATTTCTAACGCTGCCCAGTATTTTATAGCTCATCAATTGCTCCTGCTGCAAACCTCCTGGGAGAAGATAAATGGGAAAGAAAACAGGCCAGGACAGCTAGTTATGCATGTAAAATAGCTGCAATTAAGTTATTACACTTTCCCAGCCGTTGGGAGGGATCATTATGAGCTAACCCTAGGCACCTGCCCTCTCCAAGCCACACACACGGGCTTCAACAGTTGCCTCCCGTGTGGAGCAGACATCGCAAGACAGGGGCCCATCTCTCATAGCAAATTCTATTACAGTTTTAAATACTCATAGAAACTCTCCAACACATATATACAGTTCTATACGACCTAAATGTGTGTGCAAATATGTTTTTAGTACAGACATACCCAAAAAAACCCTACAGAGACCTCCACTGGCTTAATCATCACCATGTTCTCTTCCTTCCTGCACTTGTTATCTATAGGATCGCTCAGCCATCAAATATCCTTTATGCAATCCATCTTCCTAACTAGAATGTTAGCAATCAAATCCCCTCGGCCGCTGGGGCGCTGGGCTCCAGCAGGGTGGGATCGTATGGGTTATTCATTTTCAGACACAATGAAACAAATAGAAAATCCAGCACAGATGCAGGGAAACGGACAAGTGGATGGACTTGGAAAATTCACAAACCTCACTGCTCACAGAATTGTGAGCTAATTATTTGGACTCAAATGTCACATCAAGTGTCCCCAAAGGACTGACCTTATATTTGTATTAGTTACATGACAGCCCACTGCTGCTCTAAAACTATTGTCACCAACCGTCAAGCCCCGGCTGTATTTAAGGCCACCTCTTCAATAGTCTTCATCTGAAGAGGTACTGATGTTTTATCACTGTGCGGTTTTCAGTGATTTCATGATTTCATCTTTATTTCTATACGTAGAATTTCACCGTAGCAAAATAGAGTCCCAGGGGAGGCTCCTCCTTATGGCTGTCCTAACTTGCAAGCCACTTGCAAATTAAGCTAGAAAAATGCACAGGTGTTTACACTTAGGGACGCTGCAGCTTTTACCGCTACACTAACCTCCTTCCTTGCCTGTACACTCTGATTCTGCACCAGTGGCAGAAAAATCACCTTATTTTCTAAAAGCAGCCAAGCCAATGACCCTGATTACTGTGCCAGTGACTTTCTGTAGGACAGCTCTAACTCCCGTTACATATATCTTAGCACAAAATGGTCTCTTGTAATTTCAAGAAGATCTTTTGCTCAATAGATGTCTACTACCATAAAGGTGCAGCGGCGAGGGACCAACTGAGGCTACAGGTTTCTTTACAGTCTGAAGTTGAACCTGTCTGAATCCAGGGTCCCTTCTTTAATGAGGGTTTTACCTCAATAAAATCTTGAGGACTGTAAACTCTAAACCTTAACTTAAATAAATTAAATAGTTTCCTAGAGCTGTCTGGCCATTCTTATGCAAAAGCTAGCTTTAGTTTTTTTTTTTCCTTACATCCTTTTAAAGACTTTTTCCTTATTGCAGGTAAATAACAATTAAAAGTACCACAATTCCCCTTCCCTAAGTATTTTAGAATAAATGTGTTAGCAGAGAAATAAATCATAAAACAATTATTTTCTCTGAGTCAGATGTAGAAGATGAACTCCTTCATTCAAGGTGATTTTGATCAATTTACAAACCTCTAAAAGATTTCCCACAGATTTTACAAACTTCTAAAAAAAAAAACCACAAAGCCTCAGGAATGAAGACCTGATCCAGTGCTGGGACTTGCGTGTAGATTCCAGTTCTGCTGCTGCTTAAGGCAGAGGGAACTGCCAAGGATCAGGCCCTACTGTGCAAACATTGTCCACAAGAACTCCGCAGCCAGCAGGAAAGATAACATTTTTCTTGCCTTTTTTTTGTTATTGTTGTTGTTTTTGTTCCATTTCTTTCACGTACAAAATGGTATAAGACATGGAATTACATAAGACAAATCATCAGGTTCAATTATATAAAGGACCAGTGGTATTTCTTTTGCATGTCTGTATCCTATCGAATGTAGGTTTCAAAAGTATCATTGGATCATCTGAACTGCTCAGCAGTTTATAAACACAAATCCTAGAACAGTAAATAACTTTTTTTATTTACTGAAACAAAAGTAAATAAAGTTTTTGCTTGAGAATAAAAAGTACTCAAGAAAAGTGAGAAAAATAGCCAATAGCAAATTCCTCTTTATCTGTTAGCAAACTGTGTTGCAATAAGCAAAGGAAACAGTTTTCAGCAACAAAACCACTTATTTGGATAAAAAAAAAATAGAGACCTGGGATTTCACACTTCAGCGTTATACCTATGTTCTGAAATGTCACAACTGCTTTCCCAACTAGCAATCAAGTATTTATTATCAATATTAGCGATTTCATTAAGTGAAGTAGGATATGAAAGCCATTAGTTCTCCTCGATCCTTGCTTATATGCTAGATCCTTTTTTAAATGGCAAGCTCATAGAAAAGGTTGCCCACCACTGCCACAACACCCATATATTGGTAAGAATACAGACTGAAATCAGGCCACCACCACAACGTGTTCCTCCCAGGCACTGGAACCCGCTTTGCGTGGTTCACACAAACTGCTTTAGGGGCCTAATCCCAACGTCCTTGACAGCACTGAAAGGCTTTCTGCTGATTTTAATGGGGTCTGGACCGGCTCCTACGTCTCAGCTTCACGTCCCAAGGATCTCATCCATCTAGCGCTTTGAAACCAGCAGAGTTTTCGCCTGGCTCCAGCATTGAAGTAATGAGGAATATTTATTGAGTCACGCAGAAAAGTTGCACTCCAAGAAAGCGCCTCCATCTCCTTCGGCTCCTTCGCTCCCCGAAGCGGTGCGGCGGGGAGATTTCCCAGGGGTACGGCGGGGACGGGGAGGCTCGTAGCCCCCCGGGAAACTCCACGCCGCCCCTCGCCGCCGCAGGCTGGTCGGCACACGGCGGGGGAGAGCTTCTTCGGGGCCGCGGGGAGATGCCCGGCGCTTGGGCTAGGGCTCTCCCCCGTTCTCCGGGCTGCCAACCCGCGGTGCCGCCGCGGCCGCCCCATCCCGCCCCCGGGAGTGCACCCCCCGACGGCAGCGCCTGGAGCTCACCGTGCCGGTGTCACTAGGGGGGGCTGCGGCTGTGGAAACCCGTTATTAATACTCGGGATCTCCCGCAAAGTCTCCCCCCGCCCCGCCTCAGACGCACCCCCCTGGGGGTCCCCGGTTGCTGGCCCGCCCGGCCCCCAGCTCCCACCCCGCCGCCGCCATCCCTCGGGCCCCGGGAGAGGCCATGGGGTCTCGGTGCAGCGGTCTCCGGCCCCCCGGCAGGCTGCGGGCACAGAGGTGTGGGGGGAAGCCGGGCCAAGCGCAAGGCAGGTGGCGGCGGGCGCGCCCCTGCTAGCCCCAAAAGCCAGGCAAGGCACCCCCCGGGGAGACCCTTTTATGCCCCACAGCGAAGGGGCGGGCAAGCGAGCCCCCGGCGGGGGCTTCAAACTTCTCCCGGTGGCCCGCCGGCTCCCTGCCCGGCTGAGGGGAATTACGTGCTTTAGGAAACTACGCCCGGAGGCGGGCGGGAGCCTCACGGAGTTAACGGCGGCGGCGAAACGATGCAGGGAAAGATCCCGCAAACCATCCGAGATGACCCAGGGCTCCCCCCGCCCCGGGTGAGTGCCCCGCTCCCCGGTCGCGGGCCGGGTCCCGCCGGGCAGCGGGAGAGCCCCGAGGGCGGCTCCCGCCGGCGCTGCCGGTGCCGCCGCGCCGTGCCCGGGCCGGGCTGTCGGGGCCGGGCGCTGCCGCCTCTGCCCCGCCGCTCCCGGCCCCTGCGTTGGGCGGGGACCTGCTGGGTGGGGGGTTGTCCCGCTCAGGTTTAGGCTTGGTGACAGCCCCCGCGGGTCAGTGCCCAGGTTAGGGCACCATGAGCTGAACCCGGTGGAGGCACCCGGCACTGCTGGGGGAAGGGGAAAGAACCAAACTATTCCCCTGCCTTAAAATCGGAGCCCCGAGTGATTTATATATATATATATATATATATATATATACACACATATATACATATATATATATATTTATCCCGCTGCTTTAGGGAAAAACTGTTAAGGAGAAATTGAAACATGAGTGATTTTTTTCAATGAAGCCATATTTCTCCACAATGCAAAAGGATCTTTACATAACAACTGAAACTCGGGAGAAAAGCTAATTGGATTAAGTCCTCTGAAAGGGAGGTTAAGGTGTCTGAATGAGATAACTGCAAAGCTCCACTTTTCTTGCCATCTGTTTAGCAAGACTAAAGTGTTTTCTGATTAATATTATCTTAATCAATCATGCTGCCATTTATTATAACCATACTGAATTTAAGGAACAAATAGTACCGAGGCTCAGCCTGAGGATCGACGATTTTGAATGCAGGGATAGAAAACGCGGGGCTTTTTAAATTGTTATTATTTGGTTTGATTTTTTTTCTTTCCCTAAAGACCCGTTACCGTCGCCAACGAGAAGTTGTGAGCGGTGCCCTTAACTCCGTCTCGGCAGTGCCGCTAGGCAGAAGGACAACTTTCTTTTACACCCTAGTAACTCCCGCACACGCTCTAACCCCAACACAACGATTCCTTCCCCGCCGAGCACTTGTTCCCCGGAACAACCTCCCCCCGAGTTTTGTTCTGGTGCCCCGGGAGGAAAAGTGCCCCAAACCCGGCTGGTGTCGCCGGTGGCCGGCAAGGGGCCGAGTTCTCCCGGTGCCCCGAGCCCCTGCGCCGGGACCGCGGCAGGAGCAGCCGAACGAGGCCAGTCAACCTCCCCTTCTCTCTCTCTCTTTTTTTTTTTTTCCTTAATTGTTTGGTTTTAATCAATATTTAAATTTTACAATCGCTTTGGGGGCGAGGGGTGAGAAAACCCTTGGCTGGTTGGGGGCGGCGGGTAGGGAAGGGGCTCCGAGGCTGGGGCTGCCCTGCCCCGCCGCCCCTTGCCCCGTTTCCCCCTACCTTCCTCCGCCTCCCCTCGCACCGTCTACACCGGCACTGAGCCGACCGACCCCGGAGGTGCCGGGACGGAGCTGCGAGCGCCCCGGGGGAGCGCCGGGAGGCGGACCGCCGCGGCCGTCGGGAACCCGATTCCGCTGCGGGTACCGGCGGGGCTGGGGACAGCCCGCTCTCCGCTCCCCGGCCGCCTCGCCACCCTGCCGGCCGTCACGGCGGCTGCGGGAGGGGACGGGGCCGGGCGGGAGCGGGCAGCGAGGGAGATGTCCCCGGGCTGTGCCCTACCGACCCTGCCAGCTGTCCGCCCGGGAAATGCCTGGGCAGGGCGGGAGGGAGGGAGGGGACGAGCGGGTGTTTTCCGGTGCTAATAAAATAAATTAAAATGGCAAAGGTTGCTGTGGTGGCTGCCAGGCCCCCGTTGCGGGCGGGCGCGCTGGGGCCGCGCTCAGCGGTTACGGCCGGTGGAAACCGGGCTCGGTACGGCGGGGGGAGCTCGGGCAGAGCCGGCGGGAGAGAGCGAGGGAGAAGGCCCCGCGGTTTCGGCAGGCTGCTGGCTGACAGCCGCGGTGGGAAGAGAAGACCTAGGCCTGGGCCCTGCCCCCGGGGAAAGCCGGCGCCCCCCAGGCCGGGCCAGGCGCCGGAGGCGGCCGTCGGGGGTACGCGGGCACGGGCCGCGGCCCTCGGGAACCCGTCCCCCTTCGCCTCCCGCCGGGGCTGCTCCTCGTTGGCAGGGCTGCAGCCGCCCTTCTCCCGTTCCTTTACCGGACCGGCCGAGTCACCGTTTGGGGGTGCGGGGGGGAAGAGACCCACTCTGCCCTTCCCCAAACACCCTCCTCTCCAAAGCATTCCAGCCCCGGCTCTGCCTGCGGGACAAGACGACCTGGGTGCGGGGCTTGCTCTGAGAACAACCTGGGCGCTGGGCTCCCCCTAAACCCACCAACCATCTTCCCTAATAAACCTCGTTTTCTCACCCCTCTGAAAGGCTCCGCTCAAACCCGAGCGAGCTCCCTAAAGACGAGACGGGGAGCGGGAATGAGTTTGCCGGGCGGCAGCCCATGGGGGAGGAAAGGGGGGGGGGGGGGGGGGGGG
>JAOTQQ010000001.1:57755572-57771218 GCA_026546715.1 Gallinago undulata
CCCCCCCAACAAAAAGAAAGAAAAAGAAAGAAAAAGAAAGAAAAAGAAAGAAAGGAAAAAACCCACCCTCTGACCCTCTGCTCCATCGTATCAGCAAGTGCAACCGCAAGGCTCCAGCCGGGGGGCCAGAGCTCCTCCCCGCACCCCTCGCACCCCGCTTCCCCGCACACGGCCGGGCTCATTTGCCTGCGAGGCCGGTGCGACCGGCGGCTCCCCCCCCCCCGCCCCGTGTCCCCGCCGCCACGGTCAAGTTGAAAAGTCCTCCCCGGAGGGCAAGGGGAGCCCGGTGCCTGCGGGGGGGACAGGGGTGAGGGTAAACTTACCTGTGGAGTCCATATCGGGTTCCTCCAGCAACCCGCAATGCATGCTCTTCCCATGGACGGGACGGGAGCCCCAAGGTCCCGGGGTGCGGAGAGCCCCTGTCTCAGGGATGCGCGGGGAGAGGGAGCGGGGTGGCGGCGAGGGGGTGGGGAGGGAGGGCAGAGGCAGATAGTTGCGGGGGAAGAGGGGGAGGAAGAGCGCGGGAGAGAGGGACACTCCGTAATCCAGCAGGGCAAAGCCAGACCCGTCAAAATGTTTGCGGATGTTTCATGGGAAAAAGCATCATTTTATAGAAGCCCTGATGGGAGAAATGTCATTGATAGGCCAGCCAGCCTGATGAATGGCTGCTACTCAGATGGGGATGTGGCAAGGCTCAATGTGAAGCCCATTGTGATGCTGTTTTGAATAAGAAAAGCTTTCCTCCAAAAAGGGGGGCCTTAGATCTACGCAATCCCAACACTTCGACTTCCCTCTTCTATTAGAGCATTAGAAACGTTTTTTTTATTTAAAGTTCCAGCGGCCTTTCCACTCCTCCCTTCCCTCCCCCAGCCCCCACCCAACGTCTTTGGCTCATTACAGCCCGAGATCAAAATTGGCTTAGATCTTCAAACGGGCAGTAGGTTTGGGGTTGTGCTCTTTGGGGCTGCCGGGTGTGCGTGCAGCGCCGCCGAGCTCCCCTCCTCTTCCTCCTCCTCCTCCTTCTCCCGGTGGGCTCTGGGTTGGGATCCTTCGCGGGCACATGGCGTTGGAAGCTACACAGCTTCCCAAATATCTTGTAAGCTTAGTTTATTGTGGAGGGGGGGAGAAAGAAAAGAAAAAAAAAGAAGAAAAAACAAGGAAAGGGCGATGTGTGTGGGTAAGGAAGGGGAGGGGGGTGAGGGTTGAGAGAAGTTGCCAGTGCTTCGGCGAGCGGTACCGGAGTTGCAGATCTGCGGCAGCGACCCCCGCCCATCTCCCCGCCGCCCCGGCGAGTGGAGGGCACGGTGGGGTGGGGGTCGCCCCGCCACCGGCCTGTCTGCCCGCCGGGAGCGGCTGGCCCGGAGAGCTTTCCGTGGGACTTTGGGGCAAGCAGGGAGTGTCGGGGGAAGATCCCTATTACCAAGAGAAATGAAGAACCAAACGGGTGCCTTTTCAAACTCGTGTTCCCTTCCAGCTTTTACCCCGAGGATGCGAGGATCCTTTTTTTTTTTTTTTTTGGGGGGGGGGGGGTGGGGTGGGTTAGCACGTTGCCGGGGGAGAAGGGGGCCAGGACGGAGGCTGGAAAAAAGTTGCTTATTCTGCATGCGGCTGTATGCGCTGGAAGTGGAAGTAAAAGTGCAAAGCTAGGGCTCTGATAAAAGTGGCTGGTTTAGGGAAGGAAAAGCTGTGATTAGAATATGAATAGAGCTCCAGGAGAGGAAGAGAAAGGGGGATTATAGCTGAATTACTTTGACCATGGACAGAGCCAACGTTTTCCACTCTTCTCCCCCTCTCCCCTCCCTACACCCAGACTGCCCCCCTTCCCTCTCCCTCTCGGGGGAAAAAAAAAAAAAGAAAGTAGAAAAAAAGAAAGGCACCAACCCCACACAGCAAAACAAGCGGCGAGGTTGCTAAAGAGGAAACCCAGCGCTTCGCAGTGCCCTCGCATCCCCCGGCGGGCCGGCAGCGGGAGGGCCGGCGGGGCTCCCCGCACCTCGGCCCCAGCGGGACAGGGCTGGGTGGACGGTGCAACTCCCCCCCACCCAGTTCCAGTTTTGGCGCCGGGAGCCCCGTGTGCCTGAAGAGGGGACCGGTAAAAGTAATGCCGGGGTGAGACAGCGCAAAAAGCGACTCGGCGGCGACTGCAAAGCGCTTGCTGAAGCGGCAGGGGACCCGGCCGGAGGGAGCGAGGCCCGGGGAGGTGGACGCTTCGCCTCCCTCTCCCCCCGCAAAACCAGCCCCGACCCCAAAGCAAGGGCAGCGTTCCTTCCCGACTGCCATGGCTTTCCCACCGGGGAAAGTCGCGTCCTTCTCTTCCCTCCGTCACCCCCTGTGCTGTCGGGCTGGCGCTGCTCCAGCCTGCACCGCACCGGGGCCCCGACGGGGCGGGCACCCCCGGGCCCTGTGGCCGCCACCGCGCCTGCTGCCGTCGCCGGCCTCCGCCCCAGGCCCGCTCGCCCCCGACCCCGGCCTTCTCCGCCTGCGCCTCCTCGGGCCTCCCCCGGCCACCCACCCGGCGGCGGGATGCCCGGCCTCCCCCCCAGCCGTTAGCAGCCCTGTCAGGGGCACCCCCGTTCTGTCGGTGAGGGAAATGGGCTCTGCTCCGCCACCAAACGCCCCTGGGGGCAGTGGTGTGGGGGTGTACGTGGGTATTTTTGCTCACCAACACCAAAACAGGATCCTTTCCCCCACAAACCGGGGTCCTTCCTCCCTCTTTTCTAAGTTTGGGGGTTTCTTCTTTCCTTTTCCCCTAAGGTTTTACTGTGGCATGGCACAAGGCCTGAGGGAGCCTATGAGGTGAGGGCCCCTCGAGGCTGGCCTGCCCTTTTCAGGGTAAGGACAAGGCCCTGCTGCGAAGCAGAAGCTCCTCCAAAACACAATGGACATTTTTGGCCTTGAGCAGGGCCCATCTCCATGGCCTTTAACTTTGAAAAAATGGGAAATGCCGGCTGTGCCGCAGGGGAGCTGTCTCTAAGCAGGGAGGTTACCTCACGCTTCCAGCCATGCCCCTGGCTCTGCAGGTGGTTGCTGTCCTCTGCAGCCCGGCGGAGAGGCTGAGGCACCCAGACCTGGGCAAACACCAGCCCATGGGGACTGGCCCAGGCTCCCTCACGGGGGGGAGGTTTGCACTCACGCTGCAGGGGGCTGACTTCTGGAAGAGTTGTGAAGACCTACAGTGGCAGCTGGCAGGCCTCCGGGTCTCCTGCCTGTCGCAGGCGTTCTGCACTTGTGGAAAATAGGTCTTCACCAGTTTGAAGCATCAAGGGGTGGCTTCTGTGTTGTTAATGTCCTAGAGATACACAAAACAGAAATACAGGATATGTGAAGGTAGGGATATGTGCTTTCTAGGGTGCTGAGAAGGATGAGATTTAGCACAGCCTGGATGTTTAGAGGCTTGGGCTCTCCTTTGACATGATGCAAAGATGTACGTTTTCTATAGGTGATGATGCGTGGGCAGAATTGCCAGCAGCACTTCTGTTAGGCCAGAGGTACTTGTTGCAATCTGTTTGCTCCCTGCCTCTCCAGATTAGCTCCCGTCCTCTTCCCGTTGACCTCATCCCCTCCTCTGTGTCAGATCGCCTTGGTGTCCTTCCACGGCTCCATCATTGAGACTCGTTTGGGTTTTTGCTTACCTTTTTAAAAGCACCCTGTGCTTCTGGATATCCCATGTGACACTTGATAAAGTACTTTATTCTTCTGGAAGTGTGGAGCATCTCCTGCTGTGCTGCAGGTTGGCAGATGGAAGCACTGCAAGTCACAAGCCTTTTTTTTTTTTCAAAAAATAATGTAGACTGCAGGATTTGATTTGATCCAGAGCAAAGGGCAGGCCTCAGCAAGGATGCAAAAAGTATACCGTTGGGAATTTTCACTCCAGATTCTTGCCTACGCAGAATATCTACAACCCATAAAACAAACTATGCTGCATCAGATGATGTATATTTAGCGGAGAGGGACTCTGTTGCTGTTGTGAAATGAACAACGCCTTTATTGGGGAAAGATGAATACAAACTTGTGCTGGTGCAAGGAGAGAAGAGCAGGATCATCAAGGGAGCAGAAGACACATTCCAGACTGCATCCAAGCTGCCAAACAACTGGATGTGAAGCTGTCCTATCCTTTTAGATGACTAACTGATAATGAGTTTCTTTTGATAGCGGAGGCATGACAGTTCATATTAATTTAATGCCCCGATAATTTGAGCTCTCTCAAAAACATATTTCTATGACTGTCTTCTACTCTGCAGTTGATTGGACCAACAGGCTGTGGCCCCACAACCTTTTTTTTCCATATAAATCTGCTTATGCTTGTACTAGACTCCAAACATCAGTACTAAATATTTTGGTGGTAAACACCAAATTTTTTCAACCAAAGAAAATTGTCAGCAAAGGAACATAAAAAGTATAAATTGTTATTTATTAATTTAGCTAGAATATCCAAGGCAACTGTAGGCTGAAGTTGTAGAGCAGCTTTTCCACAGACTAGCAGGGACAAGAACCTGCATTAGGTGTAGCAAGGAGTATGAAGAGCTTGTGAATGGAGCCATGTAAAATGTTTATCTGCAACACTGGGGATCTGAGTTCAGGGACTCAAGGGTTCCTTTTGGATCTGACGTGTCTCTGCACAGACTGTAAGATTGCTGGCAGCAGCCAAATACACAGCGATACTTCATTATTTTAGCAATGGCTACAGTCTATGAACGGTTCCATATTTTTTTACTTGCCTAAGCTAGCAGCCTCTCCTCTCAGAATGAACCCACTCTTCTGTCCACCCTCCTTCCCAACTCTTCTATTCCTCTGTTTCTGCTGTCTTCACCTGCTGGGCAAATCCCATGGAAGATACAGAGAAGGAAATGGTTTCTCTATTGGCTTCTCTTTCCCACTTACTCATCTTTATTATCAGAACAGGAAATGTTAACTTTATTTTACATACATTAACACCCCATAGGAAGTCATACATGTAGGTGAAGGACAAGATATGGAGTAAGCTGACAGATGACTTCTGGAATCAACTCTGCGCATGTGCTTGGGGAGTGGGATGCTGACAGATGCAGGAACTGGAAGAACAACATCAAAAGGCTGCCTAGGTAAACACATGCACCGAATCCTTCAAAAGGCTTTAATTGACACAAGCACCGAGAGAAAGTGGCTACAGTAGGCACATATGCAGGTACCTGGCAGAAAATGAGTAGAAGAGCAGAGGCATACAAATGATGGATTGCACGTGCACCAGGCAGGGGGTACCTCCTTTCTAGTTTGAAAGAAAAGTAGCATGAATTGCAGCTGCCTTGCTGTAACTGTAGACTTGTCTGAAGCCAAGTTTTGTTGAAGATGAGCATAGGTCCACCTTAAAAGATTTTTTTTTTATTAATGCTCATGAAAGGAATTTTGCTCAGCTCCAGTTCTCAGGTTCATGGAGAAGCGCAGTGCCAGTGTTGCCAAAAGGGACCAGTGAAAATGCCTTGTTCACACTGGTCAACTTCAGCTTGCAGAGAGGAAGGGAATTCACTCTTTTGGGTAGTATCTGTCTAGAAGGAGCCCAGAAGAACCCCTGCCCTGAATGTTTGGCCTGGGAGACTCTTCCTGACTGTAGTAGGAGAAAAGGGCAAGCAGTCATTGATTTCTGAGCTTACACCAGATTTAGCTGGCTTTTGTTGTGTATGGCTGGTACTAGTTACCAGAGGATTTGTACTGTGTTGGAAGAAGAGCCAGCCCTAGAAGCTATTATAGACAACAGACACAGAAAAGATCCATTCCAGACTGCATCCAAGCTGCCGAACAACTGGATGTGAAACTGTCATATCCTTTTAGGTGACCGACTGATGAGTTTCTTTTGATCCACCTGGAGCATGGAGAATTACCTTCAGCACCTGCCTCCAACTGGCATGGTGACGCCTGAATGCAGGGTTAAGTTTCCAATTCACTGGGAGTTTAAGGGAAAACCAATTTCCATGATTAGAACATAATTTTATCAAGAAATTAGAAATTTGCTGTTTAGCACATTGATTTCTTTTCTTCGTTTTTGAGTAATTTTTTCTGTTTATAATGTTTTTCTGTTAAGTTTGAGTGCCCAATAACTACCATGCACCACCTGGAATGGTAAAGCACATGCACAGGTTAAGTAGCTCCCCAAAATTCATGCCAATGAAAGACAAAGGCTCTGCTGCAGTTAGCAGTGGGGAATTGCTTTTGGTTTGGAACTACCATGCTGTTTATATGCTGGCTGGAAGGAGGGGACAAGGACATGCACAGTGATGCTATTGGAAAAAAAAAAAAGGTCATTGGCACCACCTCAGAGGTACCTGCCTCAGGAAATGCACAAATAAAGGGGTCATTGTAATTAGGAGAAATATATAGTTGTTTTTTTTTTTTTTTACCCAGCAGCAAGATGCAAAGAGCAATGGGCTGCACACAGTCTCAGAAGAATTTTTCAGGAGATGGTACAAAATCTCAAGTCCATTCACAGGGTATCCAACAGAAATCTTTGCTGTTGTCTTTGAGACAGGAATAAAATCACTTTTTAAAAATTCGAACTGCAAAAAATCTCTGTATGGGCTCTGACCTGGGTTTGGAGAATTTGACTGAGAGCTCTGGTGTTCTGGGATGTGTGTTCACAGGTATAGAAGGCAGAGATGGTGCATTTACCTCCTGGGTCCATACAGTGAGTTCTTAAAGTATTGTTAAGAGGCAAAACTGTTCCACTGTCCGATTCATGCAGTCTTTGCTACTTGGAAAAAGAGAATCTGACCAAGGCCATGTACACAGGGCAGAGTAAGGTTGATGAAGTAGCCAGTCCTTAACTCCGGCACCTCTCTACCACTTCCCAAAGAAATTGCTGCCCCACTGAAACTGGTGGGTCCAGGCTGAGATGGAAACATTTCCAGAGAAGGATGGACCGAAGTCAGAACGTGGGTTCAAACGTGTTCAAGTTTCTAACAGCATTTAGGTGTAAAACGTGGATCCATTTTCTGGGCTTCTGAGCCTTAGACACAGAAACTGGAATCCAGATCTTCACCGTGCCTTGCACACATTAAGCCTCCCAGCACTGGTCCAGATAATAGCAAAGAGTCACCATCTGGCTGGATTTTACGGTTTGATGAAGTGCTCAGTTTTAAGGCAAGCACGTGTCTGGCACCTGGGGACTGAGGAGTCCTGATCCCAGTTCTGGCACAGTCTTTCTGTGGCCCTGGGCAAGTCACGTCCTCTTCGGAGGAGGGAATTCATCAAGTGCCCCATGGCCCTGCTGAATCGGCAATGGGCTGTAAAACAATCCTCAGTTCCAACTGGAGGAGAGGCCGGCTGGAGGGGCCTCTTGCAGCGCTGAGCCAGCTCTGTGACATGGCCCTGAGATGCTTGTGCTGGGACATGGCTGAGGAGCTCCCCACGCTGCTCCTGTGGGTCACTGTGGCAGGGCTGCTAGCCAGGGAAGTAGTTTCAGGGCTAGTCCTCCCTCAAGCTAGGGCCATCCTGGCCCTCAAGAGCCTTGACACAGAGAAAGTCTGAAAAACAGACACGTTTTCAGCCCGTCTAGTTTAGTTTTGCAGCGTCACGATTCCTACTGATTCCTAGCTAATTCTTACCATCAGACTTTACAGGTGTGTTCCCAGCAGGGCTTGCAAACCCATTTTCCAATGCGCAGCGCTATTCATTAGTTTGCCACTGGTTATCACTAACTATCTTCAGTCTTTTTAGGCTTTTATTTACGATGTACTCCCATTGTGCCACAGATAATTTTCTATTTACCATCAGAAAACCGGAGAAGAGACAGACGGTAATTTCTCATCATCATGGTTCTATGTTTTTCATTGATTTTCCTCCCTGTTTAAGCAACAATAAGTAGGGAGTCCAAAGAATTAAAAGCTCTCTTTACATTGAAGCTTCTTTGTAAGCAGAACTCTTAACGAGATATGGGTATTACAAACAAAACCAATTGTGCTTAGTGGGAGCTCTTTACTTTCCACATCTTAAAATTATTAAATCTCGGTATGCCTATATTTCATGCTATATCCTCTTTGAATGCCAAAATTGCCCAGCCTGGTTTCATTTTTCTTTATTGTTCAGTTTTCTAGTATCTATGTTTGGAAACATTTACCTTAAAAAACAAAAAAAAAAACCCCAAAACCAAACTTGTAAGGGTTATGTAAATGACTCGAAGTGAGGCTGTTATTCTCCAAACAAGTGACTGACCTTTCCCACAGTTCCAGAACAGGCTCAAAGACTCGTGCTCTCCTCTGCCCCACAGCACCCTGCAGCCCAGCTCCGGCTTGATTCTGTTTCTCCCAACAGAACAGTAGAGCTGGACATGTCTAGTGTTGGAAAGGGGTAGCTTTTACTTAATATCTTTGTTTTGCAGCGAAATAATAGACTTGATTACTGAATTCTAGGTCTGTAAATGCTTCCACCTTTTAATAGCAATTAATCATTTATCTGCCAAGTAAATGGTCACTTAAACATACCGTATGAACTTAGATATGTCTTCCAACAGCAGCACACACCTCTAGCTTGTCTCAGAAAGTGGGACTAATGCTAGTGACCTTCATGCTGAATACCATTTCTAGAAAGCCTCTCCTGGACACAAAACACATGAGATAAAGGAGTTGCAATGGAATGAAAACTTTACAGCAGTTCTTATAGGCATAGCTCCTTGTGCTAAAGCCTTAATATTTTGTCAAGCGTTCTTCAGAATATTATATCTCTTTCAGCAATTAGACAAAGAGTCATGGAGGGGTTGATCTGGGCAAGTCTAGTCACAGCAGTACAGCTGTTAGCTGACATGAGACCTCTTTGTGAAGGCATTCACTGTATAAAAAGGGGGGGAGGGGAGGCTGGCTGGGAAGATAATTCAAAGGGTTGCAAAGATGAGGCTCACCAGAGGAGAATAGCGTGACAGGTCTGGGGTTCTGAGAATGTATTTTACCTCCCTCAGTCCATGCACCATAATTTTTCCTGGCTGATATAGGATTCCTTCCTTGAATAGCCACTGTGACCAACTGTATTCCAGGAGTCCATAGCTGTTTATTGCGTTTCTGCTACTGGTTTTGTAATGTTTATTCCATTGCCAAGACATTACTTGAAAGTGTCTATATAATGGAATATAGGTAGCCTCTTAAAGAGGGGCAAAAAGTAAAAATTAGAGTTTCAACCCAGATCTGCACTCAAATAAGCCTCCGGTGTCTGCACAGGCTTAGGTTAGACAGCAATGATGTGTAAATTGAACTGATGTAGGCATCACCAGAATAGCTGACAGCGGGTGACCTTCACTGCTAGACTTGTCTAGCTGCTATGTTCTGCTGGATCCATCATTGCTAAGGCTGCCCCTTTCTTCCTAAACTTCAGCTATCGCAGAGGATCTCCTTCACCCTCACAAAACCTTTCATCCCCACGCTTTCATCAGCTTGAGGTAAATTAACTGCAAGGCTGCCCCTCAGGGTTGTACATAGACCCATTCTCTCAATAGGATTACTCATGTGCACACTCCTTTGCTCCTCCTCCATCTCTGCTGTGTCTGCTTAAATTTCCACATGTGTCATTGTACACATTGCTTAGTCTTTAATGTGCTGTAGCTCTGACCATCTGACCTAGGAGATCACACTAGCTAGCACGAACACCTTATCCTCAGTGTAGTTTCCTTGATCCAGGTTAAAACTCCCCCCCTTTCCCTCCCCAGCAGCCTGTAGCCTTTGAGGCTCACTCCCTCTGCTGGTCCACCCGAGCCTCAGTTTGGCAAACTCAGGGAGCAAAGCAAAGTTTATTAATTTGTTTGGGGCTTCTGGTTAACTTCTTCCTCCAGTTTGAGGCCATACATCACTCTCTTGTAACTCTTTGTAAATAACCCTGAGCCATTCAGATCCTGGTAGAGGTGCTTCCAGTGCTGTGTTGACATCTGTGTTGTCATTAGTCCAACTGCTGACTAATGAGAAGAAAAAAAAAAAGAGAAAGAAAGGAAAATCTATCCCTTTGGACTTCATTTGTAGGTCCAGACACAAAACTACTAGTTTAAGCATTTTGGAGAAGTTTACAAAGAAACCCTACTCAGGCTGAGGCTCACGTGTGCCTCTCAAGCAGCTCAGAGAACAGCAGCAACATGACTGCAAGAGCAGTGTCAGGATCAGCATGCACAATTCAGCCATGCGAGGAGCCAAAGAGCATCTCAGGACTTCCAGACCATAGGCAATGTTCTGCATCCTCCTTGATCCAGAGTGCTGCCTTTCTCTGAAGCACTTGAATACGTGCATACTTCATCCCTACCTCAGTGGGACTACTTTGCTTAAGAAGTTAACCACATGCTCTGACAAGCAAAGGCTCAGTGAGTGTAGGGTACTAAGTGACATCTAAAGCTCATCCACTGCTTTAATTTCAGGCTTTGGATCTCATGAAAAAATTCAGCTCTTCCCTTTCTAAATCCTTTCAGGTCACTCAAACCTGCTCCACTGTCAGTGGAGGATTTCTTTTCTTCATAGTTCTTTGATTTTGAACAAAGAACTTTACAAAAAAAGTTCTGAAGTCCTAGGACAGCACAGTATACATCAGTACCTAGTGTTTGCAGCTCGTCTTTTCATGGCTTTGGCCAGTGTATTATTAAATCTACTACACTCAGTAGGAATTGAATGGATACCTGTAAGCTGTATCATGCACTTGCTGATACAATTCACCTTCGTTGAACTTCATGGCAACTCCATACATTTAGCTTAAAGCCAATTGAGTATATAATTGCACTATTGCTTCCACATAAATCCATCTGCATATTGAAACCCTCCTCAAAATGTCTCATTTCAAGTTCTCGATAAAGCAGTTTAATTTCTCTAAGCCTGATGCTACTTAAAATTTTAATGCTTTTACAAAATGCTTTAGGAATAGGAAAATGGTTTAGATGTTATATGAAGGTGTTACTGTCCTTCCACAACCATCAACGCATATTCAGGCAGTATTATTTAAAGCATTTATTAGTCTTTCATATTACACTGGTCCAGAAAACATTTTTAACCTCTCTGAATAAGATGTTCATTTAGCTCAGCTCAAGCCCTCACCCAGCAAAGCACTTTTCAAAACCAAGCATGGGATTGCTTGAAATGATGCAAGTTCTTTGCTGGATCATGGCCTTATTGAACAATTCCCTTATGTCCTGTTCACTCAGACTGATCAAGGCTTCCAGAACTTCTCCTCGTATATTCTATTGACAGAGTCTTCCCTGTCAACTTAAAAACAGGTAGTATATGTCAGAAAGATTTCTTACACTGTCTCGCACCTCCCTTCTACCCACTCAGGTTTTAGAGTTATTCCTGCTCACCAAAAAAATCCTCCCATTATATATGTTGGATTTCAATTTCTCTAAAGTACTTTTTTCCTCATCTTTTTCATTCATTGTACTTAGCTAGTTTTAGCCTAGGTATGATGTTCATTGACTGCAGTTCTTGGAATAAGAGTTTACAGGCATAAGGTATGCGCAGAGAAGACACGTGACATGATGACTTGCAGTAGTGGCACCTAGGGAAACAAACAAAAAGAAAGTCAGAGTTGGTGCATAAATGAAGCTCTGCAGAAAAAAACAACAGTTGCCACTATCCACTGGTTTCTTTGTTCACCTGCATTTAAACACTGGGCTCAGTCCTAAAAAGAGCAAAGTGCTCAAAACACATTTTAGCGCATAAGACGGTAGTAACTTTATGCCTTTAAATAATCAGACTGAAGTCAGTAGAAGCTTAATGTTAAACCTACACTTTTCTTGGAAGAGAATCACAATGGTCAGTAGACAACAGGACTGACTTCTTCATCACTCACAACTGCCAACACAAATTCAGCAGTGTGTAATGAGAGAAAGAAGGTGAAGCATTTCTGAAAACATGGTTAATGGTCTAGTTTTTCTCTTAAATATATATGTCATAAAAAAGAGGCAGGAAGAAAGCAGGTTCACACTTAGGTTTTTTCCTCATAACACAATTTCACCCTATGATGTCTCAAATCAATTAATATTCCAGAAAAGAGGCATCTCTTATATCTCTTTGTGCAAGCAGGCGAAGCTTTGGTCAAGATGAGAAATGCATATTCTTTTAATGCATATTCTTTGCATTCTTTTACTCAAGTAATGATCTTAAAATTCCAGAGGAAAGTGGTATTTTATCATACAGACACAGCTTTGACCATATAAGGAATATATAGGCTAGTAACTCAGCCATACTTCCAGTATTGGGACGCAAATTCAGTGGGGGTAGCAACTGCTTAAATTATTTCATTTCATACTCTGTGTACACACAAATAAAATATAATAAAATAAAATAAATTGTTCTTATAAATATCAGTTTCTAACTTCCCTATTTCCTCATTTTCCTGTATATGCTATCTTCTGGTTTTGGAGAGTTGAGAAAGCCAGGCCTTTGAGAACACAGATTGACTCAGCACTTCCTAATGGTCTAACAAAGCCTTTTTTTTTTTTTTGTTTTTTTTTTTTATTCTTGTGTGTTTAAAATTTATATTTATGGCATAAAGTAATAAAACTCTGAATATACAATTAAGGAAGAATTAGCAAAATTCCTACATGTTTCTGTGGTACAGAATGAGGCTGAAAGTCAACATCTACAATAAAGCCAAATCCTTAGTCACTTGTTTAAGTTACCAGTGAACTTGACCTAGGTCATGTGGAAGTCAATGGGGACAGGTCCAATAAAGTTGGTTCTTCGTTATGAGAATTGGCATTAGTCTTTCAGTCACTTCCTCAGACTCTGCTATTTCTCTTTTACAGACATACTTAAAGAGCATATCAAAGAGCTGGTTATTTTTCAAGAAAAAGGTGGTTGCCTTGACCTCCACATGCTCCATCCTTGGGGTATTCATTTATTTATTTTTTCAAACCAAGAAAGCTTTCAACTAATGGTACAGAAGCCTTAATTGCATTTCTGCAGTTCATGATGAGGAACGAAGCTTCACTTACTCCAGTAACTGCTTTGGCTTTTTCTAAATCTGACGATAGGCAACAAGAAGGTAAGAGGATGAACTAGGTATTTCCTTGGAACAGGCTTCTCCTGTAGACACTGTAGAGTGAGCACGCCTTTAGGACAGAACAGACATCAGGTGCAGGTTTAGAACTACTCTCCTAGTCCAAATTTACAGGGAAAAGTGCATTTTTATGGTGGGAGGAAGTGACCAAAACAGAAGCCAATGATAACGTACCAAGTAATTGCTCTCAATAGGAGAAGCCTTGCAAGCCCTGGAAGCTGATGAGGCAAGACTTTTCTTCTATGAGCAGATGTCTGGCATCTGATTACATCTGATTACCAGGGACTGAGGAGCAGAGATCCCTCACTACACCCAGGCCCAAAGCTACACCATTCTGGGCCTGCTTTGTACTTGGATGGGGATCATCCTGAAAGGTTAAGGTGCAGGAAGCACAAAGCTCTGTCAAATGGAGGTCACAGAAAGTACTTGAAAGACCATTTGGTACAAGAACTGATACTAAACTGGACAGGAAAAGGCAACTGTCAAGGCTGAATCTGGAGCAGAAACAAATTTTTTCTTCAGGTAGATTTTAAAATGCTCAGACTCTAGGGATCGGAGTAACTTTTCATCTTATCATCAAAAAAGGACCTGATTCTGCTCATTGCATTCAGTGGAGTCCTGTCCCTGAGCACCAGTACAACTGCAAAGCTGGAAAATTTGCACAACACTGGTACATCACAGTATGTTCCTAGTGTTTGGGGGGGGGGGGAGGGTTTGTTGTTGTTTTAGTTGGGTTTTTTGTGGTTTTTTGTTTGTTTGTTATTTTAACAGGGACAAATCAGTCTCCTCCCCCAGCAAAAGTACCAATTCAGGCCCCAACAGTGATCTGCTGTTACTGCCTTGCAGAAAAACATACCCAGTGGCTAGTCCTTGTCTGGGAAGAAGGGCTCGTCTTTCTTAAGGCAAGTGTCCTTAATGGTAGGCACCAAACAATATGTTTCTAAAAGGTCTCTTGCAGCAACTTCTTATTAATGCCAGAACCACTGAAAAGGCCTGTTTGGAAGTTTCTCTTAATGACTTGGTCTCTACTGGGATGCTCATTATTGGGCCACTTGCTTCAGGAACTGGTAGATACAGCATAACATTTAGCAGAAACTACCTCTTAGTGATTTCTCTCACACATCACACAGATTTTCACACAATCAGACTGCAAGAATGTCTGGCTCTATCTGAGACAGTAGTTTCTTTCACAGTTATTTACAAAGAGTTACTAAGCTTTGTTACAAGCTTAAAAATATGAAATATAGTAACAACAACTTAAAAATAAAATCCAATACTATTTTTGAAGTTCAAATTCCTAATTTTCTTCAAGGTGTCCTCTGAAAATCTTCAAGGACTGCTCTGAAAGCCAAGGTCTTATAAAAAAAATAATAATTGAGCTACATCTGCATGTGAGTTTTTTAAGGCAGTGCTTTACACAGTTAGAAGTGGTTGGTTGGTTGACTTATGGCATGCCCTTCCGTTTCAATTTCCTTTAAGTGTTATTTGCATTACAGTAGTTTTAAGCGACAAGTTTTAAGAGAAAAAGGCCTCACTTGCTACACGCAGTGTACAACACTTGAGAAAAACAGGACTCAAAAATCCCACACAGAAGCCACTAGGACAATGCCCAACGAAAAATCACCAACCACAACAGGATGCACGGAGTATGCCTTGTCTCTCCTCTGGATTTCACATGTGTTTACCTACCTCTGAATGAGTTTCTGCTCCACAAGGAGCAGAACTGCTGCTGCTCTTAGCACCAAAGTGGTGCTTGGTTTCTGGCCAGAAGCCAGACACATGTTTCAGAAGAAAGGCCTGACCAAGGGCAGAAATGGTAGCTGTCACTTTTACAAATCTACAAACTGAGAACACACCTTTTCTACTTCATCATATCATGGGAAAAAAAAGAAAAATCACTATCAATCATTGAAGTGAATAAAGTTCAATTTCCTGCCTTTCCCAATAGATTAATATTGATACCCAAGATGTGGCAAGTTTCCAACAATGTTCTTTTGAGATATTTGGAAATTAATCCTTCTCCTCCTCCTTCCAACTCCCCATCTTCACCCAACATGAAAATTAGAGTAACTTGTAACTTGAGCTTCCACGGTATATTTTTTCCTCCCTTAATCATGGAATTGGTCACCTGTTTTCAGGAAACTTGCAAGACTGTTTCATGTCCTTGCTTACTGCAGGGGGGCATTGGACTAGATGACCTCATAGACTCATAGAATCATAGAATTGTCTAGGTTGGACCTTTAAGATAATCTACTCCAACCATCAACTCTGATTAAAAAAAATATCACTATACCATGCCTCTAAACACTATGTCTACCCGTCTTTTAAATACCTCCAGGGATGGTTCCTCAACCACTTCCTGGGTAGCCCATTCCAATGCTTAATAACCCTTTTAGTGTAACAAGATTTTTCCTAATATCTAATCTGAACCTCCCCTGGCGCAACTTGAGGCCATTTCCTCTTGTCCTATTGCCTGTGACTTGTGAGAAGAGACTGACCTCTGCCTCGCTACAGCCTCCTTTCAGGCAGTTGTAGGGAGGGATAAGGTCTCCCCTCGGCCTCCTTTTCTCCAGGCTGAACAACCCCAGCTCCCTCAGCCTCTCCTCATAAGACTTATTCTCCAGACCTCTCACCAGCTTCATTGTCTTCCTCTGGACCTGCT
>JAOTQQ010000001.1:57771318-57787394 GCA_026546715.1 Gallinago undulata
GCTCCAGCACCTCAACGTCTTTTGTTGTTGTGGTAAGGGCCCCAAAACTGGACACAGTACTTAAGCAATAAAGTACAACCAGTGCTCAGTACAGGGGATTAAGGCCCCTTCCAAGTGAACACATTCTATGATTCTATGATCTCATAAACTCCTATTGGTCTCACAAATCTGTTTTTCTGCCTGGCTAAAAAAAAAACCAACAAGCTGAAGCAAAACATTTCCCTTACCTATAAAGAACATAAAAAGAAATTTTCCTGTCTTCTAATGAGAGTGGTGTATTGCCAGCATGCTACAGACCAACTTTAAATGTACCATCTCAAAATTACTGTAAAGACAGTTAGAGCAAAGCCTATAGTGTCACACATGGTGAGGTCCACATAGTTTTGCCATCCAGTTTTATGCTTCCCCTACATAGAAAACCAGTTTGTTTGCAGGAGACAAACTCAGTACTGCCCTAAGACACCGAGTAAGACAGCAAGACCATTAGCTAGCCTAGAGGTAAGTTCCTTATGGACAAGGCAGTTGGGCAGAAACCAGCTGAATTTCCAACCAGACAGCTGCTTGGCTCAGGCTACACCACTGGCACATTTGCCTGATGCTTTGAAGAAGAGCTCCTTGTTCTACAAGACCACGCAGGCATTTGGGAGAGGCACAGTCAAAGAAAGCAATATGTGCGCGATTATGAACTCCACAGTGAGAGAACAAGAAAGCGGGAGATTTTGCTTTCCTATCCTGTTCTTCTGTGCCCACTCTTTCTCTTCAGCCTTGTGAGGTTCAACATGTGATTGCACCAGGAAGATCTGTGAGTAGCCTAGCTAGTAATCTAATTTCTGAAGTCAGAAGAGTCAAGCATATTGACGCAGCTATTTTCCTCTTTTCAAAAAAGAGATGATATACAGGATTGGGTGTTTGCTAATCGCCTGCAAGGGTGGGAAGGAAGGCAGCAGACAAGAGTGAATGTAACCTTTCCCACAAGAATAGCTGGCTGTGAAAGACAATACCTGTGCTCCTACAACAGGAGAGCGCCTCAGCCCATTGACTGCACACTCACTTTAGTCCTAACTTCAACCAGACCATAACAAAGAACCATCCCCTGTCACCAATTTTCCAAATATCGATTTTGAATGTTGACACTGGTTTTGATTAAGGTGCATGGGACTGTTAATTGCTGTCTGTGAGCACTTTAAAACTGAGAAGTACTTAGTACTTCCAGGGGCAGGGTTCTGTTACATAGAGGCACATTTACCTGGTACCGCTTTGCTTTAGCAACCTGAGGTCACCAGGTTTTTTTAAAGTATGAAACATGTCACATGCACAAAGTGAGGAGGAGACACCATGGTTTATAAAAATCATTATAGTTAAACAACTTACCAGCCAGAGTACCCCAACAAGCCACACTGTCCACAAACATCCACTTCAAAGGCATCACTTGAAATCATCAGTCTCTCCAGTAAAAGCATGCTGGCTCCATAACCTATCAAACAATCCCGTTCCATCTCTCCAAGACGTAAACCACCGTCACGGGATCGACCTTCAGTGGGTTGCCTTTGAAATAAAGATTTGGAAAAAATGTAGTAAGTATTCCAGAATGTACATTCTACAACTCTAGGAATGCTTGTCTTCAAACTGTAGGAACTGTACAGGATCAACGGACAGCAGCATTCTGCAAACCAGAGTTACTGATCTTGCAAAGGAATCCATCTTTGCCCCTGCACTGGCTGTATGATGTAGTTCTGTGAATGGCAACTGCAGGGTCAGGCCATAACTCTACCTCATAGAATAGAGCTGAATAAGTGTAAATAAAAAGAGACCGAACAGTATCCAAGACAATCTGGAAACAGATTTGGTACTCCTTTTTGGTGAGACATTCATTATATTTTGTAGCTAACTAAATGAAACAATATTCAGCAACTAATGAATGAATCAGCAAACTAATGTTTCAGCTGAACTACAGATAAGACTAAATTCTTAAAATAAAACCATTTTTGATCTCAGAGAGAATACCAAAACAAAGCAGCAAACAAGTAGTACACATATTACTTACTTATTATTGAGATCCTACCTTTTTCTTTTTTTAAAGTAACACTAATCTACTTTACCTTTTTTATGTCTGACAGTTATTAGACTAATTTTCGTATTGTACAGGTTCCTGGTTTTCTAGTTCCTCAACACAAATCAAACTCTCACTTTTTTTGCCTGGAAAGACTTTCTGTCCTCATGGTGCTAGAGGAAAGTTTCGATAAAGCAGTGTAAGTATACACTAAAGATTTTGAGGAAAAAAGGCAAGGTACAATATATTATTTAACATTATGACTGTAAAAGCCTTTTTTTTTGTTGTTGGACAGTCAAAATTTAACCTTTTGTTTGTCATACTGAAATTTCATACAGTATCAGTTCTATTCTCATGTACTCGCACAATGTTGTAGTATTTAGGTTGCAAATACTAGAGTGAACTATGAAGCAAAAATAATCTTAAATTCCTGAAGCGCTAATATATTGCATGCACTTTATTAACTATTTCCATCTTGGTATATTCCCTGAAACATGACAACAAAGACAAGGAATTAGAAAAATGTTATTTGCAATCATAAGAGGCTTCACTGCTCAGTGAAACACCATGTTTATGTACTGTTTCTGATACCTGCAGTAGTGTAATCCACCTAGAATATCCAAGGACAGATCTCCTAACTTTTGGAGTGTATTTGTTTATATTATTTCAAACAACCATATTTAGCATGTTAAGCATGCTAAATATATTAAAAATAAAATTTTGTCAACTTATTGCAACTCAGAGAAAAGGATGTACAAAAGCCTTCAACATCTAATAATCTTTTGTAACAAGTGTAAAAAAATATACTTAATTACCACACCAAAGTATCTTCTAAAGATGCAAGTTGTATTTGTTTTTAGGGGGTAGTAGTTTCCCTTACTCTGACCACACTGGAACCTCAAAACTAATCTGCTGGTAATTCAAATCGTCCTTTTCATTCATGTAACCTTCTATTTTTCCCACTGTTGGGAGAATGGATAGAAGTTGTTTACATCCTGATTAAACTCCCTAGGGCCCCCTCCCCAGATGATGGCACCATCACTGTTCAGACGCTGTTTTAAAGGACTGACCCTGTGGTGAATGCAGTTTCTCTTCTGAAGTCCCAAGAGGCGTATTTGAAAAGCAGCTGGGGCCTCCAAAGATACAGGCATTTGCTGTGGTGCTAGGAGTGCCTGAGTTTCTTGGGATCAACTGACTTTTATAATATTAGTTAATGCACAAGCCTACTTTCAAAAGTTTCACCAGATGCTCTTCCACAGGATAAAATGACAAAATAAATATTTTGTAAATATTTGTAAACTTTATAAATATGAGCCCCAATAAAGTCTTAATCCAATTAAGGAAGGATAAAAACTCTTGAAAAATGATGGGGTCCCAACTCCAGCCCTTTAATAGCTGATATGCCATGGGTCTTTCAACAGATGCAGGATGAAGATTTCCAAGGCAGCCGAAAAAACATTAAAAAAACCAACAACACAACAAGCCAGCCAAAACAAAACACCCCAAACTTAAGTCTTAAGCTGTTAAGTGTTTCACTCCCACTATCAAAATGACCTCATTAAAACAAAAAACAAAAAACAAACCAAATCCTTCCTCCCTAAAAAGCAGTTTTCTGAAGTACCAAAAATTTTAATATTGAGATTGAAACATTGAAAAAAAGTCCAGCTTGTGCTCCTTAAGTGTATCAGATTTTTCTTCCAGCTCACATCAGTTTGAATATTCCTCATATCAAAGGTTGTTTAAAATGTTAAACCAGTATTTATAAAACATTTGTGCTTCCCCTTTTCTGCTATACACACGTATACTGCAGCTGTTGCCGTGGGCAACTATTTCCATTTTTTAGTCTAAATATAACATTCTGAAAACAAAGCAGACTCTTGAAAATAAGACTGGAATATCATTAAAAAGACATATTTTTCATCTGCAAAAGAAGTAAGTTCTTAAAAATCTTAAATGCTAAATAAAACACAGTAATTCTTTAAATAAAAAAAATAAGGCCAAATGGTCTTCATACTGTTTGACTGCTGCATTTAGAAAAAAGCATAAAACAATTAACTTCGGCATTTTTAGGCACATTAAGAATATATTGGCACTAATTCTGCATTTTCTGGAAGAACAGTGGGTTCAGCTTCATGGTCCTGTTCCTTGTTTCATTGGCCAGTGGGGGGAAACAAGTCTACCCCCATGAATAAGACCAAGGCTTGTAGGTCTCAGCCTGTTATGGAAAAGCAGTGGCTAACTTGAAATGGGGAGTTTTTGGCGGAATCACTGATCTCCAAGAAGTGGAGTATTACCTAGAAAAACATTGCCTGAAGGAGGAGGGTGTACCATGCTCCCACAGCCCCAGAGCGCAGAGAGAAGCCCTGGACCAGTGGTCATCTCATTACTCCCTGGCAGTATAATAGGAACTGGAATATCTGATAAGTTCAAAAGACAGACAGGTGGCAGCTCTGACAATCTCCATCAAAACAACTATGCACACAGAAAGCTTATATTGATCTCTTGTGAGGAAAACTAAAAGCAGTTTATCTATTAAACAGATTTAGCGGGACTGTGTATCTAGGCAACACCATATATAAAACTATGTTTTAAATTAATTGTCAATTACTCATGGCAAAATAAATTAGGTATTGCACTTCATTTAACAAATACCAATTCAGAGGGCAACATCTTAGTCATTTTGACTATGTTGACAGAGTGCCGCTTTGCAAGCCTGCAAAATCTTGTTTTCATCACAACAATGTCTAGAATCAGTGACATTCAAGAAACCCAAGTCTTCTACCTTATTCCAGATGGAAATATAGCTTTGCTGTCAGTTAAGGTACAACTGATATATAATAAAATGCATTTCAAGACAACAACAGCCAAATTCTATCTTGAAGCTGTTACAGGATTACTTTTAAAAGCAAAGAACAATGTTAGAGGCATTTTACTCTCCAGGAAGTGCAATGGATGATAAAACAATAGTAAGTATGAAAGCTGGCAAAGCAGACTCTCTCAGCAGAGGCGATGGCAATAACAAGTTTAATTAGTTGAGGAGAAAAAATTCCTAAAAAAATAGTCAAGAGGCAGCATAAACTGAACATCCACTAGCTTTCCTGAAAGCCAAATAAAGAGCCCTTGCTACATAGTACAATGCTACTGACTGGAACAACGAATTCAAAGAAATTAAGGGGTGGGAGAAATCACACCACCTTCATCTTTACATGTAAACACCACCTTCACTTGGGATTGAGTTTTCATTTGAATTCAGTATCTCTAAACAGCTAAGAAGTTGGGGTGACAATACAAAAGCAGATCAAGGGACTTCGATAAGTGAGGAACTCCAGTAAATGAACTGTGTGCACCGTTAGCTAAGACAGTGAGTTTTCATTTTCATGTAAAGCACCAATACCGTGACTAACACTTGCAGAACAGAAGATGGAGCAGATAGATCATTATTTGGGAATAGCACTCATGTTCATACAGGCAAGCAGCTGTGGTTAGGAAGTGCTTGCTCTTCTCATGGGGTTGGTGGAAATGTTCAGCCAAGAATTACAAAAACTTTTCATGATTCGTCTCCCAGTTCAACCACTGGTATTTACTTCCACGGAAAGTGTGAGACAACTTCAGTTTGTCCTAGAAACAGCATGAGGTTGAAAAGCCAGAAGGCATGGGAAATAGGCAATGAAAAGCAAAAGAGAAAGATACTTCTGTATCGGGTACAGCAATTTAGAACATGAGTGTTAGCAGCCACGCAGCTTGGCTTTAAAGCGAAAAAGTAAGTAACATCAGGGAAAACATAATGCTTCAAATTCCCCAAAGGTCCAGGTAACATAAGCCCACCTCCAGGGGGTTGTATTACCTATTACTCAGAGTACATCTGCTTGACTTCAAAATTTGACACCAGAAGACATCAACATGGTAATCAACCTTTTGTTGGGGAGAAACCCAAGTTCGGGATTAGTTTTAACATGGCAGTTAACCGAGCAAATAAAAATGGTCATTTACTGCTGGCATCTCTGTAACTTTTGCAATTTATTAGTGTAAAGATGCTATTCTCCTGCATGGTATTGAATGACAACTGTGGAACAGCACATACAACCCTAAATTCAGTTTTAGAGTTGAATGGAGGACTCTGTGAGGCAAAGTGCAGTAAACCAGGGATGCACATTATTCTCATGCTTGTTTGCACTACACTAGAGCCAACGCATTTGCATTTGATTTGCCTTGTCAGGTGAAGACACAGGAAGAATCAACATTAACCTGCTGAATACCAAAGGATGCTGAAATATTTAAAGAAATTTCTTCTTTCTACACAGACCAAATTTTGTAAAAGTTAAAGAAAAAAATATCCTCCTAAAATACCTACTACATGAGGAATCTGTCAAGAAAGGGCCACACTGTGCACTGTGAATCAGTGTGTGGTATTTTTACTAGCTGCTAACAGAAGTCTGAGAAGCAAACTCAGTTTTAGACCACACAGAGGACACCTGGACATTCAGAACAACTTCCTGCCAGTCTACTGTGAGACCTTTTAGTCTGTAACAGTGTATTAATATATAGCAGCATCTTGTGTCAAGTATCAAAAGGTAAACAAACTTTTATAAAACTTTTTTTATACTGCCAGTTAGCTGGGCACACTTCTGAATGTACACAAGAATTTTGTGCTTAGCCTGTAACGATACCTGGTGAGCACTGCTCTGGGTCCTCGAGCTCTTGCGTGCATTTTATCCAACACCATGTGCTTTAGTTTCTGGTAATACACAGGGCCAAAATAGATATATGCTTCCAAAGGTTCCCTGAAGAAATAAGAAAAAGACCAAAAAAACCCCTAAAACCAATATTCACAGTTAGCCCATCCTTATGAGAGACAAGTGTTGTGTACAGAAAGAATTTGAAACAATTAGGTAATCAGGAGTCAGAGAGAAATGTGTCCTAGAGAAATTGTCAGGGCAATCAGTCTGAAAACCCAGCAGGGAACCCTTCTGAACACAAGAGCAGTACATTTTCAGTGGCACATACAGCTGTATGCACCCTAGTGAGGAACAAGCTCCTGAACCCTGTCCATATGCTGCGCAGACATCCCACTACAGCTGCACGTACCTGTGTCAGGTCTACCATGTTAAGTCCCTCCTCTGCCTGGGCAGGAGTGTTTCAATAATGTCATCAGTAACTGAGAAAGACTGTAAATATGTCAGACCCCAAGGAGTGACTTAAGGTATTTCTATTTACGTTTCTTCACTTTACATCATTCACACACAAACCAACGGCAGCCATACACGTGAACAAATACAAGCAGCATTAATGCTCAAAACATCATTTTTATAGGAGCACTTCAAGGAAATTGCATGTGCAAGGACAGCTTAGCTCTGGCACACTAGGAGCTTGACAGTCTTCCCCTTCACTGCTTCTCCCCGGCCCACCACTTTGAAGCACAACCCCAGAGCCAGAGGGGTGAAAGCCCTCCCTGAGGGGCTGTGCATCCGCAGCTCTATCCACAGGACAAAAGTCACTGCCCTGGCTGGCACTGGGGGCTCATATGAACAGGGTAAAAGGGCTCTTGAGAACTGTGTTCAGGCTTTTCCATCAGCTTGGGAACATCTGTAAGCAGTACGGAGGGTGTTACTCCATTCTAAGAGCTGGAGCAATGGCTGAAGATTTCTGTGTTTAAAACACCACCAACTGTAAGAACAGCATAAGCGCCTGAAGATTGGAAGAGTTGAAAGCATTCAGCCATTTCCCAGCTACCACCTTCAGCACTAAGAACGAGCAGATTTAACACAATGCCACTGATTTATTTAAAAAAAAAATAATAAAAATGTACGTGCAATGTAAAAACAAGCAGGAGACAACAGTATTGTACCTCCCATTCAGAGTCAATACTGACATGATGCAGTGTTATTCCAAAAGCTGCCAATTGAAGAAAATAATAAAACTTAACTAGACATTTGGAACTTGCAAACTTCCATGTTGTTATGAAATCTGCTTTCAAATTTCATAACAAAATAGATTAAGCATGTGAATTTGCTTGGAAAAATATCAGTATCCTACAGCAAAGTCTCTAAATAGGGTACCACAAAGCTGAAGTTTGGGGACAGGATTTTTATGTCTAGATGACATTACTCTCCGTAGCAAACACGATTAGTCAGATTTGTTGAAAGTTACCATGATGTATCAACAGAAAGCATTTAAAATACCAGGATACTTGATATACAAATTATGGAATATGGAGTGGAATATGGAGTGGGTAAGGAAAATAAAATTATCTTTCTGAAACAAAAAGAGAAATAACATATGGAATAAGAGTATAGGAAAAGCAATTAAAATAAAAAGGACTTTAAAAAAACCAAACCAAGTTACGAAAGAGGCCTAAACTTGTTCCTTAAGAAGGAGACCGGGAGGATAATAAAAATAGCAGGAAGGTAGGATTAAGATACATTTTGGAAGGGCAGGCATGTGAAGCCATATGGCCTTTTCCTGTTCCTAAGCTATCATGTTCTTTGAACTCTGTGGCTCAGAAGCCAGTCTGATCAACACAGCAGGAAGTTTGCAGATTAGAGTATTATGCCAGACTGAATCATTGTGTAACTGAAAGAGAAAAAAAGAAAAAAGAGCACACACAAAATATTCCCAAGGAACAGACACCTGCCTCCAAATCCATATTTTACACTACTATTAAAGTCAACGTGAAAATACTTATCTGATTCCAAGCATATATAAGATTTGCTGCCAACAGAAACTTGAAATTTCTTACAATGCCTCAGAAAGAAAAAACCTTGATTTAACCTTTTTTGTCACGCAGTAGAAGTTGGGAAATTTTTATATGTACTACACGGGCCACTCACATTACAACCATGCAAATACTAGCAATTCTTAAAATGTGGAATTACAAAATACTTCTAAGAAAAAAACAAACAGTAGTGCACCATTCTTCAGCCCCTTCCCTCCATCTTACAGAGCAGTTTGCAAATAAGAGAAAGTTCCTGAGCTCTGAAACATGAGAAGATTTTTCAGATGTGCCTCAACAGGATTTCCCCACTCCCTTGAAAAATCTAAATCTATTGAGCAGATTCTTACCCAGTGATACCAGATGTTACGTAGTCCTTCCCTAGGTAGTTATAACCATGGCGTATAAGATCTTCACACACATCCTTAACTTTACTGCCTCCAAAAGCTGTTCCATAGTGAAATCTGCCATCGAGGACCCCAGCCTTTCCAGCCAGGAGTTCAATTAGCTTTCCTACCTGCTCAAAGAAATGCAGAGTTAACGGCCTGTTCACTAGTACGGGCATATTGCTGGCTTGGTCACAGCATAGGTTAGCCAGGCAAAGTGTCTGAGATGGCAGCCTGTGTTGCATGCAACAGGAGGAGTGGAAGAAGCCCAAGCCCAAGTGTGAACGGGGAAAACCGGAGACTTCCGGGAAAACCCAGACTCATCACAGGGTCTGGAAACACCTTTAAGGTCCAGTCAGGCAGCTCCATTTTTTTTCAGTTGTCTGGAAAACAAGCAGGATCCAGTGTGGCCTTTTGCTCTAGGAAACAGCCTCGGAGATTGACATGCTGGAGTGCAGCAGGAGGAACAGAAGGGAAGAAGCTAACAAAGAAAAAAAAAAGATCTGAGGCTGTACAAAGTAATCAGTGGAGGTCCCATATAAAGGCCAGGCTGCGAGGTATTTAGTGTGACCCTGTAGCACAGGTGCAAGACTTGCCTCAGTTGCAGGGAAGTGTGTGTAATGTGAGAAATTATATAGATCCAGAACTGCTATTGAAACTCCTCTCCAACCTTTGCCTCACAGTCTGCCCCAGCCTTAGTGGGTATTGGCAATAGGGAAGGGAGAGGGAGAACAAGACAGAGACAGAGGGAGAACAGAAAGGGTACAAGTGAGGTATTTAGTTGTTTTCCTCTTAGCTTGATACAGACCAAAATGAGAATGATGCACAAACAGCCCACGTTCCTACTCCTTCTACAGTAGGATGTCTCAAAACATGCAAAACAGAGGGCTGAATACTTCTGGTAGAGCAAGCGTGTGGCACCATGACTGAAGATTATTCTCAGTGAAACCATGTTTCAAACTTTTTTTTTTGTTTCTTCCTTCTAATCAACTTCACTTTCCTTATCAGGGGACACTGTCTTTTTAATTGTAACAGAACCACTAACCGTCATACGTGATGGGAAGCCATGAGGGTTCATTATGATATCTGGACAGATTCCTGTATCGCAAAATGGCATGTCTTCCTGGGGAACAATCAGTCCGCACACCCCTGCAGAAGAGAAAACATCGCAATTCACAAACAGCAAACTACCAGCAGGGCTGACGCTCATCACCAGATTTTCTTTGGTGTTCTTCTCCTCCTCTCTTTCTCATGGATCGCATTTTACCCAGATTCATTACCGTGACCAGTGCTTGCAACCTGCAGGCTAGAAGAGAGCCCTTGTGACAGCACTGGCAAAATTAGCATACCCTTACATAATGCTCCCAATGATTTGTGAGTTAGCAAATTAGGGAAGAAAGCTTTGGATACAGTTTTTCAGAGGCAACCAGAAACTTCTCGCCAGTCAGACTAGAATATATTGAGGGAAACCTAGTTTATAATGCTGGTGCTATAATTTCCTGCAAAAAAATTTAAGAAATCAGGCCTCTTACAATATCTCTTTGGATGTACAAAATTATTGAATCAAAATTTTTTTTATCATATGCATCTTTGCTAAATACTGTGATTAAAAACAGATCAAGTTAATACTTTTACAGGGAGTGAGAGAAGTAGAGGAAAATAATAAAAAAAACCAAAGACTTTTTCAGATAGCATTCATTTGCTGAGCAAATGCTGCTTTCAATGAATTACAAAGTACAATCCACTCCCCAGACAGCTGATGTCTTGTCAGTCTAAGAACAAAAACTGTACCTTTTAAAGTTTTGGAAGCTTTTTTCAGTCTCCATTAGTACTGGACGTAAAACAAACAAAACCCCCCAAACTCTAAAACTACTTAGGAAAGATTAAACAGAAACTCGTTTAAAGTAGTCTTTCATACATCCCAAAATTAAGTAGTCTATCATACATCGAAAAATTTTCTTTCCAACCCTTACAACTATTTCTACAGTGAGTTCTGCAGATCAAAATACCGCAGCTATAAATGACCAAGAGATCTAACATTCAGATTCAGGTGCTAAAGCGAAGCTGCTTAAGCCCATACTCCTTTGAACCAAAGCTACTGTTTCAGTTGGGCAATTTCTTCCAGAAGCCCTTAGAGCTGAAGGAGCCTGCAAGCTATTTGAGATCAGCCTGCTGCAACTGCCAGAGCACGCTTCAGGAACTGTCCTGGAGCGGAGGGGGCTCCTGGAAGACTGAGGGTGCTGGTTACATCCCTAAAAAGGCATCCCCCGACCAGCCAGTTCACAGGGGGATATTGGCGTCTGCTCAGGAGGGAGCTCCTCTTCCACTGTCCAAGCAAGACAGGGATAGGTGTGTGGGACAGTAGTTAATAGAATGAGAATGGTAAGTATGGGGGAAGGGAGCAGGGGAAAAAAAAAAAAGAAAAAAGAAAGAAAAATGGATTGGAGCGTCTGGGACACCGGGGGTGTTCTTGTATTTAGTTTTTAAACCTACTGAAACTAATTTTTATTGTTCTATTATGATAAATTAATAACATCCTTCTACTTCTCCCCGCCAAGCAGCAATCATTTGCTGAAAATGAAAAAAAACAAAAACAAACCCACAACCCACTATCTCTTTTGCACACAGCTTTTTCATCCTAAAATTGCATATATAAATACTTTATTGTACATGTATTATGACGCGTACATTTTGCCTTATTCGCATTTACTTCTAAGAAAGCATTAGGCTGCATCTGGACCTCACGGCACCTGTAAGCCAAAAATTAAATCTTAGCTAACTTAAAATTACTTTAGGCTCTGAAAACCTTTTATATGCCAAGCTGGTTCCCATAGCAGACAGCCACTGTGTTGTTTGTTTTGTGTGAAAGTGAATGATAAAAGATCCATGAAATCGACACAGAAAGGCAGAACAGCAGAAAGAACTGAGGGCTCTCCATCATAGCGGCTTCTACCCTCCGCTGACTTGTATAACAATGGGACCTACACACCCAACTGCAGATCTAACACAGCTGTGCATTTCATTAGATGAAGAGCACTAGTGACACAAGTAAATAATTAACTTATTCTGGTCCGCTGACTGTGGTTATGAGACCAGTCATAGCTGACAGATTTTAATACAAGTTAACACAAAGACGGCATAATGAGCTTAGAAGTTAAAAACAAAATATTTAGACAGAATCCAGCAATGGGAAGCTCACTAGGCCATTTGTAAAGTTTCTATTTTACAGAAGGGGAAAAAAAAAAAGAGAAGAAAAAAGAGAAAGCTATAAAACCTCAATTCTCAGCTTCTGTATTTTAAGAAGTCACTGAGTTTATAACAGATCTACAGCTTGCCCGTGTGTATTCTCACATGTATGTGTTTTCTCACAAAAAAACCTTTAAAAAACGGAGAGACGCTTTTTCTATATACAAAGCTATTTTGAAAAGCAAGTAATTGCAATTCATTTAAAAATGTAACTTGATTTTGGTTTGTAGTCATTTGCCTTCAGAGACCAATGCTTGCAGGCCTGCACTATAAACTCCTGAATTTGCTACTCTTTTTGAGGCCAGGTCGCCGAGCCAGGGCTTGCAGCAGGGCAGGGAAAGGCAAGTCCAGCAGTTCTGTGCTGCCCACCAGCTGCGAAAAAGTGATCAAGTGAATTAATCCATGTAAGTGGAATATATCACTTGGAACTGATTACGAAAACAGTAAAGGAGAAGACACTGGATTTAAGACAGCCTCAAGTTCCAAATGTTGCCCTGGTCAGGTATAAACTGCATTTCACAACTGAGCTGCTCAACTACTCCCCGTCCAATATTTATAAAAAGGACACCGTCAAACTAGTAGGTTACTTTGCTCTGTGGCTCTTACTACAGATTATTAAGTTTTCCTCATTTTTACGGACTTAGACAGTACATGAAAATTGCTCCCCAGCATTCACACAGGACATCCAAAATAATTTGGTTTCATTCATTTCTCTTCCCCTCACAATTTTTCTATGTTGCATTTGAAATTTAGCAATACAATTTCAGACTAAATGCTACGCTATGATGGGCCTGCACTCTGCACTCTCGAGTTCTCATCTAGGATCAGAATCAAACATTAACCACCAGGAAAAACTGTGATTATTTTTTCAGATGAAACAAAAAACATCTTTTTTTTTTTTTAATGCGTGGACTAACAAGACAGTTGTATGTTTAAGCAAGAAAGCATCCAGCAGCTTGCTACCTCTCATTGCAATTGAAAACCAAATTGAATTCTAAGAAAAAAAACTTTGTATATCAATTTCATAATGCCAGCTTAGATTAAGAATTAGTGAAAATACTAACAAAGTTTTTTAAGATATCTCTCCCTAAAAAAAAGTGGATTAATAACCCTGCCAGTTTACTGCAAGGATAACAGTTTACATTAGAATGAACTTAAATCAGACATCTACAGTGGTTTAACATGCAAGTATAAAACAGCCATAGGCAGTGTTTTTCAATGCTATTGTATGCCAGCCAATAAATGACAGCCCCCTGACTATGCATGATGGCCCCCACCCTCGCACACGCTATCTGCATCAATCCCCACAGCATCTCAACACCCCCTGGACCTCCCCAAGGCCCCGACAGACCATAAAGACCCCCTCACCCCCGTACTTTTGTCCTTTAGGAGTTTCTCTTTCTAATCGGAGGAAATTCAGGTTTCCAGAATTGATATTTTTTCTGTGGTTGCTTTTACAGTTTGCTGACAAACACGAACATACACAGACTTGTAAAACAGCAGTTGGGCAGAGAAAGGGAAGGGGGGCAGGCAGGGAGGGGGCAGGGACAAAACACAACAGTATGGGAAAGTTTTTTACCAGCTACAGTAAGATGCCTTCTATACACACCCATGCCAAACGAAAAAAAAATAATCATCAAATAAGTCAAAACAACCTAATATAGAAAACTAATTACTAGCAGCAGGAGGGACATTAGAGAGCAAAGGAGACTAAGTGAATAGAAGCAGCAGTAATACCAGTTTCTATCAGCAAGATAAAAAGAAGCGCATTACTAGATGTCCTTGTTTACTTATTCTAATGATATGGTGCTAAAAGAGCTAAAACAAACTTGAAAGGCGTCTAATTTTAGATTTACCAGAATTTGGAAATAGTCTTGAGAAATAGGACTACGTCACATAACTAAGAGGAGTTGTAGCCGTAACGCAGCACCATAAATTACAGACAAGTGACAATCAGACCTCCAAAAATTGGTAAGGTTAAACAAAAAAGTACATCTACTTCCAAACTCTCTAATTACATACTGTGTCAGCTAACTAAGCATAAAACAAGTCCAGAAGAAAAAAAAGTGCTGCATCACATAAGCTTTGTTCAATATTGAATCATTCACTGATCTATCATATCACTTGCTACATCCCATTTGACATAAGAGGTAAAGAACAGAATTAAAATTAACAGATAAATAATGCATAAGTAAACTTGATTAGTTTTCTTATTAAAAACATCACTCTAAATGAGAGGAGGTGCTAGAAGACAATACAGTTTGTACACTGCTTTCCCATGAGTTGCTGAATGGTCTGATGTGATAAATTTGCATAGTCTGAAGCACACAAAGAGCTGATTAATTGAAACCCTTACAATGCTTCTGGAAGCAGCTATTGTAAAACAATAACCATAGGAACTTTACAAAATACACATGGCTGAATGAGTCAAGAGCTTAATAAAATGTGTGTTCAGGATACACTATTTGGAAACAGAATTAGAGATTTTTATTCTGTGCCATAAAATGCTAAATCACCCTAATTTCAGAGGTTCAGTTGAGGATTTACTGAAAAGGTCAGAAGGTTACCTGTTTGCTGCCTGAGATTAAAAAATGCTGTAATTTTTTTCTTAGGACAGCAAGCTAAGCCACAGTTTTGTTAAAAATAAATAGAAAAAACAGTATGAGATTTTTTTAATGGCATTCTGACATCTCATTTTCTCATATTCGACTTCTGGAGATAAAAGTAAGGTAAGAAATTCCTACTTTTCCTGATCCCTAATAACCACTAATCATCCCACATTCCTGCAGTCAGTGACAGCAAATTCTTTTTAATGCCATTTCAGCCATTTAATTCCTATAAACCCACTGATATTTTATTAGAGATAAAGTACTGTCAGACTTGTAACACGGCGGAATATGCCACGAGTAGCTATTTAACATCTTACTTTACATGATCTGCTTATACGTACAGTACAAGTACCCATTAAAAGGAGAAAGATAAGTTGTTCTCAGCTATGAAATTAGGCAAGCAGAAGCCAGATGCTCAAACTAGTAAAAATTTCAAAAATAAGCAAGGTCAGACTTTGGTAGATCAGCAGTATTGTCATGAAGTTTATGTAGTTGATAATGCTGTGAATGGATTTTGTTTTGACACTAAAGAACATGGTTCATTTAGGAAAACAAAGACCATCTTTCATGAATTTAAACTCGCTTCCTTGTCTTTAGAATTGTTTAAGTGCAGATACTTCAGAAAGGTTTAATCCTTTATCTTAGATCTTCAGCTATTAAAAAGCTTCTGTTTGCCAGTTCAAACAATCTCTTGCTTAAATACTGTTTTTCCACTCCTCAGGAATACTGTTCAGTACTGCTGCTTAGTTCTGTGATCTACAGGACCTTTGTTGGAGGTGTTAATCCTTTTTCACATGAGAGACTGAGAAATGTTCTTTCAGAGGAGTGATATATTGCTTTTTTTCACATCAAAGGAGCCCAACTTTTTCCTCATTGTGACTTGTTGCAAAGCAAGAGGAAATCTGGAAATATAATAATTTAGTTTGTATGGAACTCAGATGAAGCTTCTTTAGTTTAACAATCCTTTAGCCTTCTGTGCTTTGAAAAGTGACTTTGCTTGGAGAATGCAAGATTAAAAAACCAAAATAATTAACAAAAAAAGTTTCTTATCTTTCTGGAAAAAGTGAGGCAATATA
>JAOTQQ010000001.1:57787494-57886342 GCA_026546715.1 Gallinago undulata
TTAAAACAAAGCCTTAAAACTCAAGATCAGTCCTCCCTGGTAGGTATATGGTTTTTTTTGTGAGGCATTAGGAGCTTAAGGGCTTATAGACTAAAGTGACATTCCCACTCGGGAAGATCTGACTGCAACATCCAGTTTGAGATAGATAGAGCGAAATATTTGCTGGTGCATTTCCCAACACAACGTGATGGCCTCATTTGGCTTTTTCCTCCACCTCATACACTTCTTTGTTGACAGGTCTCGAAGGAAAGGCTGGCTTTTACAGGCAGTTTGGAAGGAGTGTACTTAAAACATAGACTTGAATGAAAAGAGGGTACGGTGGACAGGCCAGAAGTGGTGACCTTTGCCAGTACCGTGTTGACATGTGAGAGGACACAAAGAAAGTAGCAAATACAGAGTCAGTGGCATAAATCTGTGTTATTATAGAGACCCACAAACTCTACCTATATATTTAACAAAAGGCTCTTCTGTAACAAAATGCCAAAGCTGGTTTGTGAGATTTAATGTCACATCCCACTTTCCAATTCTGTTACTACACTTCTTTCTGGCCCAACAACAAAACATAGCTTTGGAATACAAATCAATTTGGAATACAGGAAAAAGCTCATGAAAAAAAAACATGAGAAATGTGGGCTGTGCAATCTCTTATTTTGCACATATTTAATTATTTTAAAACTACTACAATTCCATGAAATCAAATCTTACCTTCCTGCATTCCTTCTAGAAAATAAAAATACTTCACAGAAAAGATTGACAATACAAAAAGGAGAGAGACATGTTTTTTCTACTTCTCACTGAATCAAGGTACTTGTTAGTTTAAGCTCATCATAGGTTTAAATGGCCCTATGATGGGCTTAAAGCTAACATTCACAAATTAAACTTGAAGTGGTAATTGCCTGCATTTAGACAAGGATGACAGAACAAATTCAGGGCAAATTAAAAATACTCTCAATGGAAGATGATAAACTGTTAATACTATGATTCCTGTTTCACAATTGTCTATATTCCTCTGTTTTCCTGATTCCATGTCAGAGGAGGATGATACTAGCTGCATTTTTAAACAGCTAGCAAAGGAGATTTTCCCTTTCTTTTTCATGCCTTTTCTGCAGTTCTATCATTGCCTGTAGTCTAACGTTAACACCAGTATGTTTTTTCCCTGTATAATGAAGTTGCAAAACTGTAAATTCCACTGTCCTTGTCAGTATGTTTTTCTCTTGGTATCTAACACGCGTATCTTCTCCACTAAGCACATTTCTCTCTGCTCCCGTTTATTTTAACATCTTTTCCCATAATGTACTACATGCCAGTGAACTGAGAGGTCTGCTACCAGGAAGGATAAGTATCCTAGTAGAATGTAGTAATTTAGAGTATGATCACTCCCTCAATCACAAGAGATTACTACAAACTGATATACTGGACACCTAACAACCACACGCCTGCGAACTCTGTATCAACTGTTGCCACGTTCCCACTCACTCATATCACAGAATGATATGGGGTTGGAAGGGACCTCTGGAAATCATCTAGTCCAACCCCCCTGCCAAAGCAGGTCCACCTACAGCAGGGTGCACAGGAATGTGTCCAGGTGGGTTTTGAATGTCTCTGGAGCCAGACACTCCACCACCTCTCTGGGCAGCCATATCTCTGAAACCAAATATAGAAAGAGACATTTGCTATTATGAATAATTGATGTTTTTGGTTTATTATTGGTACAGGTCCCAATCACAGATACATGGGGGGAATCAGTCATACTTACCTGATGCAATGCCAGGCATAATTATGGGTGCCCTCAAAGTTCCCTACAGTATTTAGGACATTGCTTTTCATTACCGTGGGATTTCCACAGGTATTTTACTTTGGAAAAAAATATTACTAATTTTCTATAGCTTTTGGGATATTAAAAAACTACCACTAGGTTCCAACTCAGTGCATATTAGTTGTCTCTGCATTTGACTGTGAATATCAGGGTTTGATGAGTAGCAAAAATGCTCACGAGATGCCTGTCCTTCAAGACCTCTAAAACGAGCTTCTTCTAGACTCTGAGGTGCCTTATGTGCATTTAGTGGTATGGAAGGTCCTCTGCTCCCTCAAGCCATATTGCAGCCTGCCTGACACACAATTCTGTTTCCTACTGTCATTCTTTGACTTCCACCTTTTTTCCTCTCATGGTCCTAGATCCGTGGAGCACCCTTTTCCTTGATTTTTGGAGAGGTATGAAAATCAGTTCTCTTTAAATCCTGTTCAACTATTTCAACAGCTGCACACCAACAGCCTAGGCTGGGAGAAAAATCTTACCTGCTTAAATTTTTTATGCAAAGGCCCAAAAATATTTTCCATATATTTTTTAATGGAATTTGTAGGCTATTTTTTTTTAATTCTAGTAAGAAAATTTGTCCTGCAGTTTTATAGGTTTAAGAAGAGATATAGTGGAAATAAGGGTAAATTCGAATCAGCACAACAAGGTCAAACCCACCATGATGCTGGGAGTAGAGTGGGACTGTGTCACAAACTGCTGAAAGGGAAGCTTTCAGGGAGCTCCTCCTAACAGAAATCACTCTCTTCCATGTGTCTTCTGACAAAGAGAACACTTCACAAAGGGCTGGTTTGTTTGCAAGACAACATCCCTTACCTAGTGTCATAATTGGATGTTCATTGACTACAAGAAGTTTTAAGTATAAATGTTTCAAATTTAAACAGTGTTTTCCGTTATTTCCTCAATTCCCTCCCTCAGACCTAGCGGATACTTGTATTACCAGATGTAAGAGGATGGTTCCAGTTCCTCAGAAACAAAAGCAAGGAAGTAAGGATTTTTTTTTGTTTCATTAGTTATTAAGACAATATCGTATTTGCTTCCAAGAAAGGAGTGTGAGTGCTGCAATGGAAAGGATTTGGTAATATCAACCTCTTTGCCTCCCCACCACATCTGAGAAGAGCCTGGGCAATGCTCTCAAACCAAAACAACACTTAAATATGTAACAAGATTACAACATTTGGGTAACAGATTTAGCACAGCACATACAGTAAAGCAGAAGGTCATGCCGAAAGTGCCAGAACTCTAGATTTTCCATGTGTACAGATAGATGAAAACATGTAAAAACCTGTCCCACGCTGAGACTAATGTGATCAAAACATGCTTTTAAGTCAGTTACAGTCAGACCATTTTCAGTCACTTCTTTCTTTAACAGCCCTCCTACACCTTCCACCCAGGGGATGTTCTGAGTCACTTTTTTGACATCCTTGTCAAAAGGAGTCCACTGCTTTTTTCTATAGATATGGAAACAGTCTGCTGATACTTTTATATATATATACACACACACATATATATACTTACTTATAACACTAGAGAGCTATGTGCCACCAAGCAGCTTCCTAGTAGGTACCCAATTTGAAGTCCAGTTTGAAGATCCAAAGGTGCCACAGATCATGTCCCAGGTGTATTTTTAGAAACACTTTCCCCTTCTTTACAGTCTGTGCTGGTGCACTCCAAGTTGCATTTCTTATCTGCTTCCCTTTAACACCATGGCTCTGAGCTATCTATCTGCAGCCTTGTCTTTAAAGCAGTATGTCTGCACAGATGACTTGCAGCCATCCATTCTACCTCTGGCCTTTTTTGTCCATTCAGAAAAGGCCCTTTCACTCTTTCCTCCAGTCTTGCTCTTGATAACCCATTGACAAACCTGTCACCTTAAACCAAATTCATGCTAGTTAAAAGCCAAAAGCCAAACAATAAATCAAAACCGTGTTCTTGTTTAAAATGGGCAACTACTGTATTTTTCAGATTCATAAGTCAACTCAGTTGTGTTTGCTAATTCCCCTCCTCAGTTCCAGAAACACCATTGTTAAATTAGGTGAACTTAACAAAAAAAAGGGATATGGCCTTCTATCACTGCATTCATAAACATTTCATTGAACCAATCAATGGAAACATGCATGGTGATATTATGTATGTAAAACAGGCATACCCAACATGCATTTATTTTTATTAAATGTGTAGCTTACCTTTCTGCCCATGACGACTGCTAAATTTATCTCCAATTTCTGGACGTCTAGTTTGCCTCAACAACATTTTGATCAAGAAAGCATCCTCTGCATTTGATGAAATCATTACTTTTTCAATATAAGAATCAGTTGCACCTTTGTAGCTAGTACAAGAAGACAAAACATGAGTTTCACATCTATGAACGAAACACAAGTTACAAACAAGTATTTATGCATTGGTAAACTTCCGGCTAAACTGTAGTCTTCATGCAACATATTTAGAAGACCAATGGAGCAAAGATTATATCATATATATATTTTAAAAGTTCCAGAGTATAGTATGTTTCTGGAAAAGAAAAAGCTTAAGAGATACAATAAAGAATTAAGCTGAACTTGTGAAAAACAAAGTGTATTTTTTTGTGATGTGGGTTTTTCTTGATGGAAAAAAGCTCCCTAGGATATTGCAAATTTCTGGATCTTCAGTTAAACAAACAAAAGCCAATTAGAGAGTTGTAGCTGAGGAAGGAAGTTTAAGGAATATGCCATGAGAATTTAATAACAAAATTAAGGCTTACTATCCTGACTGAAACTATGCATCAGGTGCAGATGTGGAAATGAACCAGGGGTAGAGCACAGTATAAAGTACAGAAAGAGATGAACTCTAGAGTACAAGATGTAGAGATTTTAGAGGAAGATAAAAGAAAAAGAATTAAAAAAAGGCAGGCATGACGGAGCCGGAAGGAAATGGAAATTATTCTGATAACACCTTTTCCTGCATATTGCAGAATGAGGGTAGAGCAGATTTTAATACCTTATTTAGGAGATTATTTTGTCTTGTTCAGTTAGTGGTAGGTCAAGCTGATGACATCTAAACTCAGAGCCCTGGATCTGTGTCTTTACCTGGCAGGACTACTACTTCTTGATAATTACACTGTTGCCTCACTTTATTCATATCTTGTAGCAGAAAACCTAAAGCTTTCTGTTAGATATGAAACACACAGAAGTGTAGCAAAGCTAATTCTGCCTTTCCAATCTGGGCACCAATTGCTTGCCTTGCTCTCTGCTGATTTACCAAACTGACAAAACAGTGAAAAATGCTTCATTATTTATTTATTTGTACATTTAATGCAAAATTTTCATCTTGCATCTCAGAAGCTCTCTCCACTTCTTTCAGGACAGAATGGGAAAAACCCTTAGTGGCTGTCCTTTTCCATTCCTTGGTAAAGCATGTCTAATTGGAGTGGCCCAAATGAGCTGACTGTCAGCCTCTGAGATAAAATGACATCCACCTCTTGGCCTCCTACCGGGCAAGTGCAGGCCAAGCACCAGTCAGCACTGGACATTTTCTGTGGGAGCCAGTATGGAGGAGATGTGTCCCCTCATTAAATACACATGTTCTCTGCCCTCCCACTCATCCTACTTTTCTCCTGTTTCTCCATCACTTCATCCATGAGTGACTCCTCTCCCCTCTGACACTGTCTTGGCTCTCTCATTGGTCTCTCCTGGGAACCTATTTAGTGATTCCTCTATTCATACATCTTCCAGAGGGTTCCTCACTCTCTTTGCAATTCCTGTCTTTCAGGTGTCAGTATCTAACTTATTAGTAATTAATTGGGTAGGCACTTCTGAAAGTAACCAAGGCTCTGAAAAATCCTGTGAAAAATCAAGACCTAGAGATCTAGGTCTAACTTGCAGAGGGACATTTATTCCTCTGACTTTTATAGAACTGAATGTTTTCTCAGATACTTTCTTCAGTGTACCTTCCCCAACCATAAAGTTATGATGCAACATACGTTACGGGCACATCTTTGTACTGTGGCTGCTGAGGCACACTACTTCCTTCCAGAGGCGTCTGGGTTACAGTTGGCATAGATTTGTTCACAAGGACTTGCTTGTTTTCTACTTTTTCACCTACATAGAACAAGGAAAAAAAAAAAAAAAAGCACCATGAAAACACATCTGGCTACCTATGTTAGAAATATATTTTAAGCTTTAAAAAAAGGTAAGCTGAAAGACAAACTGGGAGGAACATGTCCAGGAAGTACGCTGTGTTCTTTTATTAAATGCTGCATGGTAAGGGAATCATTAAACTGGCTTTTGTTTTTATTTTTTATTTCTAAACCAAAACAGAACAGCTTGCATGCTGGGTGCACTGAGAATTCAACATACCCTCGGTCTAAAGAATACACAAAAGTAGCTGAAGTCATCTGCTGTTAAGTATGGAGAAAATTAACAGGCAGCACTGTAACCGACAAATTTTAGAAATTCACACCTAAACTCAGGACATTACATGAGTTCCACAATGAGTTATGCCTGACTATTTCAAGCATCTTCTTACAGTTAGTTTTTCCTATTGCTTCTGGTCTCATACACCAGCTATTTTCCCCTCTCTTGCTTTATCCCACCCTTCAAACAGGAAACCAGATCAGTAGCATGCCCAATGATACTAATGCATGTTAAATACCTGCCTCCCACCTCCTCCACAAAATTGCACTGAACTTCAGCCTATGCCTCCTTTCTGTCCAGGTGAACTATTTCAAAGAGGTTTTTACTTACACACTGAGAACAGCCTCAGTCTACCCGATTCCTCTCTATTCTCATACTTCAGAAGATTCTTGCTTTTTTTTAAAAATTAACTTTGAAAGCTCCATTGTGATGTGTTAAAGAGCAAAAGTGACCCAATTGTGTTGCTATAATGGAATGAACTTTAGTGCCTTTTTACAACACCTTTCTTATTAGACCTCATTAAGCCATTTCTTAATTGGAGGATGATAGTACGGGAGGATTCTTTCTCAGATTTATTTCCACTGTAAAGTTATATGCCTATCCTCATAAGTAAATGTAGTGGCATTTATTTTCTTATCTCTCAAAAAATATTTCTAAAGTGTTAAAAACACAAGGTTTTATTTCCTCAAACAACTGCATTAACTGATGGCATGTTAAAAGGCTTTGAAATATGAAAATAATAATAATAAGGAGACTATCCTTAAAAAACAATGATGACAACATATACAATATGAACAGTTAAAAACTACAATATTCAAAGTTTGCCGGTTTGGGGATGTAAGAAGAATACAGGTTCTATGCATCAATAGACTCACATTGTTCAAGACTCACTCCCCTGCTTAAATATAAAGCTCCCCCTTCTCATGTACAAAAACAAACCCCAATGATTGGTACCTCAGTGCTTTCAGAAACTATAATTTTTATATTTCCCATTATAATACTGTTACCTTCAATTAAAAAAAAATAATTACACTAAGTATAAAACAAGATACACAAGAAATATTAGCAGAACATTAATTTCTACTTCAGATTATGAACACGTAGTTTGACATACCTGGAGAGCAGATACCATCAGCATCTAAGATTTCGTGGCGCCAGATTGGTTTACGGGTAGCTGCATCCAACATCGGACCCATAACTTTATCAAATGTCTGGTTTGTGTAACGCTTCAGTGTACATTTGGCATTCTTATATACAAGACACCTTCCAAAACCTAAAATGTAACAAACTCATCTGCCTAGGAGTTCAAAGATTCTTTATAGCACATTACCAGAATAAAACAAGAATGCTGATCCACCTGCTGAGCTACAGAATATAATTTTTTTTATTACTAGTTAGATTATTCATTGTCTTGAATGTGCCTAATATTGTACATGGATACCTAGTAGCTCACAATTTAAAAATCAGACCATGCATGCCACTTTTTTTGGACCTTGACTACAGTCCAGTTCTGAAGTTGTGCTAATCCCCTTCTATACCTCTGTATACACACGCACGCATCATTTCTCTTACCTTTAATGGTCCACAGGGAGATATAACATAGGAGAAGAGACTGTAACAGGACAAGAATAGCACCTCTTCCTTTCGGGAGTTCAAAGAAACCTGAACTTTTACTCCTGTTTGTGGTTGACACAAGCTAGCCTATCAGGAAAGTACCAATTCAGTGTTTCATATAATCACCCCATTACTGACTTTCTTCCCAGCTGAAAGAATTCTAAATTACATATATGGTTATAAAATAGGTTGGTTCCGAGTTTTAGATGAGTAATGTAGCGTCTCTGGAATTTCTGTCCAAGCACAGCAACTAGCCACAATTCTAAACACTTGCATCACATTTAGAATTAGACAGCCAAGAGCAAGGCTTTCTAATAATCCTATGTTGTTTTAGTTCATTTGAAAGATGGCTGCAGCCACATACAGTACATCTATATCTTTAGATTGTGTCAAGTAACTCCTGACAAGCACTACAGCTCTCCCTGTAAATGTTACCAGTCTACCAGACAAGAAAACATTCAGTTTTAAATCATGGCTGTTGTTGTTTTAGAAAAGGAGGCATAAATTAAATGCGGCAGACATTAATGCCAAAGATACATGTCTAGGAATACTATTATTGCTGCCTAGCAACTAGGAGGAAGGGAGTGTGTGGGGGGAATAAAGTCATGGAAGAATCTGATTTTGGCCACCCGAAACTAAAACCAATTTAATCTCACTGCACTATGTCTTCTCTCAAGGGAATTTATTTAGAAAAGAGAGAGAGGAGAAAATAAGTTTTCAGGCAACTCTCCTCCAACCCCCAAGCATCATTAACATAAAGTGCTGAAGAATTGTGGAGAGTGTGAGACAGGTCAGACTGGCATAAACATAGGTTTCACTTAGTTACCTTCTATTTGCTACTTATGTACTTTTACTTAAAATACACCGTGCTGCATAGACTTCTATATTTTTTTAAGGAAGCGGGTCACTAGTTTATCCCTGAATAAACACTAAATTATTTTGCTTTAGACAATACTATTATTTTCCCTCAAAAAGTAGGCAATACTACTATTGCTCCCTCAGAGGATCAAGTTCACAATGACACAAACTGACATGCATTCCATTTCCTTTCCCAAATACATTCAGAAGTCTAATTTCATCTATTGCTTTTGTTACTGGCGAGAAGGCCCCTCTGTAAGAAATGAACCAAGGTTCAGGTAACCACCTTAAAAACAAGCCCAAGAGAAGAGATTATCTAATGGCTTACACATTTTCTGTAAACTAAATATTTTCAAAAAGGGACCATTTACACTTTTTAATTTGAAGTCAGAAGTTAATCACTTTTTCTTATAATATCCATACTCAGAAGTTTATTTACATGTTGGCAACTTCTCTGCACTATTAAGACCATGGAATTACAACCACTACTCATACAGAAAACAAACAAAAGCACTCAAAGCAGTTTTGGAATTCAATTTCTTAATTAGAGATGTTCATAACTGCAACAAAAGTTGATATAGGATAATACCATGAGACAACAAGTTTATTAAAACATGTATTAGAACACACATCAGAGAAGTGGGAAAGGTGGTTCTTACCTCTGTCCAAAGAGGCCTTGTTTAAGACAAGAGCATCTTCGATATCGTAACCACTGTAGCTCATCACAGCAACTGTGGCATTCTGTCCAGCAGGCAGTTTTTCAAAATCTATCAGTTCAATCGTTTTTGTTTTTACCATTGGCTTTTGCGGGTAGGCTAGAAGATACATAAGAGTATCTATCCTGTTTCTTTGATTGTATCCAATAGTACCTGCACGTAAAAGAAAAACAAAAGTGTATGAACATTAGTGAATTTCCTAGAAATGTTTTCGCTAAATATTACTGAAATGCAAATGAACTAAAACCACAAACTGAGGAATTTCATCTAATAGTATAAATTCTTCAAGAAAAAAGGGGGAAAAAAAGATAAAAGAGACAAAACCAAAGCAATGTTACATTATTATATTTAAATAAAGATGTAAGTGGCTTCTTAATTTAAGCTTCCAGAAAGAATAATTAATTTTTTCTTAAACAGGGAAAACATAAGCATAAAGACAAACAGAACAACAATATAAGAAATCAGTCAGGTGCAATACAACTGAATGCAAAGAAGATTTCCTTTTTAATCATGACACTGAATAATAGTGCAAGTATGAAATTTGGGTTTATTTTTCTAATAGCCATAGTTTTGGGGTTTTTTTTTGAGAGCTGAACTTGTGTTCCATAGACGTGATCCAAAATTTCATGAGAATCAACAGAAAAACTCTCATTGAGTTCAAGGGGAACTGTGGATCAAGTTCTGTGTCTTCCACAACATATTTCCTTCCTTTTTCTGGGCAATAATTAGTTCAACAGCAGCCTGTGTTAGAATGTCACAAAGCATGAACAAAGCATACAGTTAGCAGCAGCCAAGACTGATTTACTCCCTGAAATTAGAGGCATCACTGCTAGAAAGACTACAGTAGAAGTTCATGCACAATATATTTGTCTTTTTACATGAAATTAATTTTAAATTTACGGTTCAGAATTCAATCCTTTGTATAGACCTCCCAGCTTGAGACTGAAATTTTTGGCCCCATCCCATCAGACTGCCAAAGTGTCTTCTGAAATCTGAGGAAAAAATAATTAACACCCAGCAGGGAAACATAAACTGTTGTGTAGCAGAACAAAAGTTAAGGCAATAGTATGTTATTAGAGTTTGCTGTACCAGGACTATGCTATGTCTCTAAGCAATTAAGTAATTATAGCCTGAAAAGTTCAAGTTTTAAGTACTAAATATTCTGCAGTACTTGTGCTTAGGAGGTAAGTCTTTCAAGACCTTTCCTTTTTCTCCTGCAATTTCAGATGCTGACTGCTGTCAATGAAAGGTCAAAGCAGCCAGTATATGATGAAGATTTCACATAGCTAGAATACAGTATAGCTGAACACCAATCTGCTCTTAGGGGAGGCTAGCTTCATGTTTAATATGCATCTATTTGCAATTTCCAATTGTCTGCATTTAAATGTCTAGAAAATCAAATATCTAAATCCAGGCAGCATCATGTGCAGTTCCAAAGACCTACCCTGTCCATGGCACTAAGCTCTTTCTCCTAAACTACCACACATCTACCCTTCCCAAGGATGAGAATGAGGAGATAGCTCAAAAGATACTATCTGAAAATAAATTTTTATAACCAGCTCTTGCATATCTGGATTTTTCTTGGTTCTAGAAAGCAGTTTTGAAGCCACGGGCACAGCATTTTTAAATTTTGAGGAAGATTTGGTAAAGTTGACAGGCTTTACTTGTCTCTTGTTTTTGAGCCGTTGCTTTTCTTTTTCTTGGAGAAGGAAATTAATCATCCCTGAGCAGTATTTTCTGTCTCCAATAAGAAGCAAGCTGGTAGGGCCTGAATTTATCAACAATGAAGATCCTCCCAGTCTCCCTCAGCAAGGACCACCATCTGAAGGCCCTATTACTTCTGATATTCCCTTAGCCTAAACTATTAGACACTGTTTTCATTGCACTTTGATAAACAAACTGGTTTTCCCACTATACAGCTAGGAAAATCTACTGCTAAATTAAAAACATAGAGGTTTAGACCACTCTTTCCTGCCAAACCCAGAATGAATAATCTGTGTGCTTTCAGCATAGGCTCTCTGCTGTAAAGTTCATCTTAAAAGTGTCATGGATAGGTACATTTTCCTGTTGTTGAGACAAATCTTCTCCCAAGTATGCTATGCCAACTTTTGAAATGCTTGCAATTTTTTTCCTCTTCTGAGATGCTTATATTCTGTACTTGCTTTGGTTCACAGGTTAGGGATGCTAAAATGGGATGAAGTCTGGAGCACTGGATCACAGCTAAGCTTCTACTTTTTACCCCAGTAACAATCTGTGGAATTCCATGATATATCAAGGATTATGGATGACGCTTTATGTATATCAGGTAATGCAGATTATTTCTCTCTTAGAGGCTTCACATATTTCAAAGCTGGTATTTTTATCATATGTTCAGATAAGCCTAACAGAACTGTTACTGTTTGCATCAGACCAGAAAAAATAAGCACTTTAAAAATAAGTTACTGAGATTTTGAACTTCAATAATAAACAGTATTCTGGCAATTCTTCAGGAGCTGAATGCTGTATCATATCAAATAGAAAATGTATATGTCTATATCAACGATGGATATCATTAGCAGGAAAGAAACTGACTAGAGCATGATTCAAGAGCACAAGTGAAATAAATTAACTAAAAAGCATGTTGTACATCAGCAATATTTGTCCTAATAACTATAATCTAAAGGTTATACAAACAATGCCTTCTCTAGAGTAGTCTAACAAATTTCGGTTCCCTGCCAATAGGCTAGCCATACAAAATTTGGGAGCACTTTAGCTCCCACAAAGAAGCTTTTCACAACTGTCAAAAACCAACAACCTCCAGCACTAGGTTCCCTGAAGCACATTTGTCTTCTCTAACTCAATTTTAACACATTCAGCTGGTCATAGCACAAGGCAAAGCAGCATATCAAAGGCTTTGCTACTTCACAAAAGCAAAACAAAATGTCCATGATACAGTATGAGGGTTTTTTTGTAATATCAAGGAAGTTGCTTCACCATAAACCTTTGCAACAAAGCTCTTGCCCGACTATCACCCTCCCCTCAAACACCTTCTGCTCTTTCACGGGTTTAAGTAATAATTAACATCCCTCCTTTCCTTACTCAAGACTTGCGTGATGGGTTCAACTCGGGTTGAAACTGGAGTGCACAGTTGGGCTGTGAGCGCGCACAGCTTGCCCACACTGCCTCTCTCCCAGATGCACATGTGCATGTACAATGTGGTGGATCACTGGCAGGAAAATGTGCATGTTTTCATTTCTTACATTAGGCTTTTATACAGAACTTCCCAGTCACAGAGGCACAGTGTGTAAAACTGACTTTCTATGTCTTAATGGAATTGAAAAGCAATTATTTCTCTAATTGTAGGAGCATTTGATCCTCTTAAACGTTATTTTAGCCACACATGGAATGCAAACAGTAAAGACTCTTGTATTTTAATCTTAAATACTTCTCGGATTTTAAGTCACAACTGCTATCTTTGCACTGAAATGTCAATGTTCAACTGAGGTCCTTGCAGCTGCTGTTGTATTTGCCACCTAATCATAACTTCCCCTCAGTCTTACAGTTCAACCTGCAACATACAGTAAATTATCTATGCCAAAACAGAAGGATTTCATTTCGATTATTTCATTTCACTGAAATCCAGTTTGCTCACTAAGCGCAGCCCTAGTCCTCCAACAAGACGACTCATTCTGCCCATGAAAGGGAGGTATTTTTCAGGACATTTAATATTATCCTGCCGAAACGTTAATATTTTAATACCTAACACTTGTTAGGGATACTGGATCACAGACTCTATTGCAAGCTCTGATGTCCACCCATGATTTATTTGTACTTTCACACCTTCCCCTAGTTTGCTGTTGCTTAAAAAAGGGCAAAGACTGTCCAAAGCTGCTTTGCCCAGCCCCATGATGTGGTCAGAGAGGGTCAGTGTTGAGAAGCACAAGGCTCTCATTTCCCAGGCTGAGCCCTGGGGCTCCTTCCATGCCCCCAGGTTAGGACACCCGAGGGTGTGACACAGTTGACTTGGACATGAGATTTTCCACATGGCAATGTTGGACCAGGAGCTGCTCTGCAATTTCAGGATAGGGAAAGAAAGCAAGAAGGGTGGATGGTTAGCTAAAAGTGGGGTTTGAAGCACTACATCACACCTCTTCATAAATAAAAACAACAAAAAAAAAAGTATTTGTCATGCTTCAGGAATATCCTCTAGGTCTCACTTGAACAATAAGCGTAGAGAAAAATCTTTTCTGCCCCTACATATTGCCACTTATGGTGGCTTTTTTTTAAGCAGTTATTACAAAAGCTTCAGGTGTTTGAAAATACTTCAGGCAGAGCAAAATATAGCTCAGGTCATGTGCCAACTTTAAAAATGTACTTTTATCTAGCTGCTTATTCTTTGAGTCAGGTGTTTTGTCATAACAAACTGAAACAAAGGCTTTTTTTATTGCTCAAGATATTCAATGGCTTTTGTGTTCCTAGCGTCAGCAGGAACGTCAGAGGATTGTATCCAAGGAGCTAAATGTGCAAGACCTAGGGTCAAAGCAGCTGAATACACCAACCTCAGAAAACACAGACAATGAATTGCAAATGACACTCAAAACAAAACGGGAAAAAAACCTTCACACAGAAAACTACAAAAGAACTCCACAGATACTGAATTGGCTTTCTGTACACACTGATCCTGCTTAACTGTGTGTGGTAACTAACCAAACCTTCTGAGACTAATAGTCATAAAATAGAGACTCCGGGGTGGGGGAAAGATAATGGGATGAGGGAGAACTGTAAGGAAAAAGATTGCATCGCTCCTCTTCTTCCACCTCTCCCCCCCCCCTTTTTTTTTTAATTTAAAGGGAGGACATGTATCTGTTGCTATTTTATGCTATTTTGATGCGCTGAACATGATGCTTCAGCACAAGGCAGTTAATCTGGTATTAATTCCACTGCAGAAGTCTCACAAATGGTGCAGTGTTTCAGTTTCAAACACACAGCACAAAACAAATGGTTTAGTAAACCTAACAGAAGTGGTAGTTTTTTCATGACACAGAGCTGTTCTACTGTAGCTTTCAACTTGTGAGCAAGCCATCAATACAAGACATAAAACTGGCATGTACAGCACAAGACTGAATACAGCTGTCTGAATTGAGGTACTGGTCAGGTTCTTCTTGGGACATACCCTGGCTTGATCTCGGGCCATATGACTTGGAGTCTTTAATGCTAGTTTAGCTGTGTATTAAAGGAAGGGTTAGAAATTACCTAGTGTCACCCAAAACAGCAAATTGACAAAATGGTTGGTTTTTAATGACCAGCTACCACATTTGCAAAAAGTATTATTAAGCGATTAAGGAAATAAATTTTGTTTCAATCATTTTGCTGAGAGGCCAATACTTGCCCTCTTCATCCAAACCAGAAAAAGCCCAAAACCTAAACTACTGCTGCAGGAAGCATTCAAGGAACTAAGCACTCCCTCTTGCACATTTTGATTCCTCTTATTCTCTATAATGTCAATGTAAATATTTCTTTATTTATTTTTAGGGTACTCACTCAATTATTCAGGGAAACTCTCCTCTCTTTGTGCTATGTCCCCCTTTATGAGAAAACTTTTTAATCTTTTTGTCTGTAAACCCACAGCAAATCACAGCATATAGAGAAAAAAACCAATTCTGTGAATCCTGCAGCTACACTGAAAACTTGAAAGTCATGATGATTATCAAAAGAAACCCCCAAAAAGCCAAGAGTGCCCCAGTTTCTCCAATTGTTCTTTTAAGTATTAAAACCTGCAGATATGGTCGCCATTAAGTAAAACTGTCTGGTACTTTTTTCCTTTTAATTTTTCAACTTTCAGAGGTAATTTATTTTTTTCCTAAAGGTAAAGAAGTGTCTTTTTCTCTTCCTAGCAAAGTTTTTACATGAACTAGGAAAGAAAGAATTTCGCTGTTTTGTCACTTTTGCTACATAGCTTCAAAAACTAAATAACACTTCAAAAGGGAACAAAAAAGTCTTACCCATTGCTTGTTTCCCCATGGCACACTGATAAGTGTTTCTTGGGGACTGGTTATGATGAGGATATGGAATCAGCCCAGCACAGACACCAAGAAGCGTGAAAGGCTCGATCTCCAAATGCGTTGTATCTCTTAAAAGAAAGAGTAACAATTATAGCAAGCTTGTGAACAAACTTCTTAACTAGAATTTATTTAATTTAGTAGTATCTTGTAATACTTAAATTAAATTTTGTTCAGGAAATGTCAGCCCATATGACCTCAAAATGTTGATTCACTATGGGATTTTATTTTTTTATTTAAAAAACCCAACAAACATTTTCTTTTGGCTTTAAGTGTTTCCACATGAAAAGAAATTAAGGAGAAATAAATGAGGGTTTATGAATTTCCATCATGGAGAAAAAGCCTCCAGATAATGACAACCTGAGGGAGCTCAGTAAGACAATAAAAAAATCAGTTTATACAGCAAGACCCAAAATGCCTTAAGGAATGTTTTCTCATGTAATGAGAGTCTTCCACATCAAATTACCAGTCTCAGAGATCAAGAAATCCACTGGGGAAGTGGATGAAGGGTGAGACAGATTCGGCTATTGAAAAACAAATAAAAGTGTAGTTTTAGTTTTCCAAGGTCAGTTACGTAATATCAGTTAGAGGGAAAACATCTGTGTCCAAACCAAATCCAGTGCCATGGGCGATATGGCATAATAAAATACTATTTGAAAAGCTCTGCAAATATTTTGAAAGTGATTATGTTGTCAAAAGACAGTACTGATGAGAACTAAAAAGACAGATAAGGAGTAAACACTGAGAGATAACAAAATTTGTTCTACCTGGCATGAGCTTCAGAAAAGAAAGTCCATGCTCAATAAAGACAATTAAATCATGACGTGCATTAGGATGCAAGTAGAGTGATTAATAACTAAGGATGAAGTGTACAATAAAGCTTGGCTGGAGCAGATTTGCTTTTTAAATCAAGATAAGTAACTAGGAAATAGGGAATTTGGAAATAAAGATAATTATAACTAAACCTATCCAAAGCATATCTTTCACAATGTTCTGGAGTTATTACACAGAGCTTGGGTTTATGCATACATTGCTTCTCCCACACGCCTATCATGCCTTCTGAAAATCCCATCTTTACTGTTCGACTTCTCTTGGAAGTCTTTTTTAAGACTTTTTTTAATTAGTCAAACAAGTTAATTTGATAACTAAACTTTAAGACCTTGCAAAGGAAATGACTGGAAAAATCTTTATTATGACAACACTCAGAAGATGGCAAAGCATCAGAATCTCAAAAAGCCTGAGGAATTACCCAGAAGTACATACAGACTGAAGACAAGGACCAGCAGAAACTTTACATAAAGAATGTATGAAAAATGAAAACTGAAAAAAAAAATATTTAGAAACCCTGAGCAGCAAGCCTAGCGAAATTATCTGTCACTGCCAGAAATCTTTATAAATCACAAAGATGCTTGAGCAACCTAATAATCACCCTCTGGCCAGAGGATACCAACTGTTTTTCTCCACATGATAAAAAGCTATGGTCATTGAAGCCTGTCTTAAGAAAATCCCAACTGCAGTCAAGTAGTTGCAAAATGGTCTCAAGAACCAGTAGCAAACTTAAAGCACAGACCACTCCCCACTTCTGCAGAACTTCACAGAACAGCTGACACTTCTCAAATAATAAAACAAGAGGCTTAAGATTTACTAATAGTGAAGTTAGCGAATTTCTTCGTAAGGTACTAGTACATCAAACTACATATACATTTTCAGATAGGTTATGCAACACAAGTATTTTTCCAGTGAGGTCAATCCTATTTCAACCAAAGAAGATGCAAGATACACGGATCCTGGTATCTTATGAAGTGTTCTACAGTGCTAATGAGAGATCTTCAAATTTTTGCAAGCCAAAATGCCACTGCCTGAAATGGGCCCCAGAAAGGAAGGCAACCTCATCGGTTTGAAAATAAGAGTTACAAATAGGTAAGGAAGAAATTGAACGCATTAAATAGAGTCAAATCCTCCAAAGAAAAATCCCCTAATTGGACTGGAAAGTTAAAGAGAGGATACTGTAGCTAAAAGAAGCTTACATTACAAAAGCAGGAATGTTAATGGGATACTTCACAATAGCGGATTGTACCAGTTGTATTACTAGAACAAGTTGTACCAACATGGTGGTAGTATTTAAAACGCAAGATGATCAGCTCGGGGAAGGGGATACACAAATCAACTAACCAGGATGCAGGGAGTATCATTATTAAACAGAAGGAGCAATGTGCTCAAATGGTGCAAGCTACTTAGGCAGATACTTAGGGCACTCTTAGCTACAAGCATTGAACGTAAGCTCAAAACAGATTGATGGACAACACAAGAATCTCCCAAACTTTTTGGCAGTTACAGTGGAGTCATTTCCTCGCACTAGTCCATTGGAAGTTCACGTTCTCCTCCTGTTTTTGACTAAACAGTGATTTCTTGTGATACACTCCCATTAATCTTCCTAGCTGAGTCAGGTGTCCTGTAACTTAAAATTTTCAGCTCTGGTGCTTTGTGGAAGTTACTTAATTTGAGCACAAATGACAGCAATCGTGTGTTTTCTTCTTTGGTCACAAATACAAAAGCAAGCCAAGAGCACACAAAAGTAATTTCTTAAAGTGATAAAGTCTTCAAAAGCCTGGGCAGGAGCAATACAATTTAATTAGCAGAGTTAATGCATTTCATCTGGCAAAGGTTAAAGATAACTGAAGGTCTCATCCAGCTCTGCTGAAATTAATGACTTATTTCTATTGGCTTCCAGAAGTAGTTGATCAGGACAGAACATTTAGAAAATGCATTTTCTACATAAATCCACCCCTCAAACATTTAATGGAGACAACTTCTAACATCTCGTATGCATCCATCAGTTGACAGGATATTGTCACAGAAATGTTAAAAAAAGTAGAAAGATAGGACCTAAAAATGTAAAAGAATTCTTCTTTTAATGTGGGCTCTCTCATCACAGTCACAAGACAGAGAAAAAAACCAAAGCATCAGATCTTTCATATATATGGAAAACACAAAAAAATTTGGAAGTCTTTGTAAATGAAAATCACATACCAGGAATGGGTTTAACATACGTGGTGAAGAATACACAGACATTTTTATCAGGGCCAGTTATACATCCAAAAATCAAAGGGAAGGTCTTGTTCCAATACATCAGACATTTAGTATAAGCTGGTTGTCTAGGGTCCCTCTACAGCCATAAGAGAGTTTTTCCAAATGACAATCATGACATGCTAAGATCATCATTTAACAGGTGGAAATCATTTCCTTTCTGGAATCCTATTATATAAAATTACTTATGATGAGCAGCCCAATGATTAGAACCAAAAAAAAAGCCACATCCAGAGAAATGAAGGATATACCTTTAAGTATTTCATTTTTTTGAGAGTTAGAAGGAGGAACAGATCTCCCAAAACTTAGCTACCAAAAGTGGTTTAGCTATTATCTCATGGATAACTTAGGATGTGTGTAAAGATTTCTTTCTTTAGCTTTCATCTGGAGTTGTTTCAACCATTAGCAAGGAAGCAGTGTGCATATGTGAAAACAGTAACATTATTAACACACTTGCATTTCAGAGAGTCACCCTATGAAAGTTTTTCCTGTCCAAGTGTTTAGTCTGAATGCATACTTACTTATTAATTGTATGTTCATATAGTGCAATGTTACAGTCATTTTCTTCATTCACATCCAAATATTCAACGAGGCCTTCATGCAAGAAGTCTTCAAAATTCCTACAGTTAAAAAAATACGCAAGTACAGTCTTTTATTATATTTCTGCAAAAATAGAACTGTATCGTGTATATATTGAAAGCATATAACTTGTGAAAGTTAAACTAAAGAAATACTTTTATATGAACAGTTCTGTACATTTTACATATTCAAAGAAAAACATATTTTTTAAAAAAAAATTAATCCTCTTGCCCATTCAATGCTTCACAGTCTGACTGATCACTGTTGCTTATTTGAACACCTAAATAAAATCCTTCCGTACGTACTCATCACCACTATAAATGTAGACAAGTGTAAGGGTAATCTAGTATGTTTTTGTGATGGTTTTGCAAAATTTAGTTAAACACTTTGTATAAATGTGATTTTTTAAACACCCTAACTAACAGTTTGCAAATGATTTCAAAGCTAATTCTGAATGTGCCCAGTTTAGGGTGGTCAAGTTGATACTCCTTTGAATGTTTGATCTTTCAATCAGGAGAAGGATGATACTGCCTCAGGCATTCCACTTGCAGAAAGATAAAGCTGTGAGATGTATTTATTCTATATATACACCAAATTTCATAGGGGTAACAAAATAAGATGACCAGACTTTAAACAGAAAACCTCCAATACATTGATTATTAATATATATAGGAGAGTAGACTTCTCCTCTACATAGCTAACTCCAAGATTGTGAAATACTGACTGACTGAAGTATTTCCACACAGTATTTACAGATAGATATGATGACTAATATGGTCTACTTGAATCGTGTACCTGTATCCCTGAGCCAGTTCTTCCATATGCTTGTTTGTAACTGCAGGTTTTTGCTTCTTGACAATTATGTAAGGTCTACAATTAAAAAATAAAAGGATTATCATAGCAAATACTTAGGCAAGTAACTTAATTTATACTTACAGTAAGAATCCTCTCTACACACAACCTATTTTATAAATCACTTTTTAGATTTATCAACCTTTAACTGGCATAGCCACGTAAATACTCAGACCTTGGTTTGATACACAGATATCCTGAACTGACATACTTACCCAAAAAGCGCACAAGAAAAATTAAGATTTCAATTTTGAGGAGGAAGCCTTCCCTCCTGCCCCTTTAATCTTTAAACTAACATTTTTAAAGTTTTGTCTACACATTTTGTTGATGGCCCTAAAAGATTTAAAAGATCTTTCAACCAGTAACTTCAATCAGTACATTTCCACAATCTACAAAGCTAAGAACAGCATTAAGTTCTAAGGATATTGCAAGGACTTCATACAACACCGAGTGAACAGTTTGTGCTCAAGTGTCTGCGTGCAGGAGGGTATTTTGCTGTTACTTACATAATGTAAAGTACAGGCATTTACTATGGGTGACCTCAGATAAATCCACAAATTTCAACAGCACATGGATCTCTGAAGGCTTCCTTGCCGCAAGGAAACACTGAGACAAAGGATGGCATGCAAGAATGAAACGTCAAGGGCTGTTGCTATTTGGACAAGTTGCTCCTATAAAGAGAAGCAAATAGCTACAAGATACTTGTGGAGTCCACTCTGAAGTCTAAATAACTGTTTGAAGACTAATGAGCACGTTTAAATGGTTAATAGGGGTATTTGAACAATTGCCAGGGTGGGGGTGCCACAAAGCAAACTTGGTAAACTCCTGGAAATCCACATGATTGGAGTCATCTTTATTTTACTAATCAGACATTTTGCTGAATCTCCAGACCTGCAGAATGGTTGGTATTAGCCCTGACAGGAAAAGTGATTTCTCTGCCACTGAATATACCCCTACTCTGGACCTTTTGACCAGGTATGATTAACTGATGGTTTGTACATGTACTGTTTTGGAGCTCTAATGTGCCTCAAACTGCATTCAACATGCTCTGAGATTGAATTCATGAATAAGGTGGAATGCCAACTGTAGTTGTGACTGCTGCTTCTTTAAAGTATGCACAAAATATGCACACAGCTAGTCAATGCTAAAATATGCATATATTTATTAACTGCCTGTCTCAATATCTGCTTTGTTCATCTTTTATGCCTTGTTCCTTAGGCTAAACTGGAGATGTTTTACTTGTAAGTAACCTAGCACAGTCCTGCCATAATCTGACTGGAGTCTCTCACCTCTACTATAAAACAAGCTGATTTTTTGTCTCAAAATATTTTTATATTCCACTCTTTCATTTTAGCCACCGAGTTCCTTTTTGCTTTTCTCTGTGACATGACAGTGACTCAGGCACTCTTTCTGTGTAATAAACAGCATAAGCATCTCAAGGTGGGGACCGTTCTTGTAGGTTTATTGAATTCCCTACCTAATTACGGGTAAACAATGAAATAAACTAAAATTGTGATAAATGCTTCTTGGTACAGGTACACACGCCTGAGGAAGTTTTGCACTAGAAGTAAAGGCCCCTAAAAAGAAAGAATAGCTTCTCATTCTGAAGTGTGATATCCACCTATCAGGCAAGTGGCTGCCTGTTTCTTGCTTTAAAGGAAATAAAAAACCTTTCCAAGGACATTGGACAGTACTGCAGTTGCCCATCAGGTTGATTTTAATCCCTCCTCCCTTTTTTTCTTAGAGAAGATATAAACATTTTCTTTTGACTTTTCTTTAAAGATAAAATGGATTTGAGCTTTTTTTTAAATTTTTTTTGAGTACATGGTATGTTTCTCAGCTCTGTCTGTTTTGAATGAGGGTTATTTAAGAAGAAAAGAGATGCTCAAGACCTACTGAATTTGCTTAAATCTGTGTTCATGAAAGTCTTAGCCCAGTGTATTTGAAGTGCATAAAACAGTGTTTATAGTAAGTTCACTAGTGAGAGAATTCTGACGAGATACTTACCTGCACAATCTCCCTCCATCAGAGGAAATGTAGACACATCTGTCAGAAAGATTTGTAGAGATGGAAACGAATTCATTGATATAGCCTGCTCGACGCATTATCCGAAATGTGTTGACTAATTTCTGATGATCACGTATGACACCAAGGATGTTACCTATTCAGAAAGGGAATAAATTCATGGTGCATACTTTGCATATCCAAAATTCTACTTAAAAATTCCAATCTTGTCTCGCATGCATAGACATACTTCCTACTTCTTGCAGATAGTAAGAGCTGTCATAAAATTTCCCTTTTCTGACATGAATAAGAACTGTCTCTATTTTTCTCTCAGTAAACATTTAAAAAAAAGTGTCAGAATTTCACAGGTCATCTATCTATTCGCTTCCAAATAGCTTCAGAAACTAAACGGCATGCTTCATCCAGCTTTCCTCGGATATGTTTCTGCTCAGGTGCCCATTTACCAATTAGTTTACAAATGAACGACACTTCTGAAGCCTGCAGTTTCAGCTGTACTGAAATGGATCCAAGTTTTCCAGGAAAAGACCGAGGAACTGTCCTGCTGCTTTTTCAGAAATTTTAGAAAGACCTGATATTCTTTGTATATGTGATCACTCACAAAAGCACTAGAATTCCTCCTTCAGGAACTTAGCTCCACACGCTATTGCTATCTTATCGGGGCATTTTAGCATGTACTTAAGTATTCTGATGCATAATGAACAAACAAGAGAGTGAAATTAATTTTTAAAAAAAGTCACCTGACCGAAGTCATCTTCATATATAAAATAAAAATAAGTATGGTGTAATTTTAAACAAAACTTTAAAAAAAGGAGTCAAAGCATGATAGTTTAGGGAGTCTATGAGACAATACAAAGCTTAAGGGATTTGTACTTAAAAGATTTTCTGCCCTCTTAGGTTACAAATTTAAATCAGAATCACTTAAGCCATCGTCAAGCCTGGAATTTTTTATGGATTAAACCCACAAACTAGTAGACTGAACAGTAAATGGTTTTGCCTCACTTAGTACTAGATTATATACGTTTGGAAACATAACTATCTTGTTCCATGTCACAGACTGAGCCTGTAAAGGAACAGCCCAATATTTCTGCTCTGCACTCCCCTTTGGACCATAAAACAAGACAGAAAAGAGTGCATGTGGTTTCACTGAACCTTATCTTTAACATACTGCTACAGAAAAGCAGAGCAAAGGGATGCAGTTTGGTCAAGTGTTGCTTTTATGTTGCTGGGAAAAGACAGGATTGAAGAACAACTGCTGTTTAATTCAAAGGTAAATGGAAAACTTATTCATGGTGACAGACACTAAATACTAGTCCCTGGAAGTGGATGCTGTTGACAAAAGGCTGTTTTCAAATTACAGTTGTAGTTTTTAAAATGTCAGTATTTTGAAATCTGGTATCATAGTACCTGTTGATTTAGAAACACTAAAAGATCAATTGTAAAAGGAACATAAGTGTGCAGATGCAAAGCATATATGCCAAAACATCACTTTAACAGAGAAAAGAGGTCTGGTTTTCAAGGTCTAATTTTTTCTAATAATTCACTAAGCAAGTTGCCCTTTAAAAGGTAATTTAAAATAGAATAGCATTGCTAAAGTTTGCAAACAAGTGATGATTCCTTTCTGTTTTTAATGGCACTTGCATGAATATCTATAAAAGTATATAAAGTTTACAGTCAAAGTATTTTCTGTGATGAAAACTCTGAATTTATAAATTTAGCAGTGTTATTCTCTCTTTAAAAAGTTCTTTATGAATGGTGCCTCATTTTGTGAATTGCCTGAGAAAAACAAAGCAACCTGTAATAGAGTATATATATTTTTGTGCCTATTCATGCAAGTCTGCTTAAAAACAGTATTGAAATTTGAAAAAGCTTCGATTTCCCAGCTTACACACATTTGCAGAGTTCTGAGGACACAACTTCACACAACTAAGTGCCATCATCTGGCCTGTCTACTCTGCTAACCCTAGCAAAATGTTTACAGATGAAATAATCTACACATGGAAAATGCATCTGTGGTTGACTGCGGTCCAAAAAATGTTGGAGGGTTTCTGAAGCCTAAGTCTCCATCAGCAACAAATCAGAGTGAGACGGCTGAAAAGTTACATACCATTAAGGAAAACAAGGAACACGTTTGGATATGAAAGTTCTTCACCGCAGAGTAAGTTGACATCTTCAACTCCGAGATTACTGGCTAATTTAATAATTGGGCCATCTTCCATATCTGTAGTAATGTGTGTCATGAGGGCAAGGTTTTTAACCAAACCACAAGCCTAAAGTAAAAAAAATATAAATACACTTTTTATCCATTTTATTCTAAAGTATTGATACTATACACATCTTTTTCATCCAAAACTGTAGTTATGAACAACAAGAAATCAAAGTATAAAGTGAAATAAATTAAGCAAATTAGCAACACTGAAAATTAGGAAAGAAGTCTTTTCTGTATCACACTGAAATGTAATATTTTAGCATTTACAAGTTAATAAAAAAATACAGGTGATTAAGTTGCAGTTCTTAAGTTATCCTAGCACATATAACCCTGTATTTCTCTCTTCAAAACAACAGGTAGTTATAAGCCTAATGGAAATACAAAGTCAGTCTATTTACTAATTTGACAGATATCCTGTATGTTTTAACATAAACTTTAACATATTAAAATTAAAAATATCCAGTTATCTTACAGAGTGAAATTTTATTTCAGCTGCTTAATGAGACTAGCTCATATTGACTACATATTTATGCTAGAAAGTTCAGAGTTTCCCCAGTACTTTCTATTCAGAAAAAAAAGAAAAAAAAATTGGTCTGCATAAATCATTTGGTTGAAATAGCTGGATGATGTCTTTAAAGTAAAACATACAAATCTGTTTTTCTTCCTCAAGCTAAAGACTAAAGCTGTTTCTGTAATAATAATAACAATATAATTTCTAGAAAAATTGCAGGTTGATGCTGCAACTTCAAAACAGAACATTTATTACAGAACAAAAGGATAAGAGTTTAGGACTCCTCTCTTTCTGCTCTGATCGAAAAAGAGCAAGTAGCTCTGCTGCAGAACTGAGAGGCCTCACGTCATTCTTATACAGCCAACTGACTTCTGAACAGTTTCCAGCCAGTCCACTTAGGTCAGAGTTAAAAAGCAAGACATCAAGGACAAATAGAATGTAAACGGATGGCATGTGAAAAGATACACAAGTAGCGTTATCAGACTGAGGATAATTTCTCTCTCTAGAAACCTCCTCATCAGAATTCTTCCTCTGATGGAGGATCACCTGCTTCAAAATAAACAGTGTCTCCATTCCTCAGGACAAGAAATACTCAAAGCAAAATAGAAGTTCCTCACCTCTCCTTCAGGAGTGTCAGATGGGCAGAGCATCCCCCACTGGGATGGCTGTAGTGACCGAGGACCACTCACTTTCCTTGTCTTTTCAAACTGAGAAGAGATTCTAGTCATCATTCCCAGAGCAGATATATAAGACAAGCGGGACAATACTTGCGTCACGCCTTGGCGGTCCATTTTGAATCTCTTGAGAGACCAATTTCCCTGTAGAATAAAATGAACATTTTAAAAAGGTTATTGTAGTTTAACCCTGTCTCGACACTATATGTCTTTTTTCATTATCTAGACAGAATGATATGAGGAGCTTTGCACAGCAGATGTCCCCTATTTATATAAAACAACTTTTTAATTACCTATCTGCCTATACACTACTAGTTATAACATACTTGTACTAAGTATTAAAAGAAGTTGAAACAAAAGAAGTGCTCTTTTAGTTGTGAGGATACTTTTGCTATTGTATACTTGATCACAAAAGAATTCTTCATCATCTGTCCCTCACAGGTACGTCAATACTCAAATTTATCTAGATTAAATTACTTTCGGTTCTCCCTTTACAGATTTTGTCAAATATTTTTTAAAAAGGTATTTTGAGTGAAATACACTTTTACAACAGGTCCCACAAACTTTTAAGTTCTGCCTTTTTTGTGATTTGTTATTTTGGTAGGAAACACAGGCACTTATGTTGGAGAAGTCTGACGTCAAAGCCATCTGTACTTTCTTGAAGTCTTTTGTTTTTATAATGCAGAGGAAAAAGACTCGCTGATATGTCTTCTCACAGAAGAAGAGTGTGAGGGAGTTACATCTATCCAACTTCTCTGGTAGGATGACAGCAAATATGAAATGCAAGATCCATGCACATGTCAGGAGTTTCATGTTTAATGTCATGGGCATTATCAATTGTGGTTTTAATTAGGAGCACACAGAAGTTCGGAGGATTATCTAGGACACAATTATGTTTCTATGCTAAGCAGATTTAATAATCTCTACTGTAAGATCTTGAAATTTGGTGCTAGTATTATACTCTATATACATTTCCCACCAGCACCTGAGTCAATGGATAGAGCAATTTACTGTCCCCATAACTACTATTTACCAAGCCACCACGTTATTGGTCATTCCAAAGGCAATAAAGATCTCAAAGGTCACACACTTTCCCAAAGATAGCCTTCTGCTTATTTATATAGCCTTTTTTATAAACTCATCTCATGAATGCTAACAAATAATTTGAAGCTCACTTGCTGTACTACACTGAAATCCTTTTAGAGTGTGACTTGCTTGGCTTCTTTATTTATACATTAACAGCACAATCCCATTTTGTGATGAACAGCAAGAAACCACGATCCATCCAAATTATTTTGCTATTTGCTTCCACTGGAGAGGCTATCAAATAGTCTGCAGATCTTCAATTTTTTCCTTGTTACAGAAAGTAGGAAGACATATTAAGAAAAATTTCTTCACAGAAAGGCTTGTCAACCATTGGAACAGGCTGCCCAGGAAAATGCCCAGGTGGAATCACCATCCCTGGAGGTATTTAAGAGACAGGCAAATGTGGTGGTGAGGGACACGGTTTAGTGGTGGCTTTGGCAGTGTTAGGTTGGTGGATGGACTTGATGATCTTAAAGGTCCCTTTCAACCTAGACAATTCTATGACATAATGCTCAGTGCTAAGTCAGTCAAAAGAAACCTGTCCATTTGCTCAGCCTTCTCAGGAAGCATTCACTCAGCTCCTAGTCCTTAAAGAATGAAATGGTCAGTATCAGAATATAAGTGGAAGAATACAACAAATGACTAGTTTTTCCTCATGCTAGAAATTATTGCATCTGTAGTCTGAAGTAGCATGTGGTTTCTTCACTGCCCAGAAGACTGTGAAATCTCAAAGACCGGAGGAAAGGGCAGGTAAAAACTCTGCCTGTATTAATAAAATGAAAAATTTTTTGTGCTTTGTAAGTGACAGGCTGAATCCTTCAAAAGTTGTCCAAAAAACCCTAAAATGGGGCCAGGATGTTATGAGACCTTGTGGAGAACTTCCTACTGAAAACTCCTCTGAACTGAAAGTTGCTCCCTCAGCAGCACTGGATAATTCTGTAGACACTGAAATATTTATTAGGCCTATGGCATTACTGCCTGACCTACCCTCTCTTCTGCCATTTTTCAGGGTAAGAAGACCTGTAGGAAATTCCACTGAACACCACCGTACAGTTGATTCAGTAATGTTATGAATTCTTTTGCATGCTACTGGTGTAGTTATGAATCCGCTGAGTTATTTCATGCTCTTTGAGACTATCATTGAGGCATTCTGGTGAGATTGGAGATTGTTGTTTCCAAGAATGATTTTTATGGTATTTGCTTAATCTCTTGAATAGTATGCACTGGGCATTGTTCCTGAGAAATTATTTTCAATGCTTAAGAGCAGATGGTGTTTAACTGCTTATGTGGCAGTTAAAAAAAGTCCAGAGATGTGGAAGAAGGAAGACTTCACAATATGTACTGAATAGTTTGCAGATTTATCTCTGTCAGTCCAAATGGAAAAACTGGCACCGGCTAGAAGAAAGCACTAGCAATTTAGAGAAACAAATCTGTCAATTGTTTTGGTTACGTGCACTGTAGAGATTTAACTACATTTGGGGCACTCGTAAAATTAAATAGTGATAAGCTTTAACATAGGGATTTCTATGTAACAGACTGTTGGGTAGTTTTGGATGCAATTTGTGGAGTTAATTTTGTTTACAAGAACTAAAGAAAAACCTCACTTTCATGCTAGGCAGAAAAGCCCTCTCAAGAGTTCCAAAGACTAAAAATTAAGTTGCGCAATTTTTACCAGCTACTAAAATACTTAGACTAATATTTCTTAAAAAATCATGGATTTCAAAGTCATTTACAAGCCAATAGCTAGGTTTCAGGAGCCATCTCACAAATTGCTCTTGCAGATGTGTGAAGTAAGAGACAAAGTTATTGATTTTTTGTTCTTGTCCACTGTCACAAATTAAAATATCCATTCCAGCAGAAGGCAGACATAGACTAAAATCTAACCAAGATAAATATTTAAAGGATTAATTGTGGGGCTTTTTTTGCAATAACAAGGCCTGTAGTTAAATAGTCTGGTATCATTAGCAGAGAAGTACTAATTTCTATGCTGTAAATTTGCTCATACTAGCAACTTCCTATGAACTAAAAGGCACCACCCTTAGAGGGCTCAATATTCCATATTCTGCTTTTTTTTTTTGGCCTATTCGCCCTCCCCACCGTTCTCTTCTGTTCATGATGTTTTCCTGCTGTTTTTCAACCACCTTTTAGACATATGATGTAACCGGACCCTAGCTAAATCCAGATAATAAAAAATACCATGAACCACATAGTCAAGTAGAACCTAGAAGACAGCAAGCTGGATAAATACAAACAGGATCACTATTTTAAATTTGCTTGTTTCTACCGTTCCTTAAATTTGCTTGTTTCTACCATTCCTTCAAAAACACTAAAATATCACTTTGAAATAAATGATGAAATAAAAAGTGGTCTCATGATTAATGATTCTTCTGTGAATTCCAAAAGCCCTGCCCATGACAGAGTTTTGCAATTTTAATCTATAAAGAATGTTAAATAGATTGGGTTTTATGACGAATGAGAGTAGACTCATGAGAACAAAATTCACACATTTCCATCATTCACAAGGATGGAAAAACTTTATGTTTCAGTATCAAAACAAAAATACTTACTGTGGAGATGGCATTGACCATGCCATTGGTGATTTGGTCTTGACGCATATGCTTCACTACATCAAACTGGGCTGCACGTTGCTTGGGGATTACCTGATCAGCAATCTTTTTCAGTTCAGAGTTAAATTTTTTGAATAAATCTTCAAATAGAAGAGAAAGAAGCTGGAAACACAAAAGAATTGGATTAAGGGAAAAATCATACTTCTGCAGGTCTGGGAAATGGGAAGGCCAGCAAAGATGTTTAGTATTTCTACCTTTATACTTCTTGCCAGTTAAAAAAAAAATTTCTTTCTGTTTCTCAAATGATATTTTTCTCACAAGTTTTTTGCCTTGTTAAATTGAAGTGCAATATTAGAGAAATTATCTCATAATAGAAAGCAAATTAAGTAGAAGAATGGTCTAAGCCTAATGTATTTATCCCTTTTTGGTTTGCTTTAATTCCTTCACAATATCTAAGCGTACCCATCCATCTCTACACTATCCATTTACTGTTTTCCCTAATCTGCTATATTATAAGCCAGCTGATCTACTTCTTTCTTCTTGAAGTCACAAAATCTTTTAAAGATTTAATATCCTCAACATACAACCCCAAATTACACACAAGAACTGGAGGCAAGACCAGCTTCTATTCCAATACCAGATGGAATAACTGCAGTTATTGAAGAGTCACTTTGAGATATTCTATTCTTAAAAGTGAAAAAGGCTGTTTAAAGTGCCCTTTCCAAGTGGCTACTTAAAATAAAGAGGAAAGACACCCAAGTGACTGTGAAGGGCCCTTTAGGGAAGCAACTCAGCAGCACAGAGTTTGGAAGCAGTGCACCGCTTGCAAGACCAGACTGAAGCACAAAAGGTGCAGAGTTACCATTGCTTCTGGACAAGCAGAACTAAAAGAGACTTTTTTTAGGGCCCCAGAAGCAACCTCTGTTCTTGACAGTTGGAAAGATGTATCTTGGGTTATGTAGGCAGCTTGCTCACTCAGATTCACTTTTAACCTGCTACTTTCTGCCAACCACCACCCATGGAAAACCAATTACACCCACAGAGAGTTCACTTGATTCAACACCTGCCATACTTTTCCAGAAGTGCTACTATCTGAAAGGGCAATGCTTTTCCACACCTTTCCTTTAAAAAAAGCAAAACTATACAGTTCAAGCAAAGAAGCCATGTTAACACAGCTGAATTAAGAAAAACCAACCAAACCAAAACCAGTGATACAACGATACAACTCTTCAAAAATGCTGCAATTTAAACCAATTATTTCCTGTAGGTGTATTATAATTACTTCTAGTTCTTAATATAGCCATAAAAGGAAAAGACTATTGAAGTTTGTGATCTGAGCTTTTTTTGCTCTCTAATCTGCTTTGCTTCTGCAGTTTGCTCAACCTCTGATACATGTTAAGTGTTCACAATGATTAGCTTTGCAAGCATAAATTCTAAAGCCTGGCAGTTCTGTTCTGGGACTCTACAGCAGCTCCAAGTGTCAGAAGAACTAAAAATGCAGCAGCTACCCATGCCAGAAATGGCAGTTCCCAGCGCACAGAGCTTTGTAGGGCTGAACAAGTTAGGTATTCAGCCACCACAAGTTAAGAGACTCTGGAGTCAGTTGTACAATTTAATTTCTGCATGTGCAGAATTGAACTGAATTTTAACTGCCTCCATCAGACATAGTGGCAACTTTTCCCCACCTTCTGGAAACAAGAAACCAAACCCCTCATCTCTCTATCGTTGGGATGGGCCACTAGCTTTCACTTGCTTTCCTCTATCTACATGCTCCAGCTGGGCTGACCAAATCATTTGGCAAATCATAAGCTAAGTTTTTCACTGGCATCACAAATGCACTTGAAAACAAAAAATAACAAATGACACCTGGAAACTCAAGACAGACATCTAATTTGCAATAAAACACTCCCACTGGCCTTCATGGACAGCAGGACAGCATTATCTTCAACAGTCTACTCTACAAGGCATAAGGAACACTTAGTGTTCAGTCACTAAATTGTAAAACGAGTGACAACACACACTATATGCTAACTCTTGAGAAAAATAGAATCCAAAATTTTCTACTCTGGATACAGTGTTTTTACTGAAAACTGGTTAAGTGATTTTTTCCAGACCTGGCCTTGGCATGAGAGGAAGGTGTTGTAGATCCTCCTTCCTTCCTGATGCTTACAGTACCATAAACATTTACAAGGCAAAACCCTCTCACCACTGTCAAAAGTAATCCAGTCACCAGCAACTAACCTGGGATGCCACAGCTCATTTAAATCCGATTTCCATCAGAAATAAAAGCATCTATTGTGAAGCAACATATTAGGACGGAGAACCCACTGGAATCTCCAAAAACTAGATTATGAGGGAAGTGTTTCAAAAGTAGGGAAAAAGTAAAAGAAAGGGATGTGCAACTTTAAGATGTCTGATAGTCTTGTTAAATAAGAACTAGACTCATTTGAAATCACTCATGGTATACACTTGATCTCAACAGGTTTGAGCAGGAGTTAAACATTTAATAAAACATTTTAAAAAATTCACTCAGAAAATGCTTTCTTATTTGATTTCTTGATCATTAAAATTGCAAATATATCCTAATTCCACATGCCATAGGGATTATAAAGCCATACCATCCTTACTCTTCTCTGAGCTAATAGAGTTACATCCCAAGTACGCTAATTTGCTACTATTTGCCAGTCTGAAAAGTGACATACCTTGCTCATTTCACTGACAGACTCTTGGTTTGTAAGAGCTATGACTATCTGGCAAAGCAGAATCTCACAATAACCACATTATTTAGTTCAAGAGCAAGAGATTAAAGAAAAAGGATGGAATGCCAGTGATAATATTCAATGGATTTCATATTTAGTGCAGGGCCTTTCAGCCTGGTTCAGACAGGAGCACTAAAGAGCAAATTATATTTAAGGAAAAAAAATACTGACAGCTCGTCAATTGATTTTCATTGAAAATCCTAAGAAAAAATTAATAAAGAAGTTAAGCTGCTGAAATACAGTTTCACCAATTAGCTTAATGTCAGAGAATTCTAATTAGGTGCCTTGAGATTGCTATTTAGCATTTAAGCCTTTAGAGTGCCAAATTCTCCCTTTCACACAAACTGGTTGCAAAATTAAAGACATTAGGCAGCCTTAATTATATTATCAGAACAGCTGGGATTAGGCAATCTCTGAAGTCAAGGCGGTATTCTTTTGTCACAGGGTAGAAATCCCTTGCTTTCCAGGGTGCTGGATTTTGGTGCTGTTCCATATCTCACCCATACAAAGCAAGCTGCATTAGAAACAAAAAAAAAAAAAAAAAAAGAGGACAAAGAACAGAGTAATGCTTAGCAAATAATGAACACATTAAGGAAAGAGAAAAGGTAGGTGAAAAGATTAAGCCTGAAATCGGTAGGTTTTGCTAACACCTCAGCTGGCACCTGGCCTACCGAGCCTCTAGTGGCAGAAAGACTATGAGAAAGCTCTGTAAACCAGCTTGGCTACTGGATACAACTCTGTTATCTAAAGCTGAAGCACATTTCGTACTCTCTTGTCCCATGGGGTGTGAAATTAGTAGCTATTGTTTTCACACATTTTTATAAACACAATGCCTTTTATGTCTTTACATTGTTTAGACCGCTATGTTTTTCTCCTCACATGGAAATCTCTTCTTTTCTTTTCTTTTTTTTTTTTTAAATTAAAATTTTAAATCAACAGGATTTTTATTCCAGGAACATGCTGCCAATAAAACAAAAAAACCAACCATTTTATCCACTCAAATTTTAGTTAAACACAAACATTTAGAAACTGGCAACAAATCTCTACACTTTTTAGTCAGTAATCTGACCAAATTAATAGTACATTGATAATGTGGCACAGAGGAATAGGAGTGTTTGGTTTGAAATCAGGTTTTAAAATATCACAAGGGAGCCAGAACTACTCTTAATCAAGTGTCACAAGCCCTCCTGCATAGTTCTCCTTGATGTAGAAAAATATACACATAGGCTTTGTTATGATCATCCTCTACATTTAAAACCTCTTCCCAGTTAATTTAAAATTACTTTTGGTTGTTAGCATCTCTGTGAGCAGAGTCCTTTTTCTTGCAGCTTGCAGAAAACTTTTTACCTCTCTACTTTCTGCCTCTAAAAATACTAGGAAAAAACAAACTACTCCTCAACCCAGTTAAATAAGAACAATACAATGAGAATACAACTAATTTTACTGATTACAATCACTCTGAACTACAGCAACAGCATTACAGCAGTAACCAATCCATTATAGCTTAAAGTATTTGCCCCATTAGAATATTGCACTAATGTCCTCTTACTCCTCCTTATACTTTAGAAATATGTTGTGCTTCAGCATAAAAGTTTGATGAACGGTGAGCATATTAATTTGAAGAAAGGATTGATTTTTCATAACAAGTTAAGAGGGTTTTCTCCCTTGTGCTTAGAGTATGTTCAAGAGTGTCATCTAAGCTTCTTCAGAAAACTAGGAAGCACAGCATATGTTTTCACTCTGAAATGACTACACACTCTGTGTGCGTGTTCACATGTCTGCATGGAGGACAGGGCAGGGTGGGAAGCAGAATAGGCGTATGAGACAATGCGCAAACACACACATCTTAAAAAGTACAATAAGATGAGAATTCCCATTGGATATGAACAAAAAGGAATGGATATTGTTACCTGCACTGCAACAGAAATCCCAATAAAATGATGTGGGAAGCAGACACGCATAGTTTCTCCACCCTCGTGCATAATGTATACCTGTCGGAATTTCCCATGCATGATCAACAATCAGAGATGATACTGACTGCCAGAACTCCAAACTAAGTTAATACAGAGCACAACAAGGAAGTCCAACCCTAATCTAAATTGGTTAAATAAATAACCACACATAGCAAGGAAAAATCCATGCCATGGTAACTAAGCAGTTTCTTCATCTGACAGGCAAATTCCCACCACATTAGAAGATAGTTTGGCCAACAGCTGTGAACTGCCACCCTCTCTGCTAAAGGGCAGTACCAGCCAGACACCTCAAACCATTCCCTCCTTCACAGCCCTTTGTAACTGCTTCTACCTTCAGCATCAAAATTCTGCAAGCAGAGAATACATACATTGCAATACACTTTCATTAGCTGCTCAAGTTAACTTTGCACCACTTAACCTTGTTAATTCATGCTACTCCAGAGGTTAGAAAGGCAGATGACAACAAATAGTAATTCCTATGGGCTTCTCCAGATCACAAGAGGCTTGAGTGGCTGTTCTGTGAGCTGCTGGGTTGTCCTTAGTGAGACAGCCTAGACCTGACCTGACTTGGCCCTCGTTTATTCCCTTACCCAGTTGCTCAGAAGAGGACATTGGAAGATGGATCTTACTGTTGCCTTCTTGGCACTAACAATATTATAATGGAACTAGAACTGATGCGGTATTTACGCTGCTCTGTCCTTTTACCTGGTATAAGGAGGCAATACAGAAGTGAGGATACCATTTATTAGTCTCAATCAGGGAAGTATATCCACGAGGCAACACAGAGAAGCCAATGAAAATAAAATAAGAGGAAAAACATTTCTATTGAGAAGAGTCCTTATTCCACATCTTTTAAAAGCAGATGGTAACAGAAGTCTAGAAGAGTACTTTGCTCTGAAGTAAAAACTCACCTGCCCTGCTAACTCCAAACGTTTATTTCCGTAGTAATCTCTGTCATCTACTTTATTTTCTCCTTGAGCCAAAATTACTCTGCGTACCATCACCGCTGTGTATATGCACTTGGCACGAAAATTGAATTCCTTCACCTATAAACAAAAAAAAAGAAAAACAAACATAGTAATGTTTCAGGTCCTTAGTCCTTATTCAGTCAAACCCATCCTTTTAAATCAATGGGTAATCTGGGTTGACTGAGGAGTTAAAAAAGGGATTTGTGCACTTTACCTTCTTAAAAAAATCTAAAAGTAATATACATAAGTGATATTGAAACAGATAGTAAATGAAAACAAATCAGAATAAAGGTGCAGGTCATAAGAATAAGGTCCTTAACTAACAGCTGATACTGCCTGGCTACACAGAAAAAAAAACGCATAAGTATAGTAAGTAGTTCAATGGTACAGCGTTTCATAAACTTGAAGATTATTTTTGACTCAATCAAAATCTTCCCCTTTATTTTGAGGATGATTTACTTTACCACAGCTACAAAGCAATCAAAGACATTTTTCCCTGCCAAGAAAACTCACACCATAAGTAACCACACAAATTTATTCCAGTTTAAACCCCCCCCCCAAAAATTACATACAAGAACATGGGTCAGAATAGTTGATGCTAGCAGCTCTCGTGCTTCTTCCATCTTTGTTTTCTTTGGGCCTCCCCACATCCTTTGTCTTCGCACTTTGTTTCCAATGTATTTCAATGCCTGGAAAGGGGGAAAATTCACTTGAGTTAATATTAGAATTAAATCCTATACAAATATGGAGATCTGTACATATTCCTCGGTCAGTGCAATCCCACCACCCACAGATGATATGAACTTCAAGCAAAGTGTAAAATACCAAACACATAAGTGATGCTAATAAAAAAAAAAAATCTTGAAAATTGAAATAATTGATTATAATTAAATATACATGTTATTTATCATATGTTGATAACATTTGGAATGGGAAGTAATAAAAGAGCACGATTACTACAATATTAAAAGAGATTGCAGTGATATAGAAGAAAGTGTTATATAAACTAGTTATCTTTGCAATTTATTTAATTTGACTTAAAGAACCTCCAGTTCTTTTGTGATATTAAACTGTGAGGTGGCACTCACTTCTTAATAGGCACAAATGCTACTATATGGCATCCACATGTCTCCAAGAGTACCTTGCAATGATTAATGGATTCTTACTCTCTTACCAGTTGGCCAAGAAGTGGAATCAATCTGCAAAATTCAGGGTCAGATGAGTCAAAGAAACAATCCAGGTCCACACAGGAAGTTCCTACCCGGAAATTAAGCCATTCCCTCTATGCTAAAGAATTACCCTCTCCACTAAATGATAGTCTATCTATCTGTTATGTTCTTCCCCAAACGGCTCACTTTTTCATTTCACTTGACATTTCTTGCACAGAGTAACTTCTGTATTTCTGTTTTCTCTACTTTCCTGGATGCTTCACACTTTTCTTTGTTCCTCCAACATCACCATTTTACTCTTCTGACTCTGAATCAGGAAGGCCTTGATGCTACTTCTAACCGTGAAAAGCCCCAAAAGATGAAAACTAGAAAGATGTTCACTTTATGACTCTCAACATCACACATGGACAGATTTGATAAAGCTTACAATTAAATAGTAGAAATAAGACTAATCTTCAAAACCTTCTCCTTGCAGATTAATATGTGCATGATGGAAATGCTGCCAGCAAAATGGGCTGTGTTCTGACTAATTAAAAAAGTATACGAGCTGAAGAAAATCCTTGCAAGTCTTTAGCAGGATGGAGTCTGGCTATTATTGTGGCCTTTATACAAAAGATTAGAATTGGAGAAGATCTGCTCATGATGAAATAGTCATGTCCACAGCAATAAGGCTTCTGCAAAATGGGGACATGCAATTACTTTTTTAAAAATGGGAACTGACCTCAACAACTCTAATCTTATGGACATGACTCTGTGACATACTTTAAAACATAACCCTGGCCTTCTGAAGACCAAACATTTATTGACTTTGGTTTTGTTCTATTTTTTCAGTTAGGTAATGAGAGCAAAGCATCGCTTTTGACAAGTCCTGGTCCTTAAAAACCTTCAGCTTAAAATAACCGCCCAAAAACAAACCTCAAAACACAAAGCTTATGTCGATCACTGACATATCAAAGTAGTCAATACCCACTGTCTTTAGATTTTTATGGCCTCTGGCCATGTGAAAAGACACACCTGCATCTGTGTAAAAATCTGAGCTTTCTGGCATTCTTCCAGACTAGGAGCAAATGCAGCCATCACATGTTCCTCTGTGCCAATCATTTGTACAATCTCTTGGTCACTCTCAACACCCATGGCCTAGGAAAAGAAGAAAAGACAGAAATAGCACAGGCTTTATGTTAACTCACTGACATTTGCTTATGCTAATTTGGTATTGTTTGTCTGCATTACTACTAAGCAAGAGCTAGTTCTTCTCTAAGAAACTGTGCCATCTGGCACTGGCAGCACATATTCTAGGTATGGAAGAACGCTAAATGGAAATCTTGATAAGCAGCAGGAACACACAGACACACAGTCTTTGGAGAGCCTCTTTTTCTTCACTGTCAGGAGTTAAATCCTATGCTTTTTCTTAAGAAAAAATAAATACCAGGTAATAACAACCCTACGTGTGTAACAATGAAAGCCAAGCCAGAATCTACAATAAATATAGGAAGGTGAAATTTCTTAAAAGATTGCACATGGTCTCTTAGTACAAGCAATTTCACAAACTCAGTTGACTGTGATGCAGCATGTCCCATTTGAGAAATGTTTACAATTTACCTCCTTTGCAGCTCTCTGCATTTAGAAGATGACTTCATGACACAATTCCACTTGAAAGCCATTCTATTATTTCACTGATCCTTGGACACCTTGTTAGACTTTATTCTGCGGAAAAGCTTAATAAACTAAGAAAGCGCTTAACAGGTTTAGAAAAACCTCCCTATCAGTAAGTGTTTCAAGGTGGCAGCCAGCAGTGAAGGCCTTTGTGGATTCCAGATGGTGCTAAAGCTCCCCCCTTCACACATTTGCCTGGAGCTCTGCCATATCAAGAAACAGAATAATCTCCCTAAACCTCTTCTGGCTGAGTTATAATATGTTTCTCAGAACTTTGTGAGGAAGTTATGTTTGCATTCGTATTATTCTTCAAACTGCTTGCCACAAAGACCATTGTAAATAATGGCCTATGTACACCCTAGTATTCTGTTTCTCATTAAAAACTGGCAGTATCCCAAAAAGTCACATTTTCCTCAAAAATGCACAAATACCTTCCCTTCTTATTGCCTTCATTAGGTGTCACTTTGCTTAACACCTAACTAATGCTATCCCCTTGCAAAACTGTTGCTCTAATTGTGAAATATCCAGCTTTATTTTTTTTTCTTTCATTTCTTCTTTATTTTTCAACAAAGAAGTGGTTGGTTGAAGTTCCTTTAACTTAAAACGCTGTCTCTTCACCTCGTGGCTTATTAGAAATGAAAAGCAGCATAAAAGTAGCACGGACCTGTAACAGTGCGAGAACATTCCCAGTTTAGTGCAAAGCACAGATCACAATTCCACCATCTCAGACAGCCTTGAGTGCCAAATCAAGACACAGTTACATCACCAGGTGAGAGTGTTTCACCAAAGTTTGCTACCACTAAGTAGTCCACCCCTGATCTCAAGGCTCTTTTCAGTATTTCCAAATACTATTACACTTCCTCACCCTTTTAAATAAGGTCACAAATTGTTAAAAAATCTCAGCAGAGAAGTTAACAAAAAAATCCCTCATGACCCAAGAGCCAGATTCAGAAGAAAGTCTACAAAAGCATGAAAGCCTTACAATAGTAATTTTACATGTGTCTAGCACTTAATAGCTGACCAGCAAACCAGCTCAGGAAACACAACTGGATTCATACAATTATTGCACTTGGCCTACAGAAGAACAAAATTTTACCAAGGGAATCTTTCTGCCATTCTAGGCATACCTATCAGGAATACATGTATCTAAAGCACATCAAATGCAAGCTGATAAGATACCGCCCCATTCCTGTCCACCAGGTTAATTTTAGGAAGGCAACTAGATTGTAAGAGTCATGTAAAAAGTGAACAAAAGAAATGGGGGGGAGATAGGGGAGGAACAGTCAACCTGCAGTTTTACTATGCTCTTTCATCTGTTAAGACAATAGACAGCCACAGTAAATTGAAGAGGATTGATAATTTCTTCTAATGATGAATTCTCTGATCAAAAGTCTGACAACAACAAGATGAGAATAGGACATATCATTATGCCTGTGTAGATCTTCAACTCTGTACAGCTGAAGTTTGTACAAAGAATTTTGTAGTTTGAGAATTGAGAATTCTGAATTTGTATGTGGGAAAGGCTGGGATCTGAGTACTCTCAACAATCATGGGCACAGCTGCACACACAAAACCACATGCAAGACTAAGAGGGCAACAGGCCCGTATCAGTATCAGGTAGATTTATAATCTTAACACTTTCTTTTTTAGAAAATTTGGCCCTGAGGTTGCACTTCTACACCAAAAAACAAACAAACAAACCAACCCCCCCCAAAACCACCACAAAAACAAGCAAAAAAGTACTCTAGAATTAATCGGTTAACATCACTGGGACAGTAACAAAATATTCTGGCTTGTCACTTGTATTACAGAAACACTAAGAACATGCGAAGTAGGAACAGGCTTGAAGCACATCCCAGGACAAAGATGAGGGAAAGGAAATTAACATAAAAGCAAAGCAGGAGACAAGATGTCTTGCCTATTTTTGATTGGAAGACAATATCACAAAGGATAATTTTATGGGGGAGTGGAGGGGAAGGAGATAAAGTTAGGGACAACTTAGCAGTAGCAGTGAAAGGATGAGGAAGGAGACGTTAGCAGGCTGTTGTACAACACGGTTGGAAAGCTAATAGTCAATGGACATAAGACAGACAAGTCAAAGGAAACATTCAGAATATTCAGATCATCCTGAGTTCAAGTGGGAAAAAGTGGTCCAACTGGGGTCAACCACTTCATAGGACTAGGGAGGTTCCTGCTGCTCAAAACATGTGTGTGTGTACGCTCATTGTGCACACGCACGTACATATGAGAGAGTGTGCATGAGAGAGTGTGAGCCCAGCTCTTCCTCCCCCAGCTCACGTCTTAATGATGATGTCTAGGTGTTTCCATGGCACTTCCCTAGAATGTAGTTCTGCAGTCCATCAGGCTAAATTACAGAATGGAGACAGGCAGATGACTGGATTAAAAAGATGTCAGGGAAGTTCAAGGCTGACATCACAGACAGAATTGGTCTGGAGCTGTCATAATTCAAAAGATACGAGCTATGAAACTGCAGCCATGGGAACCTGTAATTCTGCAGATCCAGTAAGACCACCATTCAGCTGTTCCTCTAGAGTGGCATCTAAACAGCTCCATGACTAACACAGTTTTGTAAAAATGAAACTTGACCTGCTGTTCAAATCTTTTGCCGTAGGTCATAGAGCAGGTCCTAAAGCTCCCACATAAACTAAAGATACTTAACCTAGCGATTCAGGCTGTAAAATTCAACTTTTAAGCCCCCCCAGTTAGTTCTAATTCTCTTACTTCCCACCCAGTTTTGGTGCAGCATGCAACCTTCATTTACTGCAGCTCCCAGGACTCACTCCAGTCTACCAAATCAAGACCACACACCCGAAAGAAAAGTCACCCTTACATTAAAACAGCTGTAATTCCCTGCAGTGCAGGGAGTTCCCTGCAAAAGCAATAGCACCACCTCACCTGTAACCTCGATATTTTTCCAAGATAGAAACACCCATAAGTACTACATAAATATTCCATACCTCTTCTAATGCTTATGGTTACCTAAAATTGTCTGAGCATCCCCAGGTAAAGCCTGAATAGCTCATAGCCTGGCATATTAAAAAAAACCACACTACACGCAGTTCACACAACCCTATGATCTGTGCACGACTGACACACAGCTAAAACAAAGATCTCTTGGGGTTGCAAGTCAACTTAGAACATCCTAAATACCATTTTGGTTGCATATGTATATTAACTAATGAAGCAGTGTTACACAGTAAAGCAGAAAGCAAATTAGTTGTGTTTGTTTTGTATTACAAGGCAGTTAACAGCCCCTTAAAAATCTCAACAAATACATACTTTGGGGACAAAACTCTCCAATTTACACCACTACTTCAAACCAAAAACTGCATTTACATGCATAGGGATTGCACCAACACCTCTGTCACTTTCAAGAAGAAAGGTTAGAGGAAAAGTGTTTAAGTTAGTACTGCGACAAAGAACTAACTCCCCTCATCCAAAGAGCAGACGCTTTAAGTCTGTCCTAGGATAGTGCCAGGAACATGCCTTTTGTAGTCTATCAAATTTTAGCTGTGGTCAATGTGTTAAGCTTCACAATACCACAACTCACATGTGTTCAGCACAACTAGCTATTCAATGTCCAAATACACCAATCACAATGATTCTAACGTGTCTGAATGGCAGAAATGCAAAGCAGCAGAACACAGACATTCAGGCTTGTAGTCTGGGTAAGGATGAACTGGGAGGCAGACGCTCTCTTTAGGGTAACCTACAACAGTCCAGTCCCCTCACCTATCCAGATCAAAGGACCTTTAGATCCACGCTATTTCCTCCCCTGTCCTCCACAGAAGGAAACACACACCTGGGTTTTCTTCCTCACCATGAAAGAAAAGAAAGGATGGGAACGCTGTATTAGTCCTTGCCCTAACGTGCAGCTGTGTCCACGACTCATACATGAAACATGAAAGTGCTCTTAGATTCCAGTTGAAGGAAGCTCTTTTTGAATTTTAGGCTTCAGTTCTGTCAGCAGATGACAGCAGCAGCATCCTCAGAAATACCAGGACATTTGATGCTATTGGGACTAGAAAGACAATCCAAAATTGCTAAACCTTTTCCCACTGATCCTCACTCCCTGATGTAACTGTTTCCTTTAGCTAGCGCATGCACTGGATAGCAACCTGCTACCAAATACTTGTCATTTTCTTAGTTAAAACACAGAGCTCTGCGGAACTTGAATGCAGTCTGGATGCTGGTCTGGGAGGAAATGCAGAGCAATAGATTTTTGTCATTGCTTTCCCTGTTTATTTTTTAGCTGGAAATTATACAAATAGTTGCTACAGTAAAAGCTAAGGATGAAAAGGCAACCAAAACTTCAGACCTTAACTTTGCCCCTTGCAGATGTGTATCTCTAAATTACAACAACCAGTATGCTTACTAGTAACAAGGAAGATCCCATGCTCCATACCTAAGGCTTGGGTCACAGCAGAAAGGAATTATTTTCCTTGCTTTCCCAACAAATCTCCTATGTATAATAACACCATATGAAAGAGCTAAGGCTACAAGGGTGTTTCTAAGTTTGGGATTTTCTAGTTTCAGGGCTTTAGCATTTGTAACATTGCTTCTAGTAGTTAAATACAACAAAGTAATACTGCATTACAGCAATGCCCAAGAAAGAAAGATCCGAGGCTGGTGACTGTATTAAGAATCTATTGAAAAGACTACTTGGGATTTTTAGTTTCTTCTGTCTGCTTTTGATGAGTCTCCAGCTGGACTCCTGAAGTTCATGTGTCATTAAAGGAAAGGCATAGAAAATGACCACTCGTGAGTATAGCTAAGTGCCAGTCAAGAATGGAATACTCAGAATAGTTAAAATGGGTGCAGCTAATTTGCTATTTGATTAAATCAATATAAATTTTTGAAACACACTACTGCTAAGAGCTTCTAACAACTGTAGTCCCTTATTCTATAAATAAAATAAAAATTATGCAATATTATCTGGAATATAAAAGATAAACATAGACACGGAGATAACTATAGCAAGCATTGTCAGAAGGTAATCAAATAGTACAATGCTGCTTAAAAAAAACCCCAACAACCACCTCCTCAGACTTAATAACGCAGAGCAGCTAGTCTTCTGTGAGCAGGTATTTATCTATACCAGCAGGGGGTGACAAAATGTAATAAAAGTCTGTAAGTGAAGGTGGAATCCAGCTGTTTGGTACTTGAGCAAATGGATCAAGAGCCACGTTAACACTTTCCTGCAACAGAAAAGTGGTGAACTTAATCCTGACACTTTAATGTGCATTTCTGTCCACAAATTATCTCTCAACCGCCTTTAACACTGGTCACTAAGAGCCAGCTAAGAGATTCGCTTAATCAGAGATAACGGACACTTGTTTTTCAATTCTAAATCCAATTCTTAAACTTTTTTCTAGAACCAAACCCAAAGCACTTCTTACAAGAAAACCAATTCTTATAACTCTCAATCAGCCAGAGAGCCGAGATAACACAGAAAAGCCTGTAGCTGTGCCACTGCCAACACATCAGCAGTGCTGGCAGATGCTGTAAGCAAGTGCTGCCCTCTCCTGGCAATTTATTTCCTCGAGTTATTATCACCTCCCCAAAACACCTGTGCTATAAACCATTAGAGTGAAGACGAAAAGGGAACTATAGGATTTACTTCTATTAGTTGCCAGATCTACTCACAGGGGCATTTTTATGCCCTAAGCCACCTTCCCTGTGAACAGTATCTCCAAGACTGCCGCCCAACTTCCTTCTGCACACACAGGGCACCAGGCTGCAAACCCATAGGCAGCAGCGAAGCCAACAGGACAGGAAGGAGCTCCCAGCTGTTGGGTTGGCAGGTCCTAGCCTAAAGACTGGCCATGCCCTGATACCTTCTCCAGAAGCTGGATGAGTGCATGTCCACCACCTTTAGCTAGCTGTAGCCCATGTGTTCAATACCATACCAGCCTGCTTCCAGCTAGGGAGTAGCTATGTCGTCAGTTGTGTGAACCCTTGAGTGAATTAAAATGAAAGAGAGAAGCAGAGAGTGAAAGGAAGTTCTTGCAGTTTCACAGGCAACAAGGGCCAAGGCACGACATTGTCACCAGCTCAGCTGGTAGGGCAAATACCCCCCAATTCTTGCCCAGAATCAGGGGTGGATGACTCTCACAGCCCTTTGTCAGTCCCACGAGGGATCATTTCAAAGCTACGTTGCCTGTTCATGCATTCACTGCACGGAAGATACCGGTGAGCATTCCTGAATCAGACACGGATTTTGAAGTGAAAGACTGAGGCAGAGCTCCTTCACAGGGAAAGTAAGTTAACCACCAGGAAACAAAAATCACTTTAGTAATCTTAAAGGATCTAGGATTAGGTCTAAGAAGCGCAAGACTACTCCAAAAGCTATCAGCTTTGTTTACAGTTATGACTAGATGTCACGTATAACAAGCTCAGGGCTGTCATGCCCCTGGATCTGAAAGGAATGGTGTTGAGCTCCTCAGCAGTCCACAAGTTGGAGTGGGGAACAAAACCAGAAATGAAGATCCTTTAAGACAAGTTTGCAACACAGCTCATAATGAAAGAAACCAAAACCCTCCTCACTCTCTGTAGCAGGTAGCAGTGCAGAGGGACCTTACAAAGCAATATGGAGGTAGCAGCACTTGTCTTGGCACTGTAATACTCTCCTTGCAGAAAAATGCAGCACTTTTCCTCTTTTTTACAGTACAAAGAAAAAAGAGGACTTCCCAGGAGGAAAAAAAGCTTGCAATCTCTAAGCACCGCCAAGTCCTTCTGTACATATTAACTTCTGAGAGCTGTGGCTGATCTTCATTCTTCAGTTACAGTACAGCTGTTTTTTTCTCCAAACCAACAGTTGCCTTACCTTAAATATGATAGCTATGGGAATATCTTCTGACAGAGTGTTATGCCTCAGGTAAAATCTTCCTTGTTTCACAATCAGGTTCGTTCTGCTCTTCTTCTCATGAGTGGAACTGAAGTTAAAAAAAAAATATTATGTCCAACAGAAAGATTGCACTGACACTCCTAGAATCTTCTGGAGTATAAAATTCATGAAGCTTGAGCAATCTTTCAGCTGAATTAATTCCACCTTCTCCTCTTTTAAAAATTATATTAAAATAGCCAGACATCACCCTGTAACTCGAAGGTAATAGGGTATTATCACCTGTGAGGTAAAGGTCCATATTCAGTTGAAGAGGCAGCCTGTATTTGCATGCTTTTATAATCAACTTGGATGTAACCATCAAGGTCAAACTGTGCACAGGTTGGCAACAGTAATGAGATAACAATACTTTCTGTTGTACATTTAACCTCATCTAGCCTTACTGTGGAACAGTAAATTAGCTAGGAGAGTGTGTGAGAGGCCGCTGGAGAAGAAAAAACAGTGCTCATGCTGAACAGTGATAAGCACCATATTATACCACCACACAACTTAAAAACAAAACCAAAAGGCAAACAAAATATAAATAAAACTCAGTAAAGAAGGAAAGGCCAAATTTAGGCTACCTTGACATTTTCAATAATTTGTGTGGTACAAAAATACTTGGGATTTGTTTCCTTCTCAATTGCCTTTAAAAGATTTTACACCGATTTGATTTAGAGAGTCAGAGAAAAGGTTACATCCTATTTCCACTGCGGTAACTTTGTGTTACTTGCTGCAGAATTGAGACCAAACACCATCAATTAGGGAATGCACTTTTTAATGCCGAAATTAGAACTTGCTTTTCCTAGTCTGGGATGAAGCCGGAAGCATATGAGCAACTCCCATTGATTTTTGTGGGAATACCATAGTAACCCATTTTGGGATTGATGCTTTAGTGTACAAAATGACAGTAGCAAGAGAGTTGCACTGAATGTCTACAGCTTTTTCTCCATTAAACTGTACTAGGAAGAAAACTACAAAGCTAGAACAATTAATTTTTTAAAAATTAATTTCATTTGCTTTATGTAATTGCCAGAATTTAGCATACCTGGTAACAGACGCGCCAACTGTGCCTTTTCTATCAGCTTCCACAATGATTCTGTTTTTGGATAACTGCTCTTGGATCAGAATGACTTTCTCTACACCTTTAACAATGAAATAGCCACCTATTCAATAGAAAAGAAAGATGTTGCATGTCAGTGCCCTTGCACCTTACTCATTTCCTTCAATATGCCTTTGAATATGAATTATTAGAAAGTAAACAGTAAACATACAAAAGACAAAACAAGACAGCAAGTTCTCCCATAAAAGAGTAAGTGTGGAACCTAGGATAAATATGAAACTGTTTTGCTAAACTAAACAAAACATTTGCTAGGCTCACACATAGCATTCAAGATCTAAGACTTTATTTGGGAAGTACTTGGACAGAAAGAACTAACAGGCAGACCAAAAAGTGTAAAGCTGTAAAAAGAACCCCAAGGTAAACATAAATATTAAAAATATGTTATAGAATTGTTAGTTCTACAAATCAGGTAAAAATATTGCCTGCCAGAAGAGTATATCATAAGGATATCAGGAAAGAACTGGCCATTTCAGATGCTTAGTACCAAATAAAAAAAAATAAGTCTTCCATAATTACCAACTTGCTCTCTCCAGCACTCCACTGAGAAATCTATTTTGTATTACTTTCAAAAATGTATTTTAACACCTTTGTTGTATCTAAGACAATATAAGACATGAGCCATGTTAGATTCCTCTCTTAAATTGTAGCTATCTATTAATACTCATCCAGCTCTGCAGGTCATGTCACTCTACCTTGCCATCAAAAGCAAGCACAGCACATGCCCAGTGCATGCTTCAAAGACAGCAGATAAAAAACAAGTAAGTTGCTTGTTATAACCCTTCATCTCCTCTCTGTATTTCAAATATTGTCATGTAACACTTTATTCTTGCTTTACAAAAGGCAGCAAATGAGAGTTCCTGCTCTGGAGGACACCATTATACATACATTACATGAACAAACTCCATCTCTATTTCTATATAACACAGCACTGTGTAATACCACATATACTTCTCAACTTTTTCAAAATTTTGATGTGTTGTTTCTGTGGTTGAAAACTCTGTCTGCAAATACAAACATTCCATGCTTTCAACCACTTCTTACTATTTTCAAAAGCCTGCCGGTTTCTTTTAGTTACAAGCATACACTTCAGAAGTTCCTTCAACACTTCACAATGGCAGGAAACATACCAGTGGGGTATTTCTTTGCTGAAGCAGACTTAAGACTATAAGCACAGATGGGAAAAAAAGAACACAAGTGCAAGCATACCTGGATCTAAAGGACATTCATTAAGTTTGGCAAATTCTGCTGGAGTTTTCCCAGTAAGAACACAATTAGAACTACGCAGCATTATAGGCATTCTGCAAGAAAACCAGTTACATTTTAACTTTAGTCTCAGAGACAAAAATACAAATATTCAAATTCAGAACAAAAACACGCTGAACAAACTCTAGAAAACACCTGCAAGGTGTTTAGAACACATGTAAGTTATGAACAACAGTTTTTTCCTTTAATCTCACTTTATTTCATTGAACATGGACTTTGAAAAGAGAGCTCTGAAACTGGACACCTACTGGCAGAAACTGTAGACTTCCTATTTAATTTTTATGCAACTACTACAGGCATCTATGATTCTTGTATCTTAAAAGAAAAGTGATGAATGAAAAATTCTGTATTTTTGAAGAGGATAAGAAGCTATCTTGTCACCTCAGTGCTCAATACAGATAACCTACTTCATTCAGTTGTTAGTGAAACAATTGAGAAAGGGTTTCCTCAAGATAAGAGGCTTCATATGGCAATCATAGTCTTGTATCACACACATAACACACTATAGTAAGTCTCTCTCTTTTTGAAGACAGAATCTATTTTTTTTAAATCTGAATAGGAAGAATGGGAAGAGTATAATAAAAAAAAGAAGAAAAAGTTACTGAATTTCTGTATAAAGACACAGAAATGGCTATGCTAATTTGGAATGCTATTAAGCATTCAAAGGGAATTTTCCTTTTTAAAGACACAAAAACATTGCCCGGGTTGGTTCTTTTATGTTGTTTCCAACACACACAGGTTATCAGTGACTCTGCCAAACAACAGAAATAGGAGAGGAAAGAACATACAGCTTTCCTGTCCAAGTCTTAACTACACGGCAAACAAGAGCATTGTATACACTCACCAGGCAAAAGAAAACTAGGATAATACCAGGGAAAGAGGAGGAAAAGTATTTCCCATACAAATAATAACTGGATGCTAATAGTTTTTAAACAGCAAAAAGACTTCTTGCATGTATGTCCTTAAAACCAGTTGGATGACATTATTTTTTAAGGGAGAATATTTACTTTTTTTGCTGTGACCTCACCTCATACAAGAAAGAAGATTTTAAAGGAACAGGCCTTAACGTAAGATGCAAGATAGTAGTGCTATGCAGCAATTTAGTCTTTTCTAGGTTATTATGGATGCTTTACAAATCTTCTTCACCTTTTTTTTTTCTAAAGAGAGATGTAGACAAACGTGTAGAGTAGTTTTTGTTGTACTTCTTTTAGCTATAACTTACCTTTAAAGTACTGTCTTTTGCATACAAATTGATTATATATTTTGGTGAAAATGCACATTTACTTGAACTTTTTTCTTTGCCTATAGCACACACCATGAAATACTTCAAAGGATTCAAATTTAGATGGTCTTTAAAAACGTTTATTTTCTTAAGAAATTACTTGGAACAATAAATTGTTACTACAGCTAGAGAAGCTTGGTTTTGTAAATGCACTGTGTATTGTGTTCTACTGACAGAGTTAAAGTTGTTCTTCTTTTATACGCAAGTTTCAAATTTCACTTCAAGAAGTGTAGCTCCTTAAGTATCTATGTTCTCTTTCCTGCCAGTATTCCACCTTCAGTAAGATGCACAGTCCAAGAGTAAACAGTCTCTGTAAGGCACTAACCTTTAAAACCAGCAGGGCTGGTCTTTAAGAAATGTTGTCTACCAAAAAAAAATAAATAGACATCTTTATTGCCTTTAAAATGGAATTTTCTTTTCAATAGATGGTACAACTGCCAGGTATTTTGCCTTTTTGCTACAGTTAAGAGCTTGTTTTTCTCAGTAAGGCACACTAATTTTTCTTTAAGAAATTAGATGTCCCTAACAATACTAATAACTTCAAGTCATTTGACAGCCTTTAGAAAAACAGAACTAGTAAAAAATCATCAACATTTCTCCACAAAACTCAGCCTTGGCTCTAAACCAAACCAATTTAAAAGGAGAGCTTAACCTCACAGGGAAGTAGTAATGCTTTCTTTACATCCAACTTCCTCAGATGTATGAAAGACTGAAGTAATTTAGCTACAAAGGAAACATGATTATTTTCATTTTGCAACAATTAAGACTTGCAGATACAGTATTCTTTCACATATTTGCTCTTATAACAATACAAACTTGGACAACATCCATCCTTATACCCATTCTTCTTTGGAAGGAGACAGATTTCCAAAAGCTTTTGCAACACAAAATCTTGTAACAGAACCTAATAATCACATCCTGTACAGCTGTTCATCGAGATTTGCCTGCTTACTGATTCTTTTGGCAAGGAAGCAAGGTTACCCAACATTTATTTTGCAGTAAAGACTCTTCCCAATACAGCAGCAAATTAAAACTAATACCAGAAGATCGACTTATGGTATTTTACCTGCCAATGGGTAATGCATTGCGTATGATCCTCTGGCTACCTCGCGTGTATTCGATGTCCACTGTAATCGGGGCAGAGTAAGTCATGTCTCTCAGGCGGCACTAAAAGGAGAAGAGTCACATGGTTAGATGTTGGTTTAGAAACTGAAAAGTCTCTCTTAAAACATCCCATGTTTGCCCTGTGTCCTGTAAGTGCTCACAAAGCAAGCAAGCAAAGTGAGGCTTGACCAAGTTAAGTTCATGGCACCTGAACTACAGTTCCACAGAGTCTCCTGTTTAAAATGAACCCCCCAAAAAACCAAATACAATTACTGTGATGTTTCAAAAGCAGCCAGTGGATCTGTGTCTTCAGAGGATGACACTGCAGAGCATAACTTCTGAACTGTTTAATTAAACAAACAGGACTAATCAGCAGAGCTGACACAAAGACCATACTATGCCACAGGCTCTGAGAACAGTGCTCAGCTCAGGGACATATGAAGATTCTCAATAGCTGAAGAGTTGTGCTGTCATATGAAGTCTGACAGAAGGGAAACACAGAAGAGTAAGAGGGACACTGTGCAACCTTAAAAGAATGAGCAAATCTCACTCCATGGTACAGTTTCTAAAGATGACTTACAGAAGGCTCATTACAGTATCACTTCCTGTAAAGACTCCCAGAATTTGTTTGCAGATTCCTCAGATAGCAAGAGAAACAGGATATACATATCTAGGACATTATACAGCTCAATGTATAGATAATTATATTAGATAATTAGATAATATTAGATAATACATCTAATATTAGATATTAGATAATATTAGATAATATATCTAATATTAGATAATTTCTAATCCGATCTTTCTGGTCTGCTGTCCCTAGCCTCACTCTATGACTGTTGCTAGCCCTTAAGGTATTGCGTAACTTCACACAAGGTGAAGTTTATTGCATTTGCTGAATACAACAGAGCAACTCACAGCAGGTCATTTGTGACCTCACTGAGCATTCTATACCTTTGAGCACGAGGATGACAAGTCTATCCATATTCAGACTTGTACATTTATGGTTCTGTACTCTTTCAGCATATCGATCATGCATAAATAAAAGGCAATTAAGATTGTGCTGTGCACTGAAGATGCAACTGTATGGAAAAACACATCTCAAGAATCACTGCAAACTGGATGCTCCTTCTCTCCATGTTGAACTAATTAAAAAGCAAAACTTCTCTAGCAATAAAATACTGATGTGCACCAGATTTCAGGCTGTGACTTGTAGGAAACTACGTCCCATTGGGCTCCCTGCAACTTCATCAAATTTAAAAGTAACTGAGAATATCTCCATTTTGTAATTACTTTAAACTCATCTGTATGACTAGTTCATGAAACTCCCATAAGAACTGTGTGAGGAGAGCTAGACAGCTTCATTAGTATTAACTTGGGGATAAAAAGGTTTCGGGATTACGAGTGCTTTGTGCACAAGACACAGATATAAAATAAGAATTACACAGTGTAATACTCCAGCACTTGTATTTTTGTATCACCTTCCTTGAGGCAACTTCTCCTTACACTAGCTATGTAGAGGTGAAAGACAGGCATGACTTCATCCTCAAGGAAACCAAGGACATAAAACCTCCCAAATTTGGTTGAAAATACGTAAAATACTCAGACCCTTATGAAATCTGATAATTTTAGGTGTCTTTGGGAAGGAATTTTATAAGTCTCTAACAGAGATATGTAATCACATACTCAGAAGTATCGATTCTTTTTGTTGTTTGTTTTTTTTAAATTGCACTCCTGGTTTGACCTAATCAGCAACCTATTTAAGAAAATAACTATGGCCTTCACGTGTGTAAAGCACACTGAAAAAAAAGGAGAAATGGTGCATTAGTATTAAGCATCAATGAGGATATATCTGCCTTGTATTACATCTAGTTGCACTGTTGACGGCTGAGTTATTTGCCTTACTTAATATCTTTCTATGGAACTAAATGAGGTCTGAGTCAAGTCATTGGAGACAAACATGACTATGCATAAAAGGCAGCCACTAGATGGTTTTTTAAAAGAAAAAAAAAACAAAACAAAAAAAACAAAACAAAACAAAAACCAACCCCACAAAAACCAGAATTTCTCCAAACCACAGGATGAGTCTAAAGTGTGCCACATACACTACATGAAAAAGCCCCAAACAATCCAACTTCAATTATCAAGTGAATATAGGAAGGAAAAAACTATGTGGTATGTGAACTGATTTATTAGGTTGACAACAAGCTGTTATGCAGGTAAACGAGTGCAATTTCCAAGCTCAGTTCCTGTTCTGAGGCCAAAAAGAAGAGTCAGTTCCTCAGCTTGCAGTGGTATAAAATTCAAAGCACAGCAGCAGGAGAGGAATACTTTGTTCCCGAGCAATCTCTGAAGGGAACTGAATGGCTTAAGCTACCTGGAAGCAATCCTAAAAGGTACAAACCTTATCTCAGTTTACGGCTTTCTTATATATACAGAAGTTACCTTATACCCTGCCAAAACCAATAGACTATGATTTCAGCCACAGCAGCATTCATTCTCCAAGAAGCATCTTCATTCCAGAAGTACAGAATCCATTTGTTAATCTACATGCTTACAGCAGTACAAAGAAGTTAAATAAACTCCCCATAAGGCTAGTGTTCTTCTGCAGTTTCTTATAATTTTATCAACTTCCATCTGCTGCTCCTCAAAGTCTCCACGTTTGCTCTCTGACTCAAGACTAAAAAACTGTGAGCAAAAAATCAGAGATACATTTCCAAAGACAACTGGGAGAGAAAGGGAGACTGAATTGACGGATAGTGCAAATGGTAGCAAGGCTAAAATTAAAAAGAAGTTAATAAAAACATCAAAGAACAGCACATTGTAGTGCTAGGACTTCAGCTCCGTCATAAAGAGAAAGATTAAGCAAGAGAAGTGCTTTTCACTACTTTCATGGAAACCCACCCAAATACATCTACCATGGAACACTGAAGACACCTATTTGCATGAGAGGAAAAAAAATATAATGAAAAAATAATATTAAAAGCATTTATTATGAGATGTTTAAATCTCTGAGGCTTCTATCTACAGTAATGCATTGTAACACCTAATGTAGCACGCGTGTACTCAAAATAAAGTCATGTGCAGCTACCTTCCAAGACATTCCCAGGATCAAACAACCAAGACAAATGCAAACATTAATACCTCATGAGGTGATACAGGTCGTGTCACATTGAAGCTTTCTTCCACATCTGGAGTGCCCACATAGATATTGAGGTACCTGTAATACAAACAGTTCCAAAACAAGCAATGAGCCAAACGTTTTTCAGACAACCTGAAGGAAACAGAATTCTACAATTACTGAAAGATGAAGTTAGTTTGATGAACATAGGTTGATTAATAATGAGCAATGATTCTTCTCAACTCAGTGTATTTGAGCTATGTTCTAGTTAGTTAAAATTTAAACAGCACATGCATTAACCCCCAAGTTACCTTTGCAAATAGACAAAAAGACACTCCCATCTGTCATCCGAGATGACTAAATTACAGGAAAATGGTGATATAAGGTATTGTTAACAGCTGGCTATTAAGTCTGTTTCACATTATTATTCTTTAAATCTTCCCTTCTTTCATTGCTCCAAATAAGAGATGTCATGGAAAATACTCTCTTGATTTACACCTACACAGGTGCCTATAAATATTTTATAGCCAATAATAAACCCAACATGTGCTACTACTGATAGGGAAATCATTTCATGCTTACTTCAAGTACCACATTGGGTCAGCATCACTTGTAATTTTTTCATTGGCCTTCATGATTTTCTTTATCTGAAAGGGAGAAAAAAGAAAATAAATAGAATTATGTGCCTTTTTTGGGTACTAAGAGCCACTCTCTTCCCAACAAGAAATCATACCTCTACATTGATGAAATAGTTGAATGAGTCTATGTGCTGCTTCACAAGTCCTTTCACCTGGAAAATACATGCATGCAGCAAATAAAATTAGCTTCAATAACGTTAATCATACAAGGCAGAAATTAAGATCTAAGCAGTTATAAGTGCTTTTGGACCTGTGTTAAACTCTTTCAGTTGACAAACTTCTGAGAACTGCCTGGACAATCAGTGTGGTTCTGCACTGTAAGTTTCCAGGTTTACACCAGAGCTATCACTGGTCTTTGAGTCAGAAAAGTAATTTGGTAACCGTACAAAGTAAATACCCAATTGACTTTGCAATTCATATAAACAAACAAGACCCACTGCAAGTCAAAATATTTTATGTTTGCCATTATTTTGCAATAATTTTAACCATTTACCATATAATTAACCACGTGTTCTGCTTGAGATATAAGTTGTCAGCACCCTAACACGAGCAGCTGGCATAAAGAAGAATGAGAAGCAGAGCCAACGAGACAGGGGAGACAGAACAGAAGCAGGGTGTGAAAGAGAAGCCAATAAGCAAGGAAATAGCCACAGGAGGGCAGGACACTCATAAGAAATCCGAGTTTGATTTGCAGGCAGGGAGACAGAGAACATGCCAAGGGCTAAAATCATACAGAATAAACAGTCCCCGGTTCCCTCAGGTAATGAGTTGATACAGTACATTTCAAGGATTTAAGTTTAAGGCACTTAGGCCAAACAAAAGCAGGGGGATTTTGCTAAGTTCAATGATCTGGGGTTAGAGAAAAAAGAAAGATTTTGGCTTGAAGGAATACTAAGAGAAGCAGTCATTTTGTTAATAGACTGGTATTTGCAGAAATAAAAGGTGTAACTATCCTAACTACAGTACAAAATCCAGCCTTGGAAAGGAAAGAGTGCCGGCTGCTATTAAGACAAATGCTTACATGCTCACAGAGGGCTTTATGCTTTGAAACATTGTTTGACAACTAACACCTTACAAGACTTAAAACTTCAAAGAGAAAACAGGTGCATTTACATAGTTTGCTGATAGGCAACAGTTCATTCTGAAATTATTAGAAAGAAATGGGAGGCTTAGAATGACAAATCCAGCTGGTCAGTGAAGCCTTCATGGGCTAAGACAAAGGAAGAACGACTCCAGAGCAAAATTCTTTAGATAAAAGCCTCCCTAATTTACAAAAACATTGCATGTCATATGATATAGGTAAGAAAATTTTATGGACTTATTAGTGTCTAGAAATTGGGCTAGTGGTTTTTTTTCCATTTTGTTATGGGGCAGTATCAACAGCTTTATTGAGAGAAAACTCAACTATAGAAACTGTAATGCACAACATCATTTGCATAACTGTTTCACTGCTGGCATAAATAAACCAGCATTTAACAAAAAGGCCAGACCACCATCAGCAGCCCTAGAGTAAAGGGCTCACTGGCTGGAAATAATGTGGGATGGATACACTTGGCGCAAAGCACACAGTAAATTGCACCTCACGATCAGCAGACCTCCCTTTTTCAGAGTCTCAAGAATTCAGACAATATCACTAGCTCAAGCTCATGATGGAAGTTCACGTGGTTCCTCGGAGAGACACAGAAAAAAGGATTCATAATGGCCCTGCAGCACCTTCATGGCCCTGAACCAAAGTGAGAGCATACACAAACCACAGCTGACTTTTGAACTTTGTTTTCCTGCCAGGATCAAATGCTCAACGGTGTAACAAAAACAGAAGTGCAGGTATTGAAATTGGCAAGGAAGAAATTAACAAAACAAGGCTGAAAGGTGCCTTGTTGGAGTGGGGAACCTTTCCAAAGACTTATGATGGGTGCAGAGGTGGTAGCAATTCCCTGAAGGTACCTATGCAGATCACAGACTTTACCTGCTGTCTTTATGATACAATTTTCATTACTGCCTTCCTCCTCCCTCACTTCCAACTGTTTGTTAATCCTATTATTATATCCAATGGCATTTTATATAGAACTGTGCCTTCTGCTAATACCAGATTATATGAGTAGCACCGAAATTATAATGAATTCAATCAAGCTCTGACATTCATGAGGGAAGTTATGCATATATTCAACCTTTGCAGAATCCAGATCTGTGGTTTTATGCTTACTATGACAAACACAACTACAAATGTAACATCACATTCTTATATAAAGACCATGAGTGGGGTCTTTGGACGCCAGTAAAACTGTAAAATAATCTGAAAACATTATACCATATACATGGTTCATTCCGAACGGCCACACAAAAATACGAACCTCGAAAAGGATGGCTCCACAAATTACTTTACAAATTAATCAAGAAACCAATCTCTGTAACAAGTTTATCCGTAATTGCATAAACTAAAAAAAAAAGAATAAAATAATTGCAAAATCCATACTCAGGGTGAGGATAGGTATTCTGGGAAACAGCAAAAGCCAAAGGAAGGGGATGTGAAGTTAGAAAGGAGACAAGAGTATTCATGCCATGAAATGAGCGTATAACACTAACCTTCAGAAATGCTGGAAGAAGTCTCCATTTTTCCTGAAAACAAAAACCAGTTTGAAATAGATTTCCAAACCACAGAGTAACCAAAAATATAAGATCCTTAAGCTTTTTTGTTTGTTTTCATTATTTTTAAACAGTAACATTACTTAAAATCAGATCTATTTAGGGAAAAAAAAAAAAAAAGAAGACTGCCCAAAGCCAATATAGATGAGTTAAAAAAAAAACACCTAACGAAACAACAGGGAGATGACTCAGCTCATCTTAGTAAGCCACATACACTATGCAACATTTACTCAGGACACAATGGGACACTGTCTTTTCTAAAAGCAACTAATGTGAACACATGTATTTCTTAGAAATTTTCCTTTATACCATGTCCTCATTTAAGAACAACTATCTTTTTTTTGTCCTGTTAACACTGTAAGTTACATTTCTAGCACAGAAAGACTTGCTACAACTTTTACTTTACAAAATGTGCACAAGAATCTCAGTCCTGGGAACACCAGTTGCAGACATGAGTCTCTGTAAAACCTACCAGCACCCCAGCTCCTACAAAGACTTAGCAAACTATCTAAACAAAATACTGATGAGTGAGTATACCAAGATTCCTGCAAACTTTTCCCCCCGTTTCTGTTCTTCAGTAATCACAGGGGACATCACCTTAGAGCAGCATCATCTTCTTCCTACATGGCATGGGCAGCCCACCCCAGATTTGGAATCACAAAATCACATGGTGTTAGAAGGGACCTCTGGAGATCATCTAGTCCAACCCCCTGCCAAAGCAGGTCCACAGGAACGTGTCCAGGCGGGTTTTGAATGTCTCCAGAGACAGAGACTCCACCACCTCTCTGGGCAGCTTGTTCCAGTGCTCTGCCACCCTCAAAGTAAAGAAGCTCCTCTTTACGTTTACGTGCAACTTCTTACATTCAAGTTTGTGCCTATTTCCTGTCGTCGTACCCATGGGCAACACTGAAATAAGACCAGCCCCATCATCTTGACACTCACCCTTTAAGTATTTATTAACACTGATAAGATCCCCCCTCATTCTTCTCTTCTCTAGACTAAAAAGACCCAAGTCCCTCAGCCTCTCCTCATAAGGGAAATGCTCCAGGCCCCTAATCATCTTTGTAGCCCTCGGCTGTACCCTCCCCAGCAGTTGCCTGTCTTTCTTGAACTGGGGAGCCCAGAACTGGACACAGTATAGGATGAGGGATGGACGTGGGGAGCAAAGGCAATGAGGACCAGGCAACACAGGAGGTTGCGTCACTTCGCTCCACAGGAGAGTGCACTATAACACTCACACACCACCAGTGCCTTGTCACTTTAATTTGACATTCAGCATTTAGAAGTAGGTGGCTATGCTGTAATTGTGGCGTAAGGCTGTCCCTCGCCACGCAGGAGCACATGGAGAAACTCATGGCAAAACACACACGAGGTTCTTGGGCTCCATTTCTGATGTGCTCTTTTCACCAAAAAAAAAAAAGCCCAGTTTGGCCTATAGCGACCCGAAACGCGGCCTTCATCTCCTCCCCCTCCCCACGCCAGGCCATCGCCAAACTTTAAACTTTCAGTTGAGGGCAGAAACCCTTTTGCTGGCGTTTGCAGAAGCCAGGCCGGGCAGGGACACCGCACCTCAGCGGGCCGAGCCGCCTGTCGACCCGGCCGGCTGGTCGCCGCCGCCCGCCCCCAGGTTGCCGCTAACCTCCACCGTATTCACAGGAGCCGCCGCCTGCTCTGGAGTCAGGGCCCCCAGCTCCGTGGCCAGCGCCTCCATCACCAACCGGGCAGCGGAGGCTGATGGCGAGGGACCCGTGGTACGGCAGCCAAAGGCGTCCCCCCCGCCGCACCGGCGCGGTGCCGCAAGGTTCCGGGCCTACGGAGGCCTAGTAGGGGTGAGCACAGCCACGGCGAGGGCTGGGGGTTTTCAGGCCTCTCCCTTCCGATGCCCCGGCTCCTCGCAGGGGACTTAGTGCCTTTCAGCGTGTAGGGGTTTCCCCCCCCCGGAAGCCTTGAGGCACCCCCGCCGCTATGGCCCAGCCCTGCAGCCGCCTCAGCGCTTTCCCAGGAGCAGGCAGGTGGAGGCAACAGAGCCATTCGGGTACAAACGGATTTTTCACAATTTTTAGCACACAAAGCAACGTGGAGCATAAGCTTTTGGCATTATTACTGGCTTTTTTGATCTTAGTGTTGAATACCGTAGCTGAATCACCTACAAACTGACTTTTTTTCTTTTTCTTTGCAAGCTTTGGTACTATGGAGACACCCCAATCCAAGTGAAAGAGGGGACGACTCATCTTGCCCAGTTTGAGATTAAACATTAGCAATCTTTGCAAATTCCTGTGGTGGTTAAGTCTTCATTGTTCACATGTAATAATTGCTAAGTACATTTTAAAAGCAGAGTGTGAAAACAATGCTTTTACACAAGCATCCGCTCTGGCTCAGATTCTACACAAATAAAGTTCACCGAGTTTGGTCTGGGCTCCACACATCCTGGACATGAAGGCCCAGGTTAAACACAAGAGTATCAACATTCCAGACCACTTCCATTCCGTTTCCTGCCCCAAGAAGAGAGTCGGCCCGGAGAGTTGGTCTAATACATAGCAATCCTGCAACATCTGACACAGCCGTTCGTCTAGCTAACTACATGCTCATCAAGCAACCGTTTCACCCCAATGCCCCATTGCTCCACAACCTGGTCTGTTGGCCATGGTTAGCATGTAATCAGAAATCATGACTACTTCCACAATAGAAAACTCTAACAGATTAAAAGTGGGAGTTAGAGGTTTTAAGGGTTCCTTCTTACCTTTCTAAACCAAGCATATATTGCATTTGGTTCAGTTCTTTGCCAAATTTTTTTTATTATCACTTAGAGGAAACCTAAGCTCTATCAAATAGCACAAGCTTTCAGCTGTATGTTTACTCCAAAATGCTTGTTCCTACTACATAACTGGCAAAAAAAAAAAAAGTTTATTAGAAACAATTTTTTTCCAATGTTACAGATTTGAAAATTCAGCTCTATGTGCTTTTCAGATATTCTGTAGTGTAGCTTTGCCTTGGGGATATTGTAAATTGTTCACAGGGTTTAAAAAAAAAAAAATCAGGGATCACAAAAGATCAAAATGCAGACATGACTGAGTTGCAGTTATCCTGGAAATACTAGAAGCTCAAGAAGTGCTGTTTTCAGCATATTCTCAACACACTTGACCCAGGCACACGCAGTACTGTTGGCGCTTCAAGACTGGCCGAGTTGTGCAGTTATTCTGCATACTACTACTAGAAGGGGAGCAGTACGGAGCCAAGTCACCTTTAATTAAAAATCATAGAAGAAAAAAGGAACACCCAATTCTCCTGCAACCAAAGAGCTTTTAACAGTGCCGTATTCAGGGCAAAGCGCTCTACAGCTTACCTGCATATTGCTGTGAATTAGTTGTTTGTTCTGCAAGTTCAGTTGTTTTACAACTGACCACCATTTTGATGCTCCTTGGTCCCGCAGCCAAAAAAGACAGCAACCAACTACTTATTCTTCTGTCTTTATTGCCACCCACCACTCCACAGATCTGGCATAGTCCTCCCCTCCAACATAATCTACTCTGGAGTCTCCTACCTATTTAATCATTCCCAAGAGGGGAGCTACAATCAAGCATACAAATTACCTTTATGGTGGGCAGACCCTGGCTAAACACCAGGTGCCCACCAAGGTTACTCAATCTCTCCCCCTCCTTTGTTGGACAGGGGAAAGAAAATACAGCAAAAGGCTGGTGGGTCTAAATACACATAGGGAAGTCACTCAGCAATTACCATCACAAGCAGAACAGACTCATCTCAGGGAAGTTAAATTTAATTTATTACCAATTTAATCACAGTAGGTTAATTAGAAATAAAGATGAATCTTAAAACAACTTTTCCCCATACCCCCCTTCTTCCCAGGCTCAACTTCACTTCCAATTCCTCTACCTCCTCCCCCCCACCAGCAGCACAGGGGGAGGGAGAACCCCCAGTTCATCACACATTTCTTCCACTTCTTCATTCTCTGGGGTAGGACTCCTCACACTCTTTCCCTGCTCCACCGTGGGGTCCCACTCACAGGAGACAGTTCTCCATTAACTTCTCCAATGTGAGTTCTTGCAGGCTTCAGTTCTTCATGAACTGCTCCAGCACAGGTCCCCTACAAGGTCACAAATCCTGCCATCAAACCTCCTCCAGCATGGGCTCTTCTCTCCATGGCATCCCAGGTCCTGCCAGGGGGCCAGCTCCAGCATGCTCTTCTCACAAGGCCACAGCCTCCTTCAGGCACATCCACCTGCTCTGGCATGGGTCCTACATGGCCCGCAGGTGGATATCTGCTCCACCATTAATCTCCATGGGCTGCAGGGGAACAGCCTGTCTCACTATGGTCTTTACCACGGACTGCATCTCTGCTCTGGCATCAGGATCACCTCCTCCCCCTCCCTTCTTCACTGACCTTGGCAGCTGCAGAGTTGTTCTTTCATCTGTTCTCACTCCTCTCTTCGGCTGTTGTTCCACCACAGTTGTTGTTACCCCAGAGGTGCTACCACCATCACTGATGGGCTTAGCCTCAGGGGCAGGTCCGACTTAGAGCCAGCTGCCATTGGCTCTACTGAACATGGGGGAAGCTTCTAGCAGCTTCTCACAGGAGCCACCCCTGTAGCTACTACCAAAACCTTGCCACACAAACCCCATACAATCTTCTTCCAAGGAGTCAGATTTAAGCAAGCAGCTATTTGGAATATTATTTGTGCAGCTGCATTAAAGTCACTATACTCCAGCTGCAACTGAGAAGTTACAGAAAAAGAAAAGAGTCACAACATATTATTAGTGCAGTAATTTATCTTCAGCATTTAACAAACCATTACATTTAAGAAAGTTTGCATAAATGACTTTTCACTGATAGTGGTATCACAAACAAAATTTAATGCATACAAAACCTCAAATATTTGTATTTCAACAAAGGAAGCTGCTACAGAATGGCAACTTGTTTCACAAGGACAACTTCCAAGTAGAGGCAAGTGCATTTCAGCCATGGCAGCGTAAACAGCATGCAACACATGACATTAAACAGATGCAATGTCCATGTTTGAAACATTAAATAAAAATTAAGATACGTTAAACAATCACTTGAAACATAGGCCATGCTATCAAATGCCCTTTGCAAGTCACCTTAATTGCCAAAAACCCCCAACAAATCCTCATTTTTTGAGTATTTACTGGTAAAAACTAGTATGACAGTTCCCCCAGTACATCAAAGGTCTACAGTTTGATATATTTTTACCATAGAATGCATATAAAGTATTATGATAAAAACTTCATAATCATGTTATACTTAATCTTCAAATATTAATAAAATCCTCTTTTGGCTGAAGCTGAAAATAGTTTGGATATTTCTACAGACCTAGCAAATCACTAAGATTTAATTCCCCATAACTGCTTTTGAAATGCGTTCCTCTCATGGTGATTTTAAATTGTGTATCAAAATTTCATATTTATTTAAGCAAGCCTGTTTCATCTAGTGACACAATTACTGTACTCTAAGAGTTCCTTTCCATCAGGCTTCAGGAAACAGTTCCCTTAAAATATGCATTCATCTTTATTTTGTGCAGTGTTTTTACCAGGGATAGAGCAGAAGCGCACTAGAGAAATTTCTTTTCTAAAAAGGCATTTTGAAGAAAGTTTTTCTTACCATGTACGTGTGTCCAGTCTTTGGGCACTGAGGAACCACTGACTAGAAGTCATTTCCCTTACTAAAAAGAGTACACCGTTCTGTAAAAATTGACTACAAAACCACAGTGCTAAATAATGCCCATTTTTTTAGACCTTTATGATAAACACAGTAATGTACATACACAATTTTTTGTGAGACACATTAAGCTTTCACGGGCAATTTTTTGTCTCTTCATAAAAAATAGATGGTAATATAAAATATTAAAAACAAGCTATATAACTTGTACCACATGGAATTTTTATATATATGTGTGTGACATTTTAAAAGGACTATTATATGATAATATATTAAAAGATCATTTTCAAGTAAATTATGATTCAATTTCATAGTCAAGAACATGTCTATAATATATTCCAGCAGTATCTATTCCCAATAATCCGAAATATGCAAAATAAAGCCTGCATAAACTTACAAAAGTTTACTTCCACATTTATCAATTTCAAGCCTATTCCTTTTCTGTATGCAAGATTCCTGTTGCCTTAAATGGGAAGTATTAGTGCCTATTCCTAAGGAATTTGAAAAAAACTGCAGTGCTTCTCTCAGACTCAGTGAAAAATCAATCTAATCCCATTTTCAAGAGTGACTAATGATTTGGGTTCCTGCTTTCAGACCCCAGAAAATGTTTTGAAAATCTTATTCCCTCAATCCAACAGAATACAGAAGAGGAAGTTGCTCTGTGGTACTCTGTAAGATCACTCTCAAGTGCTTTTGGGAATAAAGGTCAGAAAGACCTAACTTAAAAATACTTAATATGCAACTAAGATAAAAGATCCGTACATACACATATTAGAGATTAAAGATCTGGTTGACCTGCACTGAGTAAACAAAATGCTTATAAACATTACGTACAGAAATTTACTCCAGCCACCCCCATTGTTTCTTAGGTGTTTATCATTAACCTCAGTTACAGTTGAGTAGTTCTGAATGATTCCTACTGTAAGTGGTGAATGCTGCTTCTGAAACTGCTATACTCCAAACAGCTTATAATACTGGCATTCCTTAATGTAACAGAGGCGAAGTTCCAGTAATTGCAGGAGTACCAGAACTTGGCCTAGCATGAACCTGGTTTTGGTTACAGAAGCAGCTATGCTATACTTCTTTGCTTCAAAGTCTTTTCAGAAACATAGTTGCATTATTAGATATCACTCTACAAAAATACAATGTAAGCACAGTACATTTTATCTACAATTGTTTTGTCACTTCATAATTGCATTTCTATATGTAAATATATTTTAAGTTGAAACATAATGTTATGTTTAAATGGTGGCAAAACAGTAAGTACTTTGACAGCTCTTCCCTACTGCAAATCATAATAAATGCTTGTCTTGAAAACTAGTAATTCACTGGCTATTACAAGTGACACAATCCATTAAACAAATTTAGTCTATTTAAATATATATGTCCTTGAAATTAATTTCATTCCAATGAATTTCAGAAACTTCCTGCATACATTTTACAAGATCTCTCTCATTACTAGTCACTGGAGTGGGCTCTTCTTAGTGGGGAAGCCAGATCACTGTCTTGGAAGGCAAAACATGGGGTACAGAAATAGGTCTTTTTTTTTTTTTTTTTTAGTCGGTAGGTGTTTCTGTTTCTGCTTTGCCCATTGGTGCCTCAGGAAAAAGTAGTTTTCTAAGTATGCTTGCATAAAATGGTCCATAAACTTGTTTATTAAAGTTTACAATGCTCGCATACTGAGATCCAACAAACTCCATCTCCGTCTGAATCACAGAAAGGCCTCCTGGCATAGTAGGCATACACTTCTGAAAACTCGGAAGAGCAAGCAAGCTTCTCATGAAGAACTGGATTCGTTTGTCTGAAGTAGAATATAAAGTATGCTCAGAACAAATGTAAACCCAAGATGAAGCCACGCTTGCTTTGTAAGCGCCCTGTACATCAGCACAGCAAAAAAAAAATCCAACCACATAGGTAACGACTCTTTCCCAAGCCCTTGATCGTAACGAGAAACTATACTGAAAACTTAAGTTACCTCCTGCAAGGTGGACACGGCATAAACGTGCTGCAACAAGATACATTACCTAATATGAAGCAGACTCAAAGAAAGAGCAGCTTGGGGGTAGAAAGGTGTTGCAGAGGGATCTGAACAGGCTGGATTGATGGGCCAACGGGATGAGGTTCAACAAGGCCAAGTGCCAGGTCCTACATTTGGGTCACAACAACCCCATGCAGCGCTACAGGCTTGGGGAAGAGTGGCCAGAGAGCTGCCAGGCAGAAAAGGACCTGGGGGTGTTGGCCACTTGGGCACACTGCTGGCTCATGTTCAGCCAACAGTCGACCAAGTAAGCCAACAGCATCCTGGCCTACATCAGGAACAGTGTGGTGAGTAGGACTTGGAAGGTGACCATCCCCCTGTACTCAGCACTGGTGAGGCCCCACTTCAAGTACTGTGTCCAGTTTTGGGCTCCTTGCCACAAAAAAAGACATTGAGGTGCTGGACAAGGTCCAGAGAAGGACAACAAAGTTGGTGAGGGGCCTAGAGAGTAAGTCTTATAAGGAGAGGCTGAGGAAGCTGGGGTAGTTCAGCCTAGAGAAAAGGAGGCTGAGGGGAGACCTTATCGCTCCCTACAACTGCCTGAAAGGAGGCTGTAAGGAGGTGGGGGTCGGTCTCTCCTCCCAAGTCACAGGCAATAGGACAAGAGGAAATGGTCTCAAGTTGCACCAGGGGAGGTTCAGATTGGGCATTAGGAAAAATTTTTACACTGAAAGAGTCATTAAGCATTGGAATGGGCTGCCCAGGGAAGTGGTTAAGGCACTACCCCTGGAGGTATTTAAGACAGGTTGACATAGTGTTTAGTGACATGGTTTAGTGATGTTTTCTATTGGTTAGGTTGATGGTTGGACTAGATGATCTTAAAGGTCCCTTCCAACCTAGACAATTCTATGATTCTAAAGAAAGACCACACGTTTTAAACCCAGAACAGAGGGGAGAATCAATAGCACTCATTTTTCTAAATTCTTCTCCAAAATACTACCGTCTCTAGGCTTGTTTGTACATTTTTTAGATTATTCCCACTGCGACTAACCATGCTCTGCAGCGTACCAAGAACACCATCTATAGGTAAACATTTCCTCACTCTTAGTTGACCCAGTATTTTACTGCAGTAGCAAAGTGCTTTTAAAAAAAAAATAATTAGACAGCTGATGAAGCTTGCTGGAAGTTTATATATAGACACATACAATAAGATAATTATTATCATTATCTTACTGACCAATCAAGGCACTGACGGGATTGTTGTCCTCAACAATATGAGCGATTTGACCCATTAAATTACTCTGCATTTCTTCACTGAGCATGGGAAGATCCCGTTCAGCTAGAGACATGTTCACTTTGCTACAAACCTGGACACCAATAGCATTCAGAGCCTCCTTCAAATCAAAAGTTCTGGAAGAAATAAATAGAAAAGCATTAACTTCTGCAGTTTCTGTAGCATAGGTTGTAAGGTGACCTCACTGGTCTCCTTTCCCTTTTATTTTCAACCTGCTCTCTGCAATGAGAGAATTTAGAAAAGTTACTTTTCACTTTTGCAGATTTATGTACACCTACAGATACAGGACCACAGTCTCTATGTGCAAGATGAAATAGGGACCCAGTTGTGATTCAAACAAAAAAATAACTTGAAGTATGAAGCAATGACACCAGTTCTTTTTGCCCTTATGCTTATCCTGGGCCACATTTCATGAGAAAAAAACAGAGTGGGAAACTATTTTGTGAGACACTTTCAGATCCCAGACCTGCTTGTAGTGCAAGTGGCAGCAGAGATAGGCAGCCAAATAGCTTAAATTACCTACAAGTCTGAAGCAACTGCCAAGACAATTTAGTGAATATGTTGCCATTGTCTCTCCAGTATTAGTGGGATACGAATGAACTTCAGTGCTAGGCTCCAAATTCTGTAGACTAACATCAAGATTAAAATAAGTTTGAAAACATGCCTAACATGCAGTGGACTTGTATTGTAACAGGAACATAAATATAGATTATTAAAATTTGTTATCTTATTATTACAAGCACTATGACATTTGAATTGTTTCCATGGGTTTTAAGATCCACCTGTTATTTCCTGTTTAAAAAAAAAAGTAATATGAAGAGTGATAAAAACAAAGCCTTACTTTTTGTTCATGCCTTCAAGAAGAGGAACAGAGATCCTTTTCAGCTGATCAGCAAAATCAGGCACATCTACAATTGCTGCACCCACCATATTGTTTGTTATGAGACAAACACAAGCTATGATTTTTAATTGATTGAGCTTTTCTCTCAACTCCTGAAGGCGAACTTCATCTGTTATTAGAGTCTAGAATTAAAACAATAATACTAATTTAGGAACACAGAGGGAGAAAGTCAGGAAGAAGGACAGGTATAGGATGTAGTAATGAGGCATTAATGTTTTTAATCACAAATACGCAAAGTCAGAAGAGAGAGCAGCTGAAATACCCTGAATATGTGGTATTGCATAAAGCAGCATTATGTCCAAAAGTACTGGAAGTAAGCCTGTGCTGGGAAGAAAGGTAATGCTTTCAGTACAGAGGAAACTGAGGACCCTGCATCTTACTCCTCATCACTGCTGACAGAAACCTGTGACCAACAGTTCAGCCCATTATGTGGAATGCCCATGGGATCCAGAGGACACTGTAGTGATCCGGTTTACAGACAGAATAGTCTTCTGTCCTTTGAAAAGTGTCATAATCTGATGGACAGTGATGAACATATGTATGTGACAACCACCAGATCAGGTTCTCCAAGTGATCCATAACCTGCTCCAGGCAAAAAGCCAGTTGATCGTACCAAGAATGCAAGTAATTTCCACAGAAGGATACAGCTGGAGTAACTTATTTTAGGTTAGAAAGAACCTTAACTAACCAAATCCCTCCCCTGAGAAGTGCAGAGGCATTAATATCCAACTGCTTTGTAGTAATTTCACAGTATGACAAACTAGATGCAGCAGAGGATACCTGTTTGTATCTCTTAATCAAACCCATTTAAAGGAAGGTAAGAGTAAGGTGGTTTCCCTTCCATCCACTGACCGAGAGCACTAAGAGCATCCCCGTGTACTTCGCAAATTCTCTGTCAGGCCCCTCTAAGTATAGCTAAGGCACTCATGCAGATGCTAATTTTAGCACTGACTGATGGCCAACTTCAAATTGGCTTTACAGAAAGTTGCAGATGTCAGTAATCAGGAATTGGAGGGAAAAACTGAACAGTGATTCTTGAAGCGATAGTTTATACGCATTGAGAAAAGGTGAATATCTACTTTAGAGGGCTTCAAGTTTTTATTGGTTCTGTTCTAAAGCAAGAGTGATGCCACCAATTCCCGCTGCTGTTAGGAAAACAAGGGGCTACAGTTGGTTCTCTCAAAGATGCAGAAAGCCAAGTGCTGGCAGTACAAGGCCCAGCTTTTGACCACAGCCAACACTGCTCTTAGGGTATAGCTGGTGAGCTACGACTGAATAGAGGGAAAACCACCTTTACCTTATTCTCCTTTAGTTGTTTACTTGCCCATCTCATTCAGAAATGATTCTAGCATATACTCCCCAAATTCCAACTATTCAGAAATTTAAGAAGTGCAAGTGTATACTTCACCTATTGCCATCAACAGCAGGATTATTACACTAACCCAATGTTTTCACATAGCTAGAAATCCAAAGACATTGAAATACATCTCCTTACCTCTGGAATTGTTTTGCGATAATCCCATTGTAACAGTTTCAAGTAGCCGTTGTTTAGCACCAGTGTGGGACTAATAATTCGTTTAGAACTACTATCAGCACCAGGGGATGAGGAAGATTCATCAGAAATAGATGACAATTCATCTTCTATTGATTCCTTTATCCATTCTGTTGTGAGATCCAGGGCACCTAAGCATTGCAAATCCACACAGATTTACTACATGCTTTCATCAAAATAAGCACTAGCTTGAGGAAGAGAGTTGTACACAAAACCCAAGAATATTGAACTTCTGAAGACTAAACAAACATAATGGACAGCTGAGCCTTCACACATATAAATTCTCTCCCTCATTTTTTTTCCACTGATCACCATTTCATTCTATAACATTCTAGCTACCTTGTACAAACACAAAAACAAGTTGTTAGACTTCAACCAAGGTTTTGGAGTTAAAAAACACAAGCCTCAAAGTCCAAGTTCCCAAACCACTTTTTTTCCCCCTTTTTCTGGGAGGCCACTTAGTAGTTGGGGCATGAGACTGGAAAGTAGAGGTGAAGGGACATAAGCTGTATTAACAGCAAATGAAGTGTTTTTAAAGATTTTTCACAGGCTGCATATAGAAACACAGCAGTGGCTCAAGGTTCCTATTATAGAAGCCCCTGCTCTAGATGTTAGCAAGTTTACTTTTTCTTCTTGGAAAATCTATTTTCCTGAAGACTCTTTAGCCACATTACATAAAACCTGTAATAGTGGGTCAAGTAGACTTTGCATCACCTAAGAAGTTTTCCTCAGAGCCTGCCTTTTGTTAAAAAATTGACCCTGTCCCTTCCAACATGTGGGTGTGCTAACTGCATTGACATGTTTACTTCAGACTAACAAAAGACTCGCTGCAGAGAAAAGAGATACAATCTGAATTTCACTGAATTTTCACTGAATTTTTTTTTTTTAGAGTTAGAAGGGACCATAGAGATCATCTAGTCCAACTCCTCTGCTGAAGCAGGATTCCCTAGAGCATGTTACTCAGGACTGCATCCAGGCGGATCTTGAAAATCTCCAAAGGGGACTCCATGAACTCCCTGGGCAGCCTGTTCCAGGGCTCTGTCACCCTCACCTTAAAGTCTTTCCTTATATTTGAGTGGAACCTCCTATGAGGTTCTTCTCATCTTTCCGTATGTAGGGCTTCTGCCTCCAGATAGTTAGAGCCATTGTTTGTTGCTTTTCAGATACCAACCAATTTAGCAAATAAACATTTATCTGGAAGCACCCCAGATTACAGAGGAACATACTTTATAGCACCTTAAGCAATTGCCCGTTGGTAGGTTGCTTGTCATAGGATTTTTGCATTAGATCCAGACAAGAAACTGAATTTTTTTCTCCAAATTAACTGCAATCGAAAGATTTTATAGCACATATTTAAATAGTCTTCTTTTTAAATAAAGGTTTAAATTAAATATGGTGTGATACCTACTTGGTGTTTCTTCAAGAATTTCCTGGAATTTTGTTCTTTCATAGTCCACCAAATTACGCTGAAGGTATGGCCTAAGGTTTTGAATTGTGTAATTAGCCATATCCACTTTCATCAGGTCCAAAACATGGAATATTTCTCTAAAAGGAGGAGTTTAAAATTTGACAATTACAATAGTCTATTGCTTTAAACCAGCACATGTGATGTACACCTACATTAGCACTATAATTTCAATTCTGGCAGAAATAAACTCCTTCATCGCTATTTCAGCATAACAGACATGTTACCTATCTTCCAGGATACTTGAAAGACTAAATGAACAGATTTTAATTTATTAGTCACTCTGCACCAAGAGAAATAATCCTTCTGATCCAGTTGCCTAGGTTCCTGTATATGATCCTAGTTGCAACAAAACAGTAGAACAACTACCATTTACTCTTAATATTTCAGTGTACCTAAGGAGCAGTAAAGTGGTTTCTGCCCTTTTATGCAAGTTCAAGTAAAGCATATGGTCTTTACTAAGAGAATTTAAATCCAAATTTTAGCGTCCCAGAGGAAGCACACAATTAACAGTTCAAGAAGGAACAGTGCAAGTATGCTGCTTAAATTTTTTAAGGATTACCAAGACTGAAAAAGCAGTCTCCAAAACACAGGCTACTGCAAGAGTGCTTTTTTTGTTCAGTGGCTTGGACGTTCAGAGCTAGTAGTGTTTGATCTTGGCATTCTACCCATTTCACTAAAAGGTAAGACACACATAATATTCTGGTCACAGTGTGTCATAGCTCCTCCCGTTTAAAGCTTCTGTATAAAAATAAGTTTTCCTATAGTTTGAAAACAGGTGTTAGGTAAACTGACACAATTTAGGACTTCTTTTTAAGACTTTACCCCCCTCTTCCACTCCCAGTACTCTTTTCAGAGCAGAGTTCCTTCCTCTAAAGAACACACCCAGATACAAACCTCAGTAATTCTACGATATTGTCAGTTGCTTTTAACTGTTTTATATCGTTGTCTCTTATTGGAGCACATAACTTTCCCATAGTGTTGATGATATAGTTAGCTAGCCCATGAATATCAACAGCGTTGTGTTCTGCCTGCTGTCTTATAAGATCTGTATCTAGAACTTCACAAATTTGATTTTGAATCCTGTTTGCTCCAGGAGTCAGGAAGGAAAGAAGAATCTAAAGTAAGAGGGGAAAAAAATAAAGGAAAAGGTTATCAATAAACACCAAATCACTTATTAAACATGCTGAAGTAAGATTTTAATATTAATGTCAACAAGTCTATTTAGCTGACCAGCTATAGCAAGACACACATTAAGACTGAACATCATCTAAGCTGGCAGGAAAAAAGAACTGTTAAAAGGATCACAGTACAGTTCTGCAAAAACGCTCAGTCAGTAAATCAGAGAGACAACAATGAGACACTTTCAAAAGCTGGGAAAGTTTTGAAAGACGTAGTATTGTGCCAGGACTGAAGGTTTGTATGCTCCCTTGTGTGATGATCATAAAAAATAAACTCTATTTGGGCAGGTGCGGTCATGTTTATGCTCCTGTTTGTGCCCTAAGCTCACAGCATATTCCTGGAAAGAGGCTAGCAGAAATATGAAAATTTGAGAAAAGAGCTGACTTGCAACTAACCATCATGCAATGAAAGCTGAGTGCACATGCCACTGTGCATTCATGGCCATAATCATGATTAATATAAATATACTATAAAGAGACACCTATTTGCAGTTCCAAACAACCACAGTTTCATCTTAGAAAAGAAAACTTAAAGGGTTTGGCTTGACTGAGGTAGCAGACCTGTCAGTGAAGTAAGAGACTCTCAGACCTAAGCAGACAAAACAATATTAGGGCACAGGGTATGAAGAACATTACCTCCTTAATTTCCTCAAAGAGCTTAATAGCATGTTCATATTCTGGAGGATCTTCATTCAGTTCTGATTCCAAATGATCCCAAAATGCCTTGTGCACAATTTGTTTCACTGTGCCCGCAAAGCTGTGGAATAAAATCAATTAGATACAGAAAAGACTCCCAAGTAGCGTTCATCCTTGTTGGAAGCGTTAGATGAATGAGCCTGATCACTTGTTGGGAAACACATAACACACCTCACCAGCTCTTCTACCCTGCAACCAGATCTTTCTTAGGCTGTGGATCATCAGCTCCCAAAATGTGGTCTAGACTGACAAGTCTTTCCTGAAACACCTGTTACTTTATGAAGTGGAGCTGCCAATTCAGATGTAGGTAAAGAGATATTACCTTTCCTTTCTCCTTATTGAATTTGTATTCGTTATCCTAACCTGGTACATTAGGTACTAAGGTTTCTCAAAAACTATTCTGTCATATAACCAATTATCAGTTAAGGGACTTATAAGTAAAAGTCTGCTTGTGTTTTTACTAAGTTTTCTCAAAGTAAAGACCAGAGTCACTTTTAAATTAGACATATCAGAAAGCAAGAACATTTTAGCTACCTACATTAGGGAAGTTACTTCTCACTTCCTCTAGATCTCCAGGCATTTTTGCAACTCTCCTGGGCTAGTTAATTAGAGCTATGTTCAAGATAAGCTCTGCCTTTATGGCACCAGCATACAAGTGCAGAAAAGGCCACCACCGTTTCATCTTTTCCACAGGGCTTGGAACTGCACAGCACAGACTGATACCCACCTCTGCTATGTGCATTCATATTGCTGTAGCCTTTTATCTTCCACATGACATTTAAGACAAAGCAACATGCTCCAAAGACAGTGTGTCAACTCAGCTGGACTGCAACACTTGGTCCAAGCAAGACAGCTTTGACAGCGACTCCTGGAGGCGCAGGATAAAAGTCTGTAGCCTTCCAAGATCTTTTTTTTTTGTTTGTTTGTTAGTTCTTTTTTGTTTTAATTTAGTGTTGCATTCATGTCTCCTCCCTTCCCCAACCCCAGTGCTGTCTTTTGCAAAAAACAGGCTCTTACCTGTTCTGTGGGAAGTCTTCATATTTAATGCAAAAATTTGCATTTACAGCAATTTCATGAGCTAGAGTCAAGTCTGTCAAATTTTTTGCAGCTGCCATCAGTTCATCAAACGTAATAACCTTGGGAGGGCTTGCTGCTGGAACAAACAAGATCAATTCAAGCCGAATATCTATAGTTGGTAAGTGCAATTGAAAATATTAAAATTTAGAAATTTTATTGGGCCCCTCTACTCTGGAAGCAATAACTGAGGATTACCAGGTCTCTGTATCTTCTTAAAACACTAATTCAGGAAACTCCCAGCTTATCAGGTGTGTGTGTGTGTGTGTGAGAGTAACACCACACAAGCCTCATAACATTTTGAAGAGCAATTTAGTATTTCTACATTTTACCTAAGATATCTTTTTTTCCTTTAAAACAGGATCTTGCATTCCACAGATTTGCTATTGACTGTTCTGTAAAATCCATCAGGCCGAAAGCATGGGCAATAACAGAACCCAGATGTCCATTATAATTCTGAGCATATAATGGCTATATCATGGTTTTATTGCCTGTAGAGAAGGTTCTGAAGTTACTGACTTGAGAATGCCTCATTTGTGTCCCATAGCAGATGCATCATAAATTACACTCCCTTTTTACAAGTGAGTATTAACAACTAACAGAAACTCTACACTGGAAAGCAAGAGTAAATTCGCAAAATTTCTAAAGCCACAAATTCTGTCATTTAATTTAGTATTTAGAATTAAGCCTTTGAAGACTGTTAATAAAGACAAAGAGCCAGCTGCAAGTTGTAGCTCCACTAACAAGCTTATTTTAATGTCAGACTTCACTTACATAGACACTAAAAAGTATGTATGGTCTGAGAATGCTTACAGACACAGACATGAAGCACATGTTAACCAAGGTTTTATTTATCATTACCCAAAATACCTTCCTTGTGCAAGTATGTCTTTTTTTGTTTGATCCTAATATTTATGGGAAAAAAAAGAGTTTGAGATTATTACATGAAGCTTCATGTAATATTATAAATCTGTAAGTTACAGATTTAATTTTTAAGTATGGAGCAAACAGAAGAAAACCACCCTTTGCACAAAGCCTTATCTAGGTGAGTGGGAGACTGCTACCAATATCAAGATTAGGGTGTTCATGGCGTCACATTTTTCTTACGCTGTCTGAAGAGAAGAAGTGCACAGGGAGACCCCCACGGATACAGCTGCTGGTGGCCTTCCACGCACAAGGAGATGCGCTGCTTCATAGCAGAGAGAAAGCCATGCCTTTCCCTTAATACTCTTAAACAGAGATTCAGAACCCCAGGTTCTACCCATGACAGCAAAAAGAAACGAGATAAGTTAGCCTTCTCTGCCTATGCACAACGCAGGTAAGGTTGAAATAGGCTTACACGCTGGGGAACTGGGTTTGCTCGAAGAATCGCTGTTAAAGCTCTGTCTTGAATATTCAGAGTCGCTAGAAGAAGCTGTGCTTTCAGAGAGGCGTGAAGAATCTGAATCACTGCTCTGCTCATCACTGAGAGGCATTCTGATCCGCTTTAGCTACTACAGTAAACAAGACCTGGAAAGACAAATACACTTCCCATAAAACCAGCACTTACTATTATTTTTTTTTGCTCACTTCTCAAAAGTCAGGTACTGATTATTACATTGTAAATGAAGAACAAGTAGTTTCCTCTCTTAAAAAGGTGTTACAGAAAGGATCTGGCTTGACAGGTAGAATTACAGTTATTAACAAGCCACACCTGTTCTGCAAGAAAGTTTTGTGCCTTAAGTTCATACCTTAATGGTTATGCTAATTAGAGATGGTCCACAAATTGGTTATATTTGAAAAATAAAAGACTACCCCTGTAACCCACTGTAACCCCTGAAATCGCTTGTCAGAATTTTGGGAGTTCTCAACATCCATAAAGACATGTCATGATGTTACCAACCCCCACCTGACCTCACCAAGAAGCACTGTTAAGCAATTAGCTTCCTTCCACACTGAGTGTAACAACTCTGAAGCAAACACAGAAGTTGCTGGGGGAGAATAGGCAAGTATTTCAGAATACTACATTTCTGACAAGGCATAGCTAGAAGTCTGGTCTGCTGCTTTAGGTGGGTCTTTGCTCAGAATCAGGTTGACAATGGCACAGACCCAAAAAATACTCCTCCTCAGGGTGCAATAGGAGGGTGGATGGCTTTTCCCTTTTAAGTCATCTTAACAGTACATTCAGCCTCTGAGACTGTAACAGTACATTCAGCATACATGACAAATAACACTGAGAAGTGTCATGCTTCATAGTGCTTCTGTCTACATAAAGAAACTGCCTCCCAGGCAGATAATCTGCAACTGCAGAGAATTTGGGCAGCTGCACAGTGTGATAGAGATGATTAGTAGCTGTATGACAGGAAGTGAAAAGTATGTTCATAATCATATTAAAATGAGAAACTGGAAGTCAGCCATAATGACTACTAGAGGAATTTGGCCCAGATACCAAGAGTAGCTGTCCATCTTTGATTACGGCCACTGAAAGATTCTGTAGTAGGCTTTATGAACAGACATAGCAAACAATGCTTGCCATCAGCAAATTTAGGTAGGATGACTTCATTTTTGATTAAATTGCATCAGTTTCAGCAGGCAAACAATACTTTGCAACTGTTGAACTTGGAGAAGCCCCATTCAGCAGCAAAAGGATGATCTTTGCATGTACTTATATGAAGCAACATATTTTTGGGTCAATGGGTAGGCAAAAGGGAGTACAGTAAAGACTTCTTTACACTGGCACCTAGTTACAGCTTAGAGAGATTTTTTTGGGTAGCAGCTCATCCTGAATAGGCCTTTGTAACTTGATGAGGTATTAACTGATGAGTACTCCCCTGTTAATTGAGATGATTAATATTTTTTAAGTGTATGTTTACTTTTCCTCCTCCTCTCCCAAGAGGAAGGAGGCTGTATCCGAGTGCCTTATTTATGAAATGTTTTATGCTCTTTTTTGTGAAAAGAATTAATCATATCAGCAAGAACACAGCTGACAGTCTCCTTACTGGAGAAGCCAGTAAGAAGAACACAGCTGACAGTCTCCTCACTGGAGAAGCCAGTAAGAGAGACTTTTGATCAGGATATAGAGATCATTGGTTCAAGACTTACAGCATTAGCTGTGACAATTAACATCGTAACTCTTTTTATTAGAACACTAATTTTGTAATTTCTAACAAGCAACTGAAAAAAGGAAATATTCTAAAAAGTATTGACTAAACAAGGCAGAGTTGCAAGAAAATCTAGAAAACCAGAAGGCCAAGATATTTTTGACTTGGAAATTGTATTTGTCTAAGTTAGAATTAGAAATGAGTCACTAGTTAATGCTACTCAAGAGAATAAAACTATTTATTCGATTAAGATCTGTATTACATATCTCAAAGCTAGTGCTGACTAAAAACTAGGTGTGACGAGTCACCTAACCTAACTGTAGAACGTGCTCCAGGTTTTTGATGTGGGACCGCTCACTTAAGTACAGTAACCCAACAGAGCCTGCGAAGGTTCTATTACTCTCCCACTCTTGTCTCTGGATCAGCATCAGAACACTATTTCCTGGCTTTAGTCATGTATAAAACCCATCTATACATAAATAACTAACCTCCAAAAGGTTAATGTTGCATGTGGTCCATGGAAAGAACTGATTAACGTTGTTAGTGGCGGCACAAAAGATCTCATAAATCACTTGCTTAGTAGGAACACTTCAAGATGTGTCTACTGCTCCAGTCTAGGTGTTAAGAACATGGAAGAAAGCAAATTACCATTAAAAAACCAAAATTCTCAATTTATACAATTTATACATCATCATTTCAAATGATAACTTCCTCTTAACTGTCCTTATGGTAATTTTAACAAATATTCAAATTTGTAATTATTCAAATATTTAGATTTGGAAGGTGCTCCTTACAGCAGGTACTAAACCAGCCATGGAAGCAAGTCAGTATTGCTATTTTCTACCCTAATCTACAAGATTGTTAAAATGGAAATTAAAATTCTACATACATTAAGGCTTTACATCCAGCAAAGGATACTTGCATCTCAAAAGAGACTCATATTTTGATGTACCAAGACCATACCTGCTCCTATAATACACACACACATATGGATAAGCAGAGCTGTCAGTAAAGTGCTTCAGGCTTAATTTAAGTAAGAAGTTTCAACAATGCAACAGCAGATGACACACTGAAAAAACAAAGCAATCTTTACCACAGTAAATACATTTCCTAGTCGGATGCCTCAAATGGAATGGTAACGAAGAATGGGTGTACTCTGCAGATTCAGAACATTATTGCTAATTCTAAGTTTTAAAAGATAAACAAGGCAGCAAGGACATAAAAGTAAACATACATGAATACACAAGCAGAATCTGGATATGCCATCTATAGGTTTTAAATATACTGCCCGACAGCTAAAAAGCTTAGAGAAAAGTACATTCATTGAACATATCAAAGCGATGTACAAACAAAAAAAAAAAAAACAACTTTTCTAATTAGTTACAACAATAGACAACTGAGTTATACTTAGTCCTTTCTTTATAGCATAAACTAGAAGAACTGCATTTCCTTATGTTTTTGCAGGCAGCATAGAGCTCATAAATTACTAAATTTACATGTAATTTTAAGTTTAGATTAATATAATCCTCAAGTAAAAAAATTTCAGAAAGCCCTTCAGGCTTCCAAGATCTCTTTGTAACTCACCACCTTGAACAGACAATACCATTTTCTTTTTTGAGTTGTTCATTAAGTATTATGTATTCGGGTATTGTTTTAATACACAGCTTAATATCCTACTTATTCTATTAAAGGGTCAGCCTGTGGTTACAGCATGCCTTACTCTTCCTGTATTAAAAACAACTGATGTGTACCTTTTATATTAGGTAGGATATCTCCAGTGGGTTTCATTAAAGTTTGCTTTCTTTTTGCAGCGTTTTTTTTTAAACAATAAATTCTAAATGGGAGACTAAGCTAAAAATATCTTCTAAATGTACAAACCCCAGGATTCCAGTTAATTCAACAGGGCAGAACTACATTATTGCGGTTTCTGCTGCTATTTAGATTATTCTTTTTTTGTAAGGATTCAATGAATACCACACTGTAGAAGCATAAAGGCATCTTGGTCTTATACGGTCACCACATCACCCAACCTGATCATTCACTTAGAACTGATCAAGATAGCAAGATCAGATTAGAGAACACAAGCACACTTTCTATTCCTGAAGGCTTCCTTTATAAGTTATTTTATGAAGTGCCTGGGGAAAAAAAAAAAAAAAAAAAAAAGAAAGAAAGAGACAGCTCGGAAGGGTTGTAGTTTTTTTTCCCCTTCAGATACCATCTTCAAGAAAAGTTTTTCCACAGCCCTGCTTTGTTCAAGTCAGTCCCTCCATCCACGCTCCCCTTTTAGTGCTGTGCTCGGTTCCACCACTGTAACTGTCCTTACTTTGTTTACCCCACTGGGCTTACATCCTTACTGCCTCCAACCTGGCACCGGCCGAATCCCACCGGGGTTCCAGTTTCCCTTTCACTGACCCCACCTTTGACAGCACCCAGGGCCCCGTAGCAGAAAAGGGCCTTTGTTAAGAGTTAGAGAATCTCCTCACGCCTCACTTCTGACAGCCTGCGGCCGACATTCCGCCTCTTTAGCTCCGCGGCTCTTCCCCTTGACATACAAGGCTTCGAAATAAATAAAGTAAAAGAGAAACGAGCGCGCCTCCCCCCGGCTCTGCGTGCGGGACAGGCGGGGCTGTCACCCTCACCTCAGCCATTTGGGGCGGGAGGGACGCGGCCCCACGGCGGGGGCGCGGAGGGGGGAACGGCACCACCGCCCCCGGCTCCTCCTCTTCCTCCCATCTGTTTCGCTGCCCGTCTCCTCCCCCGGCCCCATGTTTTTAACAGTTACCAAAGGCAGGAGTTTGGCAGCCACCGACCAAAACAAACAGCGTTTCCAAGGACAGGCCCGGGGGGGGAGGGAGTAAGGAAGGAAGGAGGAGGAGGGGGTGAGGGGCAACTCTCTCCCTACCAACCCTTGGGGAAGGCGAGCCCGGGGGCCCGCCTCCAAGTGTCCTGGCCCCGCGTCCCCCGGGGAGAGAGCCCGGGGTGCCCTTGCTCTGCGCTGCCACAGCGGGGCTACAAAGGGGGTAGGGGGGAGCCCCCGCGGCTGCGCCCCTCGGAACGGATGGTTAAGGGGACAGTCCCGGAGACACGGGGTGCGCGGCAGCCACAGCGAAAACCACCTGCCGCCGCGGCGGCAGCCCCGCCAGGGAAGCGGAGCGCCAGTTCCGCCGCTCCCCAGCCGCCCCCACCCCACCGGAGGGCAGCAAGGCAGCCCCCGGGCCAGCTGTCAGCCGGACACCCAGGCGTGCACCCGGCCAAGCTGCGCCGTCCGACGGCCGGACAGTGCGGTCCCACCGTGGGACGGGACGGGACGGCACAGCTCAGCCCTGCCCCTTGCTCATCCCGGTCACTCACCACAGCCTCCGAAGCTCGCCCTCCCCACGCGGCGCTCGCCAGGGCTTTAAACAGCACCTCCGGGTTTGTATGCCCAGCCTGAGCTATTAGAGTCTTCCTTGGGCGCGTCCATCTCTGTCGGGGGGGGGAGGCGGTGGTGCTAGTGGTAGTAGAACTCTTAACCTTTTCCTGTCTGCCGACGGCGAGGGACTTAGGACAGCTCGCGGCTACCCCCGCAGTAAAACTCTACGTCTCTTCATTCTGCCCGAGCGCTGAGCGGGGAGAAAAATGAGGTGACAAGGGGAAAGAGGCGTCCGCGAACTCCCCCCCTGCGCTGAATGGGCCCTGCCCGGGGAGTAAGGCCAGAGGAAGGGCCCGGTGGTGTTTACGGAAGAGCCGCGTCGATTCGGGCTGACCCCGCCTCTTTCAAGGGGAGGGGAGGGGCCTCGGCTTTAGCCCCGCCTCGGAGTCGCTTGAGGGGACGGGGCGACCTGGGGGGAGGAGGAAGGCGCAAAGTTCTCGTTCTCGTCGGGGGAAGAGGCAGTGCGTCCGGGTGCGTGTGCTCCATTGTGTTCACTGCGCTGCTAAGGAAGCTTTAAATATGCTCCCACGAGCTCTCTTGCCCTGGTTTCTGTGTTCTCTCGACGGGAGGGGTGGGTGGTGAGGCGCCCCCATCAACATGGCCCCCTAGTCCCACCCACTGCCATCTTAGCTTCAGGGGCGCTGCTCCACACCGAGCCCGGTTTAGTCACCTGCCTTGCTCACGGCTGTGGTGTTCGGAGGCCTGCTGAGGAACGCAGTGTGAAGCCATGCAGCGCTATTATTACAAATGCTTTGCTTATTGCTGTATTGACCTCATCCACCCAGCATCTTCAGGCACCCACCAGGCCAACACTACCTGTCAGGGTCATCATCTCTTCCTGTCACAGGAGCTACGTGCCACTATTGCTTCACCTACAAGGAAGCACGGAGGGCAAAACAGTCATCTCTGAGGCAGGTGCTGACTAAATCAAGCTGTGCTGCTTGTAGGTCATCTTCAGCACACGTGACAAACTACACGGGATAGATGTTCTATTCACAAAGCCCACTGTTGGCCCTATTAATGTAGCCGCTGCTATAAAAGTCAGGGCCTGAGGCTGGGAACGCAGTTTGTCTATGTAAGTGCCAAGTGCCCTGCTGGAGCGGGAGCGCTGGCTCCCAGCAACACAGAGCACCTGTCGGCCCTGCCGCTCTGAGCCCTGCCTTCAGAGACATTACAAGGGATTAAGTCCAGCAGCCTAATCCCATAGCTTCCATAAAGAAGATGATGTTTTAAATAACTACGTTTGCACTACTTTGCCCTGGTTTGTGCATGTCATGTGGCAGTGACAATCTGTGAGAAGCTCAAAAGAGCTTTGGAAAAGACTGACTGTGGTGGCGTACAGATGGACCACCTTCTACAGGACTGTTCTCACTTCCAAGAGCATTATTTATTATTAATTTTTTACATCCATTTAGGCTTAAATGCGATCTGAAAGATGGGGGAAATCTGAGTTCTGGTCTTTGCTTTTATTAATTAACCAGCTGTATCATCTAAAACTGCACAAAGAATACTTGCAGCCAACAAACACCAGGGCCGGTGATGCAGGGTCCGTTTTGTGTGCTGTCTGTGTGGACTGGCAACTGAGGAAACCTGTGGTGCTCAGTGGCCTAGCTTGCACAGGGAGGGAAAAGGATGCCCCAGCCTCACCAAGTAGATTAGATCCTAACTATTATATGAAAGATCAACTTTAAAGGAAAAAGTATCTTAGGGGTATTGCCCTACATCACAGAGTAATAGATGGAATTCCAGAAAGGTATGGCTTTAAAACAACTTTTTTTTTTTTTTTTTTTCCAGCTGTAGCAGTGCCCTTTTCCCACAGCACACCAGCTGGTTTGTAGCCCATTCTTAAGTACCTAGCTTGCTCTATCTGCCTGTCTTGTCTATCTATCTGAGATGTGCACCTGCATATATAGCTGAGGCACCAAGGACGTGCTTTGAGATTCCAGTCCAAAGGCCAAGAACAAGTTAGACACTGCAGTACTCAGCACTTAACCTCCTTTTTTGGTTTCAATTCATTCCCGATCCAGGGGTGCTGAAGCTATAGGCCATTATATGTATCTTTATGAAGATTTCCTGCTGTGGAGACTTTTTCCACAGAGAAACATCCCTCATTTCTTGCTGTCTGTGTCTTTTGCAATGTCAGCCAGGAAAATAATTGTACAGCCTTTAGTTTTGTTCTGCTCAATTAAAAAGATCAAAGTCCTTTTGTCTTATATAGGACATGCAGGTATGTGCTGGTTTTGGCTGGGGTAGAGTTAATTTTCTTCATAGCATGTATGTGTATGGGGCTATGTTTTGGATCTGTGCTGAAAACAGTGTTCATAATACAGGGATATTTTTGCTATTGCCGAGCAGTTGCTTACACAGTGTCAAGGCCTTTTCTGCTCCTCACACCACCCCACCAGCAAGGGCTGGGGGTGCACAAGAAGCTGGGAGGGGACGCAGCCGGGACAGCTGACCCCAGCTGACCATAGGGATATTCCATATGATGTCATGATCAGCAATAAAACTAGAGGGGAGGTTGGCAGGGGGGTACAGCATGGGGACTGGCTGGGCATCAGCCCATTGGTGGTGAGTAATTGTTATAATTTGCATCACTTGTCTTTCTTGGGTTTTATTTCTCTTTGTTATTTTCCTTTTCATTACAATCTATTATTTAATTTTATTTCAATTATTAAGGTGTATTTAGCTCAACACACGAGTTTCTCACTTTTACCCTTCTGATTCTCTCCCCCTATGCCCCTGGGGGGAGCGAACAAGCAGTTGTGTGTGGTGCTTTAGTTGCCAGCTGGGGTTAAACCATGACAAGGTAAACATTTGGAATTTTGACTAGTGTCTCAAGTCAGCCTTAATTATTGGCCTTTCACTACAGAAGCGCTGTTAATTGAACTGAAGGTCTAGTTTGTGCTCAGCCTCTGCAGCAAGTTCGTTCATAACCTTTCCTTGCTGTTACCAGTAAAAATGGCAAAGACAACAAAGCCTACAATTAATGCACTGCTTTATCCAGCAAACAGCAATGCAGCTACTGAGTGGGTAAGACATGCAGCTGCGTTTGGCCCTGCAGGTCAGAAATGTCCCAGTTTGTGGCTAACTGATGGTCAGAGTGGGAGGACAGGGAAAGGGCAAAGCATGTTATTGTTTACACCAGGACCCATGACTACCAAGTTGAGAACATAACTTGAAGTCACGAGATATTTTTCTCTAATCCTAATAACTGAGTCAGGCAGACTGGCTTTAGCGCTAACAGATGGATGTTAAGACTCTGGGTTGACTGAGACCATCAGGCCCAGATGTGATAATAGGCTCAAGGGTGAGACAAAAATTCTGCAAGGCGGGTGTAAGGATGCTTTCTCAGCTTGCTCTTCTGTTGCATTTCCTGTATTCCAAGGACAAATAAGTCTTTTGGGAGACAAACAGGATCCCTGCTTCTCCCCACTGAAGTATTTGGCTTCAAATTCACACAGAGACAAAACGGAATATTGAAATTCTGAGGGAAAATGGTACCTCACTAAATTCCACAATGGCACCAGTTTGCAGTGTCTAGCTACTTTATCATCTCAGCAAATTCCTAATGCACGCTCCCCTCAGCACTAGTGGTCTGACTTTCTGTACATAGGAAATAAAGACTTCGACCCTCTGTGCCAAATGCAACAAGAAGCTGTTTGTAGAGTGGTCAGAAATAGTTCGTATTGGTTCCTTGGAGAGAAAAAGCCTCAGCTACTACATCACTAACATTTTCCTTGTCACTGCAGAGCTGGAGAAGGAGAAATGGTGTGACAGTTACCTAGGCTGCCTTAGTACATAAAAGATTTACATCCCTTGATGCTTAGCATTGATGATCCTCTTGATTATTGTCTCTGTTAACATCCATATGGCTCCGTTCTTACGGTAAACTCTCTGAAATAAACGGCTTCAAAGCTAAAATCCTGGGTCTTAGGGCACTGCTGCAAATCCTGGCCTTTCTAGCCTTTTCCTAAATAGAAGTCTGAGATCCCCCTTACCATAAAGTGTGAGACAACTAAAGCTGTGGGTAGATGTTCACCGTGGAAACTCTGCTGTTCTGTCCTTCCCAGGGTGCTTTGTTTACTGTTGAAGATTTCTACTCCCACAGTATAGAGGAGGAGAATATTCTGAAGGTTCCTCATCCGTTTCAGTGCAAGCCCCCTGCTTATGAGCTCCAGCCACCTATGGGATGTATTTATTACAACCTCCTGACCCTGTGCAAGCTCTCCACTACTTGTTAGGGTCAGGGCAATCAGCTAGCCAAGCTGTGGTGTCCATAACCTGCAGTCACTCCAGCGAGTGACTTTTGGCCTCAGGTCTGGGCATTTGACAGAACTGTGCTGACAATCAAATGCCTGAGACAATCAGCTATAAATTCTCCTTCTATACCCCATGCTAGTAGTCACTGACTAGACCACCATGTACAGACCAGAGTTCAGTTCATCCTAACCCTTGGCAGAAGCACTGAATGGAAGTGGAGTTGCTGGGCTGACATCAGGGACTGTGATCTGATCCTGCCTACCTTTAAGATTCAGTCTCTGAAGAACACTCAACCTAAAATTTATTTTAAAAACCCTGAGAATGTACAGTGAATCAAAGGAAAGACCAACAAAATAAAATGTCTTCCAAGACAAAATTTGATTGGATTTCTTGCTGTAATCAAATAGAGAAACAGATAAATTAGCATCTCAAGTTTTTATCTTGCAAGGAGTTATGGCTTGCATATTAATGTGGAATGATCCTTGGCAAGCAAATGCATTTCAGTATAACATAAAAGCATGAGAAGGAAATAAATCAAATTTGCACTAGCATTTCAGCAGCCTAGGTGCAGAACTGGAAAGAGCTTATTGCTACTAATGTGGTCTTTTTATGGCTTTGAGAGACTGAAGCTCCATGTATAAGATCTTTGCCCAGAAGTCCCAGTAGAGTTTTAGAGCCTTATTTTAATTGACTCTTGTGTCTTGAACAGAATTTCCTTTCATCCCACACAGATCTTTAATACTGGCAAATTTAACAGACACAAATATGAATACAAACTTTTTAAAAATTAGCTTTAGGTAGAAAGACACAGTAAAATACAGAAGAAGAGTAACATATCAGAGGGAGAAACCAACTGCCAAGAGCTTCTCATTGCATTGTTCTTTAAAAAAACCCAAACAAGTAATTTTGAAACTACCATCATTGCTACTGGTTGTCTAGCAGGTGTTTGCTTTTAGCCCATGTCTAAATCCATTATTACTTTACATGATCCTAGTCATGAACCCCACGAAGGAATGCGAGACAGAGGCAGTAATAGAAGTCTACTGTGTAACCCTCTCTGGTCCTAATAATCTTGAAAGAAAGAGGGAAAAAGGGTCCATCAGACTTTGTTCATTGATCGTCTTATGATGAAATGAAAGGCCGTTTCCAAAAATACAGGAGTCCATCCTGATACCCCAGCTACTCCACATGTCTATCGGATAGGAGGAAGGAGGTGTTAAAAACTGAGTAGACTCATTGATCACTGACTCATCACTGACTACCTGAGTAGTTGATCCCTTCCAACTGGAATTATTCTATTCTATTCTATTCTATTCTATTCTATTCTATTCTATTCTATTCTATTCCGTTCCACTCCATTTCTGCCTGAAACATGGGTAAGTGTGGGGACAAAGCAGTGGAGAAAATTTTTTAGCATGACTATTTTTAGGATTCTCCAGTACAAACTCTGTCACATCGGTCACTTTGGTACAACACTGTCCTAGGTCCAGAATCCTGGGTCCAAGTCCTTCTTGGAAGCTGCCAGCAACATGCAGACTCCATCTGATCGCAAGCTCTCTTCTACTAACTCGGAAATAGCAACTTCCAATACAGATCTTGCTTTGAATCTTCAGGTGATTCATGAAACAGAGGTTTGGGACAGGAGAATAACTTTTGCCTCCAGTTTCAAAGGGAGCAGTAAACAGGACATCAGCACAGGGGACTCAAGAACTGAAGAAGGGACGGAGGAGCTCAGAACTGAAGAAGACCAATAAAACAGAAGTGCAATGCACTCCATCAGCCAGAATATGAAAAAATTAGTAGTGTTGTTGCCTGCAATGTACCTATTGGCACTAAAAGAAAATATGCCCTAGTTCTTTCTTGGAAAAATTAGGACTGATTTTCAGAATTGTAACCCATAGTTACAAAAAATCAGATGCAGTGACACGCCTTGGGCCTTGCCCGGTGCACATGTGGACAACTTTACGTAAAAGGTTACAAAAATTGCTCTACTGTAAGCCATCACTGGCGTGTGGTCTAAACCCAAAACATCATAAAATTCTTTAGTGATCTGTCAGGGCAGTTAGATGTCTATCAGCTAATAGCCACTACGTTAACCTGCTCAGTTAGGGGTAACAGACACAAAAAGAGGGGCAATACTGGTGAATTCAAGGCGTATTTTTGAAACAGTTTTTCTACGCTATCATCTGTCCTATAATCTGGCCCAAAGCAGCAGGCAGACAGCAGAAGGGTCTTAGGGTTCTATTTTTTCAAGTTTCCACAGTCAAGCGAGCATATGGTAACAATTAAAGATACAGCTGCTTGGGTTCTGAAAAGGGTTTGAGCAGGTCTTTGTGATGCTCGAAAATTTGAGGGATTTTCAAAAGAAGTTTTATAGTTATTCCCATATGGTATCTCCCACCCAAATGCAAGCATAGAACCCATTCTCCTCCCCTTTCCACCCCTGCAGAAGAGCACCCACCCCCCAGACCTCTATTACCAGGGCCCAGTTCCCTCGAATAAGGATCCTCTACTACACTACCAGATGCCATTTTTTCCCCCCTGATATTACCCCTAATTAATTCAATGCGCAGCACACTGTTTCCTCCACTGACGCCTCATCCCTTTGCTCTGCCTTGTGTTAATTTTCTCCGAACCGGTCGGTTCCCACCTCCCTCAAATCTGCCTCCGTACCACCGGGAGAAAAACGGAGAGCACGAAGAAGACCAAATGGTGGGTCTGTGTTCCGCACCCCGGCAGGCCCTGCCTGGAGCCTGGCCCAGCAGAAGACCTCCTCAGCCTTCCCTGCTTTGTGCGGGGAGATGAAGCATCCGTTGGGAAGACAAAGGCAGCGGGAAGGCACTCCGTTGGGAGGAGGATGAAGGCTGCGGCCTCATGCCGACGTGGAGCGGCCAAGGAGCATGCTCGGAGCGCCGCGGCTCCGCCGGGAATTTCGGTGCCGAGCTCCCCGCCTCTACCGGGTGCGCTCAGACAAAGCCGCCAGTGAAAGCCGGGGGAGCTGGGGGCTCTCCTGCGGGGCAAGGCGGTTGTCGTGTGCCCGAGGGACCGGCCTGGAGCCGAGCCTCCCCTCTGGAGGCACTAGAAACAGGGGGGGTGGGTTCCAGATAGAGAAAACAACTTTTTCTCCCCGCCTGGGTCCTTACTGGAGCTTTGCTGCCCTCTCAGCCGACATCACGATCGGGCAGAGAAGTTGCGTGAGGCGGGGCCTCTGCCACCAGAACTACATCGTGCGGGGCTAAAAGCCGGCACCAGGACCGGGCTGGGCTTGGGGACACGACGTGGGGAGCGGGGAAAGCCCGCCGCACCCCGCGCTGAGACGACCCCGGTGGGGCGAGGGTCTGCCGCCGCCCCGGGGAGGGAGGGGAGGGGAGGAAGCTGCCCCTCCGCCCTGCCTGCCGCTCCCCGTCACGCTGCCTCCCTCGGAAGGGAGCGAGCCCGTCTGCGTGGCAGCTACCTCCCCGGCAGGGACCGGGACCATCCCCGTGTGCGTGGCGGCTCCCCGAGGCGGGGGCCGGGGCGGGGCGGGGAGTGCGGCTCTGCCCGGGCCGGCTCCCCAGCCCGCCCTCCCTGCATCCGTCCCTCCCTCCCTCCCTCGCCCGCTCCCGCTGCTCCCGCTCCGCGCACGACGGCGGCGGCGTCCCGCCATGTCGGCCGCCAAGCACCGGGGCCCTAAGGGGGGCAGCCCGCCCGCCGCCGCCGCCGCCAACCACGAGCGAGGCGCGCAGCCCGGCGGCGCCGAGGAGGTGGCGGCGGCCAAGAAGCCGGCGGCGGCGACGCACGGCCGGGGCGGCAGAACCGCCGCGGGGGGCGGTGGGGGCCGCTCCGGCGCTGGCCCCCGCCGCGGCTGGGCGCTGGTGCTGGGCGCCGCGGTGGTGCTGGGCGCCGCGCTGCCCGCCGGCTGGTACGTGCGGCAGCTGCGGGAGGAGGTCGGGCGGAGCGCCCGGGAGAGGGAGGCATCCGGCCGACAGCGGCAGGAGCTGGCCGCCACCCTGGACGCTGTGGTGCAGAAGGTAGCGCGGCGCCGGGTACCATCGCGGGGCGGGCGGGGGGGCTGCCCCTCCGGGCCGCTTCGCGGTGGCGTCGCCGGGAGAAGACGGGCTGGGGGAGCGGTAGGCGCGGGAGCATCAGCCGCCTCTGCAGGAGTGGGGACGGTTTACCCCTTAAATAAGCAGCCACGCAGCTCTCGGGTAGCCCGGCTTGCGGGAAAGCAGACGTGTCCCGTTCCTCCTCCATCCTCCGCCTCTCCCCCTCCTTAAAGATGCTTTCATGGCATTAGTGGGACAAATCGAGTCTGGGCCTGCAAACGTGGCCTCGGTAAAGCGAGAAATTCCCGGCGGGGAGCGGGGCGGGGCGGAACCCCCCGGGTGAGCCCGCAGCCGGCTCCTTGCCCGGCTTCGCTGCTGCCGGGCTGGGGCGTGAAGCCATTTTATGCGGTGCAGGCAGCACGCTTTCGCCTTGGCAGAAGCGCAGGCCTGCAGCTGGGAGGGAGAGCCTGCCGGCGATGATGTTGCAGCCTCGGCTCTTGGCAAGGCCCTTAAAAGCCGCCTGTGGCAGAGGTTGCGACATGGGGTGGGCAGGGCAGATGTGGATGCCCAGGGAGATGGTGCAGCAGCGGAGTGGGACGTGGCAGGATCCTGCCTCGACGCCCCCGCACGTTCCGGGCAACAAAACCCATGCCGGCTTCACCGAAGAGCAGAGGCGCTGCCCACAACGCCGCTCCTGCCATACCCTGCCTTCCACCTTCCTGCTGCTGGCCAAGGGAGCAAAACTTGCTGTGTCCATGGCAGTCCGGAAACAGGGAAGAGCCGTGAAGTTGTTGGCAAAGGGTGTGGCTCAAGCGAAGCCAAAGGAACGCTCATTTACCCCCTCATTTCTTTCACTCAGGCCTCATTAGTCCTCCAGCTAGAGTTTCACAAGTGGCACTGTCCATCTGGATATGGCTTAGGGTGCCTAAAACCTTTTTGAAATGGTGTCTGTGAAGGCATATCATCAACACACAATCAAGCTCCCGTCTAGGGTGTAGGTAGATGGGTTAGAAAGCAGTATGTAAAGTTATGGCTGAGTCAGATCAAAGGAAAGGAAATTCTTGTCTCAGCTTGACTGCTTTCTGCGCAGGGAGCCCTGCAGATGCCCCGTGTTCCCTGTGAGCGGGGGACAGGGCGGTGGGAGGGATGCTGGCAGAGATCCTCTGGCTGTTCTGTGCCTCTCCCGGAAGCACAGCAGCCAGCACATGTGGAGTTTGTAGGGTCAGTCTTGGTGTTTCCTCTTCCTTCCAAGAAGGAGGAAAAGGAAAACTCTCATGAGAGGGAGAAAAGGGTTGTAAAATGCAGGGCTATAATATTGTTTCTGAAGCTAATTTGAAATACTGGGTTTTTACTCACTGATGACTGGGCTGTGATTTGAACTAGCCAGAGCTATTGTTTTTTCCTAGTTTTTCAGGCTTTTTTTACAGACTCTTTGTATGAAGGAAGGCTTTGCAATGGCATGACATACAGGACGTGAGATTACAGTACATGAGTATAGAACCCAGATGTGTGTGCAATACATTGGCCCTTCCCAAGCATAAGAATGAGTACAATTTGGTGCCTCCGTCCCCATGTTGTTGCAGAAAATCATAGGTACGTGTTACATGTTCTAGGAGAGAGGTATATACCAGAAGTTTATAAATAGTTTGTTTCAAAGAGAACTGAAACTTTTTGCCTGAAATTGACAGGTGGCTGTTGCTAAACATACATCCAGTGGTGCGAGAATAAAAGTGGAGGGATGAGATCATGCAGAGTTTCAATGTAACCCTTGAAAGCTTTGCTTGCTGTGGTTTGGTGGTGTCTTTATAGAAGAACATGCTTGAGGGAGAGGAGACCAGGCTGTATTTCATTGCTTTACAGAAGCTCAGGGTCCTGCGTTGTACTTGGGGAATGCCTTCAGTGCAGGCTGCTGCCAGGAGGGACTGGCTTTTCCCTTCAGTCCTCCGCTGCAGAGGGCTGCTGTCAGGAGGGAGCATTACATAAACTCATCCGCTTTACACATCAGCGGTAGGAGGAGAAAGGAAATGATGTGGAAGTTTAGTCTTTTAATATAGCACAGTTCTCGGAGAGGCCAAGGTCATTTGGTGTTTAAACCCACGTTAGTGTGACCGGTTAGAGAAGACATAGTTGTTCACTATTGACATATTTTTATCTGCTATTTATGATCTTAAACTTTTCAAGGGCTATGGTTTCAAGTATTACCAACCACAAACACCAAACAGGCAAACTCACACGTAGGTACACACGCAAACCAACTGTGTAGTGAATATGAGCTATTACTTTGAAGTTTTGAGTTTTACGCTTCTTGTGCAAGAGGTTTGCTTTGGGCCCTGGTTGCTCTTGGTTAGGACAGATGAGATTAGAAGCTGGTTTAATGTGAAGACTTCAGTCCATTTTATTGTATCGGAGGTCTCTGATCTTCAAGTGGCTGGTACAGCTAGAAGTATAAGAGAATAACTTCAGGTTGCACCCTTTGGGCATTGCCCCTATGCATTGCCCAAATGCAGTGGAAGAGCAGGTAGAAAGTACTTCCACTGTGGAGGGGTGGGAGCTGTCTCTCAAATGTATAGCAGTGGAGACCTCCTGGCCCTCAGGAGAGTTCCCCTGGACATTTCTGATGCCTTTCCTTAGACTGACAATTTAAGATAATTAATTGCAAATACGAATTTGGTTATTTGATTGAAATGTGTCAAAATAAATTCTGTCATAAGAGGACAACTTTCCTGTGCACTCCTTCCAGATTTCTGCAGTTCATTCATAGTGATACAAAGAAAGCTGTCTATGTGGAAAAAAATCAGAATGAATGATAGCTAAGATGTAATGAAAATGAGGTTGATAACTCAGTGTAATGGCTGGTGTCCTGCCACATATGGTGGTACTGCCTGCTTTTGTTCATTTCTAGTTGCATATGTGCGCTAGAGAATAGAAGTATAGGGAATGGAAAGTCATCAGAAACCTTTTTTACAGAAGAGGGGAGAACAATGGAAGCCATCTTTATGGGTATTCTTCAAACTGGGGAGGTCTATTGGAGCAAGGGCAAGTCTCATGGCCAAACTCTACAGCCCTTTCACAGTGTAGACTTCCATGAAAACCAAGAAGGATTTGGCCAGGGATTTAACTTTGCAAAAATATGTGCGAATAAATTTATTTCTTGTTGGTAAACCCATTCAGTCTTTTGAGATTAATTTCTAGGTTCAGTCTGACTGGGAACTGCTGAAGCCTCCTTCAGTTAAAAAGCAAAAAAAAATTAGAAACTGTATATTTCTTTCTAAGAACATATAAAATATACTTCCTTCTATTTATAAAATAAAACCACCCCTCCAGCTGTGTATCTAATCAGTAAACATGGCAGCCCATGTGGCATGACTGATTAATATACCCCTCAGACATAGGCAGCAGCGTGAGGCAAGGCAACATGCATTACTCAGCACTTGCCACCCTGCCAAAGCCTTGAGGTATTTTCTACATGATGGATTCCAGTTGCAGCCAGTGGGAGTTCTTACATTGCCTTACGAAGTTTAAAAAAATACAACCCACACACGCACAAAAAGATTTCTCCACCGTTTTGAGAGTGATACTCTGCTTGGCCTCAAAATGAAGTGAGGCATCCTTCCCCTCTGCGGTGCCTGGGTCTTACCTTTGAATGTGACAGTAAATGAGTGTGGCGGCCACTCACCTCGTGACCTTTTCACTTTTGCTGCTACTAAAACCAGCTGTAAAGACAGCTTTTGTGATCAGGAGGCTTAATGGCATGCCTGATCCAGTGGTAACAAATGTCTGTGAGTATTAACCTCAGATAGATGCAAGTCAGTCCCCTTGGCAGCTGTTAGAGCTTTGTTCTCTGTCTGCGTACACGTGTGCCCCTGTTCACCAAGAGCATGTGGGTGTATGCATGTGTGTGAGTAATGAGGTACTAAGTATTTAGAACATTAAAGCCTTTCTGTGTTTTTGTTTTTTTTTTTTTTCATCTTAAAAAATAGTTAACAAGAAAAATCTGTGTCTCCATCAGTGTCTGGGAGCAGCAGAATGTCATGATTACTGCTTCCATTCTGGAGCTATTCCCAGCTCCTCTTTCCCCCTATTTTTTTCCTGTTACTCTTTGTCTATTTTGAAACTTCTTCCATGTTCAGGAATTGGCCTTGTGTACGATTACGTGCTAAAGTCTAATCCCAACTTTTCTGTATTCAGAAGCTGGTGCAAGATACTCTTTTGGGGTTTTTTTCTCCCCTCCCTGCTTCTCCCCATAGAACCAGGAATCATACAGGATTGGAATGGCTCAGGGGTCTGATTGCAAACTCTGGAGACCTGAGTCTGATTTTTACTGCCGTGGATTCCCTGTGGCAGGCCAGTGAGGCCAATGATCCTCAGCAGATCCATACATCTGTATGTATCTATAGACCTGTAAGGCTTAGATGCTGGGCTTTCTGTGCCTCCTGTATCTGTATGCCACAGGTACACCTCAGGTATGGAGCACGAAGGTGAACAGGGTGATCATTTCATATGGTGACAAAGGGCCATAAGGATCTCAGACACAAAGGTTGAGGATGTAGGTAAGGATGAAATTGTAAGTGTTAACCATGTGGATTTCTGTTTTAGGTGCGTTCCCTTCAAGCCACATTTGGAGAATTTGAATCCATGATGAAAATTGCTCAGCAGAAGCAGGAGGTTACTGAGGCGGCTGTTAAACAAGGGGAGAGTGAAATAAACCGGATCAGTGAAGTGCTTCAGAAGCTGCAAAATGAAATTTTGAAAGACTTGTCTGACGGCATCCACATGGTGAAGGATGCAAGGGAACGAGACTTCACATCTCTGGAAAACACAGTGGAAGAGAGACTAACAGAACTAACCAAGTCTATAAATGATAACATAGCTATATTCACTGAAGTCCAGCAAAGGAGCCAAGATGAAATCAACAATATGAAAGCAAAGGTTAACTCATTAGGAGAAGCAGATGTGTACAAACATGAAATTAAGGTGCTAAAAGATGCTTTTGATGAGATGCAAGCATCCATGAAAAACAGAGAAAAAGATATAGAGACCTTGAAGAGTACAATAGACTCTATGGAGTCTGATGTGTATACTGAAGTAAAAGAGCTAGTCAACCTCAAACAAGAACATGAGAAATTCAAAGAGGCTGCAGATACCGAACACCTGTCATTAAAAGCTTTACAAGAGAAAGTCCTGAGAGCTGAGGATTTTATTATGCACCTCCCTGATGACATTAAAAGACTCAGTGAAGATTTACTGCAAGTTAAAGCTGACCTTAACAAATGGGAAGAAAATGAACTCTTCAGAAAAGCTTTAGAAACTTTTGGGAAGAACAGTGAAGGACTGGAGTCTCGATTGAGGCACATAGAAGACAGTCTGAAGTCTCTAACTTCTGTTGCTGCTCAAAACAGTGAAAAGTTGCAATCTTTCCTTTCCAAGGAGGCAGAATATGAGAATAAGCTCAGTACCCTAGAACAAAGCATTAGTGCTCTTCAAGGGATCTCAGATATGGACATAACTTCTGTCACAGACATTCTGAAAAATCTTGGTGAAACACAGACCTCGCTGTACAATGATGTGGAAAACTTGAGGAGAAGCATCAGTGACCTGCCATCCTCTGGTGCTCTTCAGGATGTCCAGAAACAAATTAGTACTCTGCTGGATCAAGGAAATCTTCAGGAGAGTCAAGCACATTCTCAAGGCTATCTTGAAAAATTTTCTTCTGTGGAAGGCTCTGTAGATGAACTGAGATCTTCTGTCAGCCAGGTTGATTCTGATTTGAAAATGATAAGAACTGCAGTGGATAGTTTAGTCTCCTACTCGGTGAAAATTGAAAATAATGAGAACAACTTGGAGTCTGTGAAGAGCTCAATAGATGACCTGAGGAATGATCTGGAAAGGTTGTTTGTGAAAGTAGAAAAAATACATGAAAAAGTTTAGGCAGTGGTGCTCCTTGTGCAAATAATGGATCAAGGAGAATAGCTTTTGTATGCCCAGTTTTTTACTCTTTTTAAAAGCAATTTGATACCTCCAAAGAGAATAAGAATACTTTAATAATAGAGACAGTTCTGCTTATTTCCTTTATTTCTCTTTTGTGTAGTGTTTTTTGTTTTTTTGTTTACTTTTTTTTAAATTTTGTTTTAAGAAAACCTGAGTTTAGTTGGGGGTTGAGTTTCTAAGGGCTCATCTTCTCTATAAAGTTGTACCCCTGTAACTGTAGTGGTGTAACTAAGGCACTACAGTCTTGTTAGCACGGGCACATATTTAATGGCATGAAGTGAAGGTGTTTCACACTATGACACTAGATACCCCACACAGAAGGGCTACATCTGTTCTTGTATGATAAGCATAGTGCTGTACAGACTGAGAAGTTTACTGGTATGTTTTGGTTTAAGAAACAAATGAACAAAACTACACTCCTGTCTTAAACTGTTTAGACCGGTAAACTTAAGTGTGGACCAGGTTTGAAGCAACTCATCTGTTTCTGCAGTATGGGACTCAGCCATGTGATCAGTTCACCAGCCATCAGTTGAGCTGTAGTATCTTTCTGTGAGTCCTTCATCTGTACCAAGGAGCTAACAAGGGGTTAGCTGAACCCCCAAGAGGGAAGATTTGAAGTAAATACATTGCCTGGGGCTAAGACGCAAGAGAGGTGTTCCACCACGTGGCTGGAGAGATTCCTTCTATGTGACCACAGGCTTCTTTCCCAGCATCTTCAGGTGCTGGTGCAGAAGATCAGTGCTTAGAGGGGACATCTGAAGGATGAGATTAGTTTCAAGAGGGTACAGTAATATTTTTGTCGTATTTTTGGGCTGTTTACATGATGAGGCTGTGTCTTTCTTGGAAAGGCCTAATTTTTCCATGCTAGAGGATTTTCTGTAAAAATGCTCATGAATTTGAATGAGGGAAGAGAAGGACCAAAACTGCACCTCTCGTGTTCCATGTATAGCAAGCATGCTAATAATAATAGTACACTCCAAAACACACACGGGGGAAAATCACCTTGAAATCAGCAGAATTGCTTCTAAGGCATATACATTTCCAAGTTTTCACACAGCTGACAGTGACCTGAACTCTTTTTACATATTCAGGACTTGGTACCTGATTCTTGTCACCGTTGTTATCACCAGGTGCCTATCTGGGACGCTGGTAGCAAAGGATCCTTCTAGGAGCTGGTTGAGAGTGAGGATAAAAGTGTCGTCATTCTCTCGATGTTCATTTAAAAACCACTTCCTCATAGAACTTTCTTGGTTTTCTGTCTTTTTGGAAAGGATTTCTAATATCCCTCTTTTTCAAGTTTACTTTTGAACTTTATCCAAAGATTTGGTAAAGGGGTCTGCGCAAGGATACCTTGGAAATAGGTCGTGAGCATCACGCCCACCTCAGCCTGCGCTAGCCAGATCTGTGGCTACTTTAGGAGAGTAATACCCAGAAGCAGCACCTCCCACAAGTGGTGTGCTTGTGGGAACAGTTCTGAGTTCTCCTTGGTAAGCAAGATGCTGAACCATATCTAGTGTTGTTCCCACTGTAAACAGGAAAGAATTGCTGGCAAAGAAAGAAGGACCGAAGGCACTAACTAACTGTTGTCACTGTTGGAACTGCACTGTTCTTTGTTGACTTCTCAAGTTCTGGGACAATGTTGTTTAGGTTACTGTGAAATGAACTGTATGGCTTATTTGCGGTATTTTTAATACATAATAAATGTTTGGAATATTCTTTGCACCTTTTTTACCTTTTTTTTTTTTTTTTTTTTTTTTTCTGATTGCTGCTTACTTAATATTGTGTGTGTCCGGATGTTTGCAGTGGAGTGCAGGAGAGGGTTTGGGGGAAGAACCAGTTGTGATGCAGCCCTGTACTTGTCCTCAGCTTTCACGGGGGAACGTGGAGGCAGTCATATCTGTTGTGGTTACAGAGGAACTCCTGAAAACAGGGTTTGAGCCAGTTTAGTGCAGTGGTATTGACCAGAGTGCACAGAAGTCCAAGATGTGAGATGTGAAACAGATGATTTATGCATTGAAGGAATGCCGTGTCAGACACCACCAGCAATGCCTTGGTAAGAGTTTCTGAATGATGAAGCGTGTAGAACAGAAGTAATGTACAGAAAGAACCTACCTAGTTAATCTTTCCCAGGTGGCTGCTCCTTTTGGATAGCTTTGAACACTGGATTACAAGACCCATATACTGATAACCATCTTCATGAAGGATGCCTGGCTTTCAAAACTTTGGGAAAGGGTGATTTAATTTTGATGGTGGGCAAAGATGACTCCAAGCTTGCCATATAAACAGCGTTGGAATGGTGAGAGCCAAATCTTATTTCCCTTGTACTGCCAATAGTGTTTGTAAAGGAGTGTGGGCATCATCATGTACTGGTAGTACCCAAGGCCAGATTCACAGAGATGGGTAATACCTGTTAGTAGACTTACCTACAAGTTCAACAAAACAGGAGAGCACACAAGCCCTTCCATCTAAAAGAGATTTGACGTAACCTGTTCACCAGGGTGACCTGAAGCTGGTGATGAGCATGCAGTGTCTTTAAAGAGTAGTAACAGCATGATGAGGGAATTATTTAAAACTGGTGCAAAGCCAGCAGGGCAGCTAGGCCAAGCTGGATCTCAAAGATTAAATGAAAAAATAACACTACACATCTAATAATTTAAATTCTATGGCAAGCTATTGAAATGACACACTTCACTAAACAGGAATAATTCTCTGTAAATAATATGGCTGGAGGCAGGCACAGTGGCCAGAATCCCTTGGTGGGTTGGAGGTTCAGCTTTTATATTTGGCTTGACAGCCTCATCAAACACAAACGCCTCCTAATTTCCCTTATAAATGCACATCCACTCCTAGTGCTGCTCTTCATTGTTTTCGCGCTTCCCAATAAAAGCAGCAGAGAAGGTCTCAAGCAAGACATAGTCTGTGTTGCCAAATTTCTTCTACACTCTTAGCATTTCATCAATAACGTGTTGTTACAGTAACAGATTTCAGCGGAAACTGTCCACCTGATTGATGAGGTACTGATCGAGCCAGTTCATGAACGTTTGTCTTCGTTTTCAGCTCTCATACAAATAGAGCGGCCATTAAGCTGAGGTGCTGTGGACTTAATCACCCTTGAAAGAGCTTGCCTAGATAGCTGCGCTGGCAGATGTGATGGAGATATTAATCTTGTGCTGCCACGGGGACTTCTCCCGGCAGGGCTTTGACCACTGCCTCAAGTGAAATAACCTGTAACCAAGAAGGGTTTCTGGTGGCCTAAATGTGTGTTAGAGGTTTTATTTTAAAATGAATTTATCGATTTAGTCTTTTTGCCATGCTCAGCTGGTTGCGTGAACGAAGCTGCAAAGAAGTTAAGTGACTACAGGGGAAAAAAAGGCTTTCTGAGATGTCCTACCCGGGGCAGGGGGGTTGAAACTCGATGATCTTTAAGGTCCCTTCCAACTCTAACCGTTCTATCTGCAAACCACTGGACCTGCCTAAACACGGGTAGCGTACCCCCCCCCCCCCTTCTGGGTGGGGCTGCCAGGGACAGGCCCTGCAGTTTGGGAGCACTTCAAGGGAGAAGGGTGACGAGCAGAGGTGAAACGTCCTGGGAGAAGGAGACTGAACGATTTGGCCTGGAGGGAGGATTTAAGGGAAAAGAGGCGTGGGAGAAACAATAAAACAATCTTCAACCAGTGTTTTGTGGAGAGAACGGACCCGTGTGCTCGCTGCGGGGCACCCGGGCGTCCCGCCGGCACCGGGGGTTGGGCGGCGGGCGCCCCCCGGTGGCGGCGGCGCGGTGCGGCAGCCGGCGGCTCGGGGAGGGTTGTGCCGTCTGTCTGCCCGTCCGTCTGTCAGTCCGACCCACTGGAACTCCTTCCCCGGGCAAGGGCCGGGAAGGTGCCAGCCTGGCGCCTCCTGCTTGGGAAGGCCGGGAAATGATCCCCCCCCATCTCCCTCCGCCGGGTCCCACGGCGGCACCCACTCCTGTTCCCTGGGTAATGCTATGTGATGCCATGGGAATCAACGTGATGCCACAGGAATCAATGTGATACCACCCCTGAAAACACCTTCAGCCAGTGCTGGGCCAACTCTAGAAGCAACTGCTACTTATTGTGCCCCATTTAGCTGTTTCGCTAATAATAACTGGCCCCCAGACGATTTCTTGTGTCATCAGCTGCTTGGTTTATAGATATGTAGGGAGGGGGGAAAATCACAGAATGGTAGGGGTTGGAAGGGACCCTCAAAAATCATCTATTCCAAAACCCCTGCCAAAGCAGGTTCACCTCAAGCAGGTTGCACAGGTGGATTTTGAGAAAGGGACTCCACCACCTGTCTGGGCAGCCTGCTCCAGTGCTCTATCACTCTCAAAGTAAAGAAGTTTTTTCCCCATTTTCAGATGGTACATCCTTCATCCTGGAAGGGAAGCTGTGGCTGATTTGGTTTTGGTCTTAATACCAGACATCTATGATACATAGCACTGTGCAACGCTAATCCCCGTTGGTCCTCTGCTACCCTGCCCTTCCTGTGTGCATTTTAGTCATTGTCATCCTCTGGCAACTGTGAGCAGATATTCATAGATGCCAGAGGTACAATCAGTATTTATATGTAGGGCTTTATCAACACTTATTTGTAATTCGTGGTACAAGATGGTCAAAGAGTATACAAAGCAGTTCCTTCTCCCAATAACCCCTTTGGTCTATCACTGACTAAGGGTGCTCAAAGAGCAATTCTGCTTTGGACACCAAAGCAAAAAGTGTATTTTCCGCTTGCTCACACAGTGAAACCTTTCCAGAATATCTAGCATATGTTGCAAGTTCCCAACATAATATATCTTCTCAGGAGTCCATGCTTGCTCATGCACTGAGAAAGGGAACTCAGAAATCTGTTTATGAGTGCAGAGTTGGATGATTCCTGCATTTATAATGCAAATATTAAACCCTGGAGCTATGTAGAGCTAATGCAGCATCACAGTTGTAGCCCACTAGATCTCAGACAAAGCAATCCCTCTATTCTGCATTTTTTTTTTTATGTTGGAGCTTATGTAGCAGGTGTTTCTTTGGCTGCTGTGAATATACAAACAATACATCTCAAAATCTTTTCCAAGACTATGCTATCGAGATGCTCGTCTTAGCATGGGGGGACAAATCTTTTCTCAAGTGATTCCAATTACACTATGAGAGGAATAAAACTGAAAGAAGCAATTTCTCATTTTACCAAATATCCTGTTTAGAAAAAACTATGAAGAAATAAGTATTACACAGTTAACTCCTGCGCCCCACCCTGGTGTCCATCCACAATTCTAGAGGAAGAAGCTAGCTCAAATAAGGCTGGCTTTGTTCCACTCAAAGATTTTTCCTTTGGGTCTCTCTATATTTACATATGTCAAATTCCTGTGGGTAATCCTTTCCTGTCAATACTGCTTAGGTTGGGGCTGGGATGGAGTCCTAGAATTATGAGTAAGGATAGAAAACATAAGGAGAGAAAGAATCAGGGTTACTGTGAAGCTTTTTTTTTTTTAGTGCTCTGACTTTCAAAGTTCTGATAATGTTTCCTTTTCCCCTCCTTTCTCCCTTTTTAATAAAACTTCCCATCAATATACACATGTTGAGGGATGCAAAATATGATGCTTAAATATTATGTGTTTTACAGTAATAATTTTAAGCCTCAAGCAAAAACAGGGCTTGAGATGATAGCCACTGCAGAGCCACCTGTTTGGAAAGACCACTGCAAGACATGATCGAAACAAATGAGCTGACATGGTTGTTAGTGGCAGGTAAACCCAAAACATTGCAGTTCCTAGTGTAGTAGTTGGACAGTTCACATTTTGGTATCGCTTAGGCCCAAAAAACCCCACTTTCTGCCAAGTACTTCCCTGCCCTGGAAGCTCAAAAAACTCTGCCCAAGGGAGCAGGATCCAGCCTGCAAAGCGGGCTGCTTGGGAGCCAGAGCCCCCGGAAGGGCAGCAGGATGCCTCCGAGCTGCGCAGCACGGGAAGCCTCGCTTGGACAACCTCTGTGGAGCACTCGAAGTCTGTAAATTGAAAACAGTAAGGTCTTAAAAGAAAATTTCCATCCAGATGGGAAGCTTAGAAATTCTGGAGAGACAAGCATCCTGGTCCATCCCACTGAAGTCAGTAGCTACACTCCCATTTCCTTTCCTGGTACAAAATCAAGGCCAAACTACTTCACCCAAAGCCACACAGAAAATGCACAATATACCCAGCAATGATTTCCAGTACCTAAAGCTCCAAAAATCCTCTCCTTTTCTTCTAGTGCATCAGAGCCATTTACCAGAATACCTAATAGCTAACAGATCTTCCCATACTGAGTGAGCCTTTCCTTTTTGAAGGTCCCTTCTCAGGGTTTGGATGCAGCAGTGTAAGAACATTATGAATGGAGGTAGTACAGGCTTGTAGGGTTTAAGGTTTACACAAATATGGTTTATGGGGCCTCACTACATATTTACTGGCTATTTCCGTCCAAAAGATTGCAAAGATTAATAGTATAGACAGCCTAATGCTCATCATTAAGCTCCAGAGTAAACACCTAACTGAGTGTATGGGAGCACTCAGCTGAACCGGTTTCAGAGCACAATAGGTGAGATGCAGGGAGTTGTCATGCGACTCAGCTTCATCTCTGCCTTGCCTCC
>JAOTQQ010000001.1:57891333-57917043 GCA_026546715.1 Gallinago undulata
CCCTCCCCTCCCTTCCCCTTCCCTTCCCTTCCCTTCCCCAAGCAGAAAGGAGAAGCAGAGATTTACTGTGGGTATATACAGGCAAAGGGGGCCTGGGGGGCTCAGGCTAGAAGCTCTCTCTCCCACCAGCACAGTCAAAACTCCCAGTCCCACCTCAAAGTGCTTACATCCCTCTGAAGTTTGTACTGAGAAATGACAAACACGCATCCTGAAATGCTTTGTTAATACTGCGGGGATGGGCTTGACACAGGGACCTGCTTTGAGAGAGGAGTTGTGGTAGTGCCCATCTGTGGGCTAAACATGTTAATTAGCTGCCTCTTGCTGTCCCAAATAAATACAATTCTCAAAGTGGGGCAGCATTTCCCATTTGCTGCTGTAACAATGAGTAGGGAGGCTCACTGCTGTTGACCAGACTTTCTGTGATGATTGAAGAGATCACATGAGTAATTTACACACCATTTGCTAAAGTGCATGTGGATCTCTGAAGAAGAACATTGATCATTTTTTATAAATACTGTATAATTATAAACATGTACAAGTCTTCCCAAATACAAGGATATATTGCAGTTATCTTTCTAGCTGATTTGCCTATACAGATTTAGACAGATCTCCAGCCCTTTGATGATATCTTCTGACAGTGCCTGAAATTCTCCTTGTATTTCCTTATATTCTTATATAGGATAATGGAAGTTGTGCCTGGGGATGACTCCAGCTCAGCTCCTGCAATAGCAATGAGCAGTATTAGTCCTGTGGGAGGAACAGCGCATCTTGCTTCATGCAAGATTTAGACTTCAGCTTTGTGCTGAAACTTCTTCAAAGGCGGCCAGGAAGAGAAAGGTTGCCAAACCTCACTGCAGCCTTAATGGGATTCAATCATCCAGTTCCCCTAGGTGGCTGTGAAAATCACACTCTCAGCTCCATATCTTGCTATTTGCATAATGTTCACACCCCCATCCTGTATTTTGGCTAGTGTCCCTCCCTAGGAGGCAACTTGTCTTTGGCTGTCTTAAAGAGCTGTAACAATTTAGTTGATGTGCCCAGAGAAAACACAGGAAACACATCGGAGTAAAGAAGGAAATCAAGAGAAAATCAGATAACAACACTCTTCCTCAGCATCCCCTTGAAAGAAATTACTTGGGTGTAGAGAACAGAAGGAGCAGCCAGCAAATAGGTCAGGTTACCAGCATGAGGCTATTTAGACAGTGATAGTAGGAATGGTGATCAGATATGCAAAGCTTTTGAGATGCAGCTTTAAATTCCCTTGGTCAATGGCATGGCTCCAGATGTTCTCTAGTGTAGCGGGGCAGAATTTTTTCCACTGTAATCCTGCTTTCTCCTCCAGGTTTCACTGACTATAAACTTTTCATTAGTGTCCTTAACAGGAGGCACAAAAGTCTTCAAACTAACACCTGTTGCATCTATTTTTATAAGCCAAGGGACTGATCGGTTCCACAGGGGATTCAAGAATAAAATGTAGTTAGTAGCCACAAAGGTTTTCTATTAAATTTATGTTTCTTTTCCTTTCAAAACTTGGGACTATATAGCCTATATGTGCTGCCTGCTGCTGTTCCTTTTTGACGTAAGCCTCTCTTTGTTTAGCTCCTTTAAACTTGCTGCCAGATTCTGCTTGCGCTTGGGCCCCTGTAGATCCAAAATAAATTCCTTGGACACTAATGATGCAATTCCAGGCGCTCTCTGGGGTTACTGAGAATAGGAGCTGGCCCTTGTCAGTTCAAATTTACCCTTGATGCAACTTCACTCAGGGTAAAGGAGCTGCCATGAGGGTATTTTGGCCTCACTGCCCTGTGACACTAAGTGTTTCCTGCAGGCTGCAAACAGTTTGAGTGTTGTCCAGCAAAACATGGCGAGCACAGCGGGTCACATACCTATCATAAAGCTCCGGAGCTAAACTGGGTCATCAGAGGCATGACAGTCTGCATCAGCTACGGAGCAGCCTGCGTTATTTAAAGTATGTGCAGATGCATCCGTCCAAACCTGTAACTGGAAGTGACAGGGGCAAGGGGAGTTCCCTGTGCTGGTCACTCATCAGAAATCCTCGATAATAATCCCCGACAGAGAGACCCTCTTCCTGGGCAGCTGCGGATTTAATTTTGGTCTTTGTCCAGCCCAAGCAGCTCAGATCTCTAAAGAAGTGGATTTGCTAAACAATAGGGGTGGGATGCACTGAAGCGTGAGGGAGAGGCGGGACACCAGGTGTCTATGAATGAGCTAATGAGGAGCCCAAAATGCCTCCATATCCCTCCCCTGCCCCCTTGTTCTGCCCTTGGATGGTAACATGGAGCAGCACAATGAATCAGTATTAGCCCCCGGCGCAGCTGCGAGAGGTCAGGCCCTGCACTTTTTTACGGGCGTCTTTAATTTAGGCTCCTCGGGGACTCATTTTTCAACCGACGAGAGGGCTAATGCAAGAGCTATTGGGGGAAATTACATCAGTTGGTGACAGGACAGGCGTTTAAGAAAGGCAGCTTGTACTTTAACCTCACCTACCACACCCTCAGCGTGTTGCTTAGGTAGCCTTTTCTGTCTTGCTCTCTTTTTTAGTAGCCTGTATAAAGTCAATAATCCAAATCTTTCACCTGTTCTGCCACTGATTTTTCAGAAATGCAAAACTTAAGGAAATAGGGAATTGCTTTCAGTGGCACTCAGCGCAAGGTTAAGTCCAGAGACCCAAAGTCTGACAGTAAGAAAGGCAGTGATAGCCGTGTGCTTTTCACTAGCTGCCTCGCAGGCAGAGTTAAGGTTATCTTCATTCTGGTCTGCTCTTCCAACCGCTAAATAATAATAAATAACCCTTTTGGTTGACTCTGATGTTCTACAGTGCTGCCTGCTACTTGCACACTATTATTTTCTACCTAGTTTTATTGACATGGCCTATGTTATTAAACACAAGCTATTTCTCCATGGAAAATTAGGCTATCCAGCCAAGGAACAGAAGGGATGCCTCATGTGCATGGAGCAGGACCCCTCTGTCCCCAGTCTTTGGCTAACTAACAAGTAGCATTAATGATCTACCAGAGGGGGCAGCTCTTCTGGGCTGGAGTGGCTGTGATGGTGGCAGGAGAGAAATGCTGGTGAAGGCAACAGGGCAATCCTCAGCACCAGGAATGGCTTATGCACTAGGGAAAAACATCCACGTGAAGGAATGGGTAGTGGGTGTGGGGACTGAAGTCCTGGCTGCCTTCCCATTGGGACTAAGGAAATCCAACATAAATGTAGAAAAATCAAAGGAACAGCACCTGCAGAAAAACTGCAGTAAAAGTGGGTGAGGAAACAGGCTATGAAACTTGTTACCTGGCATCTGTGCTGAAAAGCAAAAATAAAAATTTCCGCTACTTACACTGGTATAAGATAGTTTTATTCCTACCAAAATAAGTGGAGTTACGCTGGCATAAACACAAAGAAAAATGAGGTCTTGTAAAGAACATCAGTCTCTGGATTAAATCCATTACTAGTGTAAGCAAATACATTCCACAGACCTCAAAGGAGCCATGCCTGTTTGTACCCATGGTGAATTTGGTTCATTTTCCCCGGAGGTGTTTTTCCATTTTAAATATAGCGTGCACGCAGATGGCTAGAGCTACAATGGGGTGCCCAGCTTTGTATTAAAACAGGCAGCCTGACTTCAGCTTGAACGTAGTGGTGTGCTCCACTGTGACTGCATTTTTAGAGCTATCAGTGAACAATATTTCAATTCCTTGTCAGCTTTGGTTTTGAGATCCTCAAGCATCAAGGTAAACACAAAAGGATGTTTGGTATAGATGGCTAATATTGACAGGATCCTTGCTATAGCCATTTAAGCAATATGAGCTTGCATGTGTACATCCATACATATGTGTAGATACTATTGTGTATATATATACATATATACATACATACATATATACATATATACATATATACATGATGCTGTTTGTTATATCATTGACATACATGTAAAATGAACAGAGTTATTACTAATTATAATAATCCCTTGGAAATCAGATGCTGCCACGTGTTTTGACTCAATTTATCTATTTTTCCTTCAGGGTCAACCTAGCCTTCTCTTCAGGGGTGTTGAACAGCCACTGCTCCCATCAAATGCTGTGGCAGCCATGCATAATCACTTCCTCTGAAAATCACATTTAGCTCTCACAAGCTTGCTTATGATGGGTCCTCGTCTGTTGGTGCGTCTCCTCTTTTCAAATAAAAATATTCCCATTATACATCTGCAGTACCTTGCTGGAGGATGAGTCCAACAACCATATCAGTGGCAGCTGCAGTTCTTGAAATGGGACTTTGCAAAGCTTCATCTCAGACTTCACCTCAGGCCCCTTTCAGCTTTGCCTGTCATGCTAAGAAATGTATTTTTGAAAGCATATCTCTGTCATTAGGAATGCTGTGTCTTAGTGGCACCTTAGGCATCTCTGGCTGTGTTACAAGTCTGCAGGCAGGCAAACAGAATGTCCATCAAGCACCTGCTTTGTTAACTACAGAAGCATTAGCTGGTACAGAAGAAGGGGGCCTTTTATTCCTCTGGGGGCTCTTTTCACCTGTGCAGCCCCCATGAAGGGCAGAGAAACCTTTGGTCCCTCCTGTTGCTGGAGGCAGAAGGGAGCTGATATTGCTGTGGCACTGCAAAAGGTCAGTTGAACACAAGCCCAGGTGTCCTCCTTTTTGGCCAGGAAGCAAGTAGGGGTCATTGGCTGAGACCTAATGATACCTACAATTGATAAATGTAGCGATTACAGGGGGACGTGATATCTGAGAGGTATATTACACAGTGTGCCTTTCTAAAGGCTAATTACTGCAGATAGAAGGGCTTTGCTCCTCCATTGAAACCCTCTTAAATCAGTTTTACACAGATGCAGCCTGATGGTCCGGTCCCAGGAGCACTTCTTTTAGTCTTTCCATGAGTCATATTGGTGGGTTCAAATAAGCTGTGACCAAGACAATACCAGTGGCTTAGGCTCTTATGCTGGATGCTTGTTTGCTCCTTAGGACCATGTTGGGCACCGGGTTTTACAAGGGACATCCCATACAATCCTTTTGCCTGCAAGTCTCTTTGTGGCGGGGGTAAGCTTGGGCAGCCAAGCTGCTACAGGCTCATGTCCATCATAAAAAGACTCAAAGCAAAGATACTCCGTGAGTACTGATCTTGAAGGTAGGACAGCAACAGCTTCTAACATGTCATATGAAAAAGTTTCACTGATTGTTTATCGCCAATACAGGGCAATTGTACACCAGGAGCCTTTCATGCAACCAGGAACCAGACCCTGTCTTCATTTCTGATCACATCCCCTTTCATAGCTGTTCAAATCTGATTTATAAATTCACACAGTTGTTTTTTTTTTTTAAGGATAAGAAAAGCAAATTCTGCTCAAAAAACATTGAAAGATCTTACCTACCACTAATTCCTGATACCACTTCACAGTGGAAAATTTGTCAAACAAAGATCTCTCTATCACATTGTGCCTGTAGTGCTCCTGGAGCAGCCAGGTCCTGGGTTGCAGCTCAAGACATCTGCTCACCCTCAACAACAACAGATAAACATTAAGGTTTTGTCAGTCTTCTTCTGACAGCTTTGAGTGCAACACATCTAATATCGTCTTCACTCACACTCTGGCCAGCTTCAGTGATGTCACTCCCAATTTACATCCAGGTTTGCATGCTGAAAATAATATTTACTGCTTAAAAGACTGTAAAGTAGTTGAAAAATGTTGCTGTGAAGCACCACTGCATGCTTGTTTTTCAGATAGATTTTTTTTCTACGGATGCTCAACCACTTGGTGGTGCTACAGAAAGGGTCTGCTTCACTTCCTAAAGAAAATCAGGTTTCTTCTCTTTCATGAAGGGTATCCAGAGATCACATTTGATAAAGCCGTGGCAAGAAGCACCTTTCTTCCTTTCTCTTGTCTCCTGTGAGTATTGCCTTTGCAATGGCCAGGTTGAAATCTTAGAAATCAAGCTATCGCCATTTCACCACCGAATATGTGTGTGTAAAATTACAACCTCAGCCAATTCATTTCCTTCTATCCGATACTTGATTTCCAATGGAGCTGAAAATTGCAGAAGAGGGGAACATCCAGGGAGAATTCACCCATTTAAAAATGAACGTGTCCCACTTCACCTATTGCTTGCTTTCCCCAATGATCCAGCACTATTTTTTGCTTATGTCTGGCATTACCATTCACAGAAAGCAAACGTTCAGATTGCACATTCAGCAGTGACACAGAGCAGAGGATGTGTGTCACTCAGTGCAAAGCCAGCGAGATCTGGGCACCAACACCCCTTTGACTCCTTGGAAAACCCCAGGCACACTCCCTGGGTGCCAGCTGGCACACAGGGATGGAAGATGAAAAACCTCTATTTTATCAAACCAGGGCAGAAAGGCAATGAAAGCCCCGAAGGAGCAAAGTTCTTGAGCTTTGGCTCTAGATCCTAAGGGGTAGATGCCCACAACAAGCCTGCCACATCTGCTCCAGCAAGTCAGCGTGAGTTGGGGACTGAGGGGAGGGAACAGAAGTGGGAAGGGATGAGACAGAAGACTTCAGACAGTATCATGGCAAGGAGGGGATGAATGCTGAGGGAGAAGATTATTAATTTCCATCTGTTTGCAGCAGCACCTGGTTGATTCTAGGCAGCCTAAGTGGTGTCGTCTTTGTAGGCTTTGGTGCCGGCAAAGGCTTCTGTGCATGGAGTCCTTGCGGAGATTTGTACAAGCTAAGGTAAAGTGAGAAGGATTTGGCCTTGCTAAAGCAATGGGAAGTATGCAGAGGTCATGTTGCTTCTCTTATTAAATTTGAATAGCTTTTTCATCTTGGTAACAGACCCTCAAACATGTTCTTTAGAAATGAGTGTCCCATTCCATTAAAAATAAATCTGTTTCTTTCTTACAACACAATTAGTGTCAGCAAAGCATTCTACAGATCCAAGAAGATTTATTTTTGTATAACTCTTGGAAGGCAGGAAAGAGTATTCTAGCTCTGGAGGAAAGATAAGGAGACACAAGTTTAAAAGTGTTTTTAGGCCCTGGGCCAGATTTTCTGATTCACCATGGTTCACGGAGGAGAGGGAGGCATCTATCTCTTCAAGCCCCTGTGAACTTGCCAGGGAAGGTAGCTCTTTCCTAGAGATAGCATTACCCAAAGTGTTGTGCGCTTTGCGTTGATATGGGGAAGCTGGTGGCGTCAATGTGTTGCCTTGTTTCTCCCTGTAGGATTGCAGCTGCATCTTCTCTTAAGATCTGTGTTGTCTTTTTGGTGTTGTTGAACTGTGGCTGTCCATAGCCTCTGTGCAGGCTGGAGAAGCTGAGGGGTGGCTGTCGTGTGGCCCAGCTAGCTTTAGCTCCGAAGAAAACGACCTGTCATCTTAGCATAGCAACAACATCTCTTCCCCACCTCTAAAGCCCCCACACTAGCCCATTTTCATGCATAATGAGGCTTTGATCAAGTTTGTTGCTTAGTCAATTTGCCATTGATTTAAAGAATCCTCTCTGCTAGCAAACCGGCATAAAGGATGGGTTCTTAGAAAGATCTAATGGAAAATTATATTTGATCCTTGGGCATCTAAACACAAACAGATTCATTTTCCATTTAACTGCTCTTCGTAGGTTGCTGCCCCAGATTTCTGGGTATGTCCTTTTCCTGTGGAAGTCATGCTGTGTCGTTGGTACACATCCTAATGTCATAATGTTCTGTTTACATCTTTCTAATCATTTGCCATAAAATGATTATATTGCCATTAACAGTTTTTATTATTTGACCTAATTTTGTTTACAAGTCATAGACAACACTATTTTCTAAAGCCAGGAAGTAGCAGCAGACAAATGAAAAGTAAACAAAATAAAGCTAAAGGAAGCTAGCAGCCTCTGCGCTGAATCTATTTTCTAATTTAGTATTGCTTTGACTTTGACAAACTAATGATCAGCGAAGGAAAAATACAGCCAGTCTTACAGCTATGCAGCCATGATGCACATTATGCTGAATTCCAGTATTTCAGTGGGAATTTAGAGGGAGGTGGGGAGCAGGAGATGATTTCTCATGCGGTTCTGTCTGATGAGGTAGATTGTATATCCATCATGACACAGTAGATGTTATGTTTTAAGAATCGTGGGGTCCATTTTCAGTAACTGAGCAGGATTTGCTGTCATTATCCCGGATACCTGCTGGTCAGTGATAGTCTTGGGAAAATGCTCATTTACATGAATACTTCCAAAGGCATGAATGTCCAGTAACTCGTTGATGCCACATGCAGCATGAGTTTTAGCATAACATCTTGTGCCTAACCTTCTTCACTCTAAAAATATATATACACATATTGAAGGGAAAAAACCCTGTATATGTCTTTTATACTTCCTATATTATTGGAGCAGCTTTACTCTTGCATTTCCAAGAAAAATGGTTATGCTTGCAATAGCGGGGTGAAAAGAGTGATACCATCTAGATACAGATCCACAGACCTCAACAGCAAAACAAAGATCTTCTGCAAAATATACTTTTGGTTTTCTTCATCACAGGCATCAGCGCAATGAACGCCACATAAAAACCACAAGCGTGGCTGAAACACCTTTCCTTGTAGGATCTACCCATTGGCTGTGATGTATCTGTTTGATCGGACTGGGCAGGAAATCCCAGAGTCCTGGAGGGATGTATCTGCCCCTTCTCATCCGTGAGTCATTCAGGATGAAGGGGTCAAAATGGCAAAAGTTCACACTTCCCTATCCCTATGTTCCCATACAAACATCCCTGAATGAAGGTCCTCGCAGCATCCAGCTCCCTGGCATGGCTGGCAGCCCCCCGGCAGGATGGCCATGAACCCCTGAGCCCTTCAGCTGCCATTTTGCTTCCTCCCTTCTCCACTCCAGCTGCCTCCCGGCCCCAACCCAACCAGTGGCCGCACAGCTCCACCCTTTTCCGCCACAACCCACAGGCACCACCAAAATCTGCCTGTGTTTACTGGTGATGGGCTTGGGGTTGCAGCACCTAAAACCATGGTTAAGATCACTTGCTTGCTCCACCACCTGCTGGAGGGAGTCGGGGCTGGAGGCTTTGTGAAAGGGTGGCCAGGGAATGGCCGCCCTTGGTGATGCTTCGCGGAAGCTGTGTGTATAAGCCACACAACACAAGAATAACTTCCATGTGTGGGAGCTGGCGGTGGGAGGAATGGGCCGGGCGGAAATCCGGCTGCCATACGTGGGCCCAATGTGCTGGTGGTTAGAAGCGATGAGGCTCTGAAGTCTCTCAAAACAAGGGCAAAAAAACCCCTCGGAGGCGGCGGAAGGGAGGAAACCGGAGGCAAAGAAGGGAAGTGATGAGAGGAGGGGAGCCTGCTGCTGAGTGACTTAATTACGTTTTTTCACTTCTCTTTTTGCAGTTGGTGTTGGTGAGATACGCAATCCAATGACCACAGCCCGCTGCAACTCCCCGCTCGCAATGACAAAAGCTACAATGTTGGTTTTCTTTAGTACAGCCTGCTGATGTATGCGGACCTTAATCCCATAAGGATTAATGTGCAATGGGAGGGTGGGGGCTAGTAGTCTGGATTACATGGCTCAATTATTTAATAAAAATAATAACAAAAATAACAAAAGAACGACACCATCACAGAGTTTTGTTGAAAGAATATCTAAGCCAAACGAGAAATAGGAAAGCAACAGAAGAAGAAGGACTTGTGTGTCTGTGTGTGTGCTCAGTCCTTCTGGAAACCCTGCAACAGAAGAGACCCTGAGCCATATCAGTTTTCTCTCCTCTGCAGTTTGGGTTATTTTTCCTCACTTCTCAGTGGTGTTGAGTGCCCCAGTTCAGCAACAGTGGTGAGGAGTTCAGGTATCATATGGAACTGCTGGGTGCAGAAAAGTAGATTTTATACGGATAAAATGAAGTGACATAAGCATGCAGGCACACGCATGCATACAGAAATACGTAAATGAATTTTCAGATTTGGAGATGTAAATTCAGCAGGCGATTGGTATCCTCTGTGCTATGGATATTGCAATTAAACATACCAAGCAGCAGAAGAAATAACCACTATTACAGGAAAAAAAAATAATAACATGTTAATTGTCTACATTCTTAGTGAAAGCCACTGAAACAAAGGCTTGAGGATTGGAAATGAAATTTCAGATGTTTTATGGACATACAGCTCCTCTGCTATTGAAAATCTTATACTTTTATAAAGAACTCCAGCCTAAATTGCAGAGCCTTCTCCTAACAGACATTACAACTATTCCTCAGTCTCTTCATTGCCCATAAAGCTCTGTAGTGGGTCCAGGGTCCACATTCAGAGGGCTTAACTCCACCTATGTCTCTGTATTTCCTATTGCACGGACATCTCAAGAGGCCTAGGGACAATCAAACAACAAGCAGAGATACAGGTATTTAGATGGAAGCTATACCCTCTGGCTCTGGGCCTTGGATCCTGATCCAGGGTGTGGGTTTGGGCCAGGTTGTTCATTACTTGATCAAAGTATTGTTTTAATAGTGAACTGGCATCTGTGGGATGCAAACAAGACACAAATCAACAGATCCCTACTTGTAAAGATGAAGTTTTTTATACAGTTTGCTACAGAGAAAATCAGTGTTACAGTCTTAGTCCTGCGTGACTCCTGTAATTTTTATAAAGCACGTGATTTTGAGGATTGGATGTGATCTGCCAGGGCAGATAATATGCAGATACCTGCTGCAGGAAACAGATGGATGCCAGCCGTCTCTGCCAGCAAGCTCTTTCTAAGGGATAATCCCTGTCACTGAGTGGAACACATTAGCTTCCTTTCACTTCAGCCAGCCAAAAAGCTCTCTCTCAGCAGATACTTACTCAGAGGAGAAAGTTCGGTTGAGAGAATGTCCCCTGGTTTTGCCTGCCAGCTTCTTCCAAATATTTTCAGTTAGGTCATGTTTAGATGTGCAGACTGCACAGTGCTGAGCCCTTCAGCTTGGTCCAGCAAATGCGTACGCCCATACTTAGCTTGATCATCAAGCGGGAGCCGTCAAAGCAACTCAATTGACTTGATGATTAGGGTTACGTGTTTCTTCACTTCAGAGAGGACTGAAACTTAGGAGAGCAGCACATCAGGTTTAAAGAATACAGGTCTGTTGTATGCAGAAATCCCTTTAATACGCATTTCTCCTCTTTCCCGCTGTAGGGAACAGTCAAAGAAGGCATTCCAGCTCCCCAATAGCCCCCTGGAAGCCCACCTTTTTAAGGGTGCTTAACCGTGAACAACACTGTTGAACGCTCCACAAACACGTAAAAGTGCTTATAATCAAAAAGTCTGTGCACAAAGGATACCATCTCACCAAGTTAAGCTGCAGTATGCATAACTGTCACACAGAAAATACCTGGCCTCAGTTTGTAGAATAACTATTTGTATCAAGTGTCTTTGAAATCCAGTGTTTATTTTTTCTGTTTAGGAATGAATTAACATCAGCTCTATAAATCTTACCTTTCATTACAGGTGGTGCAGACTTTCTGAGGAGACCTAAACATTTGACAGAGCTATTAAGCCAGTGTTTTTTTTTATCCTGAGTGTCTCTATGCCAGATAACAAATAAGCTGTGACACTTTGAATGTTCATGGCAAAAATTAATCCTATAAATGTACAGAGCTTTATGATAAATTTATATTGCTAACGTCGTAATTTTTTGATTGCTTTCCAACTCACAGTGATTTCACGAAGGTAAGCCTACTGAAAACAGTGGCTTTATTGTTGTTATTGTGATTATCTGTATAGTTTAGATTTGCTACAATGTATCTTCCAATACTGTTTTTCAAATTAGAGCTTAATCCTATTGCCTTTGAAACTGACTAGCAGAAGTCTGCTGGTTTCAAAGGGGGGATAATTCCCTTTCTGTGAATAGGAAAAAGCATTTACATAAAATAATACTGTCAGAAATAAGATTTCCCTAGTGATGTCTATAAACCCAGAGAGCTGAAATTCTCACCAAATGTTTGTTTCAGAAGCAATGAAACATTGCATGTTTTACACTGACACGAACACCTAGAACAATTTGCCTACAAAAGCCACTATTTAAGATGTTCTATGTCCATTCCAACATTGTGTTGCCTTTTCTCTGTGATTGTTACTTCTTGGTATTCTTATACCTGTTATGAAGGACACCAGTTTGCTCTTTGCTTTAATGATTTTTATTCCTGGAGTGACAAATACAATACCTAATGCAACCCTGACAATATGCTAAAAATCAAAAGGAAGTATCTCTATATATCAGTGATACACTCAATTTGATGTGTACTTCTATACTTATAATTATTTTCAGTTCCCATTGCTATTACATATGAGCACAGAAAATTTCTTGTATCCAATTTACATATTTAATTTGCTTAATGCCCTCTGGCTTCAGATTGAAGAGCGTGGAAATTTAAAAGAAAAAGTGGTATTTCTAACACTATATACTACTTGTGCTTATTCCATTATAAAATTGGTATTTTTCATATTGAAGATTCTGGTATTTTATCATGCCTTGCATCTCTCCAATCACAATATAAACCAATGATTCATGACACACCTCCTTATGGAATTGTGATATATCCTTCCAAGCAGCTAGAGGAGAATACTCTTGGGAATATTAACAACAGTCATGAATGTAACATAATGAAACCTATTTTCATCACTGGGATTCATGCTTTTCAGCTATTCAAGAGGCATAAAAGACCTGAACATAGGCATTAATGAGTTCCAGGCTAAAGAGAGCTTCCAGACAGTCAGACAACCAGAGCTGGACACTTTTCCTGGCTGCCTCTGGGGGGAACCTGGCCATTTCTGAGTTGCTGATACAGTCCAGTGCTCAGTCAGCTGGCACAGATCAGAGCAGGACCTTGGCTGCTCTCATCTTTGGGCTTGCACTGGACATGCAAAACCACCAGGCGGTTGTTACTGTCATCTTGACAGATAGTGGTAACCTCAGCACTCAGCAAGATTGAGACTCTGATTTAATCTATGTAAGTAAAGTTGCACTGGGGTGAACACATGGCAGGACAATTTTTCACTTCTCCCAGCAGTCAAGGGCACCCCTCCTGTTCTCCATGTCGCCAGCCCCACTCCCGGCTCCCTTCTGCCTCTTAGTACTGCTGCATCCCCATTCCATTCCCACGGCAATCCCTAGTTGCAGCAGGTCTCCGCTCCATGCGGATGCTTCTTAGGGTATCTCCCCAGTTTGAGAGAGTTACAGAAATGGGTTTCATACTGGGGGCACAGAAGGCAGGCAGAGCACTAGCAAATCTCCCTGTCCTGTACGTTCAGGTAGCCTGGGCATTACTCTATTCTGTGCCAGTTGGTGGGAATGCAATAGCACTTCAAAGCACTAATATAAACAACAACAACAACAACAACAAAATGCACAAAAGATAGTGATACAGTCTTACATCTTTCAAAGAGAATGCTACAGCATTTTCATCCTTTCAACAATTAAAATAAAGGAAGGGGCTACAGAAAGACACAGTGTGCTTTTTTGTGTATAGTAGCAGAGTGAGGCTTCCCTTACCTTTCTGCTGTTACCCTTTCTTTCTGCCAGTCTGTGGTGTGCTCCATGAAAGAGATGTTAAATTTCATGCTTCAGGGCTTAAACCAGTATCTGGCTCCAATAACAAGCACCTAACATGGGAGCCAATACCTCTCTCTGGCCACTGCGGGACTCATTCTGTCTTCTTCAACACCTGTGGTATGGTGCTGGCTCCTGTCAGGAGCAGGGTATGCACTCAATAAACTGGTCTTGAGACAGTTGGACACTTCTGCTGATCCTAAACTGAAAGTGCAGAGAACCTTGTGTTTTCAAGTTCATCAAGTCAAAGGGGCTAAGGCTACAACCAGCAGTGTGCTTGCTATCTCTGGAAGAAACCTCAAGGAAGTCCAGTCTTACACACTGGCCCAGCAAGTTAGTGGAAATGAATGAGAGCTCTCACCCAAACCAGTGCCTGGATATCATCCCATCACCTTGATGCTCCTGAGTTTGTTGCTGCTGACAAACCTTAGCTTCACAGGAGGGAGCCATTCCAATCGTTGGAGCACACGGAACAACCCCTGTGTTAACACTTCCTGAGCAAGACAGAAGCCTTCCTAAATCTTGTGTCTCAACTTTGCTCCAAACCCAGGATTTCAAAAGATCTGTGTGTTATCCTTGCAGAGCAGACAACTTCCACTGTAACTTGCACCTTAAGGACAGCCAGTGGGGAGGAGGCACTGAGCCAGGACTCTCACATGAAGGTCTTTGGATCAGTCCAACAAACTGGCCGTACTGGGGCATGCCAAAGTTGATTTCATCCCATGCCAATTTCCCATTTCTGCTACAACAGACACCATCTGCCTTTCACAGCCATGGGCTTGGGGGAGGCTTCTTTCCTAAAGGAAACTTCTGCTTCATCTTAACCCTGGCAAAAACGTATATGTCTCCATTGCTTGAAGTTTCTGAGACGTCCTTGTGAAAGAAGCAACCACCTCACATTAAAATGAAGAAGAGCGTAAAAACAATGCCTCTATTCGTATTTCAAAGTTCCTGAAATTGGAGGCGAGAGCTCCCTCAGCATTAGATCTCGGCACCGATCTGCGTGGGTGCCAACCACGGCAGGACTTGGGCCCGAGAAAGTTTCTCATAGGTGAAAACCTCTGGTAGCGGGGACACAGCTCCCGTCTACGCCAAGCCCAGGCAGCGGCTGGGTGTGCCCTGTTTTTCTGCCAGTCCCGGCTACATGGAAACCCTACAGGAAACCCTCGCCCGCTCTCCAAATGGGGAAAATTAAAAGTGTTTTCTGCAAAAACTTTCCAGGTCTAAATTTGGTGCAGCCATCTCTCTCGGGCCCCTGCCCGGGGCCTCCGCAGGTGCACACGCACCCCAGGCGCGGGGCCGGGGCCTGCCCTCCGCCTCGCCTCAGCCCGGCCCGGCCCGCCGGGGGGCCGAGGGGGCTCAGCCCCGGGGGGAGGCCGACCCGCGGCCCTAAGGCGGCGGCAGGGGACAGGCCGTCCTCCCCTGCCGCGCCGTGTGTCAGCCCCGCTGAGGTGCCTTCCATCGGGCCGGGAGAGCGGCCGGGGAGACTCGTCCCCTCCAGCGCACAGAGAAGAGCCGGCCCCCGCCGCCCGCGGGGTAGCGATCCCCGGCCGCCGGCTCCCTCCCCGACGAGGAGTCCCCCGCCCGAGCTGGCCGGGGCGGAGCGGAGCGGGGCGGGGCGGGGCGGGGCAGAGGGGCCGCCCCACGCCTGTGCGGCCGGTGGCGGGGAAGGGGAGGAGAGCGGAGAATGGGGCCGCCGCCTCCGCCGCCCTCCGCCCCGCCCCGCCCCTCCGCGCCCCATGGTGCCGGCGCGGCCGCGGGGCCGAGGCAGAGGCTGCGAGGCTGGCGGGGTGCTCAGACTCCGCGCCCGTCGCCGCCGGGCATGGAGGGCGCCGAGGCAGCCGCCTGCGGCAGCAGTAGCCCCCTGCAGCCCCGCTGCGGCTCCGGGCTGGTCGGTGGCGGCGGCGGCGGCGGCGAGGCGGCGGCGGCGGCGGCAGCAGCAGCAGCAGCAGCAGCAGCGGCGGCAGCAGCGGCAGCCATGGAGGAGCCGGTCGGGGAGGCTCTGTCGCCGGAGGTAACGGCGGCGGCGAGGAAGCAGCAGGGGGTGAAGCGGCATCACCACAAACACAACCTGAAGCATCGCTACGAGCTGCAGGAGACCTTGGGCAAAGGCACCTATGGCAAAGTCAAGCGGGCCATCGAGAGGTTTTCTGGCAGAGTGGTAAGGCAGCCGGAGGGGCTTCTCTTTGCCTTTTTATTATATATATGTATGTATATATATATATATATACACACATGTACAACTTTTCTTTCCAACACTGACTTGGGTACCGAGCCTCCAACCCCACAGGGACCCGCTCGGAGGGAGACCCGCCGGTGCTTCAAAGGAGCCGCAGCCTCAGCACTCAGCATCCCACCTCCACCGCCCTCCCCCGGGACCAGGGCTTTGGGGTGCAAATGCCATAGAGAAACTTTGTTTTTTATTTTTTTTTTTTGATGGGGGGGGGGGGGGGGAGGGGCAGGGTGGGGGGGTTGTGGTGGTATTTTAGTAACACAGCGTTACATTTTGAAAAGGATATGTTATTATTGGAAAAATCGGGCGGCTAGTTCTTTTTGTTTTGTTTTTACACGTGGGTCCACTGTGAACAGTTATTCTTTCCCCACTGGAAATTCAGGCTGTAGCAAAACCTGTCGCATCCCTTGGCTAACCTCCCGTCCCCTGCCTGACCAAAGCCACTCGTAAAGCACTGTCAGAAGAGCAAACGTTGGCTCTCTGGTTAAAAATGACGTGATTCAGTCATACTTTTGTGACCTGAACTTTGCTGACACCTTAAAAAAAAAATAAAAATATGGCAGGGGCAGCAACCCGGCCCCATTGGTTTTTACGATCCGTTTCACTGCTCAGCAGTGCCGGCTGGCTTGAGACTTCAAGCAGCCCGGAGGTTGTCCAGCAATAACTCAGCTTCAGCATTTCCTCATTGGCGCAGCGCTCCAGCGGGGCGCAGAAATGCAATTGCAGAAATGTACACATTAGTCAGAGTTATTGTCATTTTTCTTTCCCTGAAATATGTAACTATTCACAAAGGACAAGCGAGTGCGAGGCGGGCGTTGTGTTAAAGACTGCTCAGAGAAACATGCTTTTCTAAAGAGGTCTTAATGCTGCTTTTCATGTGAAGTAGACTGAGTTTTCACTGGACTTCATCTAAAAGCAAGACAGTTCCCTAGTGACGTTACAGGTTTTGTATCATTTATCTTTCCCTTTTGGTTGCCTGGAAGCTCAACGCTCACCCAGAGGCAACTGTAAAACAGAAAATGAAATTGCAGATGCGGGGGTTTTAGTAAGAAACACTTACTTTGCAACTAAGTATCTTTGTGTCGACAGTGAAAATGAGAGTTTCAGCCAAGTTGTAGAGTCATATTATGTATGCTTTCAGTTTATTAGCTCATTTGGAGACTGGCTAAAGAGAAACCAGAGATGGACACCTCTGCACATGCTCGCTCCCAGTCCATGATTTTTAAAGTTTGCTGTCTTGGCTGTTTTACAGTTTCAGGCTAACAAAAGCTCCAGGGCTATGTTATATACTAACTAGTATTTTGTAAGTAAGTTATTTTTGAGTTGCATTACAAAATGTAGCAAATAAGTAAATACATTGAAAACACCTTTTTTTAAAGACTTTGTCAATTAAAAAAAAAAGGTGACTGAGTTGTTAGTGAGATTAGGCTTTGAGAAGGTCCCTCTCAAACAAAAGGATGTAGCGTAGATGTGCATCTCCTCTAAGTTAACAACACCTGGTCTTTCCGTATTTTGCGAACTGTCAAGCACTTCAGCTATACAGCTAAGGATATTTGGATGATACAGTCCAAACTAAATTTGTATGGCTTATATCTTGAAAGGGAGAGGGTGAAAATAAGAATACACATGCAATCTTGAATGCAATAAAATATTACACCCGCTCTATCAGCTGGTATGTAGAAGCTAAACAAATCCTTACTGAGGTGTGAGTTTTATACTGTAGTAATACAAGCCTTGGCGTGTGGCACTTGGTAATTGTTAACTAGTTTGCAGGCGAGTTCTGGTGTAATGTGTCTGTTTGAACTTTAACATCTGTGAGTCTATGTAAAATACCCACATTTTGTCTGCTTGCAGAATAAAAGCTAATTGTCAGGAATCTAGCCAGACCTAAGTGAATGGAAAACGCTTCTTGTTTTCTGACAGTTCCCTCATCTGGCTGTTGCAGTGACCACCGGTTGTTTTCCAGGGGTGAGACAAGAGAACCCACAGGATGACTGAGCAGAGAGGGACAGAGTTTTCCTTCAGGTTTTCCCCCTTGCCTTTCTCTTCAGCGTTTGCACCCTTTTTGAGCAGGTTGGACTGGATGGTGCTGTGTGTCCAGCAGGGGATGCACAGAGCGAGCGTTGCGGCCAGCACGTCTCTCGCACCATGTCCAATGCAAATCACCTTGCAGACGGCAGCTAGGCAGTGAGAGTCCCAAGGTCACTCTAGTCCAGTCTGTTTGCTTCCTATTCTGCTACTGGTTTAGCTAATCATCTTTTTCTTTACTCAGCGGTGAGCAGGTATTTGAAGCTGTATGGTAACAGATTGCGAAGCTGGACCTTGGCAGCAGCATTGTGTTCCCAGTCATCAGCCTTGTACAAGCGATTCTCCTTTCTGGCCTTTCTGCTTCTCTTGTCGGCTAACAATCTGCTTTAGCTATAAAGCATTTCATAAAGGTATTTGCATGATTAGCCAGGCTTTTACTATGAAGCACAAACTTTGGATTTGTCATCATCTGTATGAATAGAGAGTTCAGGAGTGAAATAGAAATTGGCAGATTTGAGTCAATGAAGCAAAACCAAGGTGAGAATACAGTTTGATCCAAGGTACAGATGTACTTTAGTCCTGTGCCATTGGAAATCAATAGCAGGATTTCTGTTGACTTCAATGAAAGTAGTATTTAGCACTTACTAACAGGTTGCACGTTTATTCATGTTGTTATAGTTTCTTTGTCTTTCCTCTTAGCTCAGTGGAACGTGATTTAAAGCTTCCTGCCATAAAGCTCCGGGGTAGATTCTGAGATGCATTTAGTTTGTTATTGGAAACAACTTGTGTGAATTTGTGTATTAGTTACCACACTGACTACAGCCGGTATTGCGTGCTGCATGAAGCAGTTAAAATATTGCCCACCACATGACATATGAGGTGCCTAATTTTCCCAGCAAGATTTCCTTCATTAGTAGTGCCTCAGTATACACTGTATAACTTATGGTATTTTAAATTAAGGCACCTGTTAGTAAGTGTAAGGATGAAGAGATGATATCGCAAGCCTGTGAAGTAACACTCATGTTGACATTTCTGTGGGTGTTTTCTCCACTTGTCATCTTGCACATGTTAAACCAAAGAACTGAGCTTTTGTTCAATGTTTGTTAGCCAAGAAATCCACAGTTACACTTATGTCAGCCTTAGATAAGTTGTGTATTGACTGCCTCTGGCCGATCCCATGGATCATGCACAAAGACAGTAGATGCTGCTGTATGATTCTTTGAGTAAATGATTCCACTGGAGTAAATACTCCTTATAACCCAACTTTAAAGTACAGATAGGCAGATTGTTATCCATCTGTCTTTTCCTGACATTATACAGCAAGCAATGCCTGGATACAAAAACATGTTAATTAAATTAATGTCAGTAAAGGAGCATGGAAAACACCACGTAAACCCCGTTAGGCTGCCTGGAGCACTCCCAGCAGGGTTTAACACGGGGGTTCAATACCCTGGCTGGTTCACAGCTACCTATGGGTGCTCTACTTTGAGGTGATCTGCTGAGAGTCACCTGCTCTCCCTGCTACTGCTGGACCTGGAGCTTGCTAACGTTGCTGGTTCTTTGTTACAAACTCTCATGAAATATCCTTTTTATCTGCACTTCTTTTTGGTTACCATCTGCCCTCAGGAGATACTTTCCTGTTTGCAAAAGCCAAGAGTTTTTCTCCCTTTCTCTCTTCAGCCTGCAATTGAGAGGTGATGGGGAGTAGCCTCCCTTCTGCCTTCACCTCCCTCTCTCTGCCTGAGAGCCAGGACATCTTTTCTTCCTCCTCACCAGCAGGTGGAGGAAGCACTATTCTCCTCCAGCTGTTCGTCCAGAAAGTTAATTATTTTGGGAATTGATGACAAGTTACAGCCCAACATGGAAAACAGGCATGCGGTACATATTTGTGCAGGCACGTTATGTGCGGTGGTGTGTGTTATTTATCTCCTTTGCATAGATGTGCAGGTAGAAGGATGTTGCTAAATGAAATTGGTTTCCCAATTAAAATCTTATAAAAGAAAGAAAGAAACAAACAAACAAACCCAAAACAAACTATCAACCCAAACTTTAAAACAACAGAACTATTTTTAGTTGCAACTCCAGTGAAGATCTGAAATAGCTTTGAAACAGCTCTGCTTCATGATACTTTTGGAGAGTCACACAGGGTTTCTGAAACCCTGAAGCAGCAACATATTATTTGAAAGGAGGACCTTTGCTTTGCTGATGGTATTTCTCCATATCATGACAAAACTAAAACACATATACCAACAATGACAGCTCTGTCATGTCAGTAATTAAGGCCTTGTTGGCCCCACAACCATCTGTTTGTTTGCGGTATGTATTTTTTAAGGGTTCCAAATAACATCATAAAAGCGTGCTCGTTGGTCACACAGGACAGTTAAAGCCAGGTGGGATGTTTGTCCCAGTTCTCTCATCTGCTTTGCTGGTAGCATAGAAAAAGTCAGTATTGCTCTCTTTCCTCTTATGCATGTGAATTCTTTAATGACTTGTTAAATTTCCATTTTTTTTCCCCAGGAATTTCTGCTCCAGTTAGCACCTGGATCCTTACTGAATATTAATTTTTTAGCTTGATCTCTCAGTGTATGTCTTCAGCAGCATAATGTCCAAAACTAAAGCAGAACTGTTTATTTTTTTTTGAGGCTCTTTGTTGTTCTTATTAAGATATCTTCCTTTATTGCAGACACCAGTGGAAGTATCTACACAACACTGCTGTGATGTGAAGTGCTTGCACAGTACTTTGCACAGCAGGATCCTGATTCATAAATGTGGCTTCTACAGCTATGATAATACACTTGAATAATAGTAACAATGGCTTGTATCGCTACCCAGTTTTATACATGAGAAAAAAAAACTTGCCGATTAAAGCCAAAATCATCAGACGCATCGGCTAGTTTTGAGTGCATGACTTCATACATGATTTTTCCAGACTTGGAGAGTGTGTAACATGAGGGTCTTACAGATGACAGCCTCCTCCTGCAGAGCTCAGTCTCTCCTACCTCCTGGGCTCTCTTTTTACCCTGGGCTTTTGTCCCTGTGTGACGTTCAGCTTCGGTTTCCATTCCCCGCCCTTTTGTACTCCCCTTGTGCTGCTGCCTCTGGCTTTGTTCTGTGTGCCAGCGCTGTGACCCGCTCACTCCGAGAGCACTGCCTTGCTCCCTGCTTCCGAGCTGGTGGCTGCCAGCAGGATCTGTGCAGCCTGCGGTGGGTGCTGCATGCACCTCTCCTGCTGTGCAACACTTGCCCGGGGCAAGTGCGGTTCCCTTATCTGAAAAGGGATTCTTGCAAAATATGTATTTTTATATATATGCTTTTTTGAAATGTGCAAGTTGAATTCTTTCTGGGACTCGCAACAGGGCTGACGTCTGGACAATGTTTTCACGTTGCTGAAGGCATGTTAGTGAAACTCAGGTCACCCCCTGTAAAAATCATACCAAAGCATGGAAATTCTATATCTGGAATGAATAGCAGTTGGAAAGACTGTATGGGCTTGAAAATAGTTTTGTTGTTACTTTTTCCATCCTTAATTATTAGATGTATTCTGAGACTCTAGTTTATAAAAGAAAAATACATTGGATTTAATCTAGTGAAAATTGTGGGCTTATTAGAATAGGAGCTACCACCTGGTTGTAGAAAATTACTGTAGTCTTCACGTAAACATTTGTATCACTGAAATGCCAAAGAAGACTACAACATAAAGTGCTGCGGACAGAAATAACAGATTACAGCATGCAGGGCATTAGGGGAAAGGCACTAGTAGAAAATACTTGTTTTCTGCAGTGAGGTTTTTTTTTTTTTTGAAAAGCAGATTTGATGAGGGGAGTGTGGTTCAGTGGTATGAAAGTCTGAATTAATGACTAGCCAGTAAGAGGTCATCTGAATACGTTAACTTGTCAAATCTTTTACCAAATTAAAGAACAGCATGTTCTTTCTGAGTTTTGAATGGACATCAAGTAATATTCTTTCAATGATGTTTGACTTTCTTATAGATGAAGAAATTATAAGTTTGAGAGACTGTTGCTGCTTTGTTGTTGTATTTTCCCCCCTCGATTGGATTGAACAATTTTAGGCACATTAATTAACTTCACTGTGTCTCGGTGTATCCCTTTCTGAAGAGATATTGCTTAATATAAGGAAATTAGACTAATTAATGGGACACATCTTGGCCTAATACATACCTAGTTGATCCCTCTAAATGTGAAATTCATGACAGAATTTGAGCCAATGCTTATAATGCAGCCTTCAGCTAAAAACACTATAAAATGCATAAGTGTTATTACAAATGGTTTCACAGCACCATATGCTAGAGAATGCAATAGAATGGAAATTGCTTGTATAAAGTCTTTCATATATATCAAATATATATATTTCAAATATACTGTGTTTTTTGGTGGCATGTGTTCTAAAAATTATTATTATTTTTTAAGAACCGCAATGTGGATTTGCCATGTGGAGACAATTATTCTATATATTGTCATTTGGGGTCATACATGTTGAATAAAACCATGTGGAATGTACAGTTCTTGTGAGCAATTGTTTATTCTTTACAGAACTGTAATCGTAGTTAGTCTGTGTTTTGTCTGGTAAATAAATAACTGGAGAGTCTTTGCTGCAGTGAGGAATTGGGAGGAGGCACATGGTGGTTGCGACAGTGCCAAGGAAGAATGCCGAACGTGGGTTGAAAACCAGTTCCAGGTATGTCTGCCTTGAACACAGACAGGTCAATGTGTGTTCAGCCATGGTAATCCAAAAGCAGAACACACGGGGATGGGATGGGACATGTTTCCAAAGCTCCCATACCAAGGATTTGGAAATTGGCTGCTGACCTTTGCTTTGATGTGGCCATCTCCCTGGCTTGGGTCTCTGCCTCCCGTACCACACTTACATACTGTTTACCTAAGCAAACCAGGATGCTGATGCCAAAGCATCTCCTCTTACTGTACAGCCATGCACCTCTCAGCAGAACACTCTTGTTCTCCTCATTGTCATCTTGTACGCTCTTCCTGTGTAAAGTGGGACCAAACCATATGTTTTCTGCCACAGCCCTGGATGATGCTCCAAAGTCAGAAGCGCAGATTTGCCACTGGGCTTGGGGTGGGATAGGAGTTTGTAGCATGGGTGGCACAAAACAGTGGTGGCAGCTGCCAGCTCATGGTGGAGCCTCAGCAGCTCCTGACCTGGGCAGCAGTGGAGGCTGCTGCCAGTGCCCAGCTCTGGTGTAGTTTTGATGTTTTGCATGCCACTGGTAATGGGCTTGATGGCATTTAGGTCTCTGGCCCACGGAGAGCATTGATATTGTCTCTTGCCTCCTGCATAAGTCAGGATTTGTCCCCAAATCCCCCAGGCATGCACCTGATACTTCGTAGGAAAAAAACACCTTGTCATTAGCCCTGATGGGTTGATGTACTTGGAATAGTTGGTATGTCAGAGGAAATGTCACAGATAAAAAGGTCCCTGACTAAATATGCAAATGATATTTGTCAGCTTTCCCTCCAGTATCTTCCAGCAGATGTGGGTACCATGTGTGTCCGTTTAATAAACTAAACTCAGAATAATTTCCACTTTGCTAGATATATGGGGAATAGCTAAGGGGGGCGGGGAGCGAACTACAAAGCAAGGTAAAAACTGCATATGTGTGTTGTTATATTTGATGACCAATTCATTAAAGCCATAAGTGTATCCAGGCTTTCAATAGTGTTCTCCTGCTGTTGCTTCCTGTATTCCCTGGCTACAAAATCAGTCTCTATGGCTCTCATTTGTCTTACCCACATGAAAGACTTTGAGCATCTGCAAGTTATGATTTGCGAAGTATCTGCTTTTAAACAGAATATATTTATCAGCGTGTCTTCACAGGCAACATGATACGTTGTATAAATTAGGAGATCCTAGACCTTTGAACACTAGGGGGCTGGGTGAGATAGTCCATGAGCGTACGGTGTCTGGCCATACCCATGAAACATCCTGGACCCACACCAAAAATGCCAGATGTTCAAGAGACGTGTAGGCCTTCCCCTAACCTTTGCTGTGTGTTGCAAATGGGAGGAAGGTGGTGGGGATGAGGTTGTAGCCATCCCTTGCTCTCACGCCATTTTAGTGTGCTTGTTGGAGCTCAGTATTTTTTATATTTTAAACTAAGACCATGACCTAACCCTTAGTTCAGTCTGTTAAACTGTTGCATGGTAGTGTTCTCTAACTCTCCAAAGACAGATGGGATTTACTTCTTGCTCTGGTGTTTTATGAGACACCAGTCCTTAAAGCTGCCGCTGACCCATGACAGGATGCATGTCCTGAGTCTTCCTCCAGTGTGAACTTTTTCAGTCACTGTTCTTACCAATGGAGGAAAATAATAAAATATTTTAATGGCTGATTCCTTTCATTAAAAAAAAAAAAAAAGAAAAAAAAAAAGCCAGCCACATGATAGCTATGGGAAAGGAGTTTGGCGTGGCTGGCATGGTCAAAACCATACTGGCCAGTTGTAGGTGAATGCAAAAATCACAAAACAAGTGCAGGTCTTATGACTTACAAGTATTAAGAAGACAGCTGAGGTTGCCTAGGTTAACACACAAGCAACATAACTGTTAATTTCTGTGTGCCTCTTTGGCCTTCCCCCTCTCTCTGCCGCTGTTTCTTATGTCAGCCACACCTCTGGCATGACATGGCATCTCTGGCATGACCCTTCCTTTTGCTGTTGGGCCCCCTGTGACATTGGCCTGGTGATGAGGAGGGTCTCTGGTGCCTTGCGTGGGACGGGCAGCCTCTGTGATGAAGCATCAGTGCTTGGTGGGCCACTCCATTCCTGTCGCCTTGCCTTCCTGGGAGACGTTGGTCTATGGCAATCCCGGAGCCTGTCAGCTACCCTGGCTGGTGGCCGGCATGTGGGAGGACTTAAGCAGATAGGCTGGAGGAGCCGTGTGTCTTTGTTCTGAGGTCTGGTGGCTTGAGGGACTTGCAATTATCCTAATGTCTTGCTGTGCCATGGAGCTGAGTCAGCGCACTTGGGCTCCAGCACTGGTGCCTTGGAATAAAGACACTAGCTAAGGGATATTAGGCTTAAAAAAGAGGGGAGGGGGGGAATAAAATTCATTGTTCCTGTGAAAAGATACAGTGCCAAGTTTGGAGACTATATTTAGCCATTCATGGGTAGATCAGAAAGATTTGGGTCCTGCTGTCGATGGAGATTTCCAAGCCTCCTCTCATATTTCCCATAGACAAAAAGGCATTTCATCTCTGCTACAATTTCTAATCTCCACAAAATCCCTGATGGTGAATGATATCTCTCTTTGTTTGAAGTGCAAGTGTTATTTTAAAACTTGAGTGCGAATATATTTTGATCACAAAAGGTATCAATGAGGATTGGATAAAAATACCAGCTTGAGCCTTGTGGTAACTAAGCAAATGTTCCTTTTTGTTAAACAGTGTTTTGCTGTCATTGATGCAAAAAGATTAAGTCCTTTGCACACAAGTTTTAACAGAGGAAGACGGTGAAGCATTTGTTTAAAAAAAACAGCTCCTGAGGCATGTGTTTGGGGCTGTCATTTATCTGTGTTTTTTTGCCATCGTACAAACCAAATCTGGTAGCTTCCCTGGTGGAGTTTGGCAGGGGAAGGAGGAGTGAAGGCCAGCCAGTCCCTCAGGTGGCCGGGGACACCAGGGGACAGTCAGCATAGTGCCGTAGCCAGCAGGGGTTTCAGCAGGGCCATGCTGTATAGGGATACAGCTGAGAGGCATCCACATTGCCTTCTCAGGAAGACATATTCTTAACTAGTCCTATACCTGAGGGACGACATCCTTCACACTCCTTTCTGATCTGATCCGATCCATGATCTGGATGAGGGGATCGAATGCACCCTCAGCAAATTTGCAGATGACACCAAGTTGGGTGGGAGTGTCAACCTG
>JAOTQQ010000001.1:57917062-57929762 GCA_026546715.1 Gallinago undulata
TTTGTTTGTTTGTTTTTTTATTGGTTGGACTAGATGATCTTAAAAGGTCCCTTCCAACCTAGGTGATTCTGTGATTCCTTGTCACGTTTGTTCTCTTTGGGGTGCCAAAATGGGGTAAAATAATGGAAGAGTCGTCTGTGGGTTGAAGCTCCATCTCCTCTAGGAGCCTGTTGTCACAGTTGTGGTCCAGGTGCCAAGGGAGTAAATTGTTTCATGAAATCATAGAATGGACTTTAAAGATCATCTAGTTCCACCCCTCAATCCCCCTGCCATGGGGCATCCACAACTTCTCTGGGCAGCATGTTCCAATGCCTCACCATCCTCAGTTTCCCTAAGGTTCATTTGGAAAGTCTGTGGTGGAGCTGGGGGCAGAGGCAAGGTCGACCATAGCTCCAGTACAGTGCTGAGCTGTTCTTTGTATGGGTGTAGCCATCTCAGGAAGGTTGCTTATAAAGCAAAGTCTGTAGTCAGGCTTCGGAAGGGATGGTGCCACTTTTTCCAAATCCTACCAGCTGGGTATCACATGGGCACCACAACCATCACTTGTGTCCTCACAGCCTGGGAGGAACAAGGGCCTGCAGTTGGGATGTGCAGTGTATTTACATCTAGACTAGGGACTAGCCATCTTCAACACCAGCTGTTTTTTTCTGTATACAGTTTGAGCATTTTTTACCCGCCTCTCTGTTTTGGTGAGACAAATGCATTCTTCCAGTTCATCCTGTCTGGCGTTTCATGATGAAAACATGGTGTAATGGGACCTGTGAAGTGCCTCGTTGTGGGTTGTATGTTGCTCATGAGGAATTCACGCTGTACTCCTTCCAGCCTTTCTCGGATGAAAGGAAAACTTTGCAGCCGTGAATGTAACTGGTTATCATTACTGGATGTCATTACTCACTCACTCCGAGCATAAAACAAAAAATTGCATCCCCTGTGATGTCCGTGGGTAAAATGGTGCTCTCAGTTACATTAACACTGTTGTAAACCAAAGAGTACAGTTTGGCCCTTTGTTTCAATTGAAATACTTGTTTAACACAGGCAAGGACTAAACAATACACTTGAAAGCGATTTCTGTTATTGTCTGTAGAACAGAGCTTGTATTTTATGAACTGGCTGATCATAAAGACAGCATAAATCATGTAAAGCATTCTCATTTACTTTTTCTTCCTTTTTTTTTTTTTTTTAATTTTTCTTTTTGCAGATGGGGCTTGTAGAGTAGAGTTGCAGTCAAATATCTGCTCCAGGATATTTTAGTTGAACTGTGTGAGTCCATTAAACAAATGTAATGGCTTTTTGGAAAGAAGTGCTGCGTGTTTTAAACCAAATGTTTTACATAGAGAACATCTGGGTAGTTCTGGGTGTTTGTATGTAGAGCACATCAGGCGGCAGCCGTAGTGAGCTCAGCTGGGAGGTTGCCTGGGATGTAGTTGTAGGATATGACAGTTCAGTTGCTATGGGGAATAATTCCTGTGAAGTATTGCCATAAACTGAATGTTTGGCACAAACAGCTGTATCTTTGTTTTACTGTACACCCAGGTTATTCTTCTTATCTGCCCAGTGAAACTCTAAGTGATGCCCAAACAACCCCATAAATGTTGGCACCTCTGAGCTGCAGCATCTGCATTAGAGCAGACTCGAGGAAGCCGGTACTGGTAAGGGGAAACGAAGCTTGTTCTGTTTTCAACGAAAACAGATCGATTCCTGCCACAGGCAGCGCAGGGCGAGCGGGCGATGGACACAGAATGTGCAAATGGTTTGTGAGGTTGAGTTGGAAAAGGTTGATGTTACAGGGTTGTTGTTGATTCGAGGAATGTGAAAATGCGAAACTGGTGAAGTGCATATAATTAGCCTGACATTAGAAGTTTGCTGGGGCCACCGGAAGAACTTTAACGTGGTGAAATTAATAAGCTTGCTTTTACTTTGCGGCATCAGAGGAAATGTAGGAAATGTTAAGAAATGTCTTATTTGGGAGTCAGTTCTTAAATTATTTCTGCAGTTTAACTGAGGAATGCCTGGTTCAAATGAGATTAAAGTTGTAATTTCCAGAGTAGCAATGCAGCTTCCCCTTTCAGGATTGTTTAAGTAAAAAGTTAAACAAAGTGGGTTAGGCAGTCTCTTGCTCCAGTCCCTTGTGGACAGCAATTCACGTTGCGTAGCACTGCTTTAATAGTCCTGCTCGGTCTGACATGATTTGTGGTATTTGCTGAGATGAATTTCTGGACCGAGCAGCATGAGAGGGAATTGCTCCTCACTCTGAGGAAGGTGGTATGTCCAAGTCTGTGTGAAGGTCACTGGCAGGGTGAAGTGGGAAGCCTGCGCTGCTGCTGTTGCACTACCTAACAGCTTAGCTTTTGGCAAGGGGATCCCAGAAATCTGAGTGCTAGCTCTCCCTTGTTCAACCGACCCCAGCCAAAATACCTGCCAAAAAAGGTGTTTGTGCGTGTTGAAGAAGGGGACAACGCTCCTGGATATCACAGGGTCTGGGGGAGTCCTTTGCCAAAAGCTTTCCATCTAGAAAAAATTGCTTTGCTGTTTCTCCCTTCCAAAGTTAACCCTCCCCATAACTACTTAGAACAACTGCCTGCAGTTGTGAACTCTTCTAGCAGGAAAAGCTAGAATTATGTGTTTAAGGCTGCAAAATTGCTTGATCGCCAGCCATTTAATTGTAGGAAAGCGTAATTCATTCCTCACCCTCTCACGTCTATTCCAAGCCCAACTGGCCACAGCGAGCAAGAGTGTTCCTGTTCCTGTGTTACTCTCTCCACCGAGCCATTAGGGTGGCCCTGGTAATTTACTTTCAATAAATAGAAGGGAACAACAGGAGGTTCCTCTACCTTCAGGGGTATAGATATTTCTCAGAAATCAGAGACGGATGGGGAAGAAATGTTAGCAAACTCCTTTCCTCCCTCTGTAGCAGTTCCACCACATTCTGTCATAAATTCTAGGACGGTCTCTTCCAAAACAGGACCATTAAATAGGTAATGTCCAGGCAGAACAATGTAATACTGAAGTAGTGCATTTACAAAAACAAATTTAATATTGCAAAGTGATCTGCAAGTCCTGGAGTAAAATAACCTGGGTGAGGCTTTGATATACACAATTGCCAATCTTTTCGTTTTCCAAGAGTATTTTTCCAGATAGGATGTGGGTTTATGGTTCGCTAGATTCCCACCAGAAAGTGGCATTTATATTTTGATCCTCCTTAGATCAGATTAGAAAAATATACTAGATATGGATGCTTCTGATAGTTCTTTCTCATTAACCCTTCCAACTGTGCTGTTTACACACATCTGTGTAAATTCTGTGATATAGTCTCTGTGGCCCACCACTCTTGAGCAATGAGTCCTGCTCATTATGTTAATCCAACAACCAAAACTCTATAAACTCTACTTTAAAATGTCTCCACACTTCAAAATTCAACATACAGGCATTTCTTCAAAAGAAGAAAGACTCTTCTCAAGTTTTTCTTGTAATATTGTAATTCTCACAGTGAAATAGCACTTCCTTTTTTTCTTCAAAGGACTGCAGAACCAGGAGACCAAAGTGAAAAGATACACACAATACCAGGTGACTTCGCATTTGTGGCTGAAGAGGCATTGTAAAGATATGCAAAGCTCTCAGTGGTTCTGAGGCTTCTGTGAAGTCCCAGAAACTTTAGTGAAAGAGAGAATAAGCCAAGTTATTTATTTACCCACAACTTCCGCAAGCAGAACCTGCTAATGAATAAAAATGCGCTATCAGGTGGCTTCTTGGAAAAAACTAGTTCTAAGAAAGAGTTCAAACAATGTCCAGCCCCCTTCCTTGTTTAATGTGAATTACAGCCTTGCACTGGTATAGCACCTTTCACCTAAACATGTGCAAAATCACTTTAGAGGCTCTGTAACTGCTAAAGTTACCATTATTTAGCAATTATTTAGCAGCACATTGCAATAGTTTGCAGCAGTTGCTTAGAGGGTGTGAATAACCTCATTTCCAATTTAAATTATTGGGAGGAATTACAGGAGACAGTGTCATTTTCAAACTGGAACTAGATCCAGGCACCAGGGCTTTATACTGCTCTTCTTAAGAAAGTCATAAAGGGCTTTTTCTAACGAAGTAGCTGGGATCTTGGTTTTGCATTTCATCCCCAAATCAGTGCCTTGAACAGTGTGCACTCCTACTTCGGAGGATTACTTCAATGTGGTTCACTGCTTATTCACAATGAAAAAACAACATTGAATTCAAGTCCCTCTCTGCTGCCCCAGGTTAGCATTTTGCATTACATCAGCAGCTGTGGTAGCTGTGAGATCAAGCCTCAAAATTAATGGGAAACGTATCTTCCAGTTTTTGGAGGGGGAATCTGTAATACCCATGTAACTCTGAGAACAGTAAACTTGGGGCTTGTGAATTCTTTCACTCCTCTTTAACCTGACTTGCCAGTAATTTAATTAGTGCTAAACAGTCTGCACACAGACTTGCAGAAGTTAAAAGACTGACTGACACAGGATTCACTTCCAGTGACTTTTCCTCTTTTGCACATGTGCTGGATGGAGCTGTGCTGTATTTGGAAGTTGATCAATAATGATTGCACAATTCTAACCTTACTTAAACTATGATATAAACAGACACGATAGAAACGGATGCTACCAGGTTTTTTCCTACTTAAAAGTAAAGTCAGCTTTTTTTTCTGCCTCCTCCCCCCCCCTTCATTTTTTCCTTTTTGGTTCCAATAAAATTGTAACCTGGAAGAAAAGCAGCTAGACTTTGTGAAATCCCAATTCAGTGTAGCATTTGGCTTTAGTAAATGTGGAAGCCAAAAATAAACATCTGCTTGGCAACTTCACCAGAAGTTAACTGTAAATGCAGTTTTCATCTTTTCAGTGAATGTGACATTCAGCACTGGTTAACATCTATTAAGGAGGAACGATCCATAGTTGAGGTTGTAAAGCAGTTTTTTTTCTTTTAATTACAGTTATGAACCTCCATTGCCTCAGGGAAATCCCCTACCTCAGTTTCTTTCCAGATAAAATTTCTTATGTGCCAAAACATGAACTTCCCTTGAAAGCTTGAAGGTAGTTGGATGGGATATTTGTGAGTTAGTAGACTTTGGAAAAGAGATGGTCTTCCATCGATCTGTGCATGACAGCTCCAAAACTTCAACTTGGCCATTTTTTTCTCTTTTTCTTTAGTCCTTCAGAATTAGATCATAGTTTCTTCTAAAACTGAACAGCCTGATGACTTGGGACTTCAGTAATGTTGTATGAAAAGCTTTCATTTTGGGAAGGGAGCAGTTTTTTGGTAAGATTTTGATATGTATTGGTGAACTGTCCATTTCTGAATTCTGCAGCCCTCCTTTTTTCTCCCTGTTTTCAGCATTCACTGCCTAACAATGAAGAACCAATAACCAGGTTGCTAACTTGTGTTTTTAAATGCTGCTGGAAATCAGATCTATGCTAATGCCTTTTTTTTTTTTTTAAATTTTAGTTTTTTTTTATTCCTAGTGGTAAAATCAGTCCTGAAATGATTAATACAGAGCTGTAAGATCTGTCTGCTAGTAAGGATGACTTGAGGCCAGGATTCTCAGTGTTAAATGAAGAAAGGTCTGCCAGGTAAATTTGTTAGAATGTATGGTGTAAATATGCCAGGCTTCATATACATAGCTGAGGATGGTGGGTACCAAACAATGAAGGGATGTAAACTTTCCAAGTAAGGTAGTAGTTACTCAGGAAATGCGCTCACAAATACTGTTAACAGGCACAGTATGCAGGGGTGAGGAAAGAAGTGGAGGAAGGGTGTTGTACATGTTCCTCCTGGCACCCACCTTGTATATGTACAGCATAAATGTGTTCATCTGGTCCCTTCTACTGCTTATTAAAACTTGGTTTCCCAGGCATTTTTCTCTGTGAATGAAGGGGGAACTAGGAAGAAGAAATAACCTAGTATTGTGATACTTGCCTAGTATTTGTGATTAGTTAATTCTTCTTCACTTGATGAATCATCATTTATGATATGATACCAGCAACTATGTTCAGCAGAACCAGAAAAGGAAAATTAAACCTGAGGTAATCACACCCTGGATCTGCAAGAGGCACTGACACATTGTGTGTCAACTTATGCAAATAATATTTTGACTTAACATTTATCACACTGACTTGGAACTCCCAGTGCCTCGGTGGAAGAGTGAGTTTCTCTACAGGTAGTGAGTGATACAGAGGCGGTAAATCAGCTTTGTTTTTTAGAAATATTATCTTTTTTAGGTGACACATTGAGAAGAAGGGAATGAAGCAAAGAGGCACAAATGTTTGCTATGCCATACAGAGTGAGGCAGCTGTAAAAAATATTACCCTTACCTCTTAAAAGCAAGGGAACTTGATAGGTGCATCACGGCACATGCATCCTCACCCTTCATGCGTGCAGCTGCTGACTTGCAACAGCAATAACAGTGTTTTGTCTCTGGTAACATCCATGACATGAACAAACATGCAATGGAATAGAATAGTGGGCAGAAGCCCCGAGATTTAAATCAGCAGAGCCTCACTGGCTACAGTTGGCACCAGTTACGGCTTTGAGCAACTCCCCCAATTACTGCATAGTTTGCCAGCCTCTCAAGCAACAGAGTTGGGCTGTTGATAAATAATTAGTAAGGATTTTGTTGCACGCTTATCTCCCAAGCAGTATCACCACGGAGGTGATCTAGCTTTTAGGATCTGAGAAGTTGACAGTCTCCAAAACAATACCATTGTGTCAACCTTACTCTTTCTCCAAAAGAGAAAGAGAGAGAAAGAAAGAGAGCTCTCAGAGATGTATTATCAAAATGCACAAGCGCCAGGCACTAATTTTGCTTCAATTCACAGTGGCCTTTTGTCTAACTTTTTAGTGAGTACATTAAGTGTTTTCTGTGACAGTGCAGAAGCTTGTTCTTAGAATTGCACATCCTGCAAGATGCTGTTTATAACTGCATTTGGCCTGGAATTGGAGTCTCAAGATAGCTTTTTTCCAACAAATGGACATAGTGAAGAAATAATCATTTGAGAAGAGGCTTACAAGAAGCCTGCTTGAGGCTACCTTTGTAGAACCCTCTGGATGCTTGGCTTCTGTGTAGGGTTATCTGTCCATGACCCCTTCTTCCCACCTGGAAAGTTCAGAGGCCAGCTAGACAGTTATTCAGCCCATCCCCTTCCTTTCCTTTCTCTCCTTTGTGCAACCTCTAGAAGTGCTGTTTCAATGCAACAGCACTATCAGCATCCCCCTCCTTATCATTTGATTACAGCAACCTCAGGGACCACCCAATTTCATAGCTTTGTTTCTCTTCCTCTGTTGGTGATGTCTGGGCCAAGAGCCATAGGCAGAGACTCCCCTGGAAAAAACATAATACAGTGCCAGACTTTATTCTTTCTTGCTCAGCTCCACGGAGTTGGAGAAAGAACAATGCGCCTTTTCTCTCCCCACCCCTAAACATCCTCTGCTTTCCCTTTCTTTTCCCCATCCTGGTTGATCCACCTATTCTTTACTACCTCCCCACCCCTGTTGGCACTTGGCGCATTGCGCTTCCCACCTCGGAGTCTCAAAGAAAGGAAGCAGAGCTGTGAAACTGGCTGGGCTCACTCACTTCCCATTGCTGGGTGGGGATGGCCTCAGTTCACAGCTTTTGGAATGGAGAGGTTTATGTGTATTTAACCCCCCCTCTCCCTCGTCACCCAATGAAAATAATTTTTAATAACTTTCTTTAAGCTGCATCTCTGACATATCTCCTGGTGACAGCAAGCTGGTTTCCCATCCTCAGGGGCCTGCACTCTCTGTCCTGATGTGTCATTTTCCCGATGACTGTCCACAATAGTATTGCAAGAGCCCGTTGGAATTTGCTCAAGCATGGGTGGTATGCACAAGTGCTGGAACCAGCTTAGAAGTCACCGCCCCCACAGTGGAAAAAAAGCAGTTTGTTCATATCTCGCCACAGTCCTAAAATAGCCTTGATAGATAATAAGGAGTGGAAGATTGATTTCAATGGGACTGAATGTACTGCATGCAGAAATTGCTGGGGAAGGTTCAGTGGTTTGTGTCATTCAGGTGGTCAGCGTCCTTTACAGCACTAGCCGACTGCAAAATCTGTGGCTTTCGGCACTATGGCTAATTCTACCTTTGTTTATGCTCACACATCTTGGCTGGAAATGAGGCAAACGTCGGTTCGTTAGATTAAGACAAACACGTGAACTGTCTGCCTGAAGTCAAGAGAAACAGCTTTACGCTTGGATGAAAATAGAGCTTTGTAGCTCGTCCCACAGACGACGATGCCAGCAGTGACTCAGCAGACGCGAAGATTTGATAGGGAAGCGGGCACCTACTGTCTGCCTTGCCCTTTGCCAGATGTTTAAACTTTCAGATATTTTTCTGTACACGATGGTCTTGATCTGCCTCTGGAAAAAGAAAATTCCACCCATTTTGCTCTGCCGAGAAGCTCGTAAAACGGGAGATGCGTTTCTCTTACAGATAGGACTGAACGTACAGAAACCTTTGCAATTGTCATCTTTTTGAAGTATTTATAGTTCAATTCAAGTTATTTGTACCAAACAAAAGGAAAGGAGCATGAAGTGTGTTGGAAAATAAATAATCTTGCTGCATCAGTCCAGAGAGTGAGTATATATCCTCTTTCCAGCAAATGGAGACAGGTAATTTATTGCAGCCTTGAAGAGAGCAGTGTGTTTCTCCACATTTCCTGCCCAGCAAACTCTGCAGGTTGGCTCATGGAGGGATGGGAAGCCAAAAGCTGGGCTCCCTGTTTTCCTATCTGCTTCTGGAAGGCAGAGGAGTGGTGGAGCGAGGGCTGTGCTCCTGCAAAGACATCTGGAAATACATGGAAATATTAGATGTTCAGAACTCCCAGCTTTTTCTCCCCTGTGCCATATGTTTTGGAGAGGGTATTCTCTCTGCCTGCTTCTGGGCAGAGGTTGGTACCAGAACTGGTGGTGCAGGTGGAGGTGGTTTCAGCCCACCTCTGGTGCTCCTTTCTCCCCCCCTAACCCTGTCTGTGGGACCATTTTACCATCAGAGCTGCAGAAGAGATACCGAGGATGTTAACTGGTGCGTACAGCCAGTATCAATCCTTGAGGGACCATCGCATGGCCTAGTTTTGAGCTGTGACCTTGTTGCTTATGCATATATTTAACCTTACATGTGTGAGCTATCCCACAAAAGCGAATAGGCTGCTCACACGTGTGAAGTTAGGCATGTGCTAAAGTGTTTTGCCAGATTGGATCCTGTGCCTATAGGGGCCCCAGGTGAACCTGAACCTAGTTTGTTGGGGTGAGAGGCTTTAGATTTCATTATTAAGAATCTGATATGTTACTTTGTCTGAGTGCAAGGTCTTGGAGTTATCTGAAATTCTCATTAAGACAAGAAGCTAGGAAAAATACAAATTCCTCCACTAGTAAAGTTACTAAAAATACTGTAATTAAATTATCTAAGTCTTAAAACCAGTAAAATATAATGAGAAAGTGTGGTAGATGTGTAAGTACAGTGTTCTGAGTGTACCGACGAGACTAACAGCACTTTCTCTGCAGACCTTGAGCTGGAATATTTGGAGTAGTTAATGTAGCTGATATAAAAAAGCCTGTTGCGTTTGCCCTATGCTTGATTCATAGGCTGTGACCCTTAATAAATTTTGATGTTGCACATAGTGGAGCTGTTGCTTTCAGAGAAAGCAAGGAGAGTGAGCAGGCAAGCAAGAAAGAAAAGGACCTAAAGAATGAACAAACAAGTTCTTTCATAAGGTATTTCTCAATTGAGATTATTTCTTATTAGGCTTAAGTTGTTCAGGTTCATCATGTACCACATCTGGCAGCAGTCCTGTAAGTGGCGTTTTCTAAAATGGAGCCAGCTCTGTCTGGTGTTAAAAATATAAGCACACTTTGAAAATGTATATTCTGGAATGTAATTCTGAGTAAAATACATTTTGTGAAAGAAATTCCATTATTGATATTTTAGAATGCCTGGAAGAGAGACTTGTTTTACAGCCTGAAACCATAACATACAGCTAGGGATCTTATTTTGCTCAGAGAGATGAAAAAAAAAAGTATAATAAATATCTAGATGTGATAATGACTTGTAAAGTTTCTGTGAAATACTAAAAAAGATGCTGGACTGCTTTCTTGTTTGTGTTGGTTTTTTCACATCAGTGGGCTTAAACCCACGTACCCTTGCTGACACGGCCTGAGCAGACTGGCGCAGGTGAAAGAGGCTGGGCTGGCAGAAGTCCCTTACTGAGAGGGGAAGAGCTGGAGCCAACACTGTCCTGCTGCTCCACTAATCCTGCTGTTGGGATGCCACCTCTGATGGTGGCTCCGCTGACAGCAGTCGCTCGCTGTTTGGCCTTTTATGCAAGGTCACTGGCAAGGCTGCGCCGTCCTGAAAGGCTTTGAGATGTGGAGCCTGTCCTCTTGGAGAATGTGGAGGCCACCAGGTAGGTGGTGCAGGGTAAAAAGTGTTGAGATGCGTTCAAACCTTTTACTTCCTTGAGGCTCTTTTGGAGGGGAAAAATAGCAATTGAGCATGGGGAGAGATATCAGAAGTCAGCCGCTAGTAATGGGATGGTTTGTTAAGTGAGACACTCCTGTGATGTGTTGCACAGTTTGGAAGGGAGGGCAGGCAGCAATTTCTGAGATGCTACTGTCCTCATTTCCTTTAGGAGTCACAACAGCTTTCTGTTTCGATTTCCTCGTCTCCTAAAAGCAGATGAGTGGTGCTGTTTCACTACTTGCCACCCGAGGTTTAATTAATAAATGGCTGCACTGTGCTTTGAGCATGCTTGTTTCCTATGTAAATAGACTGGTATTATTTTGTTCATATGTGTGAGTATCTGAAGCCTTGCTCCACTCTGGAGTGCATGTCCTTGTAACGTGCTCTGCCCTGGCTAAGGGGCATCACCTACCCCTCCAGTTAAGATATTTCACACCTGCCTAGTGTCTTTCTCTGTTTCTTAAATACTGGTCACTGTGATCCGAAGTAGCTGAGGAAGGGAAGAGAAAGTCTTGAATATTAGAAGCCAAGAGGTGTGTTCGGCATGCATTCTTTCCTTATATTGGGATGAGATCTTGCAGCCTGGATGTCAAAATCTCAAGTACTTTGGCTGGGCTGCTGAATTGTACCCCTGCAACTGGGAAGTGATTTTTTTCAGGAGAGTTTAAGTACCATCTTCAAAATTTATAAATTAAGGCTTCTTTATAAATTAAGGCTCCTAGGTGCCGTAACCACTTTTCAGTATGGGTTGTGAGGCTGTAAACTCTCTGGTCCTGTTGAAAAATATGTTTCCCAGGCAACACATCTGTTTGCATTTGAAGATTAATCCAAACATATATTTACAAAGTGCCCCCATGCTTTTCAATCACATTTGCATTTTTTAATCTAAAAATACATGTTTTCACATGTGCAATTATTCCACGGAGGCCATTTGCAGTAATTATGTGTACTTACAAAAGTCCTGTCTGTGAAGCACAGAGAGAAGTTAGTAGGAGATTGGCGTGCCCTCTGGGGTGCTGTTATTACTTTACCAGGTGTATATTTGACAATGAAACCCTTCTTAAATTCTTCCTCAGAGCCAAGTACAAGACTGTCTTTTAATAAAAAATGTGTTTTTACCCATGTCTATATTTATTTCTTGCAGGAATGCACATGCTGCTCCAAGAGCCACCCACGTCCTTTGTGTATACGGGGTGTATTTGCCTTTGCAGCCTGTCTCAGTGCAAACATGAGAAGGGGGAAAAATCCAGTCTCCTCTTTAGTATTAGTTGCCTTCCCCATCTCTAGAATTACTTGGAGGTTATCTTGATCACTTATTCAATTAAAATCTTTCGTATTACCTTTTCTAGAAATATGTGCCATGAACATAAGCCTGTGGTTATGTTGTTACTTTTAAAATCTCTATCCCAAATGTCTGGGTCAAGAGGAAGAAAAGAATGGGTTTGGTTTTGACATGCAAATCGGTTTGTCCCTTGAGTTCTACTTTTTGTTCTGCTGTCCCAAAGTAGGATAGCACTTGAGCATGAGCTTAATTTTAAGCATGTGCTGAAATCTTTGGGAATTCGAGGGGATGAGGCATGTGCTTAATGCTTTTTTGAACAATGTTTCTTTTCAGAGTTGAAGGCTTTGTAGGAAACCTGACCCTTTAAACTTGCTCCTGTTTATGTACATTTCAATTTTATAATATTGTAAGTTTTTCCCTTCTTTCTTCAATAGCCTTGATGCTACATCTTATAATGAAAACAATACTGGTCGTGCCACTTACAATTACTGAAGTCGGCAGTGAAATTATTTTTTCTGAAGGAACTAGGAAAATCACATAAATCACAGATTTACAAATGTTTTCCCAGGAGAGGTCTGCAGTAGTTGGCTTTATAAAATGACAAAAGTTTTGTTTAGCCATAAAAGGGTGGTCATCTCAGCAGGTCAGTGATGTTTTTCAAAGACGTATTGTTGATTTTAAACTAGCTGGTAATTTATTCTGTGAACTGTGGCTTACAAAAATAAAACAGGGTAAATATTGAGTATAATAAAGGCCATGCTGCCATTCAGTATGCACAATGCCCTCACCTTGGCCCACAAGTTGAGGACTCAGGTGACAAAGTCCCTCCTACTATAACTCAAGACATGGTTCATGAGCATCTGAGGAACCTGAAGATATGCAAGTCCATGGGACCTGATGAGATACATCCCAGAGTCCTGAAAGAACTGG
>JAOTQQ010000001.1:57939228-57959494 GCA_026546715.1 Gallinago undulata
TGGTGGAGCACTGGAACAGGTTGCCCAGGGGGGTGGTTGAGGCCCCTTCCCTGGAGACATTCAAAGTGAAGCTCAACGAGGCCCTGGGGAACCTGGTCTAATTGGAGGTGTCCCTGTGACTGCAGGGGTGCCGGACTAGATGGTCTTTGAAGGTCCCTTCCGGCCCAGATGATTCTATGATTCTATTCTATGATTCTATGTTTTTGTCTCCTGTTGAGTTTCCTCTCCCCAGGAACACAGCTGTGTGCCCTCTCGTGTGATTCAGCTGATACAATGGAGCTGCTCTAAACTGAAATGATGCAGTTGTAAAAAAAATACCTCCCCTCCCTGGAAAAAAAAAAAGATTCTCCATTCATCTCTGTTCCGTGATGAAGAGATAAACTGCTGCTCAATTCTGTAATCGCTCAGCTATGATGATGCTGAGGAGGCCTCTGTAATGTCATCTAAGGCCAAGGATAGTGTCCTTCTTATAATGCTCCCTTCTGAAAAAAGAGTTGTGCCAATTTGACCTGAGTGTGCTGGTAAACTGAATGAGTTACTGGGGTGCTTCTATTCCCATTGATTCTAGTGCACTTTTGTGACAGAAATTCAAAATGTGGATCAGTGATTTATGCTTTCCTAAGTTCAGTTTTTAAGGTATTGTCTCAGTTTCTTAGAGGGCATAAGGGAAAATTTGAAACGGAGAGTACCTTTAAATGCACATTCCTCCAAATGAAGTGCTTTGCGCTTCATTTCTGTAGAAATGCAAGAAAATATGTCTGGATCAGAACTTGTATTAAAGTGGCAAATTTTAGTGCAGAAAAATCATATTTTGGAATTTATATTTGGAATTATATTTGGAATTTATAACTTCAGAACATCAAGGATGATTTGAGAAAGCTCTCATGACTGAGTGCTGAAGGCAAAACTTTAATAAAAACACCGCCATGAAGAATGCTCCGTTGTAGCAGGGCTGTTAGTGCTGTTATTGTCATCACGAGCACTGAGCACCTGGTAGGGCATCAGCGGCCACGGGAGTGGGGCAGGGAGAGCTGAGGGCCTGAGCTTTTGTCCCCATCTGTGCCCCTCTGGAGAGGCAAACGTCCCCCTGAGCTCACGGTGGTCCTTGGCTGGTGTGCTTGCAGCATGCACTCCAGTGAGAGTCTACTGAGATTGGTGGTGACTTCATCTATGTGTGTATGATAAAATAGCCCCTAACCCATTGAATCAGCTGAGGTTTTTGGGTTGGGCGGTTGGGATTGTTTTGGTTTGTGTTGTGTTTGATTGTTTTGGTTTGTGTTGTGTTTGTGGGCTTTTTTAAGTAAATCTCTTAAGAGAATTTTTGTTGATTTGTCTCAGCATACTGAAACTATTTCTTTTTGCCTTCCTAAACAACCCTGTGTCTAAGAAGCTTTTCCAAGCTTAAAAACGTGTATGTGCATTGCTGCTTTACTGCTAGCACATCACAGCACTTCCCTATATGACAAAGGGCATGTTCAGTTTTTCCCAGACAATATCATTCTGTCATTCTTGGAGAGGATACTGTGAGTATAATCCATCCAGAGATGGCTCTTCCAGTTTCCGAAGTTTATTGCTAATGAGGATGCACATAGGATGTAATCACTGGCAGGAGCCTCTGCTTCGGGGTACAGTGAGGCCAGCAGACAAGTAAGCGGCCAATTTTATCTGGCTGTTTGCTCTCCGTTTTATCAGAGCTGTTTGGCTGGGGTTCAGGAGCGTTAGAGGGAACTGCAGAGGCTTTGGCTTGTAGAGTTGAGCGACAAGGTGTGAGAGGACATGAGACAAAGCCTAAGAGCAGCAAATATCTGCCTATTGAGAGAGGCTGCTTCACATTTCACTGCAAAAGCTGAAGGTTGGTGTTTTTTTGTTTAAAAAATATAACCTGCTAAGGACTACTTGCTGAGCTTTGCTGCAGAGATACAGGAAGGCATCATTCCAGTAGGGCTGGTCAAAACTAGCATCCGTTTGTAATAGCCCCTATAACCTTATTAACTTGCAGATACTTCACTGTCAGCATGACCTGGCCTCAGCAGGCTGCTGCCACAGATAAAAGAAGGAAAATCACCATGTTTTAGTGTAAGCAGTGGTTATTTATGGCAGGTTCAGGAAGTTTCCAGTGGGTTGCAGAGGATTTTCAGTGTCAGAAAGGAAAAACTATTTAGTGGCCAGGGCGTTATGGTAATTCGAGACTACTCACAGCCTGTTTTACTAGATTAAGTGTCCAGTTATCCAAAGCTCCCAGTCAGGTTCTTGACAGCATGAGGCACAGAGGACCCTCAGCCTTGAAGAAAAAGGCAGGTTGTGATGTGTATTAGATGAGTGTCCCTTGTGCTGCTTACGTGAGAGTTGTGAGTTGCTGCCAGCTCTGCGCAAGCAGCAAAGGACATATCTACAGCATGCAATGGGACATGCGGAGGAGGCAGGAGATAAGTAAGCTTGAGGATGGGTGAGTTGCAGAGCTGTACTGACAAGAGCTGTACAGCTCCGGAGACATTGCAGCACTGCTAGCTCAGGTGTCCACGCCTGCCATGCTGTCGCACAGAGTTGAGCTGGAAGAGGATGCGTGCATCAGTTGACTTGTTGGAATTTGGTGGTAGGTGAAAGCTGACCAAGGGTCATTATAAGCCAGTTGGCAATTCTGTATCAGCCAGTCATTGAGGACAGGGTTTATTATGCCTTCTATTAACCTTTTCCAAATGATGGGGTAGCTCATGTTTCGCTCAGTCCTCTGGCCTCAAGAGGACTACTGGTAAGAGGCAGTCCCTGTTGGAGCCAGGGTTAGCATTCAGGTGTTGCTGGCACAAGTGTCCACCTCACTGCATTAGGATCCAGTTGACTTCGCCATCCTGTAACCCCATACTATAGAGCAAAAGACCTTTTTTCATGAAGCCATATGAAAGCGAAGCCTCAGCTTCCTTCTCTTTGTCTGAAATGTTGTAATCTTCCTCTGGAAAAAATTAGCTTTGGAGCTTGCTATTTGCAGTGGAGTTGGTAGTATATCTCTTCAGGCTGCAGTGATGGCATAGCATGTATTCAGTCGTCCTAAGTCTTCTTCACTCTTTAAAGTGTCAGTTTTCAAAAGTATTGAATGAACTGTGGTGTGGTTTTAATTTTTTTTTTCTTTTATCCTGTGCAGTGTTTGAAAATAAAGATAAGATTGTGATCATCATGGAGTATGCAAGTAAAGGAGAGTTGTATGATTACATCAGTGAGAGGCGGCGATTGAGCGAAAGAGAGACAAGACACTTCTTTCGACAAATAGTCTCTGCTGTACATTACTGCCACAAGGTAAGCAAAGGGTTTGATATTAAAAAATACTATTTGAAGGCTGAGTAGTGACACATTATTTCAAAGCATGTCTGAAGCAACACCATTCATTATTAAGTATGACAGCATGTGATTATATCAGCACAACTTTCATTAAAAGTGCCACAGTAGTTCACTGCCTGTTTTTAAAGACTAAGGATGTTTTCCTGTGTTATGGCAGATAGCAGCCACTCCCTTACATTAGCCCTATGTTGCATTTTTGCCTTGGAAATAATTATCCTGACATTAAAAAAAATAAAAATTAACATAAACTAGAAAAGAGATCTCATAGAACGTCTACACTATTAATATTAATACATTCAAATGATTTATAGTTTGCAATTTGAATATGTAAGTGGAAGATAAAATATAGGAAAGAAAAAAGTTGAGAGAAAGGTATGAATGTTCACGTATGAGCTTTAGCATGTCCTCATTCTGCATAGGCAAAACCAACTTTTCCAGATGTAGCAGAAGCACTAGAAAGGTACCCTTTGCTAATGACTTTATCCATCATGGTACCCACTAGAATGATGATTTAAGCAATTAAACCCAAGGTAGCTGAATGGCTCTCATCATGGCCCTTTTATCTCTACTTATGAAGCAACTAGATAGAGCCAAAACTTGCACAAGGCTAAAGGCAATGACCAGCTAACACAGTTTTTTAATTTCAGTTCTTAAACACTTTAATCTCCACTTGAATTCTGATAAACAAGGGCGGTTTTGAAGGCCCTCGCTGCGCAGCTCTGAAAAGCCGCAGCGCCCTTCCCTGTGCGGTTATTTTTTCCCAAATTTCTTTAAAGAAGTCACTGACCTAAACCCAGCTTGTTTGCTTCCATCCCTAACATTTACAGTCCTTTAGGATTATAACTCCCCTGATCCACATGGCTGCACATTGGAGGAACAAGGGCTTTTGTAAGGACTAACGTCATTGACAGATATTGTTTTCTGGTGCCTGGGAAGAATATATTGCTTTCACGCAGTGGGGGCAGGATCCAGGCTGGAATTAAGTTCTGAAAAGACAACCCCTACCCCCCTGCTGTTTTAGAGGCTTTGTGGGAGGACAGATTCCAGTCATTCTTCCCTTAACCACACACCAAGTGACTAATACATCGCCTGTCACTAGTCACTGGGCCGTGAGTGTTATGACAGTGAAATCTGCCCTGAAATGTGGATGCAAAGACCACCCTGCCAGCTCACCTGTAATTTCCCCATTTTTTTCTCATGTTCTCCCCCCTGTTTTTTTCTTCCTTGTTTCAGAACAGTGTTGTCCACAGGGACCTAAAATTGGAAAACATCCTTCTTGATGACAATTTTAATATTAAGGTAAGATTCTTTTTCTCAGCTTCCGAGATTGGATTTGCATGTTTTGTAAACTTTTTATCCAAGGTATTAGAAGGGCCAGTGTTATGGCAACAGCAACTAAACAACAGCATCTGGCAAGAGGCTCAGGGGTTTTGGAGTTTGGGGAAAGAGCACCACTGGTGATGAGTCATACATGCTAAATGAAGCTTTGCATACTTTGGGGTAGAAGGCCCTGTCCTGCCACCCAAGGGCCATGACTCCCAAAGCAGTATCTTTGGGATAGGTAGGAAACTGCAGAGTATTTCATGCAGTCGGGTTTATCGTATGAATATTATTGCTGGCTGCTGCTGGGGCTAGGAAAAAATTCTCCAGGTCTACAGGGTTCAAGTGCCTCCTACAGAACACTCTGAATGTCCTTTTGATCATGGCTGGAAAATAAGCAAATAGAGTTTCAAAATAAACCTAGTAAAGCACATGTGCTTCATTAGGAAATGGCCTTGGAACTCCAGACACAAACGTATACTTTGGATAGCGATGTCAGTGATGTCATTTCCGTGTCATTTCTCCCCAGTGAAAGCATGGGAATGACCTTTTTTCCCTTCTTCTTTTTTTCCTAATAGCTGTAGCACAAAGATAAATAATGCAGAGATGAGTGTAGTTTCTAGGTGGCTGAACCTGTTTCATTTGCAGCTTTGTTCCTCCCTGGGTAGCTGGATGAGAAGGTGGCTGGCGGGCAGACAAACAGAGGGAGGGACGCTGAAGAGTTTCTGCTGACGCTTGGGCATCTTTGCTTAATTAACAAAGTAATCGAGGAGCTCCCTGCATAGCCAAATATCTAAATAGTCTGGATCTTCATTTTGTCCCCGCTGAAAGCCATGGGGCTGCACGCACTGCCTTCTGCGCTTCATGCTGGAAAGATTGTCTTCATTTTAAGCTGATGTGCAATGGAAATGGAAAGTAACATATGGTAGCTGCCATCTGTGTAATGCTGATGACAGAAGCTAACTTGGATCAACTGGTGGATTAAAGGCACATAAATATGTGGTTTCTAAAAATAGGCTTTTGCAGAGGGCCAATCCAATGCAATACTTGGATGTTTTGCTGTTAACATCCAGAGTTACAGCGAACCTCCCCACTCCTGTTCCGACGGGGACACTGGCTGCAGCAGCCCGAGCTGTTCTCAGCAGCGCTGAAAACAAGTAGCCTTTCTAGGACATTGTATACGAAACAGGCTTCCGCAGGCAGGATGACCTTTCTTTCCGCATTACACGGCAAACTATCTTCCCAGCTAATCAGAGAATTCTTCAGAGAAAAGAGGAATTTGAGGAATTTGCTAGCTGTGGTAGCCTGGATCTTCGCACTGGGGTCCTCATATGCAAAACCAATCACTTCCCCAAGCCCCTTGGGAGCTGTGCTTTGTCAGAAGGCTCCACTCCCTCCCTTGTCTCCTTTATGGGAGTCTAATCATCCTGCAGGGAGAGCAAGAGGATGGGGCAGGGACGGGGACCATGGAGGTGACCCAGGGCCTTCAGAACCACAGATGCATTTCAGCTGCCATAGCGAGCAGCACTGCTGTGGAGGAAATTCGGGTAGCCGCAGATCCCTGCATCCCTTCCAGTCATTTGGACATTTTTTCTTGAAGGCTTCCTTTTCCTGAGCTGCGTTGTGTTTAAGCTGCAGTGTAGGTATTTTGCGTATTTCCAGCCTTTCCTCAGTGACTTCTCTGCAAAACGTAAGGCATGCCTCTGAGCAGGCAAGGCTACCTCGCCATGGGTAGGTGGCTCCAAGCTCCCTTGTGGTTCCCTGGCAACTTTTTCCACAAAGGGTCTTTATTTATTAGCAACAGGCTGTTTATTCCAAGGACCGAGCTTGGGAGGCAGTTGGCATTTCATACGTCTTACTATCAATTATGCTTGAATTTGGGTTACTTCAAGAGATAACTTTTTGTATTGTTTTCCGTCTTCTCCCTGCACTCCTTTTTTTTTTTTTTTAACACCTCATGAGTAAGCTGAGCTTCGAATACTTGACATTAAGCACAATGCCACTATTCCTCTGATACTGAGGCTTTGAATATGTTGCTGTGGTTTCTATGCTACTTGCACAGAATTTTACTTCCTATTTTTTCTTTGTTTCACTAAATAGTAACTGTTGGCAAGGAAACACATATGGAGCTGTAAATTATTTATTAGGAGTAAATTTATCAAGTCTTCATTCTGAGAGTGTTTATATACGGTTTATTCAGGCAGAAGGAGAGAAATATGCAGTTTGGGGTTTGGTACTGATGGACGGCTTCAAATAGTGGAAGGCATTTTGTGGAAATGGAGTGATAGTCTTATCCGTACTTTCCAGTATTTATATTTCATTCGGTGGATTACAAAGCACTTACAAAATTGGCAGTTTGATTTTAAGAATGAGAAAATGAAAGGAATCTTTGTTCTGGAGTGCAATGTACAATTAAATACATGTTTCTGAAGAAGACAGTGACCTGTACATTATGATATATACAAACCTGCCACAGTAGAGTGAAGAAACAGTAAGATGTTGTAAAAATAGATCCATGTACAGCAACTTAAGCAATACTTTTAGAACAGGAAATTAAGAGGACAAGTAATCCAATAGAAATTATTATGCATCCTAAAAGGGCCCCAAGCCATTTTACATAATACTGCACTAATTTGGAAACCATTCTTAAATTTTAGCTAATTAAATGAAGGTCATGAAGGGGTGTATGAAGACATAATCGACTTTTTTTTAAAAAATTGGCATAGTGAGTAAAAGCCTCTGGACCTGGAGTTATATGTTGGAGTACAGAAACTAGGAAACACCAGTGTTTGAAAGCTGACAAAAAGTTATACATGTTGAAGAGTTCTGCAGGTCCACAGGCCAGAGGTGGTGAAGGGAAGAAAGTAATCTGACCTGTGCTATATAATTATGTTTTTCAGGGACTTGCTGTATGTAGTAATATTTCCTATAAACTATTACTTAAAACCCCTAAAGGCAGCAAACATAAATGAATTAAACAAGTTTTAAAATGCTTGTGAGACTGAACATGCACGCAGATCTATAGGATACAGGGAGTTCATCCAGCAGTACCTTGCCTTGCTCCCCACATATACACCCAACTATCAGCAGAAACCCCAGTGAGAATGTTTCTCCCGGGACCCAGCCTGTCTACGGAGGTCAACAGTGAGGCACAATCCTAGAGATAAACCTCACCAAGACACTGCAGCCTCTTAGGGTTTCTTACCATGTTCATGGTGCCATGCTCGTGGTGATGAAATTAGGGTTTCTGCAGCATCCACAAGCCTCTTCCTCACATTCATGTGCCAGGTGCTAACAACACAGTTCACCTTAAAATTTACTCCATTCTCCTTTCAGCTGCCCACACTTGCTGCCTTCCACCCTCCAGCTCTGGGTAACTCAGAGCTTGCTCTGGATTCCCAGGGGGTGGGTACAGCTGCTCCCCCACCACACAGTGGCAGAGCAGCCTCTCACTGGCATTTTCATCCCACCGAGAGGGAATCATCATTCATAATCCTAACACAATTGGAGGTGGGCAGGGTCAGACAAGGCAGCAGGGCTAAGGCAGCCCCAAAGCACTGAAAGAGCTGCCCTGAGTTGGTGAGTTAGAAAGCTCTTTGTGGGAAGAGATGCACACTGCCATTAGGCATCTTTCTTACCAGGAAGGGTTGGATCCTTGAGGTCCCTTCCAACCTGGTATTTTATGATTCTATGATCTGTCTTTGGTGGTCTTCAAAAAAAGCCTTCTGGTGCTGTCATCTTCTCTTCATTAGTCTTAAAAGGACTGAGGATGCTGGCTTTTGGTTCATTGTAGGTGTGAATTTCCTAGAAGAAATAACAGTGGGGTGTGGATGTAGCTGCCTCCGTTTGCCCATAGCTCCTGTGGTTTGGGCTGATGAGGACCACATGTCCTCGGTGCAGCACTGCAGCTCTCCCCTAGTGCCCAAATCCCCAAAACTACATGCAGGGAGGTGGAGAGAAACTGCTGCCCACTGCAGCAGCCAGGGAATAGTGCCTCTTGCTGATCTGTCCAAATACTGTGTCCCTACCCCCAGGGACACATCTATCATGCAGCCTGGCACCATGGAGGGGGCCTTCTTGCTCACAGCAGGGCTGTGGCGGCTCCTGGGCTGGGAATTGCACCTAAAAGAGATGTCTAGCAGAGGTTGATGTAAACTGTATGATCAACCCCAAAGTGATAGAAGGAGAGAAAAATGCAAGTATAATAGTAACATAATCCAACTAACTGCACTTTCTCTTGAGCTGGTAAGGGGACACCAATCAGACTAACCACTAAAAACCCATGAGGGTTTCATATATACAGAGTAAGTATATGTAATTGGGATTTACCATGCTGGAAGTCTCACCCACTGCACATATGTTTCATTTGCTTTAAGAGACCTAATTATTCCTCTATCTACAGAACAAAGAGACAGATTCTGAAGTGGGATAAACCCAACAATTGCCATGAGTGTGAACTTCATGGAATTTATAGTCCACACTTAAACAATAAATTACATCTGGTTTACCATAGCTAACGGTAAATATGAAACATACACCTCCTGAAGCGAAGGGAATAAAAGTCCACTTCCCCACTCCTCCCAATTTAGGAAGTTTTTTTGACTTGATGCCTTAGTTCCATTTAAGTGCCAAGAACATGAAGTAATGTTGGCTTCTATTAATCTTGTTTTGGGGGGCATGACAGTTTTAATGGGAAAAGCTGATAAACATCAGTCTGTGAGTATGGGAGTGGACTGTAACATAAATACTCTTTTCCTGAATGGTCAAAATGAAAACATGAATGCCCAAGTCTGAGAGTTCTTAGTGTGAACAATGGTATGTGTATCCCTATATATATATTCATGCACATCCACATGCATTTTATACATTCCGTGGTGTTAAGGGAATGTATTTTTCTTAAGGAATCACACTGTGCAGTGTTTGTCCTTGCCTTAGCTGTATCCTGAACTAAAATAAAACTTGATGACCAGCAAGAAGTTTTAACACTGAAATGATCCCATTCTTCCCCTGCTTGACAAGGCACACTTCATAAGACTTAAAACCAACTTCCTGCAAGCCAGGCAGGGTGATTTGATAAGAAAGTGGAATTTAGGGCAATTAAGTGCAATCTGAGCCATAAGAATATGTTTGCAGACTGCAATTGTACACCAGCTGTTTTCAATGACATTCCAGCCATACAATGAAGATTTTACAAACCAGCCACATTTATTTAAGGGTTGAATTTTCTGCTGTGGGCTCATAATATGCTGTTCGGGGGACTGAGTGAATTCAAACTATGAATGGACAGGGTGAGATAAATTAACATTAATGAACAGGAATCAGCTGCTCTTTGAGCAGGATATTATGTGTCCACATTGTCAGTGGAACACCTGCACGGAGAACATCAAAATATGAGAGAGTGAAGCATGAAATCTCATATTTGCTCTGTGACTTTAAAAATCTAGTGAAAATTATATTTTTAAAATTAATTTTATTTTTAACATACAAAATCAATATCTATTTATAGATAAAGTGTGCATATATATATTTCTGTTTGGGGGTAAAGAAGGAAAATCAGGAACTTCTGTCTATACTTCAACAACTTTGTTCATTTTGGTCTCAAGTCTCCTACTCAGCTGTAGGAGTTTGGATAGTGGATAGTGGGGACAAAGTTTTTATGTCTCCCAAGAGTTCACTAGTCATTGAAATTAAACAAGTATTAACACGCTGATGATACACATTTTTGCAAGCCAGGAGTGAATGATACTGCTGGTAAATCTTCTTCTTTTCCATTCATTTTGTGTTTTCTTGAATTTTCCCTTCTGAAAATTCTGGGGATTTAATTTCTTTCTGGTAGTAAAGTTCTGAGTAAGGTAAACAAAACCCACCCAAAGAAAGCGCCTGTTGCTTATAGCTATAAATTGATAATACCTTCTTTATGCCTGTACTTAATGTCTTTTATGTCAATAGTGGGCGGTAGTAGAAGTATCTCTGGGAAACAGAAATGCTTTGGTTTTAAAAAAAAAGATAAAAATGATATGTGTTGCCTTGTGCTAGAGAAACAAAGGAAATGCAAAGGTTGTGGGAGTATTTAGTGTTGCTGTCCTCAGCCTTTGTTTTGTAAGAACAAGAACAGAGAATTGAAGTAAACAAAATATTTGGACCTGATCCTGCAATTCCTACATGGGCAAAATTCCCAACAGTCTCAAGGGAAGTTTTGTTTGTGTTGGGAAAGCCGGATTTGGACCCATTGTTTCCACTTAGGAACCATACTTGTGTTTATTATCTCATGATAGACATCTTGTGTGCTCAGACTCCTCAGCTGGAGTCCCTGAATCTGTAAGAGTTCGCAAGTGCCTCACACTCCCCCTCTTTCAAGTGCAGCTAAGTTCCAGATGATCTCAAACATCACTTTCTTTTGTAATACTTAGTTTTCCTGTGACACTCCTGTCTCACTCCTCCTGTTGGATTTTAAGGCCTTGGCTTTTGGCTTGCACGTGTGCAATAAGAACAGTAGTATTTTCTTCTTACTTTCCTGTGGTATTAATGATTACACAAGACGAAGAGCAATCAGGGGGCAGGAGGCTCAGTGCCTCCTGATATGGGTTTGTCTTTACAAGTGTAAACAATTAATTCAGGATAAAATTACTGACTGATGGCTGTGCAGTCAGTCCGTGACCTGTCTGTGAATGGAACCAACCAACGTATCATTGTTCCTAACCTGGAGAATTTTACCTGGGGACCCTTCTCCTCTGAATGGTCTTTAAAGAGAAAAAAATAATAGAATAATGGGTTGGCAAGGGAACTTGAGAGATTATCTATGTCAAGATCCCTGCCCTACAGCACGGTCAAATATAGCAAAGTCCTTCCTGATAGAGAACTTTCCGTTTGATTATATCTCTGCATTGAGATATTGCTAATACTTCAGATGCCTCATGCAATTCTATTTGCAGATTGCTGATTTTGGACTCTCCAACCTTTATCACAAAGACAAGTTTCTGCAGACCTTTTGTGGAAGCCCACTCTATGCTTCCCCTGAAATAGTTAATGGACGACCTTACAGAGGCCCAGAGGTAAGAAGGGTCAGATTTTAGACGTGATATGGGGATGTCTTTGATGATAATGTTCTTGAGGGTTAGTCTTCCTGCTAGTGCTGCCACATGTGGTCTCGCTTGGGTCTCTCTCCCATACTGAAAGTTCTCAAGCTGCCTTCATTTGCTTTTGTTTGCCTTGCCTGTGGTTAGTCAGATGTTGAATCCTGGTTTGCCCATCAGTAGGTGCAGCTGGAGGTGACACTGCTCTTGTGGTGCAAATGACAGGGAGAACAGTGGGGAGTGGCTTTCACACATGTTGTCTCTCTATTTTCAGGTTGACAGCTGGGCCCTTGGTGTATTGCTTTACACTCTGGTTTATGGAACGATGCCCTTTGATGGCTTCGATCACAAAAATCTCATCAGGCAGATCAGCAGTGGAGAGTATCGTGAGCCAACACAGACCTCAGGTATAAAAAAGGAGTGTGGACTGAGCACTGAGCTGACAGGATTTCAGAATGGAGGGTTTGCACAGCCCCTTCCAGCATGTTTTGGTGTCGTACTAGAATGACGAAGAAAAACATCTCTCAGTCCCCTCCTGACTTCATCTGCTATCAGTTCCCATCTGGGTACAGCATTTACCAAAGGCCCTTTTGAAATGAAAGTTTTATAGCACATATATTTTATTGCCTTGGGGAAGCTGTAACAGGCTCTTTTAACTAGATCTATGACAGTAGAAGGTCTGTTAGTTATTGCAAGTGGAATTGTTCAGACAAGCTGTAAACTGATACAGCATACTGGTACAGATCAGTCCTCCCACTACACTGTGGTATATCACAAGCAGAGAGAAGATGAATGGTCAGAGCAATGCAGTCTCTTATCCAAGAAGGCAGGCCAAAATCTGTATTAATGCCAATATGCTCTCATTTATATCTACTTAGAGGAGAACATATTAAGTAGTCACCTGTCAGAAGAGCATCAACTGAGTCTGGGTCATTGATTATAATGATTCCTTCCAGCCTTAAACATATATGTATATTGTATATTTTACATTTAAATTAATATTTATCTTGCATAATTTGTTTGCCATCCCTTTCAATTTTCTGCCTTCTTGCTCTCTTTATGAAAATATACCTTTAAAATATACAGAAGACTACATTGTTTATGGAAAAAATAAATATAAAATCAATAAAGTGTAGATCACTTTAAATACCCCAATTCCCCATTGTTTTACCCTAAGTTTTGTAATTATTAGAGTTGATAGGTTGGTGACTTCCTTCAGTAATATGGAACTATTCACCGACTAATACAGTACAAATATTAAATTTTTTTGGTAACATAATGTGTATTTCCCAGGGTGAATAATTTTCTTCTCATAAGAAGTAGTTCTCAAATGCATTTTCAGACATTGACTGATGGCCAAAGCATTGACTCCTTTCAGTTGTTATGTAGTAAGAATCATTATTTTTGCTCATTTGATCAGCCTCACATTTCCATTTTAAACTGAGAAAACCAAGAGTGCCAATATTCTAAATATTTTGTATTCCGTTCTTTGTCCATAGATGCTCGTGGTCTTATCCGATGGATGCTGATGGTAAACCCTGAACGCCGAGCAACCATTGAAGACATTGCCAACCACTGGTGGGTTAACTGGGGCTACAAGAGTAGTGTTTGTGACTGTGATGCCATGAGGGACTCCGAGTCCCCATTGCTGGCAAGGTTCATTGATTGGCATCACCGATCTACTGGCCTCCAACCAGAGACTGATACCAAAATGAAGTGCCTTTCTAAGCCCAAAGGTCCTGAGGTCACACTAGAGAGACAAAGGTCTCTGAAAAAGTCAAAAAAGGAAAATGACATTGCACAGTCCATCCAGGAAGGAGGAGCTGAAAATGCATCCAAACCCACCTCCAAGAGACCCAAAGGCATCCTGAAGAAAAGGAGCAACAGCGAACATCGATCTCACAGTGCAGGTTTCATTGAAGGAGTGGTCAGTCCCTCTGCTTTTAAGCTGGAGCAAGAGTTGTGTAGGACTGGTATAGCCATTAAAAGTGTTGTGGAGGGAGAGGTAGTCGGCAAATACAGCACTAAGCAGTCTTCACTAATGCCAAAAAAAGGAATCCTGAAGAAGACTCAGCAGAGGGAGTCCGGCTATTACTCCTCTCCAGAGCGAAGTGAATCGTCTGAACTCTTGGACAATAATGATGAGACAGTAAACAGTGACACTTCTCCAGGGGTCACAGAGCCATCCAGAAATGGGTCTTACAGCCATTCCTGCAGGCGTAAGGGCATCTTGAAACATAACAGCAAGTATTCTACCGGCAACACCGAATCTGCTTTGATTAGCCCTGAAACACCAACACTGGAGGCCATGGAAGAAGTTGTCCTGCCTGGGGATGCATTACCTCGAAGTTACAGTCGTCCATCCAGTGTGATTAGTGATGACAGTATTTTGTCCAGCGACTCCTTTGATTTGCTGGATTTGCAAGAGAACAGGCCAAACAGACAGAGGATACGGAGCTGTGTCTCTGCGGAAAATTTCCTCCAGATCCAAGACTTTGAAGGACTTCAGAACCGCCCACGGCCACAGTATCTAAAACGCTATCGCAACCGTCTGGGGGACAGCAGTTTTTCCCTTCTCACAGACATGGATGATGTGACTCAGGTCTACAAGAAAGCCCTAGAGATCTGCAACAAGCTCAACTAGCAGAGAAAAGATGGAAAGGGAGGGAAGGGAGTTTTTCTGTGTACCTTTATGATGGAGTAAGACAGGTCACTGATTTGCTGACAGTGGTAGGTTTTGCTTCAAAGGACCTGACTACACCTACTTAGCTGAACTCTTAGTAAAGTTCATCTCACACTTCTCATAATTTTGTGTCCTTCAAATATTACCTACCTTCCTAGAGAAAAACCTTCGGTCTTTGTATGTGTCGTGAAAACACATCAGGATCTAGCAGACAAAAGCATCAAGATTTAATGACTCAGAGTCAAAGCTAGACAGAATTAAAACTGGAAGTGGGGGACACATGTTTAGAGAAGTTTGTAATGCAGAGATGAGCTGAATTCTTCAAGTCATTTTTGGATGTCTTTTAGAAAGAGAACTTTTATTTTCCCCCAAAGTTATTCATCTGGATACAGGCATTGCACATTGGGAATCTTTGGCTTGCATTATGCAGGAGGCCAGGCTAGGTGGTCACCATGGTCGCTTCCACTGGGGTTACCTGCGAGGTTCTGAATGCATTCTGGGACATATAATTTGAGAGACTTGCCCCAAAATAACCTCATATGGTGTATGTGGACAAGTAGTGGAGCAGGCATTCAGATCTGGCCCCTCCCACAGCCATTGCTCTTCGCTGAGCTGGAGGCCCTAAAATTGTTTCCAACTAGTGCTCATACCAGCAAAAACAGTCACAGAAATGATAAAGGGAATTGGAAGGAATGGATGTTATCAGCAGCTAAATGACCTATCAAAGCATTTTGATGATTCTATGACTGTATGACCCATGTGTTCAATTTGTGACTCTTTCAAGATGGCCAACCAGATGAATGCCCAGAGAAAGATGGATCTAATGAAGGGTCTCAAGGGTTAACTGACCCTCCATTCAAGAGTTGAGTCCTTGTCAGCAAATGGTGCCACCTTGCTGTTAGCTTGTAGTATTTGAGGGTGACAGGTAGTTTGTGACCAGAATGTTAGATAAGGAAAAGTTTGTAGCATGTAGGAAAAGGATAGAGGTCAGAATATTAGCAGGAAGATGCCTTTCTCCAAATGAAAATGGTTCTAGGTAGGTAGTAATGGAGCAGGAAGAAATGAGTGATGAAATAACAATGGTAGATTTGATAACAGAGTTTGCATAAAATTGCAGGCCTTTTTCTTTATAGTGTAGCTGGTACTGCGTGAGCAATGGTACCAGTTTGAAAAAAAAAAAGGAGAAGGATATGTGTTTTTGTTCTCAGACATATCTAATTATTAAGACTGAACTCCCATAAAGGTACCACATGGGTCTACTGGATTACCTGAATGTAAGCCTATGTCAGAAAGGCACTGTGTGTTTGACAGGCCTGGGCAAACTGGAATCTTGAGGCCCATTTCAATCTCATTTCCGTGAGCACGTAGGCCCTGGCTTTCTTGGAGGTGCACCTGGTGTGAATAAGGGCAGGTTTCAGCCTATGATGTCAAGTGACCCACAGATGCAAAACTTAACATCTATATGCATACCCAGAGCAGAAGAACATGGGGCAAGCTCTGTTCTCACTCCTACCCCATAACTGGAACTGAAAGTAGAATTTTGCCCACGGTGTCCCAAATCCTAGAGATCACATGGAAATGGAATAGAATTCCTCTGGAGATCCCCTGGGAATCAGGGATAACCCCATAAATCATTGACATCTGGGGCAGGGAGCTATTTCACTTGCAGATTCCTTGTTCAGTGTATCATGGTACTCAGATCTGCCGGTTCCTCCTAAAAATCAACTGGGCTACCTAGCATAAAGATGAATGAGTTTGAATTTCCTAAATCAGTTAATCTGCCTCTTAGGAGAACCTTTACTTATTGTGAAATGCTGGACCAAATTTGGCCCTGGAGTACGCGGCATCAATACCATGAAATCTATGAGAGATGTGCTCTCAGGCAGTCAAGTGAAATTTGGCTCAATGTCCATTTGTTCAGGAAGGGCAACTGCAGGTGGTTTCTCTACAGATGTGTACCTCTCCGTATGATATTCAGACGTCCCATCTTCTCACAGGCCCTGCATGTGCTCTTTTTGCTCATCCCAAATCAACACACTGTTTAGCGGTGTATTGAGTTAACAAGTTTGGTGCATTTTAAAAACAACTCAGCGTAGTCTCCATGGCCTTTCTCAAACAAGGATGTGCTTTGCAGCCGAGGTTTTTAACTCATGCCCCGGCGCATAAGAGCCACATCCTCAGCCGGTGTAAATCGGCGCTGTGCCCTTGAGATGATGGAGCATCCCTTTGGTGGGGATACGCTGATTGACACCTTCCCTGCAGATCTGGTGCTAAACCTTGGATGGATTTATGGATGTTTCAGGACGAAGGGAAGGGAACTCAACCGGCCATGGCAGGGAAGTGAGGAGCACCCCAGAAGTCTTGTATCGCCCAAGGCCTTTGCCCAGGCCTGCTTCCTCGTGTACAAATGTGAATGAGTAAGTGACTGCTTGCTGCCAAACTGGAAATGTTACGTAGGGATTTACTGGCATGTTACTGGCATGTTACTTGTTTACTGGCATGTTATCATTCCTAGAAGAGAAGAAAAAAAAAAAAACTTGACTGCACATTGTTATTATTAGTGTTGTGATTTTTATTTAATTTTTTGTAATACAAAGTTGACTTTTTTATTTGAATTTGTCTTTTTTTTTAATTTATTGGTCTGAAAGCCATTTCAAAGGTATAATAATATATTTGGTGTAATTTAATTGGTGCAACATTATTTTACAGCTCCAGCCAAAATTGTTTGGTGTTATTTTTATTTTTTTTTTGTTTTTTCTCCCAATCCCTGATTGGTTTGAGCTTTATGAGGCACACAGGGAAAAACGCTGGATAATCACCCAAAGTTTTTTGGGTATTTTTAATCTGATACTGTTTTTTATTAAATAAAATGAAATTAATGTAACTGTGAAAAGTCTCTCTCTCTCCCCCTTTCCTTTTTCACTGTGCATCAGCATGAGCCGAGGCCAAATGGTAATGAACTTGTCATGCAGAAATACAGCAGCATCTCAGCACATTGTACCAAGTTGTTTATGCGAAGCTTCTTGGCTCATTTGCGCGTTTGAATATGATGTGGGTGGCCACAGAGACTCCCGTGCTACGAAGCCTTTGGCACTGCAAGACAGCCAGAGCTTTGCACTGGGGAAATGTTTGGCAGAGAAGAATAGCTGAGTGGGGTTTCTCTGCTGGAGAGGAATGAGGCTGGTGGGTGTAAGGTGTGCTGCAGGTGAGACAGAGCGGGCTGGCTCAGACACGGCACAAACTCATTTGTAGCCCAGAGACAGATGGTCATGGGCCTTTCCCCCTCTCTGACAGGGAGAAGAACGGTTTATTAACAATTTTAACACTCCTGTTTGTAAAATTTAGGGGTTGTTTGGGCAAGAAACACTGGTGGCCATCCATTGCTGTCAACTGTGGGATGGTTTCAGTCAGATGGCTTTGAGCCGGCAGCATAATTAGCTGGGGGAAGAAGGGAGTCAATTTGCATTTTTTGTAGTCCCTTTGGTAACCAGCAGGCTTTAGATTGTTTTTCTTGGAAAGCGGATGGGTATCACAGGGGAAACTGGGTGTTAGGTATGCAGTGTGTGCTGGTGACTTTTTAAAATAAAGGAAATGGTTGGCAGTGTCCTAACATTGGCTCCGAGCAAGATGCCATTAAACTTCACCCTTGATGCAGCCAGCCAAGATACCTGTGGTGTATATTCTGCTTTTTAAATTACAGGCAGTTTGGATTAAGATCTGAGGTTTGGATACCATGCAAAAAAAATAATTCATTTTTCTAATTCATTTTCTGTCTCTTGAGCATTTTAAAGAAAGAAGCCATGGCTGTAGGTGCTAGATTCATTCATCATCACCACTTAACAACCAGTGGGAATAAAAGGGAAAAAGCCAACCACGCAGAAAGGCAAACAGCCATTAATACATTATAAAGGTGCTGCTGTGTGCTAATTGAGTCAGAGATTGTGAGGTATATATTCAAAGTCAGCACAAGCGTGCTTGTACCTGAGGTGAATAAGGTCTAACTGTGTGGGAGCTGGGTGGTGGAAAATGTAACGCAAGTCTCTTCTGCAACAGCAATTATGAAACTTTTCTTTTTTTCCCCTAACACACTAGAAAAAAAGTGAAGGTGAAGGCAAACCATTTGTTTTGTATCAAAAATAATGCCTTTTAGAAAGAAAGTTCTGGATGGCTGGGTATGATGTGCTTATGTGGCAAACACTGAGAAGTAGTTACATGCATGTTTGTACAGCTCTGAGAGTGCACATTTTGGGGTGGGAAGGTGGGCATCTAATTTTCCTATTTATTAAGGGAGATAAATGTGCAGTGATATTTTACACTGAAAGGGTTATCAAGCATTGGAATGGGCTGCCCAGGGAAGTGGTTGAGGCACCATCCCTGGGGGTTTTCAAAAGACGGGTTGACATAGTGCTTAGAGACATGGTTTAGTAGTGTGTGGGGTTCTTTTGTATGGTTTTCTTTTTTTGTTTTTTAATCAGAATTAGGTTGATGGTTGGACTAGATGATCTTAAAGGTCCCTTCCAATCTAGACAATTCTATAATTCTGTGGTATGCCTTAGTTGAAGGTAGTTACATAGTGAGTCTGTAGCCAGACCCGGTCTTCTTTTATACTTGCTCTGTGGGGATTCCAGTATCTCTCAGGAATCGTTGACTTTTTATGGATTGGGCAAGGCAGGAGCAAGGAAGCAAGGCAGGAGCCTTGGGAGCTACGCAGTCGAGTGACGAAAGCAGTAGTCAGTTTTTTATACAGCCACAGACAGTCTTGTCCACTGTGATGCTTTCTTTACCTCTAAAAGTCATCAATCTCAGTTTTGGATCCTGCAAAGCCTGTGTGTGTCCATAAGGTGATAATGTCAGGGATCCCTCTCACTTCTGTGGCAGGATTGCTGATGTCCAGGGGCCGGCTCAGGTGAGCGCTGCTGCCCGACGCTGCCGTGGAGCGCTAGAGCACTTGGAGGCCAGCACACAAACTTGCAGGAGAGCTAGATGCTGCTCCTTAGAGCCCACCAGCCCCAACTCACTGGGGCAGAGAGAGAGGACTTGTGCCAGCACGGCAGGAGGCAGCTCTCTCCAAGTGCTGTCACAGCCTTTGAGGTGGTGCCTGTGTCCACCCTGTAGTGCTGGCAAGAGAAGCAAAATTCGGAGCAAAGTGATACAGGACAATTTCTAGCCATAGACCTTTGCATTCCATTTGGGGCTGTGCCTCCTCTCACAGCTCCGCCTGGGCTCCATTTAGAGGCTTCCGGGACTATGAAAGAAAGGTGCTAAATGGAGGTGAAGAGGTAGCATTTTCAGTTATTGCAGACAAATTATGTTTACAGAGATTCCATAAGCATGTGTAATAATCACCTTTGCAACACCAGATCCTCAGTCATAGCTACAGGGTAAGTCATAACCAGTCCAATACTGATGTAAATTTGGTGTCTATGAGAAGCTTATCAGTTCAGTTAAGCATTTATCTCAGTGTTTCACATCTCATTTTAACGAGATGCTTCTGGAGACAAAGCTGCAGGAATGCTTTTGCTGAGCCAATAGAAACTCCGGTGTTCGCTAGCATCAGCCCAGGCTCTCTGGTGCCTGTCCCAGGGCTACTGGTTTCAGGGTTTCAACTGGAATTTTTACCACAGAACAGAACAAGTTGGTTTGCCTTGGATTAATGATTTTTAGTATTCTACTAGGGCTTTTTTTTATTATTAATGTTACTGTTCAGTGGAGCTGTCTTTTCCTCCCTGTCAAACTGAGACATCGTTCTCATAAAAGACTGAGTAATTTGGCTGGAGAAGCAACTTTTTTTGGATAGATGATCTGAGCATTTTGTTTCTAGCTCGCTCTCTCTAGCCTTTACACACACCACATCCCCCCC
>JAOTQQ010000001.1:57959594-58041361 GCA_026546715.1 Gallinago undulata
CCCCCCCCCCCCCCCCCCCCCACTATTGCCTGGACTTTCATCAGTGCAGAAAAAGCTTTGATTTGTCTGTCATTTGGCCATACAAGACCCAGCACTTTTAAGGACATTATGGACAGTGCATGTGTTTGCACTGGAAAAGCATTTTACAAGACAATTTTATGCATCACCAGAAGGCTCTTTGTCCCAACTCATTTGCTGGGCTTAGAACTCACACTGAGAAGAAGTGCACCAGGCCCAGGACCATGAAGAGATTAGATAGTTGACTGCCACAGAAATAAGAAAATCAGCTGTGGGTGTTGGGCACAGGTACAGTTACTAGTCAAGACATCACCTTATTTTGTCATTCAGCCAAGCAGCTCTACTGCTGTGGCGAAGTCGGGGCTTTTTGACACTGAGCTTTCTCACACTATGCACCCAGCGCTGAGGCCTTTGCTGCCAGCGACCCTCTGGAAATGCTGGCATCAATCAGCCTTGATGTCTTCTTTTTGCCCTTTCTGCTTTCACTTTATCCTGTTTATTTAACACAAATTATGTTCCTCACTCTCTCACGTAATCCAAATCTCGTTCGAGTCCAAATCCTGTTCGAGCCCAAATCTCATTCTCGCCTGAAGGCAAGGTTGTGCTCTGCAGCAGCATCTCCAGCCTTGCACCAGATAACTTTTCCTCCTGAACGCAGAAACTGTGGATGGGACCTTGAGATAATAGCAGGGCGCTCTCTGAAAGAGACATCATGCCGAGGAACAATTAAAAAGCTGGGCTGACAGGACAAATGGGTTAGATCAACCGAATATAAATCCCTGGAAGTTGGTGGTGAGATTATACCCTACCCAGCAGGAATCCACTTAGAAAACTGTGCTCCTTTCATAGGCTGGGGAGATACTATTGCGCTTAGAAATACAAGCAAGGAACAGCTGTAGAGGAACTGTCTGAAAAGTCAGGGAGGAGGGAGAAGTTTGTCTTGTGGCTCTGCAGTGATAGAGCTTATTAACAGCCCCCTCCAAACTTCAGCCTCGGAGATAATAGGACAAGACATACTTTAAATAGAACCAAAAAGGAAAACAATTCAAAACAGATGTTAGGAAATATGTAAATATATGTTTATATTTACATATAAAGCCCTAGCTGCCTGCCAGGCGAGTTTGCTAGGACCAGAGTGTGTGTCATCATCCCAGCCTCACTGGGAATTGTCAAAAAATGTTTCTTTAAATGTTCCTACAAATTCTGTTGTTCTCTTTAGCTGCACGTCCCAGAGCTTGACAGTTTAATCAGAAGATTCCTTGAGACAAAGGATCTGCTGCCTGAGAAGAGAGGTTTGCTGAATTCCCATACAACTCAGTGCCATGAGGAATGTTCAGTCAGCTCCGGCCCTTAGAAACCCCAAGGTAGTTAATACCCTTGTGCTCCCAGGAAAAAATTGTGTCAGAATGGAAAGAGGCAATGAGTAATGGTCAAGTACTAGGTCCACAGACAGTGCAAGCTGATGTTGACCCAACCTGGACAAGCATCAAGCCTTAAAAGAATAAATTCATATAATTGTGAAATTCTGGTCGGATTCAGTGGGGATGGCTCCAAGTCCCACATGCTCACCATTTGATTTCCTGGTGTAAAGAGTTCTTCATTTTCAAACATGGTTTTAAAAATACCTGTTTCTGAGAAGCCAGTTTGAGCTGCCTACACCTGAACTTTTGAAACTGATGGCCACCTTCTGCTCCCCGTAACCTCAGCCTGAGCTTGATGCTTATAAGAATAAGACTTATTGGACCTTAGGCTGGACATTTCAAAATGGAGATACTCCAAGCAAGAAACTTTGAAATCTTTAACCTTGCCTTAGCTGGCCAGGGTCTTTCAAATCGTTGACACACCCAGGCATTGTGTAAATCAGTCCCTGCTTACAAGACTTTTAGGAAAATGCACAATTCTTCAGCTGAAATGGGATTTACCGTTAGTGGCGTTTTTTTAGGGAACCAAAATGTTTTTAATTTCTTGGAATTGGATGACTTGGAGTACTGCTTAGAGGAGCCTCAGCCCCTTGAAAACAAGAAACTTGCAAAGCTCTCAACATCCCAGAGTTTGCGTTATAGTTCAATAAATCTGCCTTTTCCTAAGACAAGTGAATTAGTGCTGTTGGTCAAGTTTCTAACGTGGCTTTAGCCCAGCATATTGAACCAGATCAGTGGCAATAGCATGCAGATTGATCCACATCTGGAGGGACATGGAAATTGCCTTCCTTCGACATTAATAGAGAAGGCACAAACAGCACAGACAGGTAGTACATGAAGAAAGTCACCTGGTCTATGAAGGAATAACTGCAGTGGCTACTCCAGTTCCTTTATACCAGAGCCAAAGTTCCAAATTAAGGCCCTGATCAAGCAATGACTTAGGTAAGTAACTCTGGAAGAAATAGAACTAGAACTATTGACGATTACAGAAAACGAGGTGGACTAGGGGCCACCTTGCACCTTCGTGAAAGAGCAGAGGGACAGTGTTTTCTTGCACTGGAGATAGGCAAATAAATAAATTTCCTCCTGGTGTTCCACTGTAAAATTGGAGTAGATTTACTAGGATGGTCTCTCATTAATTTTCCAGTGGCAAGTACAAGGGGTTAGGTTTGCTCACAAGAGTTGCAAGTTTGCAGCTTGTCACCATTTGCAGCAGAACTGCAATATTGCATGGAGCGCAGGGTCCTGCTTGATACCAGGCAGAGGGAGAACTCTTAGAGCCCCTCCAGGGAGCCCTGGTACAAAGACAACTGCAGTGCGAGGGGAGGAATCAGAGTCCATCATATGCTTGAATGGGGCAGTCAGGGACAGCTTTTGTTAAAGTTCTGCCATGCAAAGAAGGGAAGATTTGCATATTTTCCCCTCTGACATAAGCACACCCCCCAACACCTGCAAAACCACCCTTGCTGCAGAGGCCACCTCTAAAAATACCTCAAAAAATTAATGTGGTGTGAGAGAACCTGATTGCTTCAAACAGCAGAAACGCCTTTTCTTTTTTGTCAACACACTCAACCTTAATTAAAAGTGTACATCATAAAGTTATCTGGCTTTTCTTTTTGGCAAAGCTAGTACTGCTGAGAAAGTAATTCCTGCATCTGGTTTATATGTCTTCCCCTCTTATACCACTCCTTCTGAAGAAGCCCTTGTCAAAAGCTGAAGCAAGATCCTCCAGTTATAGAAACAATGCTGAAGTCAGTCTGAGAAATGAAATAAAAATGACACGACTTATCACTAGTCACAGCTTGTACCCAGCCTGCATTGAACACTGTAGTGGCAAATTACCAGAAATACCATGAGGCCTTATGGTCAAACTGCTCACTGGTAGGAAATGTATTGGAAGCAGCAGAAGACTCTAGATTACTTTAGTCCTCTGCCCTGGTATACAGACTGCTACTTCCTGGTAAACACTCCAAACAAATATTTAGTTGGCTGCTTTCTGAAAAGACAGTGAAAGCCTCAGAGATGCTACAATTAGCCCATCCACTGCAAAGTTCAAAAGAGAGATTTGATCTTTCACCACAAAAATATCCACACTCTCTTTCACGTGCACGTGAATAGAAAGCCTTTGTTCAGATCAAGCCAAGAAGAAATAAACTATTGTTGGAAGGTCATTTCAGCTTGCTTCGAGGAGTGGGGAAGAATTACAACAAATAACCAAATGTGGTCTTCTTACCAGTGATTACAGATATTGTCTTTCAGCAGAACAGGCAAGGTTTTGTTAGAGATATCTATTCTTATGTTGGACTAGTTCATTGTAGGTTCAGGCTAGGGTTTTATAAAATATCTAGTGGTACTACAGTTCCTGAGTGTCCCACTTGAGACATCCTAACAATGTTTGCTTTTTAGAGAAAGAGTGGTTCCTATGAGGAAACAACAAATGTAGGCACTTGGTCTCCCTTGTAGATGTTGGTGATTGCTTGTTTGACTGGTGCTTGTCAGCATTCAGGAAATTATGAGTCCGACTTGCTATCAGAATAGGAAAGACTTCTAGTAATCTGTTCTGCATTGATATTTTGAGGCTTTGCTTGCATTTCATGCTCCACGTTTACATAGATCTACCACCAGGTTGGCAGCAACCACTGTCTTCCAGCGAACCACCACCACCACTTTTATAAAGAAGAGTTTTGCTGCAACTAATAAATTCATTTTAAAGGGAGGGTGAGGAGGGGGCACATGTGACATTTCAAATATAACTCTGCCAGGATTTCCTGTAGTTTAGTCTTTTTATGAAATCTTCCCCCTTATCTCTCTCATATGAGGCCTGTTTCAGTAAATTACTCCTATAAATAACTTTCACATGTTTAAAGGTAGGCCTGCCCATTCCTTGCTGACGCAGGGGTATGGCTTTCTATCTGACTGTGAAATGCTATCCAGGAAAATCCCCAAAGGTCAGTTCTCAGTATTATTTTTTGACATGAACTCAAAGAGGCTGGCAAAAACTCTTCAGTAGTGGTTTTCTAGAAAAAAACTAAGGAATATTATATATCTGTCTTTCAGCAAATCTGAAGCTTTGGTACAAACCACAAGTTGCCTGGCTATGTCCTGTTTTCTTCTATTTTGAGTATTTATTTCTGTGGATAAATGGCTTGCAGTAGTCCATCATAAAAATGGTCATTAACAAATCAAAGCTGATTTGTTAATTCAGCACAAGCCTAGCTCTGTTCTTGTTCAAGTTACTGGCAAAGCCCCAGTGATTTTTTTTTTCTTTTTTTTTTTTTCTGCAGATAGCCTCTCAAAAGTTTATCCTATGCCTTTGCCCCAGAAGAAAATGATCTCATTTCTGGTAGGATCATTATAGAAGCTATTGCATAAGGAACAAACACTTTGGCAAGATTATAATGGCAACCCTGATCTTCTTTTATATAATTATGAATTCAGAAGGAATTTAATCAGAAAGCTCAGTGATGGAGAGAAAGCTGAAGAAGTTGTTCCAGTACATCCAGGATCCTTGTCATTTTTTGTTTTCCATAAAATCTTTCCTGCTGTAATGGATACATCATCCTCACCTACATCTAAAATCACTGGTTTTATATGCAGATTTTTCTTTCCCAAATGGCGTAGGTAATTTCCTTAGGCTATCATTTAAACTTCTTAAAAAACCCAACAGAAATAATGAAGCTGACCTCTAACCTGCTTGATTTCTTTTTAAGTGCCAAAGTAAAGTAAACAGTCTTTGAAGGAAAGAGGCAAAGCTGGAGCTCGAAGCAAATGGATATTGCAGAGAGTTTGTCCTCACCTCTTTCCATCCTGATTTTCCTTGTCACCCCACGGACCATGCAGCAATGTCCCAGCACAGACACATACCATGCACATCAGCAGCAGCTTCCACCACCAGCCCAGACCTTCTTTCTTCAAAAGTGCCATAACACCCAGGAAGCCTCCCAAATATGTGCTGCATCATCACTCCTGAGTATCTCCTGCTCCACACACACCTTGAGCTGAAGGACTTTGGGAGTCCCCTTGGGTTTTATTTCTACCCCACTTACACCAACAGGTTTTTTTTATCTTTGTGCTTGGCCTGCTGCTGCTCATTGCTAATCAAGAGCCAGGGCACCAGGACCACATGTTTTCCTCCATTTTTTTTCAAGCTAATTTGGTTTGTGGGTTTGCAGAGGCAACAGCAGAGTCTGAATCTTAGCTGGACATCATATCCCTTGGTTCATTCTCATGAAACCTTAGCCTTTAGGCAGGGCTAATTTACACCTTCTGCTGGGGCAGGCAATTTATTTTAAAAGTCAATAGCCAAGTATAGGAAGGAAGGTGGGGCTGGAGGGGATGAAGAAGTTTCTTTCTGTGCTGGCTGTCCCCGTCAAGCTGAACGAAGTCCATATCCTGTTTGCTGAGCTGCAGAGCAAGAACAGGGAGTCACACTGGGATGCCTCAGACCTGCGATAACCTGCTGAGATAGCGGCCTCTGTTCCGCTGGCTAAAGCAGATGGGGAGGGCGGCTTGCCTGCATCCAGATGCATTTCACTCAGTCAAGTGTCTGCCCCTGGCTGCTTATCCCCTTTTCTCCCTATTCATAAAAATGAGTAATGTTATAATATCGTTTTTATTAGAAAAAGATGAACTAAGGAATAAAACTGTAGGCTTGCATCTTTTTTGATCATTGCTGTCTGTGTGGAGCACATTGCAAGTTGCAAACTCCTTGTGGGGGTACAATAACATGCATACAGCTATGCAGTTTTTATGCATATTTATTCCACAGCCCTTAGAGGAGCAGAGTTCCAACTGATGTCATGATTACTGACACCAGATGTCTCAAGGTGACATTCAGCCTTTTGTTCCACTTTCCCGATGACAGTGGGGAGTGGCATTGGGCAGATCTTGCAGAAGAAGAACCATCGTCAGAAAAATAAATGAAAATCAAGTAGGGTTTTGTCTCTGTCAGTTAGTGAAATCTGCTGTTCAGGGTACTTTCAGCTATTGTAATAGCACAAGTTACTCCGTCTCTTTGAATTTTCATCTGCTTGGACTTCGATCTTTCTCTCAACTTTTCCACACTTGTATTCTTTATGAACTTATTGTGAGCTAAAGCAAAGAAACTGGAGACCTGCATATCACAATTGCTGCCTAAGTGATTTTGGGTACAGACACATTCTCATAGGAAAAGCTGTGAAAACAATATAAGCTGCTGGAAAAAATGAGACTTTGTTTCAGCTTCCCTTAAAATTGTAATTAAGGCATTCTGTCTAAATTCCAAAATTTCAAAACCTTCAAGCAGTCACACTCATTCTGCAACTGTATTTAGAGGAAACTTGGGAATTTGTAAATAAGAGGACTGAAGAACAAAGACTTCTGCTCTCAGGAAGGATATTAAAATTGAAGGAGACCTATACTTGAGCATGCTGCTACCCCTGCTTCAGGGGATTTTCTTGCAGCGGGGATTTTCCTGCTTCATTTGCTACTTTCCCTGTGGGCATTTTGACTCGCTGGATTCCTCTTTACACTTTTTTGCCATAGCTGTGGTATTTGAAGGAGACAAAGTAAAAGTCTACGCATGCAACGAAGGAAGGAACTGTTAGTATACGCTTAAGGGCAAACAAAAGGATTAGCTTCTAATCTGCCCTTTTTGCTAAACAGAAGTTACAGAGATTTACCAGACATGACTTGCATCTGTTTAAATTACGGTTTATCATTCAGAAAACAACCAACCTTGGTACAAGCATTCCAGCGGATGAAGAATCAATTGCATTCCTTCGGGAAGTGTTTCAGCCATTTATTACTAATACATGAAACTGAGATTTTTCAGAGTCACCTTGAGAACTGAGCAGCCCAAATCCTGAAGGCAGTTTGTCTTTAAAATCTCCATATGGACAAATTTCTTTAGCATTTCAATAGCATCCCCCTGGAACATGTCTGAAACGGAAAGTGTTATTCAGTCCCTGAAGTCTTTTGATCTCAAGGAGAAATTTTAAAATGCTTGGAGAATATGAATACTGTCCACTGTGTGCACTTAGCCCCCTGCCCCTTTGTCCCCAAAGATCTGGCTTTCAGATATTCAGTAAATAATGACTGAATGACTAATATAATAAATAGATACTGCCTGTGGCCAAAATCAATAGGTGTGCAAAACATTTCTCTGGTTATGCTTCCACCTACTCCTATGGGATGCATATGCTGAGAAATACTTCCCTCTCATTTACATAGATCTGAAAAATGGGATTTTGGTGTCATGTAGCCACTGCTCAGAGAGTGAGTGACATTGGAGCACTAGCTTCACTCGTGCCAAACAAAAAAACAGTTTTGGATAATATTTTCAGAATTGTTTTTGAAAAAATGTCATTTTTTGCCGTTAGTTAACAAATTCTCATGACAGATAAATTAATCTTCTAGTAGTGTTCCATCGGTGCACAGTCTATCCATAAAATGTGCACAAAATTCCTAATTAATCTCTTACAGAAATCAGCTTTGAAATCACTGCACAGTTTGAATCCTGTAAATAGTAATTGATACAAATATTCACAGGAAGCTCTAAATTATTTGACAGAGAAGCTTAAGTTTATACTACAAAAAACAAAAAATTAACCTAGAATAGAAACCACCTCCGATCTGCTGTCTGATTTTCTGATGCCTCTTCCTCCTGGTATCAGTGATGGCGTGTGAAAAACAACCACAAAATATGTAGCTTCATCATACCAAAAAGACACATAAGTAGGAGAAGGGGACTGGATTTCAAGAAAGCAAGCTGGATTTATGGAGGAAGATTAAAAAAGCTAATTATATTTAACTTGGCTGACAGACAGCCAAAAAGGGGATATGATAACTGCCTACAAATATTTGAAAGATGCAAAATACACCAAGGAAAGAAGGAAATAGTTTGAGATGAAGTCTGGTAAAGCAAAATTTAGGCTGGGTAGAATGTTAACAATGAGACCTGTCAGACTGCAGGAAAGTTTCCCAAGGGAATTAGTCAACACTTCATTAAAAATACCTTGGACAACACGGACTGGTGGGGGATGGTGGGGAACAATCCTTCAATGAGAAAGTCAAGGACCTGGGCGCTTCAGAGGCCACATTCTGCTCTAGTATCAGAGCTGTTGTCAATAGGATATGATTTTAAAGTTTTTCCCAACAATGTTTTTGAGGCGGGAGATGTTTATTTCCACCCGAATAACAGTAGGTGGAGGGAAGCTCTTTTTAAGGGAAATTACTCTTTTCATGGAAAATCTGAAACGTCAAGGGAAAGTCACCATATTTGGAACTGGAGCTGTGCAACACACCAAAATGGTGTCACAGCGACCTCCCCTTTTTCCAGGAAAGTTTCAGTGTGGGTTACAGGAGTGCTCTGGTTGATATGCCAGGGAATTGGAGAAAATCTGGGTTTTGGATCATGTACGTAGCTCCTGTTCAACTTCAGCTCTGTGGTAGACTTGCTTATGAGCAGCTATCCTGTGTCAAAAGCCAACCTGTCTTACATCTGTGGGGTTTTTAACCTAAATCAGCTAATTTGATTTTGTCAACCTAGCTTCAGAGCACACTATTTTTTTGCAGTCTAGACCTACCTTCGCTATTAGGGGGTGCAATTTCTATGCCAGAAATACCAGCCCATATTTTTTCCTGGGACTGGCTCCTCTGCATGATCTACCACAACCGACACTTAACATAGCTGGAGTAGAGCAACTATGAATCTCCTTAGTGCCGGTCTTACGAAAGTCAGTGGAAACAGCTGATCTCTTAAAATGAGAAGGGAACCAGTGTTTCACTGCACATTTATGCCGATGTAACTACTCTGTCTCATACTAGGATAAACTGAAACTAGGCAGCAGTGAATCAGACCTAATATGTTTAGTACTTGTATGCTAAATTTATGAGGCACCCAGTGACATTTGCCTTATGTATAATGGTAGCACTCCCAGCAGGATGATCTAATCATTCATGAGGAATTATGGTACGATGTTGGAGTTTATTTAATGCTTAATGCTCACAACAACCTCCAGCATTGATTTTAATCTGGTTACTGCACACATTGTGAAACAGATCTCTGTAGAGCAGCAGCAGAGGAGATCAACCACATCCCATGCAGTGTGGCATATATCAGCGGTACAAAGTTGCACTGCTTTTCTGACAAGCAGAGGAAGCGTAGTTGATTCACACAGCAGAACGATTCCTCTCACCAAGACACTTAGGAATGCATCAAAGGAAACCAGGCTTTCTCTGCAGGCTTCCTCTGAGCAGTGGGCTTACTGTAAGTCTGGGACGAAAAGAATAGCACTTTTTAAAAATGGTGGCCCTGACAAAAAGATCAGGAAAACCTGTGGAAATCTGTATCCAGCATAATGGATATGCAAGAACTGCATGCCAAGGTGTTAATTTTGCAATATGTACTTGGAGTAGCACATTTTTCTGCTTCTGACATTGTATTCCCTCTAGAAGGGAGACTCAGGCCAAAAAAAGTTCTTTGCCTTCACGAGATAAACTGTCCTTTAAAAAGAATCAAGAATGGAAAAAGGGAGGAAAGAGGATGTTCTTCCAAGTTCGTTACTCAAATTCTAAGGAAAAGGTTTCAAATCAGTGAATGAGCTTTTCATAACCAAAATCCCCTCTGAGGTCCCTGTAGTTTGGAGCTGGAACATGCTTGGTTCTTGTTGCCTTTGAGTCATTTTAACAGCAAATATTTCCTGAGCAGGAAGGGCGAATTGTCCTGTTAGTGGAATTTAGTCACAAGGTTTTAGGGAAGTAACATTAATATTCACAGCTGCTCTGTCAGTGCCACAGAGAAGCAGCAGCTTCAGGAGGATGACTGGTTTGTATCCTGTCCAGCCTTCATCCAAGGCTGGTGAGCTCATTTTGCCGATTTTCCCCTGTTGAAGTGGCTGCTTTATCCCCTCAATGATTTCTTGAGCTACTTCCTTAAAAGAAGTATTTACATGGCATCTGTTTGTGTGATTGATTGCTCTTATGACTTGTTGCCCAGCAGCCACTTAAATATTACATTAAAAAAATAGCATAAAAAATTCCTTCATGGTAAGTTAAAGTTACATCAAGGAGGTTCTCACATTTAACAGCCCTCCTGCGAACACATGTGACAACTTGGTGAGCAACAGGACCCATCCAACTTCTTTGCCTTGGGCTGTCAGAGAAACAAATGACCGTATACTTTTCCTAAAGAAGCTTATAACATCATTTCGAATGTCATGGGGCAAGAGCCAAGGCTCATGTATTCTCCAAACGAAAACACACTGCCTGTGTTTGAGCACTACCGACACAGATCCTGGTTCCTGGCTAGGAGGAGAAGCAACCGCACTGCATCTCCCACAGCCGTGGAAACAGCTGGCAGAGCATGACAGCCTGGTGTGGCTCCTCTTCTCAGCTGCCCCACGTTTGCAGCATGATCTCCCCACTGTCCCTTGCATGTTGCTTTGCTCAGGGAAACGACTCTCAGCACGCCACTTCTGGCAGGTATCTCTGTGTGTCCCGACCAAGGATGCTTTGGGGGAGGGAGATGAGACCTTAGACTGGCATTTGGTGGTAAGTGCCTGCCGTGAACATCACTGAGTAAGAATCCAAATTACAGCTGTATGTATCCTGGGCTCCACCATTGGTAAATAGGGTCATCCAAGAGTGAGAGGGAGGAGGGAGCAAGGTTAGTCACAGCAAGAAGCTCAAGAAATAAGAGAGCGTCAATTTGTGACCCCATATCATTGACTTTTGGGGTAACTCTGATGAAGTTCATGGTACAGTACATTATTGGGTACCCTTGAGCTTCTCCCCTAGGAAGGCTTGGAGGGCTTGATCTCACCATTGTTAGTGGTTGTAGGGCTGGCAGGGGGGGATACCCTGGCAAGCCTGGCAACTAATGTTAATTACCAGGCACTCTGCAGATGCTTTGCACAGCTCCTGCGCCTGCGAGCCAGCGCTGGTGTGCGCAAGCTGCTGAGGAACAGTGCTATTACCTAGTAACATGTCTGGTTACTTTATAGACCCAGTTAACAAGAAAAGGGGGGGAATTCCTACATCATGCAAAGGACTCTTTTCTGCCCCCCCTGTTGTTTGGACCTTTGCCACTGTTTAAATTTAAGCGGATTTGCTATCCCAACATCTGCAGTTTGATTATTTGACTATTGCCTGGCGCTTGGTCAAACCACAGCAGAACACACTAGTCTGTGATTTACAGCCTGGGCTGTGATTATAATGGTTTTATTTTAGTTGGACCCCTATTTACAAGCTCATTTGTATTAGTGCACAGTGTTATAATAACAATGGTAGAATTATTAGGTCTCGCAGAAACAATCGCACATAGTAAATGGCTGCAGCTTACAGGGTACTGCTTAAGTGCTCTAGCAGCCTGGCGATGTCTGTAACACAGGGGTTTCCATTTTAATAGCAAGGGAGGGGGTGGTGGAGAAGAGGACCCGGGAGGGGAAGGAGCTGAGGAGAAACATAGTTATTATTCATTCTTTTCTAAGTAAATAGAAAGGACGTGTGTTTCCTGGATTAGCAACTGAAAACAAACGCTGAGAGGGGAAAGCGCTGGTGTTTCCCTCACCAAGGTTAAATAAGGTACTCTGCCGCGGCCTTGATGGCTGCCGGCTGCTTGGAGCTGCACCGTGCAGCCTTGCAAAATGCTGAGGGGCACCCACAGCCACAGGGAGGGTCATGGACAGCCCCAGGCATCCCGGGGAGCCCCAGGGAGCCTATGGCAGCCAACAATGGGAGTGCCTGGGGTGCAAAACTGCAGCCCCATAGGCCTTTCCCGACTGCAGGCCAGGAGAAGAAGGAGGCCTTGAGGCCTCAGGTCAGCGTGAGGGCAGGGCTGAGTCACTGCTCAGCAGGCATTTTCGGGGTTTGCCCCAGGACCCCTGTCTCATGAAAAAGCCTCCCTTTATCAGTGGTAGAAAGAGTACTCAGGGCCGTGGATGCTGATCAGCCGGAACCGACAACAAGGCCTCGGTCGCATATAGCTGAAGCAGACCAGCGCCACAGACCTCACGCGTTTGACCTGCTGGCATGGGCATGAGCAGCTCCCACCAGAGACTTGGCGGATGTCTGACGTTTCTGAACTTTAGGTCTTTTAAGTGACTCATTGCCCCAGGCAGAGTTGGGATGGACGTGTTGGAGGTGAAACTGGGCTTCAGTCTCCATGGCTCTCCCACTGTCCGGGAAGGGTGTCAAGGGAAGGACAGCTGTCTCCTCTCCTGAAACACTGCCTGAGGACTTCCACCTCCTACCCCACTGCCAGCTGAAACAAGAGTATTAAAAAATGCTGATTCCCTAGTCTCAGAGAGGAAAAGCCCATCTAACAGATCTGAATTTACTGCCCAGGAAAACAGAAATCACAGCCCAGGCCACCCTCATACTTGAGTGGTTGATTTTAGGCTGTATTTTTGCTCTGGTGCAGGGCTGGAGCTGCTACTCACGTTACCAGGAGGAATTAAAACCACCTGTGGCAGGTGAGGCTACTGGTGGAAGTGGCCAAGGGGAAAATTTAGATTCTGTGAGTTTGAACACCGGGCACAGATGCTTTGCTTTGAGCTTAAGGAGATCTTTTTGGGTTTGCTTGGTGGTGTTTTTTTTATTAAAAAAAATAATTGACTGCTAGAAAAGCAACATTTTCTGAAGGGGGAAAAAAAGAAAGGGAATATAAATCAAATCTATGCAAAATATGGTTTTCTAGAAATTCTCCTCACCTCCTCCCACCATTTTCGTTAAAATAGTAGCTGGTATTTTTCCATACCTTCTGCATGAAGAAAACTCCGTGTTTGTTTCCTCTCATGATTTGAAGTTTTAGGCCCTCTTTTTACCGCTATGTAACAAATACACAGATGATATTCACACAAATGAAGTCAGACTCCAGTGTAAATAAAAATATAAAAACCCATACACATGGGAATAAGGAATATGTATAAGGGAGTGAGCTAAACATATTTCAATTCCATAGTATCAAGCAATACCAAACAACAACCTGTCTCCATAATCAAGTAGAAAAAATCAAAGGGAGAGTGGGACCAAGAGGTATTATCATTCTGTGCAAAATGGAAGACAGGGAAGGAGCCCTGACCCAACACTCAGGACTTAAGTCCCTTCACTGGCAGGACTCTCTCAGCCAACACCCCGGGCTGCACACGAGAAAGAGCTGAGCTGAATCGTCCTTTCTCCTTTGACTATGGAAGAAGCGTTGGGAAACAAAACATATGGATGTTTCAGACAAAATACCCAAGATGCCTGAGATTAAATCAGGTTTAAGATATTCTAGCTAAGATGGTGGGTGTACAACTGGGGCTCTTGGTGCCTGTCCTGTGTTTTGCTGCCCTTTCTCTTACAGATGTTGTTTGGCATTGCTGATCAGCTCTGTTAAAGAGTAAAACCTTTCAAAGCTAAGAGGAAAAATAGTTCTCTTCCTCTGGTTGACCTGCCAGCATACCTCTATCTGTTTGAAAGCTACTGGTTTCCTGGGTGTTTTGGTCTTTCCCGAAAGAACCTTCTGACAAGAATCTGGTAGAGTGAGAGTTTAGGGCTTTATGTAGTCCCTTTGTACTAATTGATTCCCCAGTGCATTAGCATCATCAAAGCTAGATTAATCTTCTTTTCATTTTAGTGCTGAGATCAATGTCTCTGTCAACATAGTTTATTGAACCTGGTACAGTTTTACCATTTGCCTTTACCTCCTCCAGGATGGCCTATCTCTTAAGTATGTCCTGAGAAAGGATCCCTCTTTAAAACTCTCTCTGGCCAAGCTGTGAATTGGAATTGCTCTCTGGTGGGATATGATCCAATGCCAAAATCCCTCCCACTTCATCGCAGCCACCAGATTTCCCAGCAGCTGGCATGTCATCCTTTAGGTTGACAGCTTTAAGAATCAAGCTGTCTTTTTGCCAGGGAGAAAGTAGGGTAGACTCCTCTGCTAAAGGGAAGGACTAGCGGGAGATACTTTCACACATAGGGTGTGCAGCCTGGGCTCTTCTCACAGACCTAACACAACAGTCCTGCAGTACAAAACTTGTTTTCCAACCAAGCCTAATGTCTTCCTTGTATTTTTCAGGTGCCATTGTATTAATTCCTTCAAAACTTGGCAATAACAGTCTTTCTCTGTTTCCATTTCTTTTATTATCTGTTTTACTCAGGCCAATTGAAATTTTATGACTTCTTTTTTTTCCAGAAGAAAGCGCTGGGGTAGGGTTGGCACTGAGAACAAAGCCCTGACTCAGTCTGTATAGCCACCGGCCAGCACTGCAAGAACATGATATACACCGAGATTCAGAGCAAGCCACCATGGCTCCACCGTCCTCTGCTGTCTTCATGTAACCTTTTCCCCATGGAGACAGCCTGTAGGGACATTGCATAGTAAAAAGAGTGCCAAAGCTCTTAATAACTGCTCATTCAAAGTCAGCTTTATTGTACTGTATCTTGCCTGTTGTCTTTGTCTCATATAAGAAAAATCAGGCTAGGAAGTAATTCCTATATAATTACCCAGCCTTATAAAAGAGACTGCAAAGAAGAGGATTTGTAGATGGTCTTGCTTGAGCTCATTTATTTCATGCCACCATAGTCTGAGAAAAGCAATCTTTCTCCTTGCTTATATGGATGGCAACAGACAGCAGAGGGTCCAGCCTCACCTTTGATGCTGAATCTTCTGCTGACGGTGTCAGCAAATTGTCGCTGACTTCAGTGGCAAATGGGCGTGATCTCTTTTGGATTGGGTTTGCCCTGTTGTCTCTTCTCTTTGCTTTTAGAACACCCAGTCCCTGCAAAATTCCTCTGCGTTGGCTGCTTTCACCAACTTCAAGGGTATATTTGGGTGGATGAAGATTATTTGCTCGTATGTGGCTTGCAAGATTAGAGCCAAAGATAAATAAGTAGATGCACAAATCTTGCCTAAGTGGGCTGAAACAAAGCTTAGCTTACTCATCTGCTTCTGCCACATGCAGTGAACCTGCCTTGCAGCCCTGCTCTGGCTTCAGTGTTGTGCTAAATCCTTTGCAGCACAACACTTCCAAAAGAGGTGGGAACCCCCACATCTGCAGGGAAAAGCAAACAAACAGACTGGAGAATTTAATTGTAGAGTTCCCACACACAGCTCTGCATTTAAAATGAATATAAGCAAATAGATCTGACAAGCTGGGCTGCTTAGAAAAGAAGCTAGCAATGCAATCCAGATCAAAATCAGTTTGCATTTATGATATTCTAATCACTTATACTTTCATTAAATAAAATATTAAGTAGATCTTATGCTTCAATGAAGTTGAAGGGACTTAAGTATATGCTTAAAATTCTGTAAGTGCTTAAAAGTATTCCAAACAAGGATGCTAGTCCTCAAAGTGCTTGGACTGAGTGTTATACTTAAGTGTTTTGCTGAATCAGATCCACGGTGTCACAGGGCCTTGAAGTGAGCTCAGAGGCTTCAGCCTAGATGAGGGATAAAGCCAAACAGCATAACAGGAAACTCTCAGGGTTTTCCAGGGTCTAGTGCATAATTAGATTAAATGTGCAATCCTGTTTTGGGATTATAAATGAGTTTGGGGTTTTTTTAGCTCATTAAAAAGAGAAAGAGCCTTCCTTTGCAGACACATACAACATCTAACAGGTAGTTTTTCCTATACTTGCACTTTTCTAGTATGTAGCATTTCAAAATTAATGTCAGTGACACGGCAGTTTAGTCCAGAGTTATAAAAAATGTCCAGTTTATGAGGGCAAATCCTTCTCCTGTGTTCATCCAGATAACATTAAATTCCTTCCCAAGTTTCCCTTGGGCAGCTAAATGGATTGTAACGGTATTGCAAGTGCAGCATACCACTGACCGTAACAATTACATCTAAGCCATGTTAACCATACATTTCAACAAACAATTCTTCTTGATTATATACCTTATAGCACATAAGAGCATTTATTTTAATTTATGTTTTAAGTATTTAAAAATGTTTCCCTTATCTCTGATCAGTCTTGGCCACCTCCATTGCCTGCAGAAATGCATGAAGCAGAGCAGATTGAATAGCTTCTTCCCACTGCCTCACATCTTCATTCCCCTTAAAATTCTATCCTATTATTCGGCCCCAGCACAATTGAATTTCAAGAAGGTGATAACCGCTTTGAAATTGGTGGAAAGAGCCATAAAGAAGACTAAAGACATAAAAAGCATCTGTTACCTTCTCTCTGTCTGTATCTGTCTGTATGTGATTCTTTTCAACTGTTTGGATTTAAAGTTTGAATTTATTCAGTCATCCCAGCATAGGTCCAGAAACGGTACAATCTGTTGAACAAAATATCATTGTTTTTAACAAAGACATTGCACCTCTGAGGAGAACTAGATTATCTCTTGCTCTTACCTACACTAATATCATGCTTGATGCATCCTGTTTGCTGGTGTTCTGCAGCTGCCCCACTCCTGGCTCGCGCCCTATAGGGCAGGAACAGCTGCCAGCCCTTGTTATCTGGGCTCAGCCCCAAATGTGGGTGACCCATCAGGAGCTGAGGTTGGGTGACCCAGGCTGACTCCTTGCAGAGACATTGGGGTGTCTCTGCCCCATGTCCTTCAGGTGGCAGCTTTTCCCTTGTCTGGGATATCTCAGCAGTCCTCCATCATCTTCCTCCTCCTGTGAGCACAAAGACAAAAACTGGCTCTGGAGCAGTGCCCAACCCAGGACCTCCAGATGTGCGCTGATGCCTGCAGTTGAGATCACAGGTCAGAGTTGGCTGGACAGTGCTCTGGCAAAATTGAAAGCAACTCTGAATTTGTGAAAGCAGTTCCATGTCCAAGATGTCATTGGTGTCCTTGCCTTTCATATGTCTTATACCTCTGACTTTAAAAGAGGTTAGCAGTGGAGCTCAGAGTCCAGCTAAAAGGTGGAGGAAATAACAATAGTAGAAGTTATGAAGATATATGAGGTCTTGATTCCCTGTGGGCCTCCTTTTCCCTGCTGTGGCTCCACAAAGATGTCAGAGCTGGTTCATGTGACATAGTCCAGACTCCAGGTGAGGGTCCCTTCATACAGCATGGTGGCTGGGCAAGCCATGCTGACAGCCCTCCCTCCCTGGAGGTTACAAGCAGTTGCTCTGCCCCAGCTCTGACATCCTCACCTCATTCTAAACACAGTTGCACCACGTGTCCCTTTTCTCAAGGCTTCAGCTCCACAGGGCTGTAGCCAAATCCAGGGAAGGCCCTAAATTCCCATTTTATGCTGGCAGCAAATTACTGCACAGATGGGCCCAAAAGAGGGCGTGGAGGCAGGCACAGCACAGTGCTTCCATGCTACTCACTGCTGCTCCAAAGGGGACATTGACTTTTCCCACATACATCTTTCAAGGCATGCCATGACTATAATTATTTTTAAAGAATACCATCACAACTCAATGTATAGTATCCTGCCAATCAACTTTAAAATCTACTGAATGCAGGAGCAGTCGAGATCTAGACATCCTGTGAGTGATGGAATCCTCAGTAATAAGGAAATTAGCAGATGAAAGATAAAGATGCCAAGGAAAAATGACATAAGCGGACCTTTCAAAAGCACTTGGGAAAATATCATTGAGAATGCTCAATTAAATATGGACATTGTTTAAAATTTATGGGTGGAGGCAACAGCAGGCAAGGAACTGTTATGCCTGTTGAATCCCATCCCTTTGTTTGAGCAACACTACAAATCCCCACAGATGTGGGATCTTTTTTTATTAGCTTGCCCCCCCACCCCACATATACTTATCTTTATTTATAGCATCTCTAACAACATTTCAGTTTGTAATCTTGATTTATAATATTGGAAATGCTGGCACACCATTTTGTTTGCATGGAAGTTAGCTAGGTGAATTGCATAGCTGAGTTGTAATGTTGCCATGAAGAATAGCAGATGTTTAGCTGTTTTCATTTCTGCTCCTCTGTGGACAATCAACAACGTCTGATAACTTCTCTCGCTTGCTAGGAGGTGGCCCAGAAATCTAACTGGGGGGTCTGGCCAGAGCATCTACACTACTGAATCAGCAGAATACCTCCATCAACCTCTCCATGGGCTTAATGATGGTTGATAGCTCAGTAATTTGGCCATTGTTTAGAGCTTTTTATGTGCTTCTGATTGCCCTAGGTCTGTTGCCAAACTTTTTTGGGTTGTTTTGCGTATGCTATATAGTCCTCTTCTGGGACTTCCCACAAGACATCAAGAACCTTTCTTTTCTCTTCTTCAGGAACTGAAAGCACACAGTGCAGATGGCTGAGAAATATTTTTCCCCTAGTGAATATTTTCATTAAAATGGAAACATCTTTATTATAACTGAATTTTCCATAAACTCTTCATGAGAAATCTCCTGCTTTTCAGAGGAAAACAAACAAGCAAGCAAAATCCTCAACCCACCCTTGTGCTCAGCAAGTTCCCCCAGCTAAGGATCTAGCCAGGCTGCAAAAATTGTGTTGTGTAATGCCATGGAAATGTAAAAAACAACAAATCACTCTCACTCATCCCTCAGTCAAGCTATCTTCCAACTCTGTAGCACCCGGTTTAAACAGATATCTGTCCAGTGACTGCAGGGGAACTTCTCTGGGGGAACCCTAGACTGCACGGTGCAGAGTCTGTGTCACCCAAACAATGGCACTTTTTGCGCCAGTAGACTTCAGCTCAGTTGCACTTGTGGCTTTAATTGATGAGGATGCATTGGAGCTGCAATGAGTTGTAAACTGTCTGATCCAATCCAATGTCAAAGCTGAATCATGCAGAACCAGTGTAGGCTGATCTCACATTGCCCAAGAAGCGTGGCTACTTGAAAGGGTGTTAACTTCACCAATTTCAAGGGAGTTACTCTTGTTTTATGCCACTCTAAACAAGAGCAGAGCTGAGTTGTGAGTCATCATCCGCCTCTCTCTGCTTCTATTTTCAGAGCATATCTGCTGGCTTTGCTTCTGGCTGAGCTTGCAGTGGTGCTTTTTGGAACTTCTTGCTAGCTAAACAGGGGTAGACTTTGTTCTCTGTGGGAGAGCAGAGAGAATCAGGATGGTATGAGCCAGGAAAGGCTGAAACCCAAAGACTCACATAGTATTTTTATAAATATTATAAAATACATGTGCCCCAAAGCCTAGGTTTCATCTCAGCTGGTAAAAAGCATTTGAGAGGAGTCGTTCTGTGGCCATACTGGCTTCCCAAAAAAAGTATTTGTCCTGAATGATTAAAAAACAGGTTCCAGGGAAAACAGTTTCTGGTATTACATGGACCTGGACAAAGATACCTGAGGTGCCTTTGAACCTGTTAAGTATCTTTGCATTGCCATATAATCAAGAAGTATTTTTAATAGAGGTAAACTATTTTAAAACTCACTCCTGCACAGGCAGGATGCATCCATTTTCTGACAGGCAATGTAGCAATCCATCAGCTGAGAAACATCTGAAAAAGGGTGGTTTTCCTCAAAAGGAAAATGGCTAAAGAAAGCATGTGGCTTCCAGAGGAGGAATACATTTTTATTATTAAAGAACCCTGTCCACAAAAGCTTTTTAGTCTTACATTTAACATTTGAACTGTCCCATGTGGTCCAGCATCGTAGCTATTAAAATCACTTGTTTGCACTCACCAGTCAGCAAGTAATTCTGTGGCTAAGGTGCTGTGTTCATATCTTCCTCCTCCACCCAAGCTGCCATTAACTGCTTGGTCTTTGCTTCCAGAAACCACTCATTGCTTTCGCCAGACCTGAAAACAAGATGTGGTAGGAGCCATTGCAAATTGACAGATTCTGTTTGCAGGCTTAGGGATGGATCCCATGCCCACAGGAACTAATGAGAGTCATGTCTTCCACGCTTGCATTGCTTTTGGGTACAGTTTGTCCTGAAGATTGCCATGCTGGCAAAGATCTGCAAAAGAATAGGATTAATTTCTCCCCTCTGCATGCAGCCAGCATGGGGTGCGTGCTTTACCACAGTCTCTTAAGTGCCTTATTTTGACAACACAGAAATGTACAGCCTTCTGTTGGTCTTCTGAAAATGAGTGAATTCCAGTCTTATAACTTAACTGGTGTCACGTTATTATGAATCACCACCAAAATATTTTCAGTGCTCCTTGGAATAAATAGAAAACTTAAGAAAGAGCAGAAAAGCTAAGTAGGAATTCAGTGCTTACACTAGGAGCCATGAAATTACTTTAGTTAGAGCCCTATAAGTCTTGATATAGAATATACTGAATAAAGTTGCCTGTTTCTTTTAGGTTCCCTTTTCTTAAGTTTGCAGTCATGCCAGGTTGGGCTGATTCATGTTTCTGTGCTGCATCCCAGGAATCAAACAGAATACCATACTGTGCTGGCAAAGGTAAAGAGAACTTGTGCACTACAAGCTCTACTCTTGTGTATGTGTGTGCGTGTGTAGATATGCTTGGATCAGAAGAAATTGGAGGAGATCCTCCTACGGCTAGGATGGATTCTGCTGCTATTGTACCCAAGCATTTTCCATGCAACCCTGTTGACTTTGGTGGAGTTACTCCATTTGCATGGCAAGGTTCCTTAAGAGAGAACTTGGACTATTGAAGTCAATGGGAACTTTGCCATGTCCATTGGCTTCATGAGGAGCAGGAATATTGCTGGCTTAAAATTACAATCAGCTTTCAACTATTATTTCTGGCTTGAGAGGGAAGGGCTTAGAGAGGAAAATGGATGGAGAGAAACACTGATTAAAGCCAACAGAAGGACTTTGAGAGCAGCACCATTATGTTTTCTCAGAATAACAGGAATACAACACATCTCTAAAAGAATGTAGATTGAAGTCAAATTGCAGGACTTGTATATTTTCCCTTAGGAAAAATGCTGTGGTGAAAAACGTTAATGATTTTTAAATAATGCTCCATTTTGCAGAGAACAATTTTCCAAGCAGTCTTTGCCTCCAAAGCAATTGCTGACCACTTAATGACATAGTAAGGATCAAATACTGGCAGAAAGTGTATGTGGTAAAGACCATATAATCACAAAGTAAACTCACCATTATTTTTGCCTTAAAAACCAACACACGTGTTAAATGATATTTTTGGGTCTGCTGTGTATAATTACCAAGCATCATACACTTCAGGAATACATAATTACTATGTATACGCCTTGCAGTAGGAGTATACAATTACTCCCTCAGGTCCAAATTCTTCTCTTGGATGTTACAACTGTCCTGTGTAGAGGGCCAAGTGTGAGCCCAAATACAGGATCCTTAGTGACCAGCACTTTGAGGCTTTCACATAAATAGCCAAATCAACATCCTACCCTCTTCTGATTTCCTTGAGAAAGCTTTGGGCGAGGCCAAGGTCTAAAGCAAATGTTGCAAAGGACTTACAGGCTGGCTTAGTTGCTTTAGCTTTATCACAAAGATGCTTCATCTCCTTATGTCTTCTTCCTGCCGTTGCATTACTGCACTGGGCGGCACTGTGTACACATTCAAAAGGAGCTAAAAAATTTCAAAATGGGTGCTGGAGAAAGAATGAGACTGCGGCTGGGAAACATGCCTGGCAAGCAGACATTTAAGGTGTCAACAGGAGGTTCAAAGGGGTGACGAGAAAACACTAGATACAAAGTCAACTAAAGGCACAACAAAATGGGTGCCTGGAAACTAATGATGTCAGACAAGATCAACTAAGAATTTAAGGGTTTAATCAAGTAAGAATTAAGCAGTTTTAACAGCCAAAGTACTCAAACACTGAAGCAAACTGCTCAGGAAACTATGAAGTCTTCACCTCTGAATGTCTGCTAATCAAACTCTAGATGTCTTTCTGAGAGGAAGACAAACAGAAATTATGGAGCTCAGGTGAAACAGGGCATCAGCCTATGGGCTTCAATATACACAAGCTCACATTGGTACCAGAGAAAAATGTCTTGAAACCCTGACATGGCAGCCCTTTGGGCCAGTGTTTGGGGTGAGCTGGGACGGGCATTGGTCAGGAGTAGCCTCTAAAACCCTGAGGAACGGAAGAACAGCTCCTGCCCTGGCAGCATAGCATGAAGAATTTGGAAAACAGGAAGGATAGAGGAGAAAATGAGGAAACTTCTTGGGAAAGGCTCCACACTGAAATATGGTGCATAAGTACATTTCTAACATCACTGCATATTGAGCAGATGAATATAATGATGTATCTGCCTGAGGCTTAATTTCCCAAACCCTCCACCCATGCAGAAAACTCTCGATTCCCCAGAAGGAGGGTGGTAAAACCAGCAGGGTCATCCAGCTGCTGGGCTCCTAGAGGGAAGAGAGAGTGGGGGAATTTCTGGGCTGAATGGGTGATTGAATCCCTGGGGGATGCTGCTTGGTGCTGTGGATGTGATAGCCAGTGTCAGTCGTTAATGCAATACAGGGCAGAAAGAAAACCAGAGATATAGCCAGAGACATTATCTGTATCACACCAAATTTCCAACGAATGCACAGAATGGTTAACTGGAATAAAATATTTTACCAGAAAACTGCCAGTTCTATAAAGTTGTTTTTAATTGACTGCAAACCTCTAAAGGCCTGTTAAATCCTTTTGGTGAGGAAGAAGAATTCTTTCAGCTGTGTGAGAAAGAATTAGTTGATTTCCATCTGATACCTTTGAGTCCTGGGCGTGCATGTTGCAGGCATTTGTTCAGCCAAGTTCCTGAATCCTCTTTTCTCAAAGGATATGTGGCACCAAGCGAACACATTCTCTTTTCCTTTTGACATTTTTTTTCTTCCTATGGTCAGTAGCTGGCAAGTGGTCCCTTGTTGTGTCTGAAGCAAGGAAGAATATTGCTTGAGCAGAGGAATGTAACCACGAGGCTATAAACCCAAGTCACTAATGCTCTGTTATCCCTTCCTGTGACTCAGCGGCGCTGATATATCTGAGGCACATCCTGGAACCCTCTTTAACATTGTCTCACTAAGTATTGGATGCCGGAGTTTTAGCAACCTTTCTTATTCAGAGCTCTGCTGTATTGTTGGAGCTAGATAAGGGCTCCGGGTCACCAAAATTCAATGTGTGCCTGGCTGACTTAATCTGAAGCCCATTATACAAGGGAACAATTAACTCTGTCTTCACTTTTGTACTGTGCAGTTGAGGAATCTCAAAGCAAATGCTAATTAGCAACGACCTCAGCTTAAATTTAAAAACATACTATAAGATTTTGAGAGAAAGTTTAAATTTTGCTAGTATGCTCCCACCAGTGCTAAACACATCCTACCTGTTCATATAAGTCTTCCACATAAATATCACAAACATTTATTATTTTGCCACCAATTGCCAGTGGAAAGCAACTGAGAGCTATTTCAGTGTACAGCATTTTGCCATGTATCTAGGTAGGTGATATCAAAGATCCGGATGGCTCTCACACATACAGGCAACTGCACTTTGCACTGCCTGACATCTGCTGTGCCTCAGCTGCAGATATTTTGTTCAGGATAATGCTAGCAAGTATTTCCTTTGATGTTAGATAGCATTAAGTGAGTAAGTGAAAAAAAAAAGGCAGGGAAAAAAAAAAGCCATCACTCCAGCACTGAACCTAGAATCCAATCTTTCTGAAATATTCAAGGTAATAGATGGTCTGTTTTCACAGTCAGTCTGTGAGAGTCTGTTAATATCAGATTAGTTCCTCATGCTGTTTAGTACTTCAACACCAATGAATGTTTCATAATAATTGCAAAATGATGCAAAACTGAGGATGCAGATTCCACCCCATGCCGGGGCAGGTCTGGTGTAATTCTGCTTGTCAGAGGCTTGAGTCAAGCATGATGTGAGCAGGAGCAAACTGAAGTCTACAGTCTTTTTTTGGTGAAGAAATAAAAATAGTTGTGACACAGGAAATATCTGGAGGCAGTGTGACTCAGGGGATTAATAATAGTGACAAACAGCCCTTGTCAATTTACAGCTGCTCACATTTGGTGACATATCACAGCCACCTCATGTTTCCTTTGCCCAGATGTAAATAACCGAACAAGATGCCAGGCCCCGGCAAGTTAAGCCCTACATGAAAATTTCAGATCTTGTGGGTAGTGACAGATCGGTGGTGTCACCTGAGGTGCATAGGGCAACATTCCTCGGTGCACCTGAGTGCTGAGGCATTAGCAGACAAAGGGCAGAGGGAAAACTTCAGCTGGGGAAGGAGAGCTTCATGCAGCCATGCTGTGCAGAACAGCACATGGGAGTGCCAGTAGCTGGAAGGGAACCAAAGCTCAAGAGGTGTGGAGAGGCACAGGAACAGAGTTAAGAAAGACTGTGGGTGTTCAGGAGTCCCTTAGAGATGGATAGGGAGGTAGTTTTGGCAGAGAAGAGGAAGCAGGAGCCCAGATAGCACAGCCAGGTCTGCAGGGCTTGGGGAGCAGAAGGGAGTGTCTGCACAAAGTGCAGCCCTTGCAGCTCTTCTTGCCAATTTTTGTTCTTTTTTCTTCCTCTTCTCAAAATAGTTTCTTGTTAGAACAAGCTTCTTGCCAGGATGTTGCAATTGAGATGTTTGCTCCAGATCCTGGCTGTGATTCCTGTAGCACAACTATGCTGGTAAGTCAACCTACCCCCCCGGCAAGTGGCAAAACCCAATCCAGGCTGCACTGAAAATAACAAAATTTGACTCACTTCTTCTTCAGAAGCTTGTCAGTATGCCCCACTATGCAATTCTCCAGCCCCCTGGTATCAGGGTGGAATTAATATCCATTTAGTCCCTCAGCAGCAAGACTGTAGGGGATACTTTTCCCAGCATAGCTCCTTTAGTTGTGGTCATTTTAAAGTGCAACTATTCCTGGCCTTATGCTGACCAGGGAATGCTCTGCTACTATCACCAACCAGTTTACCCATGTCTATGTGCATGTGATCCAGCTTTCTGTTTGCTAAACTGTTTAAAGACGATATGAGTCACTTGGTATTTTACCTAGAACATCTCAAATCAGTAGTTCTGACTCCAGCAGATCAAGGTGTATTTCAGCCTGTCATCAAACCAGCACCTGACATTCATAAGATGTATGTTCTACTTCAGAGGATAGCACACATTTCTGTAGTGACTGCTGGGAGGTAAGCGGGGAAAAAAAGATGGACGATTGCTTGGATGTGAAATATGCATGAAGGATATTTTTATTAGCCCAGAACTGAACCAGGATCCCAGACTGCAGTCTCGCTGGGTTTTACATCTGTCATTAAGCTCTTCAGACTTCTGAGATGCAGCAATAATCTTTTTTTTTCTGTTAATGACATCAAGGCAGAATGGCAACTATTTAGGCAAAACTGTCCTGCACACACACATATAGACACATGCCCTTTTGGTGACTGCTTGTTGGAAGAAAAATACTCAATAGATCAAGGACAGATGTGCAACAAGTAAAAATATCTTCTTAGTCACTGGTGTGAATGAAGCTTTGCTAAAGAACTGAAAAGGGTGAAAGCAATTTCCATGAATTCAGGTGCTGGCTCAGCAGCTCAATCTGTAACAGGGCCGTTCCTCTACTGAAAACTCAAGCACATGCATATGAACAGTACTGTGTCCATGGAAAACCAGGGGAGCCACAGCATATTTTTCAGCCAAATCACCTCCATTTTAGCTGCAATTTCCCACTGAGAACAGCAACATCGAGAACCTATCCCAAGCGTGAGGAGATGCAGCAAGACATCAGTAAAGTATCGTGAAGACTGACTGTTCACCTCTATATTCAGTGCATTGTATTGTGACATTTTCTGGTGATATCTTGGTGGAGTTTTAGCAGAGCAGAAATACCTTCAACAGGACAGAGCACAGAATCCTTTTGAAGAAAACCACCACTCTATTTTCAATGCCACTCAGAAAGATGCTTCAGATCCTGCTATTCACAGGGATCTGCTATTAACTCTTAATAAAACACCTAACTGCTTTTGAAAATCTGGACTTCTGTGTTTTATTAGTGCCACCATCACAGACAAGACTCATTCACACATCATCTCTAATCCTCCAGGATTTATAATTTAAATAATCATATCAGAGACCTTAATCTGGATCATCCAAGAGTTTCTTTGGGTTTTTTATGCCAGATTCCAGTCTAAGACATAAAGAGCTGGGATCTGGAGTTTTTTCTTCTGTTGTAAGGTGTTTCTTCTAAAACAAGAACAAGAGTAGGAAGAACACCTCTGGCTGACCCTGGGCATCTATATGCCCTCTCAGATCACCTCAGCTCTGCTGCATGATGAGTTCTTAGTTGGGGGTCATACATATGAGACACCAGCAGTGAGGTGGGCAGCCACTCCCTCGTGACTCCTCCAAGGTGCTGGCAGTTTGGATGCAGCCGAAGAAGCTCAGTGCCCCTGGGGAGATGTGTATGTGCACGCAGAAAATTAGCAAAAACACCTGCCTTGCCAAAGAGACCAGGTTGCTGGAGGCATGTGCTTAGCGGGCAGCAGCCTGCACCTCCTGCATCTGGAAGCAGCTGTGGTCCAGCTGACACCGTGGCAGGCAGCCCACGTGCCTCCCTGGAAGGGCCAAAAAGGCAAGTGAACACGCAACACGGCCCACTTGCCTGGGCCTGCCTGGCATTACGCACCCAAGGCATGTACAGAAACACTGCCTTTGTTCTCCTGGAAAGGTAGAACAACTACAGTTGGCTGTTTTCTTTGGAGAAGCTGTTTACTGTGCCTGCTCCCATGGGTCTCTTAACCTTTTTTGGGCTTCCCAGAGAACAGCGATGGGCACAACACAAAGTAGAGTTACTGTCTAAGGTACAATGCTGCCCATCCTGCTGCCCTGCATTGTTTCACATACCCAAAAGAGCCCAGCAAGTTGATCTCCAAGGTCCAGCAAACACCCATTGCTGGGATTCTCCTTCAGGGCTGCAGAGGGTCTGCACCATTTCTGGTGCCACCTCATAGTACCTAGGGAAATGTGGCTTTGAAGGGGTAGTTTGATGGCACAGTCATCTGCAGCTCATTGCTCACCTGGAGGGATGTCCTGAAGAGAGGACAGTTGAGGCTCCAACACAGCCCAGTGGCTTTGGTTGTGATGTCAAGGGTGGGTAAGATGGTGTTTGGTTGAACAAAGCTGGGAGACCTGCAGTGTATGAGGGTGGGGAGTAGAATTTAAAATTATCTCGTCAGCTTTGGAAAACATACTGGAGAAAGCAGGATGAAACTCAGTACAGACAAGTGCAGGATGCTACACCTACGCTTGAGCAAACAGTTCCTTAAATCTTTCATCTTGAAGGTGTGAGGAGCCCTGCTCTGCTAAGCCCTGGAAAAACCTCAGCTGGAGTTTTGTGCTCAGTTTCATGATCAACTAGAAGGCTAGATCTCGACACAGTTGCTTTATGACTCAGTGTAAAACAGAGACTTTGTAAAACAACAGGCAGTGGCTGTTTAAAGATCTGTCATCATTCCCCACTGGCACAAATACTTCTGCTGGTGTGGCTGACAGTGTAAGCTTCTGGGGTTGCAGTCTGAGGGCACCAGAATTCAACTTTGAATTTCTCCTGGAAGATGGTGGCGAGAAAGTGTATTGGAGACACCCTTTGAGTGGGAGAAACCATGGTGATGTGGTTGTGCTGGGGATTATACCTTGCTTCCCTCCTGTGTTGCTCCAAGTCAACAGTGGTGTTACTCCAATAACTTCAAGGGAGTTAGGCTGCTATGAAACTGGAAATAACACAGTGTTTAATTAGATGATTTTGATAAGAAGAAGCTGGGGTAACGTGTGTAGCTAGAAAAGATTAATTGCAGCTTCATTTCCCATGGTAGTTCCATGTAGGATTGCCTCTGGTCACAACACAGTTTTGCTGTAATGGTGCTGTGCAGTGTTAAAAGTCAGTAGTCATTTATTTTGTACTGAACAGACTACATTATGAAGGAGATAATCCAGTTTGCTGTCATTTTAGCAGCTTGTTAATGACACAGGGCAGCATAATATCGCATGGGTTCAGAATTTAGCTGCTAAGCTTCAAGCTTTATGCTTTGCACATACTGTCATTCTTCAGAAATAGTTTTTGCTTTATCCCAAAACTCTGCATTAAATTTATTGTCACTCCTGGCTAGTGTCTAAAGGGCAACCAAATGACATTTTTCTTCATGCCTGTTAAGTGATGTAGTAATGGAGGGGAGAAAAAAGCACTGGTGATTAACATGGCCAGAGCCTTTGTAAGAAGCAGACAGAGCAGAGAATAGATCTGATCTGACTTCTTGAAGATGAGCTTTAAACATATCTTTCATTGCTCTAAATCTACGTAAGTCCTTCATCTAGAAGGAAGGAAATTCCAGTAGTGTGGATATTAGCCTAGGGCCCATATTAGACTAAGAGCTGGCCTGGACCAGGTTCCTCCTTCCCTCCTATACTCCATCCCTATGTCCTAATTTCCAGGTAAAGAAAAGTCAGTCCAGTGGCCGAGCCAAGAGCATACACAGCTGATAGCACCAGGGCCTCAGGTTTAAGCCCAGAGAGTAGGGGTAGATGAAGCCTTACGAAGGTGAGCTTCCACGGCATCCTACGAATATCCTGGCCCTCTGCTTTCTGGTGTTCCTAGGGGATTCCCCAGCTCTGCTCTCTGATCACAGCCCAGTGTCTTTCCTGGGGCAGAGGAAAGCACGGGAAGTTTGTGCTGTGGGATCTGCATCTCTTTCTGATGTGGTCTATGTGGCCACAGTAAACTTGTCTCCTTGGTTTTGTTTGCATGAGCTCATATCATCTGAGTTGTACTTTGACTTTCAGGGAGAAAATGGGAAAATCTGATAAAAACAGATAGCTCACTGCCATTTCCACCACACATTATCAAGATTGTTCTTCACTCCATGGAGCTCTTCTAGGCCAATTTTGCCACAGGTTTGGTTTTGATGGTATTTCATGCTAGAAATTGTTTCAGGTGTACAGAACATAACAAACCCTTCTGGAAATCATACAGTGTTTGTGTGGTGATCTGTTTGGTTTGCAATTTGGTTTGTTTGGTTAGTTTGACTTGGTTTATTGTTCATTTGGAGTTTCCCAATGAGTAGAGGGCAGTTGGCTCTCCTGCTTGGTCCTATTTATAAAGGGTGGGAATTCAGGCACTCTCTGACAGTGCAGGCTTTATAAGGGCAGGTAGGCAGAAGGATCAGGCTGTGGAGGGCATTCAAAGTGGATACAAAAAGCCTGACCTTGATGTCCTGAAGCCGAGGGAGTCTGAAGAGTGATTCAAAGAGGGTAGGAGGAGCTGACACTGGGCGATTGATGGACAAAGAATATGATCTCAGCAAATGCATTTTGAAGAGTAGCCTTTAGGGGGAAAAAAAAAAAAAAGAAAAAGAAGAAAAAAAAAAGAAAATGAGAGTAAGCATTAACATTTTCACAAAATAGGTTGACCTTTATTGATGTTAATTGCTATGAATTATATCAGTTTATACCAGCAGAGGAACTGAGCTTGAATTTATTTTTCTTACAGACTTCCCTACCAGATGAATTCACTGGTGAGAGAGATAAAAGTAGAAGGAAGCTGAGTGATGATATTGCTAACAGCAAAGTCCACCTCTCAGGCCAGCCTTTCATACAAAATAGCTGTGATCTCATACTTTGGTGTCTTATGAAAAAGACTGAAATAAAGTCAAAACTGCAGTGTGCTTCACTGAATGGTATTTATGGCAGTGGGAGGCATCCCAGCAACCTCATTCTCTCACCTTTCCCCACTCTCCCCACACAGTAAAACAGGACCAATTGAAAAGGGTTAATATTTGCCAAGGTCTGGACTCAGTCTTCCTGGACATGAGTGGGTTGCCATTCTGACTGCATTGGGGTTTAAGTGGCTGGAGTGAGGAGCAGAAGCTGGAGAGGAATGGATGGGAGTAGGGCTAGCTTCTGGGTGTGCGGGGACCCAGGTCCCAACAGCAACAGATCCATGTTTTGGCATAACAGTGGTGCCAGGCTGACATTTCTTATTACCAGACTTTCTGTTAGTACCATTGCTTTTAGTCCATTTGGCCAGAACTTCATCCCACCACCACTACGACCTCCAAGATGCCCCTACTTTGCATCATGAAAGCCTGCTCATGAACAGGGAACAAGGGACTGGTGATCGTAACTCTCTTTCTGGAAACAAAAAGAGGAATGATGTAGCCATTAACAGGATAAAACTTGAGTGGCAGCATAAAATAGAGCTCAGTAGAGCCAGGCTTCCAGCTCATCCCAGGTTAAATCCCCAAGTTAAATTCTGTCCTTTCAAATGTTGTAGCCAAAATGAAGAAAGACACAAACTGGTGATCTTAAAATGAAGAGAGGGAGGAAGAGGGGAAAAAAGAAAACTATTTTTAATAGTTGAAAGGCTCTTAGATACAAGGGGTCACCCTGGATAAGACAATACAGAGTAGGCTCAGGAACAAGGAAGGAAGGAAAGCTGAGAGTTGAAGATGACTCATTTTAAGGACATGACTGAGGAGGATGGGACATTCAGAGTTTCCCATGAAGAAGTACCTTTAAAAACAAACCCTATCTTTCAAAGAAAAAATGTACGAGAAAAAAAAACCAAAGCTTTTCATGAGATTTTGAATAATTTATAAATGTCTTTTGAGTTTTTCTCACCCTTAGAAAATTCCTTAAGAGATCAGTGGATCGCTTGTAGGCGGGAGCTTTCATCACCATATTGAGTGAGCAACAATGTTCATGTCAATCTTTCGCCTTTGGATCATGCTAAGGACTGTGTGTCATCACAATGGTTGCGTTTGCACAATGCCCTAAGACACTGTTGCTGATGCTTGTGGAAAGTACAAAGCAGTCTCCAGAAGGCACTGTGCCCCATTGTCCCATACCTCTTGTTTCCACTCTTTATCAGCTGGTGATAATAAGAAATAGTTGGGTTTTTTCTGCTAACATTTTTGGTTCTAGTTCTCCTATGATTTATATAGGATATGAGTGAGAAGTATCTTTAACAACACCCATAGATTTACAATGGCTTTGAATTAATAGGCTGTGAGAGTGCAAACCTTCTGCATTTAATTTGTATAATCCCTGTTTTACAGAACTGTTTTTTAAAATTGTTCTCTCTGGAGAGAGCAGATTAACATTTTGATGTTCCACTTCTTGGAACGATATATGCATAAAGGAAGATCATCTTAGTCCTTCACCCATTAAAACAACCTTCCCTCTGTCATCTCATGCAATTTGGGACATACGGGTATCTCTTTTTCATTCCTGCTATCTTGCCAGTCTCCTCTGCCATCTCCAGCTGGAAAGACCTTAAAACCCTACATGCTCTGTAGGAAGAGAAGAGAAGACTGAACAGGGATCTTATGCATGCTTATAAATACTTCAGGGGTGAATGTCAAGTGGATGAGGCCAGTCTTTTTTCAGTGGTGCCCACTGACAGGACAAGAGGCAATGGGCACAAACTTGAACGTGGGAAGTTCCATCTAAACATGAGGAGGAACTTCTTTACTTTGATGGTGGCAGAGCACTGGAACAGGCTGCCCAGAGAGGTGGTGGAGTCTCTGTCTCTGGAGACATTCAAAACCCACCTGGACATGTTCCTGTGCAACCTGCTCTAGGTGGACCCGCTCTGGCAGTGGGGTTGGACTAGATGATCTCCAGAGGTCCTTTCCAACCCCTATCATTCTGTGATTCTGTGAAATAAGAGTCAAAGGCATATCCTATGCTCCTTCATATTACCCTTTCCCGCTCCCCGAGACACCAGCCTGCGTTTAGTTCTCTATATGGGGCTGCTGCAATTCAGCTCAACCATGAGTGCATTTGAGGTGAATATTTATGTAGAGGACAAGATCCCCTATTTTATGTGGGAAAAAACCTGAAAGAAAGAATGAAAAGAATCTCTGATGTTTCCCGTGCAGTAGTTTTCCTGGGTGGTCTTTCTGGTGAGAGGTGATAGGTGGATTTGGGAATTTGGAGGCTGCAACCATTGCCCTCTCTTGCAACCCCTCTTCCTCACCAAGGTGTGGAAAAATTCTTCCTAGTTGAGCCATGCACCATCTTTCAGGGGTAGCTCTTGGTTTTGGTGCCTGTTTTTGCTGAAAAAATATAGCTCTACATACCACCTTGCAGCACTGCTCTGTATCGCATTTACAGGGCTACTTTATCATGCTCACCCCGTTGTTCCTAGATAAGTAATTCCACTCTCCACTGGGTGTTAATCTCTTGCAAATATTTATGTACACCTCTCCCCATGCTATCACTCAGCCAGTGCCTTCAAACTTTCCTCTGAAACCCCTCACATCTCTGGTATCTGCTGTTACTCTTTTCCTCCACGGTCACTCAATACTCTTCTGATAACAGCCTGGCCACTATACACATTTCTTTTTAAAACACTGAGTCTTCCTTATAGACCTACCCCATCTCTGTCTTTTTGCCATAAGCAACAGCTGTTGTGACAGTGGTGGTGACATCCTTCCTTTGTGACCTGGACCTTCTGGTGCAGGTATTCCCAGCTTGCACAGCTGGTGGTTTCAAGTCCTGTGGTATTCAACTGCGATCTGTAAGCCCACAGTCTCCCCCAGTGCTCCTGCACGTGAAGTTATTTCCTCCCCGACTCTCCACTGTGCATTAATTTGTAATGAGGGAAAGTAAGTTGCTCACTGTTCTGCTTTATGTAATTATGTTTTTGGAGCTTAATTAGAACGGCACTAAAATCAGAGAAGACAAATGAAACCAGCTCTAAGACATTATTTAATCACCTAAATGCATTTTCAAATTAAGACAGAGCTCTTTGATAGCACAAGCACTTAAAGCAATCCACATTGGTAACATTATTTACTAAGGAGCCATGTGCACACTGCCACCTGCATCTATCAAAACTGAGGGTGCTCTAAATCATCCAGTGCCAAAATTAATGCAAACAACCAGCAAAAGGATAAAGAACAAAGAAAATAACATACCAGCCTTGGGACCTCTCTCTCTAATCTTTGGAAGAGCCTTAGGATAGACACGTCAATTATTTTCTTTGTTCCTCCTTCAGTACACTGTTTGCATTACAATTTGGCATAATGATTTAAGAAGCCGTAAGTTGTGTTAGATGTGGGTGGTGGATTCATGGCTTGGAGATTGTGTTGTTGTATATTACTGTCTAACTCTCAGGAGACTGAGCTTACTGCACACCGTCTGAAATTAATTTATCACTTTGCATGTGTGTGTTTATATAGTGTATATATTATATATAATGTATGCATACATACCGCTGTAGCTATTAAGCAAAATAATTTGTTTTTCATCTTTTTGCTGTAGATATCTGCCTAGACTTCTAAATTTTTGACCCACTAACACATAATAGAGTGAGTTTTGTGGCATGTGGTTGAGCAAACAGCAATGTCAATTTTCTTCTCACGTCGACTGTTTTCAAGCTACAGTGATGTACCTCCACACAGATAACAAGACATCATAGGTACACAGCAAGATCTGCAGCTCATAGCTAGAGCTTGGATACTCTGGCAGTTCATCCTCGTTTTCCTCTGCAAAGGTTTTGGTTCAGAAAGCTATCATCTAGAATATGTGATATTTCTTCTTAACAAGAGTGATAAGAGAGACATTGAACACATTGAGTCAATAAAATTGTGCTGGAATAACTAAAAAAAGGATATGATCCATATTAGCCTCAGGCTGTACCATTGGCACATCATCCAAGAAAGCTGAAATAGTTGCATTCTTCTAAGATTCAAGTATGCTTTGAGGTGAAAATACCATTTAGCAAGCACATATATCAACAATTCATCTTGTGGCCTTTTTCCTTAATACCACAGACTGATGTCTGCTCCCTGGCTTCAATGGGCTCTCATCTGAGTTAACATTTGGTGTCTTCCTCTTAAACTAGAACCAAACTCCTGAGTGAAATAAGTGCATGCATGTCAATTAACTAGTAAGGTCAATATTGGAATATATGTAGGTGGTGAAGTTCCTTCTGAGGAAACTTTATGGTCTGAGTGTAACTGGACACTAATCAGGAAGAGAAGCTAATCATTAAAAGCATCAGTAATTCTCTCCCAAACTGACTTGACAATCGATTTGGTAAACTGATCCTTTGGACAGCACAGCACACAAACCCTGTCACCCTACAGATTAGGTATTGACTGGATTTAGTCACACTCTGTTAGGAAATACTCAGAGATGCACACCAAATCAAGCAAATGGCAGTTTTTCATTACTTTCCAGTTAACAAGGAAACATTGGGAAAAACAACTTGCCTGTCCTTCCTCATAAGCTCTCTCACTGCAATGTCTCTAGATCACCTCCATCCTCTTCTGAGTAGGTGGGTGGAGGCTTACTGCGAGCAGAGCTGAGCCCCCTCCATGAAACCCCTCAGGACCACAGAACATGGGGTGTATAGAAGCAGGGAGTGAAGACCTGCCGCTCTCTTGGGACCACCTTCTTCCTTGCAACCTTAGTTGGGCCGAAGTGACCGCTGCAGAAATGGAGCAGAATGTGTGGAACAGAGGATCACGTATTGTTTAGCTGCAGGGAAACCTGCACGTTATTTCTGCTACGCTGAAATGAGGTAGGAAATGAGCAGCCAGCAGATGCCTGGCAAGTTGTGTTATGGCACTAAAGAAATGTGAGAGAAAGTCCTGTTGTTTTAGCTTTATCTTCATCCACATTGCAAAGCAGATGGTTCTGAATCATACTTATTCCAACGCTACTTATTTCTTGGTCAATGTAACAAGTCCTTGTAGAGAGTATGAGCTAATATATGCACATGAAGGGTTTCAGTGAAATATTTGTAAGCCAGGCTTGCAAGATGTTTACCATCTAGTCAGAGCACTGTTTTACAGTCAATCTCTTCTCACCACACATAAGTTAGAAAATAAAAAGTACCACCATGTAAAAGCCTTTCGAGAATGAGGGAACACCAAGTTGTGCTCTGTAGTCACACAAACTAGTCCCCATGTGGCCTTCACACCATAAGGTCCTTTGTGTTTGGGGTGGGAACAAACCTGAAATTCTAATTGAAATTCTGCCTACCATAAGCGCACCTTGCTGTAAAGTAGAAGCCACAAATGGGTTCCTCCTTCCACTCAAAGGAATCTCCTGTTGACTTAAAATATGGTTTCGTTGGCCGAACTTTGGTTTTGGAGAGCCTTAGCTATGTCTTCTGCTTAGAACCTGGGTTAAAGCCAGGCAGGTTTTGCATGTCATTAACAAATTTGGCAGCACTCTGAGGTAGATGCCATGCTGCAGAGCAAGCAGTATAACATGTCTGTTGGGCATGAAGCCAACACCCTGTGGGAGGCAGTACCTGGCAGGACTGAGGAGGTCCCACAGCTTTCTGTTCACTTCTCCAGGGGACTGAACTAGGGTCAGCAGAAATCACTGAATATTTCCCCAATGCTAGGAAAATCCCCATAGCTGTAGCTCCACTGCACTGTACATTTATTAGACAAATGACCTCATGTCAGGGAGGCAAAGTTTAAATATTAGCTCCCAAATCCATGCATACTTTGATGCTTGAGCTGAAACTTCTTCACTGCTTTAACCAGATAGGCAGAGTCTCCTACACTTAGTTAACTTGCTCCCATTCCATAAGCAGACAATGTGCTTTTGTAACCATCTTTTGTGACTAAGACATCTGAGGATGCACTAGTCACGTCAAGGAAAGACAAAAACTAGAAAGAAGACCTGTTGCAAGACAATCATGTGCTTTATATCTGTTCTTTGATGTAGGAAAGCAAGAAGCCTCCAACACATGAGCTGTGAACATTTTCTGAAATAGTACTATGGTAATAACATGTTTTTTCAGCTTCAGATTTAAGTAGGTGTGGGATCAAGCCCCTCAGAGATGGGATGAAGCAGTCACATGGCAGCACAATACTTCTAAGGGAAATTGTTTGGTCATTTAAATTGTACCCAAGTGTGAAAAGCAAATCCTTTTACTTATGAATAACTAGATAAACCAAGGTCTTGCTGAAAATTTCAGTGTAATTTGATCACTATGTCCATGGCTATAATTGAAAGACACAAAAGGATATCACTGAGGATAAATAGAGTGGCAGGGATCTGATTTTGATTACTTTTGTAAGTCATAGTTGGGTAAGTTTCTTCTTACATTCTAATTTATGAGGGTGTGGGTCAAAGCCATTTGCTGCAGCTCAGAGTAAAGCCAGGAGATACATTCTTTACCTATTATGACTGATATGACATCTGTAGGGAGTTAAATAAAAAGTATCTCTCCTCCATGGGTTTTTGAATCATCCTTCTACTACTGAAATTGGAAATAAATTCCAGGTTAAAGTGTCATTATAACACCAAAACCAACAAAGCAAGGACAATCTAAGACATGTGCCTGAAACCTGGTGAGCTTCCAGAAGAGCTCTATGTTGACGGCAGAGTAAGTAGAAGTCAAGGAGGAGTGGAAATTGTGTACCTGATTCTTTACTTGATTGCACTAGTTGGAAGAGGGAAGATGAAGTTTCATCAGTCGGATTCACTGATTAAACAATGGACAATGACAGCATGTGCTTTTAAATGAAAGTGTTGCTGACCAATTGGTCAACAAGGCTATGACACAACGCTAAAACCCCAATAAGAAAGAAGGTGCACTAGGTCAGGGAGGTATTGCATCATAAGGCAGCACATAGACTAAGAAATCTGCTCACTTGGGTTCAGCTTCAAGTTTTGCCCCTCACCTCTCCTCTCAACTCAAGTCACTTAAATATACCAGTGTTGAATATCTGGTTTTTATTTTGCATCTGACTGTGAAAATCCTGAGCTTGATTTTTTGCAAGCACCTGAAACTCCATCTGAAAAAAGATTTTTCAGCTAGGCAGAACCTTTGAAAATCAGGACCAAAGTATCTTGATCCTTCAAAATTAGAAGGTACTTATTTTATTATTCACTTAGGCGCATCACAGACCTACTGCAAAGCTTAACCAGTGGCATGCTTTAAACCTTGGGATGGAAAATAATTTACACAATGAATGGCAGGCTTATTCTTCTGCTGGTGCTCTTTTTTTTTTTTTTTTCTCACATATAAAGAAATCTACTTTTAAAGTGTGAAGTGTTAGTGGCTTTGATGTTTTAAGGAGTAGTCCAAACAATTATAGGATTATAGCAATGCATGATGTTCTAGGAACATTTTTTAGAAGTGCAATGAGATTTGAAACAGAACTTGGCCCTGATGCAAAACAAATACCAAATAAAACATCACCTCAAAACTTGAGACACTAACTGTGATTTTTGTTAACTAGTAAAAACCTGGGTAAACTTAGGTTATTTAGTCTCTTTACATGAAATGTAATCACCTGATGCATATGTCCTAAAAAGAAGAGTTTTACAAAGGGTCTGCTTCTAGCATTGGCTTAAAGCTGATTCTCACCCACTGCTCATGAAGTTTTAAGGAATGTAGTTTTCCTGTGCAGCTTGCTTACAGGATCACAAGCATATTGATGGTTAAGAAACTCTCTATATTGGGATGTTCACATTAATTAGGAGGAAAGGGATATTCACAAAATTAAACATCAAACATAGGAACAACCTTGTTAGCCACCTTCTTAGCAACATTGGGCACAGGAGCATCCAAATGGAGAAAGAGGAGTCTCTGCCTATGTAGCTCCTTGTCCTCTGATAAGCATTTACCAGCAGCATGTACACAGAGTTTCCTAGAAACAAATATACATATAAATGGATGGTCTCTGCAAGTAGCTGGAAAAGGTTGTCCACAGAGAGCACTGAACATGGTCCCTGGGTAGTGCAGAACCAACTCCATGCTGCTGTGCAAGCAACCTTGCAGTCAAAGTCTGCCCTGTTGAAATTTTGCATTGCAGGTAGAACTTGCAGCTGATTGATTTGACAACAGCTGTGAGCCTTCAACCCAGCATTCCTCTTTCAGGAGTAAGGTGGGTGCTTCTGAGAGTTACCCAAAAAACCCAGGTCTTTGCTTCTCAGTTTGTGGCATTTGCATTTGTATGATAACACTGTTCTCCCTCCAGGGACTCCTGTTTTGCTTTCCCCTGACTGCTCAGATGAGACCCTGGGCGAGACAGGTTACTGGTGGGGAGGAACAGTGGGTGCCCTGTTCTCGAGCATCTCTCCCACTGCTGCAGCCACAGATGTGCTTCCTTTTTGGATCAGACCCTTCACTCTTGTTTATTCTACCTTTTCCTTTCTGACACTGATTAGCTGGCAAAAATATCTCGCCTATGGATTACAGCAGAAGTTTCTCTTGTGGTCTCCAGGGTATTGCAAACAAAGACTTATATCCATGCAATTTCTCTTCGGTGATTCTTTTCTAAGAAACTTCGAATTCAAATTCTGTGCTTCCAAACATGCTCAGCACCTTTGTCATTCATAGCAGCACTGATGCTCATAACATATGTAGTAGTATTTGAGAAATCTGATATCAAGTTCTAAAGGATTTTTGCCTTTGTTCCTTCTCCAAATTTTCTATTGACATTACCAGCTCTCTTCTCTTCCCTATTCCTCTGAGATTTTTCCTCAGGGGACAGTGTCTCTCTGTGATTTCATTCAGTAGGATGCTGTAAGCTCTGCTTGTGATTCTGTATTTGCGCAGAGGTGTTTCTAATTTTAAAGGTTTTAAAAATTTTCCTTGTGGCTCATGACATCCACTACATGATATCACAGGAATAAAGGAATAAGCCTCTTAATGGGAGACATAGACACAGACCTGTTCTGCTCCATCTTCAGTAGCTACTACATCAGTCAGGGATGGACACAGGCTCATATCTTTTTTTGCAGTACGGCTCCTGGGAGAGTGTCAGGACCCACATTGTCAATATGTCTCATATTTGTTTAGGTGAGCCGTAAAACCTTTGGTATCCTCAAACTGGGTAGAAATGCAGATTTAGCAATGACTCTTGCAACACAGGTGAGGTTTATTTTTTAAAAGTCATTATTAGGAACATTTATGATTTTATGACTGTATCCTGGAAGCCCACAGAAAAAACATTCAGTCCTGCAGAGGATCCTAAATTTCTTCATGCTGACAGGGACAAATATGTACAGATTATCCATAGCTGGAATGCTGAGTGATTTCACCAACCCAGTGGGAAAGATTCTTCTCTTAATTACACAGGAACAAGTAGGGAATTGCTCTAGTGACGTGAATGGAGTTATTTTGGATAGACACCAATATAGGAGAGAACACAATCTGGCGCCTTGAATGTTGCTAACAAAAGCCTGGTTGTATTATCCCATGACTTGACTGTGGCAGCCAGTCTCACTGAAATGATGTCTTACCCAGCTCCCACGGAAGTCAACATGAGCCTTTTGAACTGGTTAAAATGCTTTTCAGTAGACCCTCTTGGCAGCCAGATCAGATTTTGGATCAAGGCCCCCCTTACCTAGTTTGATTGAAACCCATGTCCTCCATGGTACTGAACTAACTGCCATCTTATCTCAAGACTGGCCCCGCTTTGACTGGGGGGTTGGATCAGGCGACCTTCTGAAGGCTGCTCAGACCTGAAATATTCTCTGTTTCTCTGTGAGCTGCTAAGAGACAGAGCTGTGGGAGACACAGCAGCACTCTCATCCACCAGCCCAGCCTCTTATTTCAATGGAAGAAAGACTCCTGCTCAAGCATCCTTGGGAATTTTAGGCATTATTGAACTGCTGTATTAGCATACCTGTTCATATTACCTTATGATGCTCTCATCGTGTTACAACATAGATCAGGACAAGCTTCAAACCCCAGGGATTTATCCTCTTTAAAGGAATGTTTCCAAGCCTTTACCCCAGTAAACATTGAAGCTTATCTGGGATTTAGAAAGAATGACTTTTTCCATTTTATTTGCAAGGTCTGTGTTGCCCTGTCTCAGTAGAAATTTCCAGAATTTGAGGTGATAGAGTTTCATTTAAATAGTTTAAACTCCACAGAAAAAAATCAAACACATTCAATTTTTCATCTAAAAAATATCTCAGATGACACAAATTTGGAACTATATGCCAGTGAGACCAGACTGTTTAAAAATACAGTTTCTGCAGCTTCCACCCAATTACCAAGGTCTGTGTCCAGCAAAGCTTGCTTTAAATATTCCCTTTTAGGGCTTCTGGGCTTTGCAGTTTGTTTTCCTCTTCCATCTTAATCTGAGTTTTTGCACATTGAAAAAAGCCACGTTTTTTCCCCTGTGGAACTTTGGAACAAGGGTGGGGATATGGTAGCAAGATTAAATAAGTGTGCGCAAATGAATATCTATTAAAAATCAGAATGGAGACAAAAATAGACACTCTCTAAATCTGGCCTTTCTGCCAGATTCCTCTATACAGCCTGGATTATGGAGAGACTGATGATCTGCCTGCCTGAATCACTGAAGTTCTTCTTCCTTATTGCTTTTGACCTGATGAATAGCTTATGAATTGCTGACAATGTTCCTTCCACTGAGCAAATTGTACACTTATGAAAGGCAAGCTCCTCTCTACCCAATCCCTCTCCCTTCTCCCAGGATTCAATGTCCCTGTCCTAGTTTGGATAGGCTTTCCATAAAATCATGTTGCAGTTTGGAGAACGCAGTTCTCTTATATCAGAGGGTACATTTAGTAAGAAGGTAATTATCTACTCCCCTTCATCTTGAAAATCCATGCACATTAATTGTACATTTAGGAAGAAAAAAACTAGTCCAGAACCATCCGGATTACCTAAAGAGCTGAGAAATGACTAAATTAGAAAAACAGAAGACTCGTAGCAGTTGTTATATAAGTGGAGTATGAATTATCCATAATTAATGGAGAACTAGTCCAAATCTTACCATAATTGCCATATTCTTACTGAAGATGACGTGGTCAAAAGCACGAGCATTTTGGCAAACAGTTTGGTACCACAAGAAGACAAATTTATACCATGCATGTCCGATGATATTTGGTATCATTATGCTATTAAACTGGCAGTGTTCTGCACCCTAGTTGTAATCAAAATGTCCAGGGCCTGAGATTACTATCATTTTGTGGAGTAAGATCTTGGGTAAAGTTGTATTTAATCTGATAGATCCCACTACTGAAATCCTTACATGGTGAAATGACTCATTGACATCACTGGAGTTTTGCCTGAATAAGAACTTCAGAATAAGGCCCTGAGGGATTAGCTGTGCTCTTCTCTACTTACTCATTAAGTAAATCCTATGCAGCTTCTAATGAATGTAAAATGGCAAAATGGAAAGATGGGTTTTATATAAAGTGAAAAAAGATTTATAGGATTTGTTGCAGACAGCTTCATTTACACTACTTTTCACATTTTTTTTCTTCTGAAGAGTGCTCTTTATAGAATAACAGGAACAAGAGCGTCTGTAATCTGGATGTGATAACCAATATGACAGAAAAATCTCCCAAGGCCTGTGGTTTTCACCCTTTTTTGATGTGGAGATCCCTAGAAAACATCCAAGGGAAGTACAAACCTCCTTCTCAGGAATTTAGACAGCCTGCAGTACAAAGAGTTTTCCTCATTATTTTTCATGCACTTCTTGAAAGTAGCCCATCCCTGGGCCCTTGATTTAAAACCAGAGCTCTGTTTTTTTTTTTCTGGCTGGCTTTTGCCAACATCTGCTGCTACTTGGGTTGGTGCCCATAAGCACAAAAATAAACATTTGAGGGGGGAACATTTAGATTGAGTGCAATCACCAGCCATCTCTGAGACCTTCTGCACCTGCTGTACATCCCTTTTGCTCCATAATGATGCAGGAATTGTCCTGCTGGATAAGAACCAGGATCCAGCCCTGACATCTGTCTGTCCTGCCCAGTTGTTCTCAAACTGAACAGCATGGACAACAGGAGGAGAACACCATGCTGCTGGGAAAGAGATCTGTCCTACTTTCCTCTCAGTGTTACGAACAATCTTGCAATTTGCTAAGAGCCAGAGGAGGTTAAGATTTCTAATTTCTCCAGGCATGACGGCTTTCTTTTCAGAGACAGTTTTCATCTATCCCAAAGGAGTTGGTGAAAGAATAAAGCCCACAGGGTACTTTTTACTCTGGACCATGACATGTGCCCACACTAGATCATGACTAGAGGGCTTGATTTCATGAGGGACTCTAGCCCCACTGATCCTGGAAAATGGTCTTTCAGTTCCCTAGGTCAGATTCCTAAAATCCCTCTAGGCTGGTAGATGCTTTAGTGTTCTACCTAACAGGTGCCATTACCACTGACCTCTGCCTGTCCCCTGGCAGCAGTATGTTGTACTACCTTGACATGACTTTTCTTTGCCTTATGGAAAACACGAAAAAGCCATTGATTTACCAGAAGCACTCAATGGCAACTGAATTTCTTTCAGACAGTATTAAATTCACTGCCCTTGTTCTCCGATGCCATTGACCTTCCCCTTCCACAGCAAGTCAATGTCGAGATGCTGCTGAATGGTGCCTTCAAAGTGCAGGACATCCTCAAACCTCACACTTCGTGTGGGAAGATGCTATGTAGCCTCCCCTATCAATGACATGAAGGAAGACACCTCAATTACCCAATCTGGAGCTTGGCCAGACAAAGGCAGGAGGGAGATGAATAAGGTTCAAACCTCCCCCTTCCAGAATTAACTCTTTGATTAATCACACTGATGTTCAATGAACATGTGGATTAATGCATATTAGGCCAGGTCTATAGTTACTGATGAATACTTTCTAGTATCTCTCATCTTGTTTGGGACAATCTCTTTCTCAGCCTCTCAAATGGGAGACTAACAATATCCCATTCAGTGGTAAAGTATTTTTTCATATTCTTCCCTAATACTAGGGCTTTTTTTTGGAAGGTAGAAAACTTAGCCAACCTTGCCATGTCCCAGCAAGCACAGACACTCTGTTTGTTGTGTCATGAAAACGAACAACACATTTTCAATGTTAAATAAACATTTATCCAAAGGTTCAGCATGACCGCTTAAAGCTTAAGTAAATCAATCACTGTAGGTTAACCTTTGCTCGCAACACAATTTTTCCTTTCCGAAAGTACTGTAACCATCAGATTGCAGAGTTACACAGTTTTTAAACATGCCACTGAAATACTTAGTGGAGAAATCTGGCACAGCAAATGTTTTTCCACCCAATGCTCTGTGGAGCTCAAGAAGTTTATGGGTTGCTGTGCTGTATCTTAAGGACATTAAAGGTACAGTTTCAGCTACAATCCATCTGGAAAAATACCTCGAATGTGAAACTATTGAGAGTTCAGGAAAAGTTAATGTTCCCTGGCACATGCATATCAGCACTTTTCATTTACACAGTTACAAGCACACTTTGCTTCTAAATTGGCTCAGTGGAACAGATCCTAACATGTCATACTAAGGTGTTTGCGCTACAAAGGGCTATTGTGCTGTGGTTTAGCCAAAGGAGATGAGAATAAGAAGATACATGAAAACATTTGCAAGGAATTTAGGCAGTGGCAAACAATGGCTGCTCTCTGCCCTGACAGAGCAAATATTTTTGTCCCTGCAAAGCTCCAATTAAGTTAGGTAAGCAAAAAAGTTGCCCAGCTTAACTGAGGACTAAAATGGAAATCTGAGAAGAGGAAGGTGTCTTGCTCACTGCAAGGCAGCTTTTTTAAGAGTTTGTTCCCTCTGTCGGTCAGTACAGATGGCCGTCTCACTCCATCTGCACATCTGAAACAGGCGACAGCGCTGCACAAAGTCAAGTCAGGAAAAACACATGGACCAAGAAGAGCAGAAGCCGAGCGCTTTCAGTGCTGGGAGGCTATTTTTAGAGCAGGGTAGATGATAGAGCGGAGGTGGACAAGATGGGATCCTTTTCACCACATGTGGCTGTGACAGCTAATGCTTGTTCCAGAGGGACTCTTAAAGGATCTTCTCACTTCCCTGGAAATTCCTTTTTCACCTTCTGTAAAATTCTACAGCACTTTTAGTTTGAATGAAAAGACTGTGACAGAAGCTGGGACTGTGGGGAATGCACCTTGTGCATCCTGGCTACCTCATGGACAACTGGAAATGCTCCCTGATTTTCTTTGACTGAATGTCTCAGCTCTTCTTCATTCTGTGGAGATTTACAGTGACAGCTAGAGGGAAAATCTCAGCAATGTTTAAGCCATGTATAGTGATGGGATCTGCTTTCTGCCTCTCAACTGAACTGGAGGCTCTAAGTGTTTCCCACCAGAAGCTGAGCACACTGCAGAAATCCACAGATGGGAGCTGTGGCACAGGTCATGGGGCAAGATACCCCACTTTGCCTCTGGCAATCCCTGTGAGAGCTGCTGCAGCTTCAGCACAGCATATCCCAATCTTCGAGGTGTAAGGCAGAGTGTGGGCTTTGCAGAAACCCATGAATGTGGCCTGTCCAGGTAGATGTCCCATTTCTTTCACTCTTTAAAGCCAAACGAGAGCTATTCTTGAAGAAAAGCTGCAGTCAGACACCAGTTTGGTGGCTTATTGCAGACATACCTGGAAAGTGGCCAGTGATTGTAGAAGGTCCCACTAGGTGGGCTTACCGTTTCCTCTTGCTTCAATCCTCAAGGATTCCTGAGCTGTTGCTGCACTCCCTGTATGGCAACTGTCACCTTTCTTTACTCTGCCAAACCCAAGATTCTCTTTCAGCAGTGCTAGTCTCTATCACGCGACATGGCCCTTGTTTCTGTATCCAGTCAAAGCTAAAACCTCTGGAGACACCTTCTTTTCTCTTCTCTGTGGCAGGACTACTGCAATAGTTTGCTTCCTCCTTATGACTTTGCTCTTGCAGATCTCTAGGGATGATTCAGCTGTTTCCTAGCAGTGTGTAGCCAGGCTTAAATGTATGGCTTGAAGATGGCGAAACACCCAAGGGGGTCTATAGTCTGTCTGATCAGTGTCTCTTACTGGCTGTTCCCACTTGCATGAGGCTTTTCTGTGCACTCTCTGTGTAGGGTTCACATTTACAGCACCAGCCATGGACAAGATAATTGTATGGGCTCCTAAAGGGACAGGCCACTCTGTCACAACCTCTTTGAAGTACTAGCATCAGGCATAAAAAGTACAATAATGCACTTCTATATTATTTGCAAACTCTCTAAGTTGTGGGATTCTGTGTCAATGTGGGGCACACTCCATCTCTCCCCACAATCTTTTGTAGAAGTTGGTTTCATTCGTGTCTGCAAGCCCTTTGAAGTGGACCACATGCTACTTTTTTGACTAAGTGAAACCATGGAAAGACCTATCAAATCCCAAGACAGCCTGCTCCCAGAGGACGTGCAAGAGAATACATGAAACATGTACAACCTGTAACTCAGGTGATACTAGGGATGTAAACGGAAGCCAGAAAACCCTGTGAGATTAATTTCCTCAAGTTCAATGAAGAAATAAGGCATCCCTTACAGGATGGTTTGGGGTGAGCATCTAACTTAGCTGCTTTGCATGTCTCCATAGAAAAAACCTCTCTACTGCGTGGAGGAGAAGGCTAGGGTGGTCATACTCACTTAGATGAAGATATCTGTTGTGAATCTGACTTTTCCCTGACCTGCATGGTCTCACACCCTCAAAATCTCCAGTCTGCCAGGAGACATCTGCTTATTGCTCATCTGCAATTGCTTACTCCTCCCTCAGTGGGAAACAGTGCAGTGATTCACTTTCTACCTGTTGGGTCCCAGTGAGATGCAGCCCCTCCACTCTTTGTTGGGGTTTCTAGTGCAATCCCAAGAGCATCAAATCTGACTGATCTCATCCAAATTGCATCTCAGATGGTAAGGAGGACATCATTTCCAGTCTGGACACCAGACTGCTTCAAGCTATAAATACATCTGCTGGAAAAGCATGTAGGTGGGTAAGATGCTAACCTCTCCTGCAGTTGCTGCTGGGATGTCCCGGATGTGGATGTTGAGATTCCCACATCCCAGCGACTGCCCACTTGAGGCCATACTGGAAAAAAATCCCTGAGCTCTGCCACAGCACTTTCTCTTTTCTCCACCTCTAAGTAATATCCACCCACCCATGCTGCTGCAAAACCACTATGGCTGTGGTAGTCTTCTGCTTAAAGAGCTAAGAAGTGATTTCCTCCATTTTTTGAGGTAAACCACTAACCCAAGTCAATTGTGTACTGTGTTACTGGCTTTAGCCTCACCCTAGAAAAGCTTCATCCAGCCACCAGAGAGGTGTTAATGCACACTGTCCCTTCCTCTAGTAACAGCAAAACAGGCTGCGGTGGGTGATGTGGGGGCTCCCGTCACTGCTCCCTGCTCGCTCTGTGAGGACATCGCTGCAGGCAGGGTGTAGACACAGCCTCTTCAACTGAGTGCCCTGCACGGACAAACCCAGCAGAGATTTTCCTTTGAAAATAGCAACTACGAGAAAGGAATTGGCCTTGAAGGTACTACTTAGTTTCCATCAAAAAAGCATGATTTAGACTCACCCCTTTGAAAGGAAAACTGCAAACAACCGGTTGTTTTCTCCAGCCACACAGCAAAGTCCTGTTTGAAGTAATTTGCCCCCGAGGCAGAACATATAAAAGATACACCCCTGTTACAATCAGCTGCAGCTTGCTGGGGAAAAAAGCGCTGGATCCCTGCTTTAGAGTGATTCACTAACAATGTTTATCCTTCCTTCTGATGCAGGTTTTGGGTTCATTAATTGCCCATCTATTATGTCACTAATTAGAGAACCCTAACTGACTAGGACGGGAGGTGTTCACAACAGCTTGGTGGGGTTGAGGGAGTGACAAACAGGTCAAACACTAGATGTGACCTAGCTTTAGAAAGGCAGGAGGGTTGGAAGAATTGGGAACAAAATCTTCTTGCCTGGGACTCTCTCCCCCAGCTGCCACAAAACACCCTGCATTTTTCTTGCTAGGCTGTGGGCTGCAGAGGCAATGTTTTGCCATAGCTGGTTTATTCTGTGCTTACTGGCAATGTGGAGAGGGAAAAGAGGTGGACAAACAACTGCATGCTTATGAAGCCAAGAAAAAATCAACTCTCATACAGAAAACAGCAAACAAAACTCATGTTCTTCCTGGGCTGAGTGACAGTGCTGTATGCTGAACATGTTACCTGGAGGAAAATCTGCTCTGTGACTTTATAGCACTTTAATTTGTCTTCTGTAAATATGTGTGCTCTTAGCTCTCAGTAGACATGAAGCCTAATAGCATGTTCCCAGGCAAAGGCAGCCAAGTGTCTAACACATGGCAGGTTCTCTGCTTCTTGCTTAATTCAAAATGAGTGCAGACATTAATGACTCTAATAAAACAGCAAAAAAACCACACCACGAATGTCCATAGCACCTACAATTAGCAAAGCTGTTAGTGGGATATCCTAAACCACTGAAATACCCATGAAAAGAATGCAGTTCAGCTTGGAAACAAACTATTTGAAAGTAAGAACTTGAGGAAGTTGAAAGTGCAGACATCAAAATGTCGGTCCTTCATGTTTGCAATTAGCAACAGAACATAAGGGGGAGTGGGAGGACACGCTGCTTGCTCAGAGCAGAGCATCTGTTACACAAGAGATGCAGCAGTGCCAAGCTTCCCAAGTCCAAGGCACAAAAACCTCCTTGTGAAGCAGATGCAAAACTGCATGTCTTGCCTGCGTGCCCCATCCTCACCATTGCACGGAGCCACGGCACTTATGAGGGGCTGATTAGACACTGCTAGCTGGAAGTGGGACTTGTCATGATTAGCATTTGATGAGAGAGTTGTCTCAGATGCCAACACGTCTCCTGCCTGTCTCTTTCAATTGAGACACTTGATATTCATCACCAAAGCATTGGAGCGTCTTTAGAAATGAACACCATTTCATAAGCAGGAACTGGTTAATGTTTAACCCCCTGGTTTTGCGTTTTTTTTTTCAATGCATCACTCTGCTTCACATGTTTTGCAGTGAAACCAGCTGTGCCCTCCTTTCACTAAGCCCTTGGATCTTGGCATTCACTGGAAACATTTTCCAGCTGTGAGATGAAAGGTAAAAGATTTAAAATTATATAGAGGACAGTAGACCTCTGAAACAGTTTATTCACAGTGAATGTGACATACTTCCTGCAAAATACCGCAGGCTGTAAGAAAATGTAGCAACCTGGCAACTTTTTTTGGGAAAATGTAAACATGGACCACCCAGGGATCTGAAATCTTCTGGCTTTGTTCCCTGGCAATGGGCAAAGTCTTCTTGTGACCAGAGGGTCCCAGAACTTTTTGTGTTATCAAACTCAGTTACATGCAGCCCTGGGACCCAATAAAGGAAACACTGGGCAGCAGCCGTTGCCCAGTCCTCTAGGTGACCTTCCTGGTGGCATGATTACTTGCCAAGCCATGTGGTAGCTGTATAGGGACATCCTGCTAGGGGGTCCATGTCCTTTCCTCCGTGTATTGTCTTTTCACAAGTGCTTCAGTCTGAGAATTGTAAATTTGTTACACCTTCATCAAGAAAGCACTCCTTCTTCCCCCTCATCTCTTCCCCCTCTTCCCATTTGGTGGTTTTCTCTCTCTATGGTTTCTATCGCTTCAGCTGCTCAGATCAAGAATGGTAATATTTTCGCCACAGCTAAACTAAATACACCACTCCCACTCATTGCCACAACTTGCCTTTAAACTAGCTGGAGCAACAAAACATTCTAACAGGTAGAATATTAATTTACTGTGGGCTCAAATGAGCCTTGGAGCAGTGCAATGCTCTATGAAATTGTGCAGGACAGAGCAGGTATTGTCTGCAGCTGAATTCATTAGACTTTAATATAAAAGGTTGGAGGTGGGCCCGTTGGAAATCACAGGTCCAGGTTCTGCATCCTGTTGTGACCGCACGCTTCTCTCCCAGGCTCACCACAATGCCTTCCAATAGTCTGGGGTGCTTCAGAACCCAAAGTGCTTAAAATTCAAAGTTCCCCAGAGTTGAAGGTATCTAAATTCAGTGGCCAAATGGAAAAAAAGCTCAGCAGTGCTATTTCTGTTGCTTGGTCCCAAGCCCAGCATATGGTTCAGAGATGTATCTGTGTAACTTTGCTTCTGCTATGAAAACCTCAGCTCCTCTCAGCGGCAATCCTTCACTCCAGAAGGCATGCTAGTCCTTCTCTGTTCTACCCAAGTCTAGTTCAAGGCATCTTCACTCTTAGCAGGATGTAAAAAAATCCAACCAGAAGAGCCAAGGAAAGAACAAGAGGAAGTGCAACACCTGACCCGTTCAACACAGTCTCGCAGAAGCAAACATTTGACAGCATAATCTGGCCGTTCAGCTCTATAATCTAAGTTGACAACATGGATTGCTGTTACAAAAGAGAAAACTGAAACCATGTTTTCCCAGATTGCGGAGTTTAATCCAGTCGGAGGAGATCTCATTTCCACGGTGACAGCAGATGGCTCCCCACACATCCCCCCACGGCACCTCTCACTTGCAGGTCACCAGCTGGGATTAGGGCAAGAGGGGGTTGCTCAGCATAGCGAGGCCTCCCGAAACTTGAAAGAGCGGTGACCTACAGGTCAGCCCCCTGCCTGCAGGCGCAGAAGTAGATATAGGGGAGGGAGGCCCTCAGCATCACCCTGGCTTTGGCAGAGCATCATGTTTCGAAGGGAGAGCTGCGGGGCACAAGCCCGTGTGAAGCTCAGGAAGTCCTACATAACTCCATTCCAACCCACATGCCTCCCTGAGAAGGGCCTGCCATGAGAGGTGGCAAATGGTGGTTTCCAAGGAATTTTTGTGGCTGCTATTAGCTGGTTATACTATGGTAAAAAAAGCTTCCTTCAGTTCCATGCAATGAACTGAGCCAAAGCAGAGAGCCGGTGCTCAGCTCTGGGAAGGAAGGGTGGGGAGGTCACCCCAAACCCCACATTTAGCAGCGACTGGTAGTGCTGCCCCCAGGTGCTGTTCCTTGCAGTGCTGGAGGTAAGGAGCACCCTTATTCTGGAAGCTGCCAGAGCCTCTGTCCCTGGCATCCCAGCTCCTCTGGGCTTGCCAGCTCCTTCTGTCTGTTTCTTGGGCTCATTGCTCATGCTACTGCTTTTCTCGGATTCACAGTGAAAGTCAGGCCAGTAGGACAAGATATAATTTATTCTGAGGAGGTTTGTGACTGTCTGATTTAAAATGTGGGAAGCTTCTGAATTACTGATGTGGAAAATGTCTTCCCAGGAATGTTTGCACCGGTTTTGTTAATCACATACTTACACTGCTATGTACAATGTAACAGGTTCTCCCATGTTTTCCCCAGTAGAGCAAAGTGACTGTTTTGACACTGGACTATCACATTTTGCTCACTTGCATTACAAAGCCACAAATAAGATTTGGGTTCCCTGACCCAAATGGAGAAAAAATGAAAGAAATCACAACTGTATCTCAGTTTCTCTTCAGAGTGGAATAAGAAGCAAGAGCTGTGAAATATGGTGGCTTGCTCAAAGCTACCTGAGCAGTCAATAGAAGATGATAAACCAAGCCTAGATTTCTTAACTCTCATCCAACTCCATTTCCATGGGACCTTATTCCCTTCACTGATAATATTGCCTTTTGTTTGCATAGCTTGCAGTTTTAAGAGAGATGTGAATTGGATCTTGGTTATGCATTTTAAAAAAATACATAAAAGAGGTTAGGTATGTCTGTGAAATGGCAATAAAAACCCATTACAAAAGTAAGTGCAAGGTGCAAGCCACCATAATAGGATGCAAAAAAGAAGTGATATGCTCCAGAAAGAAAAATGAAGGTTGATTGGTACATCCAAGATTATAAAAGACTGAAAATGAGAAGCACGAATTCTTTTGCATGACTTTCTCCCCTAAGACTGGAAAAGGAAACATTTGATGTAATTAGGTCAGTACAAATGAGCTCCAACAAAAATGGATTGCTTCTTCATGCAGTTTATTACTAAGCCATTCGGAGAAATTGAGTGGTAAATTGGATCAGCCATTGAATCAAATGTTGTCTCTGAATTTAAAGAAGAAATGCATAATTTCATTTAAACTATAATCACTTTTGCTGCTGAGGTGATAATGAGGGACAGACAAATTTAATGATGCAGGATATAGGAGGATATAAGTTGATAACTCTCAGCTCTGGGAAGCTGTGGCAACCCTTCACACCCTCTCTGTCAGTTTGAATCGGTGGAGGGAATCTATTTTCCATGGTGTGCTGCACTAAATTTATCCTAAATTTCATCAAAAGGGATCGGGGAATTGTGGGTGATTTGATGACTATTCAGTAAGTGAGATTCACCATTTTGCATAGTCCTGAGCAGTGGGAAATGCTTGGCCAATGCCCTGTTGGTGGTGGACTGGACCATCAACATGTAAACCCAGGTAGGGCATAGAATCATAGAGTGGTTACAGTTGGAAGGGACCTTAAAAATCATTTAGTTCCAACCCCCCTGTCATGGGGCCCGGACACCTCCCACTAGAATAGGTTGCTCACTGTGCTCAGAGAGCTCCTTATTTCTGCACCAAATTGCAGGTGAAATTTTTCTTTGAAGACTGATGTGGGTCTATTTTGGCTAACGAAGCAATAGTACTGTTACCGCTTGAGGGTTCGTCCAGGTCTGGGTTCAAGATAAATACAAGTAAAGAAAAATTTCTCTTTCCCCTCATGTATAAGGCATTAGGTAGGACAAACGCACAAGCTAACAACTGGAACAAATCTGATCTGCTGTAAAAGGATTTTGTTCATGTAATAAAATTAAAGTGCATTTGAAGAATTTTACAAACAGTTTTGCGTAGCACTTAGTGTATGGTAAACCCCACACAGATCTTTCCTATCTGGCTTATAGGATGGTGTTAGCTCCTCCAGAGCAAAAACAAGATCTCAACTGCAAACAAATATCAGCTCTGGAGGGCAGCTATTTCAGCACACCAGATGCCTTTCTCCTGTGAAATTCCCACGTGCAAGAGATGCTTGGGTTTATGTATGCTTAACTGCTCCATCCTTCAGCACTTCCTTTCCCTCCAGTGAGGGGAAGTTAAGGAAGGCTCCACTTCCAGCAAGGATGCAAATGCTGCTTTGAAATACAAAGGGGAAAATGAAGGACTCTCCCTGGGCAGCGTGATGTATTAGAAATTCATTTGTTGTAGGCATAGTCCTGTGTTTTCCTCCATCAAATAAGAAAACTAAAGGGTTCAAAAAGCTTTAGCAAGATGAAGAGCCCAGTTTAACTCCCAACCTTCTTGTAATCTTTCCTCCCAATCCTCCCAAAAACCTCAAACAACAACAGACAACAGGCTCCCAAACATTTCTGTTGCAGTTACACTTTTCAGTGTAGCAGAGCTCAGACCAAGAGTGGCTTGCTTTTTTTAAGCAGGCAAGAAGAAAGCATGGTGGAGTTACAACAAACCATAATACACACAAGATGAAAGCTGCCAGGGAAGCAGGATGAATCAAACAAGGAAGGGTTTGTCTGTACTAGCATTTCCAAGCCATTTCTTCCTGATTAGGTCCTGTTGTTGCACACAGAGATGAGGTTGGTTGTATGGCTTCTCTGATCCCAAACAGCTCCCTTTGCTTGTTCACCAAGTCAGACTTGAAAAGGTTAGAGAAACACCTGGGCTTTGACATAGTCTACTGCAAGAAGACAGATATCATCAGGGTATTATCCTGGCATTGTTGAAGTATGGTGGGGGAACACATGGAAGACGATTATGCCTCATAGTTTAATATCAGATGGCTAAGAAATAATAGTGAATGCAAAAAAGAGAGAGAAAAAAAATTACAGGACCCAATATTCTTTCAAAACTTGCAGTTAAAAATCAAGAAATACAGAATCAAGGGGAATTTGAACTGCCCTGCCCAACAACCAGGAATATAAGCATGACCAGTAATACAAAAATAACATCTTCTTATAAGGTGAAAAATCTGTGCTAAGCCACAGTGCTTCAAAGTATCATCTGGTTCTTCTGTTAAAGTATCATCCTTCTCTGCCAGACACATTAAGTTACTGTCCTTCCAAATAGAAAAAGAGAAGGAGAAAACTGCTCAAACATGATGAAATAAATTCATTACAAAAATAACAGAATCTATAGCAATTACAGATAAAGATGTAGAAAGGGATTCTTAGAGGGGAGGTTTGTAGTGCTTCTTCCAAATGACTAACACCTATCAGTGTCCTGAAAATTATCACCTCTGAAAGACGTTGCCTTCTAGCACTCAAGGTAGAATCATTTTATAGCATAAATCAAGAAGAGAAAAATATGTGGCTATGTGTGAGCAAGGGAACCATGTTCTCCAGCTGTTCCCTGGTGGAGAGAAGGGGGTAGTTTTCCACTGCCCTTAATTTGAGAGATTAGAGAGTCCATTGGCTTGCTACTTACAATAAATGGAAAGCCAGATTTGATAGAAAAGGCTTCATCCTTTGCAGTTGGCTTCCTAGGACCTCCATATCTACTCTGGTGATGGATGGATTAATTCTTGAGCGGTCTGGAAGTATGAGCTGGATTAGGTGTGCCATCAGGCCACTAAGTTTAGGTGCTTAATTGGGCTCCTGTGCCTTGCAGGAAAGGGCCAGAAGTACCATGGGGACCAAATCCTTCTAAGTCTTGTACACAGTGCAAACCAGTGTAGAGGCTGTGGTCAGAACTTCACACTTACACTGGGTCACAACAAAACTGAACTGCCAGTCAGTGATGACAAGGTGAGTAATCCCAGGCACCCACAAGCACTGAGGCATGATGACTGTGCACTGAGCTGCTTGGAAGTCCTTCAGGTGGTCACAAAAATGTCATTGGCCTATCCTTGCTGCTTCTGACAAAACTGTTTATTTGTCTTTCTCTCCCGTAACAGCTTGTCTTCCTGCTGGATATCAAGTGTAAATACCCTTCTGCCAGGTCTTGATTCTCAGCCAAAGTGTTGGGTTCAACATCTGAGAGAGCCCATGTAAGCCCCACTTTAAATGTCCTATTTGGAAACCTGCATTCTGCTTTCAAGCAACAATTTACAAAAAAAAAAAACAAAACCCAAACTCACTAATAAAACATAGCTTCATTGGGTGAGGACAGGAAAGAACAAAGTAAATAGTCTGGAGGGCAACCAGTACCACCAGTCCCTTGACTGCTAACACAGGGACAAGAATTGGAGCCTACCTTTCCTGGAAAGGGCAGGTTCCCACCACCATCCTCTCAAGCCTCTCAGGTCCCACATGTCTGGGCCATGGAGGGGATAGATGCTGAGGCTATTTCACTCATTCCTATATAAGCAGCCAGGAAGAAGCTGGAGCTGCTGAAGCTGCTGGCTTGGAAGAGCTGAGCTTCCTTTTCAATCACTGCTCCTGCTAGCAGCCCTCTCTGACTGCTACTCCATTAACCTCCTCTTCTTCACTGGGTATAAGCAGCTGAATAGATGACAGCTGCATGAGGGCCCCAGAAAGACTCCTTCCCACAGAAAGACATTTCCCAGACAGCCACCTCTCCTCCTGACCACCAGACCTTCAGGGCCTCCAGGCTGTAAGATGCATTGCTGGGTTAGGGAGTCTCAGGTTTGTCCGATACCTTTGGGTTGACTAAGACTTTTTGCATCCCTACTACATCTTTTCCAGTTCCTTCAACTGCAATGTGTCTATTTGTATGGGTTGCTCTCTGAAGTGTAAACAGCCCATATATTGTACAAGGTGCAATGAAAATAAAATATTTTTAGGTGTTCCTGCTTGCTCTGTCCGTGTCTCCTCACTATGCTTCTGGCTTCTGGCTCTAGGCTGTTCTTCAGGGGAATCTACTCTTCCTCTTTAGACCTCAGCACCAGCCTTGTATCTCAGACTAATAGAAACTGCATGTTCTTAAAGGTGATAAAACATAGTAGGCTGTCTGAAGAGACCTTGGTTTACTGAAATTTTGCATTAAAAACCATGTTTTTACAGCTGTAAATTTTTTGTATGTTACTTAGTCTTATAAAATACATATCAGGTTATACACAGTCAACAAAAACACTTTGCTTATATGACTCAGTGTTTGGAAAAGTGAATAGAAAAATTGGGCCCGTTGCTGAGCCACTGGCAACTGCCTTGCCCCCCTCTATTTTGACCCCCCTGCACTCTCTCCCCACACACTTCATTACCACATCACTTCAAAATCCATTGGAATGGGATTGCTGATGCTTGTTTTGCTCACAGACCTCCAACTCTCTAAGCATCTCTAGTGTTCTGTGAAGGTCTGTGTTAAAAGCTTTTTAAAAGTATGGCTAGATTAGATCTACCACCTTATTCCTGTTGGCTCTCTGGCTGTGTAATATAAGCATCTGAGCTTTGAGTTAGATGGAATTATGGCATTAAGAAAAACACAAGTAAAATTAATGACCGGACAATGGTCTACCTAAAGGAATATATCTATTCCTTATGACCTTCATGCTTAACTGTAATATAAGCATTTATTTTTTTCTTGATAAGATCAGTTGATAGTTCAAACATACCAAAATTAGACCTCACAGAGAGGGGTACACAAGCTCCTTCCTTAGTGTGACCTGTGAACACATTCTTTTCTGAGTCCTAAAGCTACTGTAGTCTTTCTACCACACTTTCTGTTGAGGCTTTTTTCAAGCACATTTGTGTGTGGAACAGGAAAGGAGGGAGCAAAAGGAAAAATTAATGATACACCAAGAGAGGGGGGCTTATGCAATTTCCAGATGTTTGTTAATGAAAAAAACATAGAGAGGATGAAATTAAGAGGAAAACTTAAATAAAAGTAATCCCAAATGAAGCTCACTTTTGTGTAAGGTTTGCTGCAGCTCAGAAACCCTTTATGTGAACCTGGACTGATTTATGATTTCACATCAAAACCACACCAGTCAGGGGATTTTGCATGGTTAGGTTGTGAGACCAGATGATTCTCACTACTTCCAGGGTTTATTCAATTCCCAGAACACAAAAGAAAAGCCAGAGGATGCAAGCCTGCATGAACTGACATAAAAGAGAAAACAGCAAATCTCTGAAAAGCACAAGGGCCAAGCTTTACATAGCTCCAGTTGTGAACTAGGAATTTCCACATATTCTTTCCACACTAGTGAGCCCTTTGAAATTGCACCTTCTTCCCCTTCCAGTCCAGAGAGCCCAAAGTTACATGTGTCTTGGCTCTTCTGTAACTACGTATCTTGGCTCTCGATCCTCATCTGCAAGGCTACTTTAACGTTCCCAGGAATCCTTAGCCAGGCACAGACTTAGGGCAGAGGAAGAAATCAGGGGAGCCGATACATGCTCCAGGTCATGTCAGGCAGTAACGATCGTACAGCCGCACAGCTCCCTCTGCGCTCAGCATGACTGCCTTGGCTTACCCTAGGCTATTTTTAAATCACAGTATGCCATTTCCTCATGCTTCTCATTCTTTTATCTCACAATTGCTTAGAAATGTTATTCGCATTTATTTAAATGGCTGGAATACCAAGCAGTCACGATTTCCTTCCTAATCTGTGTTGACTGCATACTGCTATTTCTTGGTCGTGCTTACCCTTTTCAACATGCAGAACATACACTTCCTGTATGATATATATAGTGCCCTCTGACCACTGGTTCATCTGCTTCTTGGTTCAGTGAAATAGTGTCCAGGCAAAGCCAAACTGTCCTGAGGGTCCCACAGATGCTGTTTCACAACATTATTTGGCATACATTTCCCTCATTGTAATTATTCGTTACAGCTTCAAATCTACACAAGGAGGACAGAAGTTACCAGATTGGAGGTCCTACATCCATACATTTCTCTGGCATGGTTCATCAGCCTCTTTATGTCCTCTCTAGGAGAAAACTAGAGGTTTTACTCCAAATAGTGGTCCATTTTGATATCAAAGTGACTGATGGTGAAAACAATAAACCCAGAAGTATCCCTCTGCAACTAAAAGTCACTCCATACCACAGAAATAGTCTCCTCTGTGCAACTACAATTTTTTCTCCTTGGGATTTGTATTTGAATAGCTCATCTCGCAGTGATCTCTGGGAAGTAATACAACTAACACTGTACCTAAAGGCTTGCAAACTGACAGACACAAGCTATCTTTAAGTGGGATATAAAAGGCCGGCAAAAAGAAGGATGTGTCCCTAGTATTTGCAAACAGCAAAGGCCAGAGTCCTGAAACTCCTGCTGCTGCTGCCATTGCCACTGCTGGTTTCCAAACCAGTGAGGGTTTGGGAAGCTCTCACCCAGGCAATTCCTCCCACTCAGAAATCATCATTATTAACAATTCTGTCTCAGAAAATGAAACAGTTCTTGCCTGAATTAGGTCATATGGGTCTCCATGTTTTCTACAGGAGATTTTTCATGTCAGCTTCTGGAAATGTGGCCAATTCTCTTTTTGCCTCTAGCAGCTGTTGGGCAGTCAGTATTGCCCTGTCCTTAGCTGATGCAAGGTGACATAACTCCTCCACAGTTAATGGTGTTGAACCACATTGTGCCATGGAGGATGCCACACTATGGGACAGTGCTTGCTCTGTAAAGTACCCTGGAGCCACATGGGCTCTCAAGCTGCTCTACTTTCAACTTTTGTCACTGTGGTACTCATCTGTCTAAGGCTTGTTTATATTTCTTGTCATTTATTTACTGGCTGTGATGTAATAGAAGATTGTGTACTTGCCCGAGTTTTTCTTGTGCTGCTGACCAACTGAAAATGCATCCCTTTGTGATTTGGATTTGTGTCATCTACCACTATTTTAGATTAACAAATGTGCTGTCGTGGAACATGTCGGTCCATGTGCTGAAAGCACAGAATTACCACAGCAACTCTGACCACTGTCAGAAGCTCACAAGCCAACTCTGAGGTCAGGAGGTTTTTTTCCTAAAAAAAAACAAAACAAAACAAAACAAAAAACCAAACACCTAAAACACAAAGGAAAAAATAAACTCTTGAAGAAAAAGACAAAACCAATTACAGACTATGGCTCTGGGTGATAGATTCACTCATGCCTACTCCTTGGAAGACATTGAGATTGCATGAGACCAGGGCCACTGGAAGAGCAAATGCTGCAGGGAACCATGGCATAGTAATCATAAATCACTTCCCATTCATGGATGATTTAGGAATGGTTCATATTAAGCAGTAGTCCAAGGTTAGAAAAGTTTTTTTTTATGAATTAGAGATCTGTTGAAAAGGGTGAGAAAGGAAAAAACTCTCTGTGCTTCATTTTTGCAATCAAAGCAGTTCCTGGGTTGACCCTATTAATAAGATAATTTCCAAGACAATTAGGCTTAAGATGTCATCTTAATCTCTCATTGCTCTGGGATTTCTCTTAGACTGTCAAAAGAGGCAAAAAAGTAGCGCATGATGGGTCAAAACTGCCAAATTCTCACCTCCTTGACGATGAATATACGTGAAACAAGTTGGCACTTATCTTTAGACAAACCAGTCTGTGGGACTTTTGGAAGAATTTAACAATTTCAATACCTCAGACTACTTTCAGACACACTTTCTGCTGGCCCCTGTGCAGCTGCCAAATATGCAGGGTTCCTGGCTTGGATCTAAGGACTTCTTTTTCCAATTGGGAAATTACTTCAGATTGTTCAATGTTGTCAGGAGATTTAGAAACTTAAAGCTAAACCTGAAATTAAGCTTATCTTACTGCATGCTTTCCCAGCTTGTGCCGTATCTTCTAAACAACTTTGTTTTACTCGGGCTTATTTCACTTTTCCTGGGGTTTGGGCTGGAAGAAAAAAGGAGATAGTTTATGGGAGCTGGCAGGGTAACAGAGAGTGGGAATCCTACCCGTCATTTCATCTTTTTTTGTGTGTGTGTTTGAATCCAAGTGCTTTCAGTACAAGTTCACCCTAATCCTCTAGTTGCCATTTAAGAATGGAGAAGAAAGAATGTCTTAGTTAACATGCTGGTTAATTCACTCAGTTTGATCTTTGAATTAGGACGCTGTGCTGACTTCTCCATCTCAGCATTTTGAAGAGTCTTTTACAGCCTGAACAGATTTCGGCTTGTGACATTGGGTTTGTGCCCCCAGTACTGAGCTGGTGTCCCCCCACCATTTCTGTAACCAGTGAAGTGCAACACCACATCCTCTGTGCCAATGGCTTTTAGACCTAAATGGCCTAAAATAATGAGGAGTTCTTCTGCAATGTTTTTCTTAATTTTAGATTTAAAAAAAATATGGTTATGTAAAGTCTTGCTCATTTAAGAGTATTTGTTTTCACAGAACTTGCACTTAACACTAAAAACCTCCCAAAATTAGAAATGACATGGCATTTCTTTGATTAGATGTTTCCACAAGCAATCTTTATTTCTTGTAGAAAGCTAAATGAAGAATAATCCCAGCAGGACACTAATCTCTCTTTCCAAGAGATTTAGACACCTGTGCCATCTCACCACTTTCTCACCTGGAATAATCTCTAGAATAACTTCTAAGTAATCATTACTCTAGCTATTCCACATAAAATTGATGTTGATTCTCTTTCTGAGCCTGTGAAAAATATCACTTTTAAAAGACATCATGAAAATAATAAAATGCACCTGGCATTGCAAGGTAAGCTTTATTCCTTTAACACTAACATTTTTAGGTTAAAAATTGCATGTGTGCTTGCAAACCCCTGGTGCTTTTTTTCAGTGCTGCTGTAGTTTATTCATGTCTTGCTCATTAAGGGTAACCAACATCAGTAGTTAAGAAAAAAAAATAGTAGGAGAAGCACCCAGATAGCTGAATGCACCATTTGAAATCAAATTCCATCATTCTCGCCCCCTTCACATTTTCTGAATAAACAAATATGCCTTTGCACAAGTAGCTCCTCCTTGAATGTGGTACCACCACTGCTATCAAACAGGTCGAGCCCAACTGACGACTTCAAGCAGCTATGTAATATTGTTTAGAACTCTCCTTTTTCTCCTTCTTAGCCCTTATGAGAAAGGACTTCGCTGTTTTTCAGAAGGTTTTGGGTACTCCCAAGTCAGAGACCTCACAGATACTGTCCTCTGGTAGGAAGCACCGAGCTCCCTGGGAAACAGGCTCCCTGCAGGATTCCCAGCTTGGGCACAAAGCGAAATGACAACTTCAACAAGGGAACTCACTCCTGGGCAGCAAAAGCCGACATCCTGGTGGGCTCATTGTACCTTGCAGGAAGAGCATACATGACTTAGGATCACATCCTCATTCAGCCCTGAGTGTCTTTTGTGAGCTCTCACAATTCACTGAACTTTCCTAGGGGCCTCTTTGTTACCCCATTCATCTCTCTTTTTTGTCTTCCCTGACAAATGCTTCTGCTGTACTTCACCAGCCTCCTTTGTGTACAACACTGATTTCACTGGAAATCCTGTCTCGGAAGATCAGGCTGGTTCACTGCCCTCTTCACCACTCTCCTGCTCTCCGACTCTGTGCTGCCAGCTTGTTCAGTCACTGAACTTTCACCTGTGTTTTTGCCAAGTTAATGGTTTCCCTATAGGCTCAATAGATGGGCATTTCTTCCTTGCCACGTTCCTTTTCCTTCTTGAGTTTCAGAAACGCACATAACTTTAAGCTACTCTCCAATTACAGCTAAATTATTCCCTAAGGCAATTAAGGTGAAACATTACTTCGAAAGACATTGCTAGTGTTTCAAATTAGCAGCAGCATTTGATACAGTTGTCAGCATTTTTCCATTAACAATGCTAACCTCCCCATCCTCCCTGCAAACCCATAAAATCGATCAGATTCCCATGGAGCCGATGGGAAGAGTCCAGGTGCAGTTTCTTCCAGCGAAGCTGAAATAAAACAGTTGCAAGGACAAGCTCATTCTCAGAACTCCCTGCTTCATTTATTGATCTCTTTCATTCAGTGCATTACAACTCAAAAAGCTCTTTCTCCCCCTTTTAATCTCCTTTAATCAGTTGTAGATCATGTTTCAGCAGAGCTTTAATGGATTCTGGAGGATAGTTATGGAGCGCTTTGCCCTTATGACTTGGCGGCTGTGTAATCAGTCTACTGGCTTAAAATCCATCTGATTTCCCGGAATTCTTCTGAAGAGAACTGAAAAGAGCCTGACAGTGACAGAATTACACCACAGCAGGGAAATCTGCTCATATGTGTGGTATGTGCTACCGGTTACTCATTTCTCTCCCTGCATGCCTGCCAGGATATGCAGCGAGAGAGCAGCAGCGCTCATTCACAGGATTTCAAAAAGACCTGGTTGAACACCTACACACAATGTGTTTCCCAGGTTGAAAAGAATGTAGCTACACTGTCCAACATGGCACTTCCTTTGGCATTATTTATACAGCCCTGAGCTCGCATTCCCCTTTGATGGAGGATAAGGAGAAAGCTTTGGGCAACCTAATTCTCTAAGATACAATCAAGGCCCATACGATCTGCCGTTGCTTGAGTAATGCTGGCGTCAAGCTAAGCCTTAGCTGAATGACAGTGCTGTCTTTGCTCAAGTAATGCATGTTGTTTGAGGATAACTTACTTCAAGCATGGTTCTTGCGTGTTTATTGCTTGCCCCCCCTTTTTTTTTTTAAGTTTTAGGTCGATTTTAAAGGAAACGGACATTGTCATATTACTCAATTGTAAATGTTTTTAGATGAAAACTTTTGAGATAAATGAAGGTATAAGGATATGTAAAACTCTTCTCCATTTATCTGCTCTGAACACAGAAGTGCAGAAGGATACCTTAGAATGTCCAAACTGGCCACTCAAGTACAGTGTCAGCTACAATGTCTGGAATACTGGGCATGAGAAAACATCTGAGGTTACAAACAGCTCAATTCCTGACAAAATTTGAAAAAAAGCAACACCCTTTGGGCGTGTATTTATAGATAAAACCCTTAAGAGTATCGTAAGCATTTTGTCTGTGATGAGCAGGTATCTTAAATGATGAGGCATAACAGGAAAGCTAGTGCAAGGATGGCTCTGGTTTGCACTCTGGAGGGAACGTGGTGTTACCCTGAGCTTCTGGACAACACAGAGCAAATATGCTGGTAGTGGCTGCAGCTTATGTCTCACAGACCAGTTCCTCTTCCTGCCACAATCCTTCATTAACAGTAAGCGAAGTGGCAGGCAAGCAGGACCTTTTGAAACAGAAATTAATAAAACATGTTGAGAGGATAAAGTTTTGAGCTTAGGCTACACTTTTTGGTAATTTTCTGGCCAATTTTTGTGTATACCTGAGTCAACAGCCCTGACTAGCTCAAATCTCTCAAAAAATTAGATCTCTTTTCTCTAGGTCTTTTCTTCATACTATAATACATCTCTCTGGGGCTGACAGCATTTTGGCACATAGGTACCAAATTCGGTTGTGAAGCACATTGCCACCATGTTCACATGATAGAAACAAGCCAACTAGCGCTTCCATGTAAAGTGCCTTTTGTTCTCCCCAGAAGTCCATGATATGACCTCATAGCTCAGTTCACAAGCTGTGGACAAAGGTCAATAAGAATTTACACAAACAAACCAAGGCACGCAGCAAAGAACCCATAATAAACTGGGAAAATGAAAAGAGTGTATTGTCTTTCTCAAGAAATATGGCAATTGTCATGTGCACCACAGCCAAGGCCACTCTGAGAGAAATCATTCTCTGCAGATGTGCTCGTGATTTATTCTGCAGGAATTAATCTCCACATCACAAATATTTTCGCTACTGGTAAACCTCAAGGAAAATGGAAAAACAGCTACAGAGAGCAAAATAACTGCTGTGAATGGCTGCAGAACCTGTCCTTGCCTCAGCAACTTGCAGACCCTGCACTCCAGGCCAAATGAGACCTCTGCCTTTTGGGGGGCTTCCTGAGTGCAGGTAACAAGCACATAAAAGGCATGAGAACAAATGCCAGTTTGCTGTACAATTTGGAGCCTGTTGTCTATCCTGCAAGTTGTTCTAAAAGCAACTACTAGAGACGAAAAAGACAAATAAAACCATGAGATTCAGTACGAGGCTTTCCATGTCATGCTTATGTTTAAAACTAAAATTTCCAGTTATCTTTGCTTTATTCTTTCCAAATATCTAGATAATAGCTGACCCTACTTTGAGCAGGACGTTCCTGCTCAGAGAACACCTAAAGCATCCTCCAGCTTGAACCCTCCTCTGATCCTATAATTCAGAATTACTTAAGAATTGAGAGTTCTTAAATCCAGCTTAATTAGTTTAAGTCTTATTTCTACTTCAAAAGCATCCAGGTCTGTCCTGCTTCAAAATGCACAGATGAATGTCAGAGGTTGGCTGCACCAATAACAGCTACTGAAATAAAGATGCAATGAAAGAGGTAGCACTATTTCTTTTTCCTGCCTTGGAAGCTGCTAGAGAAGATAACCCTAAACACTCAGATCTTTCAGCCTCTTTCACAGAAGGTCCACAAGCCTTCCTGGTGGCAATGAAAAATTCCTCTCCTTACCACTTTCCCCTTTCATTCCTGAGCCTTTACATAAGCGTTGCAAATTGCAGTGCCTGCACAACACCATGGCTTCCTGCAGACCTAGAACCATGTTCAAGCTGTGACTCTCAATCCCAAAGAGAAAGAAAGGCAGAAGAGAAAAAAAAAAATCTTCATGAGATTGCCTGTGTTTCTGAATCTCATGCCTAGCTTTTAGATTAGAGACTGACCCAAGTTTCAAAGATAGAAAACATCATGAGATATAACCTACTGTTTCAAGAACAGCCCCCAGGTTCTCCCTAAAGCTTTCACTGTCTTACTCAGAATCAATCTATTACCAACATAAAAAAATATAGGGCTTTGAGCAACCTAATGTAGTTGAAGATGTCCCTGCTCATTGCAGTGGGGTTAGATTAGATGACCTTTAAAGGTCCCTTCCAACCCAAACCATTCTATGAAATACATTTCTCCCAAAGTCCTAAACTCCAACTATTAAAAGAAAAACCTATCTGCCAAAAGATCACCTTCCTTCTGGTTACAAAACTGCAGGTTTAATAAGACTCTTTGTTCTAATGCAGAGCACCTGAGGGAGCCCGGCAAGGTGACCTTCAGCTCTATGTGGTTGCACTTGTGAGCTGGGTCTCTCCTCTTTCCTGGGCACCCTTTCAGACTCTCCCAGATAGGATACCCAAATTAACGGGGCTGCAGTTCACCAGCTGAGCGTCTGGCCCACATTGGTTTAACTCTATCAACTAGTAGTATCTGGTTAATATTAGAGGCTAATAAAATTCATCTGTTTTGGAAATAAAGGTGAGCCAACAATTAAATCTGCCATCAGTAAAATAATAATAAAAAGGTTGGAGGAAGCCTGAGAATGATTAACGTTGGGCCCAAACTAACCAGAAAACAAATACTCCTCAAAGCTACCATCAAGAAGAAGAGATCGAAGCCAACATTTTGATGCATGATGATGTAGAAATAACTCTGACTGAGAAACATAACGCTGGAATCAATTTTATCCAATAGTACAAACAATAAAAACCACAAGCCAAAGTCTACCCTGGATGTACACATGGGACTCCCATTGATTTCAGTCCTAGCCACACACATGCATCTGAGGGTGGATTTTGGAACCCCAGGTCTTTAATCCACTACCTCTACCAAGCTCAGTTATTACAAGCACTAAGGATGAGGGTTGCATAGCTGTAACTGAGAACAGAATTTGGCCCACTTACTGTAAGTGCTGTGTCTGAAGTGGGTTTTCTCCCACTAAAACCCCCTAATTTTTTAGGGTTATGAAAAGTCATAAGTGGTATATCGTAAAAAACTTCCAGTCTACAATATAAAATACACGTTGGAAAACTACTTAAATGGCCAGAATCTATCTTCCAGAGTCAGGAAATGATTCACTGTAGAAAGAGAATGAGGAAAGGCCCTCTCAGTTTCTTTGACTCTCGACTGGACTGATGTCTCTGCTAGTTTTCTGACTTTCAAGTCCTTTAGTGCCCTTCTATCCAACTTGTACTGTCTCTGGAAACATCTGAACCTTTGCTCAAACACAATATTTCTGCATCTGTTTCTCCCCTCTTTGCTTTGGCTAGTAACACGAGGAGGACAGATAAATAACCAAGGATGTCAGAAGCATATACCATAAATCATTGGAAAATTGAGCTAATCTGAATAGTCTCCCTGAGTTCTGATACCCATTAACTACACGCGCAGCTTCAGGAAAGGCTGCATGCAATTGCAAGTCATTAACCTCAGGTGCATCCCCCACCTCACAGTGTGCTCTGTAGAGTCTGACCCAGTCTTGCTGACCTTAGGGGAGTGTTCTCCAGAGTTCATGGTTCACGTACTGAATGCTCAAATCCACCTGGAAAATCAAGCAGATTATGTTTTTCTTAAGAATTCTATGCCAGTGTTTGGAAAACATAAATTATCACAAAAATTGTTAGCAAAACAAACAGAGGATTTCCAGGGGAACACAGAAATGTAGGTGTTTGCACAAGTTTTGCATTTGCTTAGGGTCATTGGAAAATTCTAGCCTTTATGGGCTGAACTTTCCAAAGGCATAAGGAGCAGCTAGGACACGAATTGCAATTGAAAGACAATGGAAATGAGGTGTCAAACCTCCAGTTCTCCTCTCAAGAATTTTCCTGAGGATTTAGCAATGATATTGCTATTAATTATTGCTATTAATTTTGAGGAGACTCAAATATCTGGCTGTCGGGGCACTCTCCTCAGGGTTCAGCTGCCAGGGTCAGGGGCAGTGGGGGGATATTCCAACATGTGGTGACCATGGAGGGCTTCCAGTCATGGATTTCAAGAAAATCCCACTGGTGCTGTGGAAAGTTTTGCATTTGTTTTAGCACAGTAGCATTTTTAAAAAGGGGCCATTCACTGTTCTGAGCAGGTTTGGATTTATGTTCGGAGAAAGAACAGCTCCAGGGCAATATGACACCATCCACCAAGCAACAGATTAATTCCAACCAGCAGCTTGGGACAACACTTTTCCCAACAAAAAACTTACCTGTCATGAACATTTGCTCCACTTTTCTTCTAGATGCAGACACAAAAATTGTACCCCAAAAATAATGAATATATACATATTTTTGACTCAAAGCGTTGGGTGTTTAACTGAGAAAGAGGTCTGATTGTTGAGGCTGTAGCTGGTAGTCCTTGGAAGCACTGATAGATGAGTTGAAGGATATCCTGACAAATCCACCAGGACATCCTAGAGTTACCCATTGCAGTATTTCTCTTGTCTTCTTTAAAGACTAATGGAAAACTGATTTGCAAAGTGTACTGTAATGAGTGTCTGTTTATGAAAGAAGAAAACACACATTGATATGTGACAGTTCAGGTCTTGGGATGGAAATGTTAAAATTTACCAAGAGTCTGACTTGCAACAAAATGATCAATGAGTGTGAAAATAAGGATCTGTGCATATCGTTCTTTCTGTCTCAGTGTCCTGAACTGGGCTATAAGTGGAGTGTCAGTTTAGATGACCACATGAACTTTTGGGGGTTTAAACTCTAGGAAGTCAAAAGCTGAGATTTGTAAAACAAAGTTAAGCATAACTGAGTCTTTCACTCATTTCATCCACACATCCACGTCTGTACAGAAACACTAGTTTCGCAGTGGGCTCACTTGTCACTGATGAAACTTGAAGCAAACCTGTGTGAAGGAACAGTCTCTTCTTGCAAACCAAGTCTTTCCATCATTTGATCCTGTTTGTGCTCCCAACCAAGCCTGCAGAAAATATGCAGAGCACACCACTTCCTTTGCTGAAGGCCTGTGCAATTTTTTCTGATAAATTTATCTCATGTCGCCCCATGTAATGGATGGTTCAAGTGCCTTGGTGAGGCTTCTGAAAGGACTGACTGTCAACGGTTGATATCCCAGGCTTGTGTGCAGACACAGTTGCCACAAAAGAGACAAAAAGCTAAAACAAACAGCACAATATCTGATGAAAGATGGCCGTGTCTTATCAGAGCCATTAAAATTCCAGTCTTGAAGAGAGAGTGGGCTGGATTGTCCCCGGAATTTGCAGTCATTCAAAGGAGTGTGGTATTCAATAAAATGGTAAATAGTCCAGGAAGTGCCAAATACAGTTTTTATTACAGTGCTGTATGGCTGCCTATTCTCTGACTGATGCTGTATGACAACATTTTGCTGATAAGAGGACTTGTGAGTGCTGACTTAGCTTGGTTGGGTGGGTTTGCTTCTGCTTCCTGGGAGAATGGTTATGGATGGAAAACCAGACCTGTCTTGTTTGAATTACCTGAGTAAACCCAGCCTTGTAAACAGACTTACATGAGGCATTTTGCGGAAGGTGAATATCACTCTTGTAAATCAAAAAGCTGCAGGATATATGCTCCTGGCTCTGATATAAGCCAACAGAAAAGAGGAAATTCACAGCTGGAACTTTAAACGTCTGCTGTTGTCATTTTGCCCTGTATAAATCCATTGCACAAATGAGAAATCAGCCTCTTTAATTATGTGAGTAGATTGCAGCAAAACAGGAGGTGAAGCTGGAAATCCAGCTTTTGATTTCTTTGACATTGGAAAACATTTCTCTAGAAATAATCAAGCTAAACTTGAGTCAGTCATATCAATTAAAGGATGAACTTGGTCCTTACTTTGATTTTTACTTTACACACACTGGTTAACATAATTTTGTTCAGTTGGACTTCCAACAGTATTACTAGACACGTGTGGAAAGGTTTTATTCTTTGGATACTGAGAGAGAGACCCTATTTCTGGTTCATTCCTGGACAGATGTTAAAAATCTTTCAAATGCACTTTTAAAAAAAGCAGGTTTTTAGAAAATAGATTCAAGTGACTCTGCATGCTGGTGAGTGTTAAAAAAAATACTTCTAAAGCCTTTAAAGATAATTTTTATTCCTCCAAATCCATCATCTTCACTGTTGTATTAGTGTCCACTCTTTCCTTGTTTTCTTCCTGCCTACCCTGCTTATGACTGGACTCTGTTTACTCTGAGCTTCTCACCCAATTACCATGCATGGACTGTAAAAATCATCTTTCTACCACAATCATTCTTCATGTGTTTGTAATGTTGGCACTGCAAATGATTACCACTCTTCCTAGAGTTGTTACAGAGAGCACTGAGACAGGAGGGTTAAAGGTGTGTACCGGTCCAGACTTGACTCTCTAAAAAGTGGTGAATTCACCTGCTAACAGCACACTGGTGACAGGACTTCCTTGCCTCCTTCATGTATGAAGATTTAAGTGGTTCATGTTATTTCAGGACAAAAATTGGGACCTACTCCTAAAGGCTCTTGCTATTGATACTGAGATTGGTACAAATGAAAATGCAATCCAGAAGTGTTTCTTACTATGCAGACCTCCCAGAAGATAGCTTTTCATTATGGGCAGAATTTTTGAAAAGTGTGAGATATTCTGCCAATACATCCTTTTGCTGTACTGCAAACAAGTGCCATCAGTTCAGCAACATTGACTTGCTTTGTTGCATGATGAGAGAAGTATTTTTGAAAGACCTTTTCCTAATCTTGCTGAGTTATTTGGCATCCAAATTTTTAGAACAGAGCCAACAGATTAAGAAACAGAATAATAAGAAGAAATATTTACCACCTATGTGCTAAGATATTTTAGTCAAAATCCTGTGAAGGTTTGCCAACATTTCCTGAAGATTTTGAGTGTTCTACCAATATACAGCATCTCACCTAAAGATCAACTATACCTATCACTGTTTAAATAACTTAGAAATCTTCTATATGCAAGTTACATCAATAATTTATTTCATTCCACTCTTTGTCAGTAGTTCTTCAACCTTAACATCAGGGCCAGCATTAGGTACGTCCGAGGGAGCACCAACACTGAACCTTCATATGGTTTCTGTTTACTGGAGAGCCAGAAGAAACATTACATAATATGTCACAGATGTTAAAAAGGAGATGTCCACAGACATAACAGATAAAACAAACCCTCTCTGTAAATGTGCTGGGTTGAACAAAAAAAAATATTTCGGGGTGTGTGCACAGGGCTGTAGTTTTTAGAATAGTAATTAAGGTCCCAAATAACATTAACTGCAGTACACGCTACTTGCAGCAAGGAAAGGCTTGCCTGCGTAAGCTTCATAAGACACCAGAGGAAAACAGATGACAGGTTTAGCCTAGGTTGAGGACAGTATGCCCCTACTGTACAGACACTACTCATATGTAGGTGATGTCACCACTTCTAAATCTGATTTGAATTGTTCTAGATGAATGATGACCATAATCACCGTGAGCTAGCAGCTAATTCAAACCAGTGGAATGTGCATTTAGAGAGAGGGAAGACAATTACATAGTACAAAGATTCTTGCAGGGCAGAACAGAGTTTATGAGCAGCTAGCTTTTTAAAATAAACACCACCTAAATGCACAATCCAGATTGCACACAGCTCTTTGACTCTCAGTGGTTGCTGTTTTATTTTCTCTGCCTGTTACAGCCAGAGACTCAGAAAGGTGGCAATGAATTGACTGCTGGTCGCAATTAGAGAAGCCCAGTAAAATGGCATCTCCATTAGCAGGTGACTTCTGTAGCTACTAGGTTTGCTTTAAACATCTAGCAGAAAGTGTGACACCTCCCAGAACATTATCAGGACTCAGAGAGGTGGGAGGGAGGAGTCCAGAGGGACTTTTCTATATAAATCCTTTTTCAAGTCTAAGCATGTTTCATCTAAGGAATTGTGATTATGGGCTGCAGTGCGATACTTGCGCCCAGAATTTGCCATGTTATTCCTTTGCCTTACCTACTATAGGCTAGTCCAGAATGATGAGTCCTTTAGCCAACTCTTTTCAGGTTTATAATGGCTGAATTTCAAAATCATTGCTATTTTATTGAGCAGGTTTCTTTTCACTAGTGAGATAGCTGCTCATTTTAAGATAGTGTCTGTAGAGCTCTCCTTTGCTGGACCGTGTCACCGTTGTGCTAGGAGATGCTTCTGAACACCTGGCTACTCATTGACTGTGGACAGCCACCCTCCTTCCGAGGTGCAGAACAGTCAGTTCTGTACAGAAAAGCTCCCCAGACAGAGTATGATGTTATCAGCAACCACTGAGACTTGCTCAGGTGTCAGGAGAAGTAAGGCGAGTTCAAAAAATGCACTCCTTGACCAGGAGGACATTGTCCGGATCAATACCTGGCAGCAACATGCTGTGTGTCATGTTCCCATGTGCTACAAGAACTCTAAGTTCAGCCTGACCAAATCAGCAGGACTTTGGAGATTTTTTCCAATTGGGAACTATTTCTGGTTTCTCATAAACCTTTGCTTTGATATCTCCCATCTGAACATTGTTCATCTGAGTGATCTGAGTCATCAGAAGCACAGATGAGTGGCCAACTGGACAGGTAGACTTCTCACACTTATTTGGATGGATGAGCATTAAGTACTTGAAACTCAGCCTCTTCTATAGGTGCCATATCAGCTCTTAACACAAAAGAGCTGAGCCCCATGGTGGGACCAAGTTTTGCTCTCAGAGAGGACCTCACTTTTGTTCTACAGAGAAGAGCTTTCCCCAAGGTGACGGGATGCCCAGTCTGAGACCTATTGCCTCTCCTGAGAAGCAGAGACAACAGGAACAGCAAGTAAGAACTGAGAGAGAAAAGGAGAAAACAAAAGCTTTACTAGAAATTATGCCACATTAAAATAAAGGCAAGCCCATACCATTCCAGCTGTAGAAAATTCGGGCCCTTAAGATCTTTTCCAAGGAAAGATATTAAAGCAGAGACCAGCCTTTTTGATGCAATTCTTTTTATGTAGAACAATATAGAGAGTCTGTTCTCATAAACACAGTAGGACGCAAACAACCAGAGGCAATTTCTCTTCTCACAGCAGCAGATCTTTCCCAGCCAGCTCTCTGGCATCCCGACATCTCCCGGGACAGGCACCCGCGCAGCTTGCCTCTGCTGCAGCTCGCCTTCACTGCCTCTTGCCCACATGCTGTCTCCCTCCTTCTCCACCTGAACTGCCTCTCACCCACCCACACATATTCCTTTCCCAAAATAACACCCAGACAAAGCCCGGCTTCCCACAATATTCAAATTCCCAAGCTGCCTTTCTTTCAGCTGGAAGCACGCGCTTAGCAGTCTAATGCAGTCTCGTAAATGAAAGACAGTTTTCTGCAAGACACAATCCAGCTTACAGGACACCAGTGTGCTGAGATGCTACATTCAGACCTTTGCCCTGAGCTCTCTTATTAAACATCAGCTATCATATGCTTACGCAGTAATAGAGCTGACTGTCCTTATTGTCGTTTTAATACAAATGAAGTCTACCGAAGTCTGCTGTCATGTTTCTTTGAATTTGACATCTGACACAGGCAACAGTTGTATTTACAGAAATGCTGTCAGGGTCCTGCACCTGTGATAAATAAACAAAAAAACCAGAAGCATTGCATGAGAAAGACCGAATGGGAAATGCTCATGAATTGGTGCTGCACACATCCTCTGCCACACAGCAAACGACCTCCTCTTCGCCACATCCTCCTAGCTAATGAAATGGCCCGGCACACAGCCAGGGCAAAATCTTCTGTACCTCAGGGCAGAAAATGAGTATAAAACTCCAACCTCTCTTCTTTTGTAGAGTTTTATGTCCATTGGACACAAGCCCATGAGGCTTTGGTCCTGTGCACCTCTGAATGGTAAATGTGAATCACAAGAAGTTAAAGCAGTTCCCACCTATGTGAACACTGGTAAAACCATAAGGTTTGATAGCTTAAGCACTTGCTGCTCTGGCTCCGCAGCTGATGAGATCCGTGCTGGCAGTGGAATTGAGCCCTGTTATTCTAACACATTTTCTCCTGCCCTGTATAGGCCACCCACCACCCACAGATGTCCCGTAAAGGCAAGCCACATAGCCTTAAAAAAAAGCAGGAGGAGATGAAAAAAGTAACATTAAAGCAGGCTGCAAAGTGCACCGGTAAAGTTCCTTATCACACAAGTAGGAGTGTGGTGGGTCATTTTCTTGGCGCCTGTGACTGCAGTGCCCCTAGGGAATACTGCTAAATGTCATCATCCAGAAGCAGGGTTTCTCCTCAGAGCCCCATAAAAGAGGCCAGGAAGTTACTTGCATTCCAGGGCCAGCAGCTGTTAGAGTACAACAGAGCACTGGTGCCCCAGCCGAAGGATATCGGCAATGGGACTTTAGCAGGCATCCGGATCCTGGCTGTACAGATCTTCATAGATGGTGACATTTAGCCTTTGGAGGACAGCAAAAGCAGTATAGGGATACAAGCTAGGCTGAAAGGCTGAAGTAAAAACATTCTTGTCCCTTGATCAGTGTCAGTGCCAAAGGACACAGCTAGACAAGCTTACTTGTTCTATTTTTCAAATGGTCTGCCATGAATCCCAAAACCACCCCTTAGAGATTCATGGATCTGAGGCATTCAGGTACAAGACACACCTTCATGATGGGTCAGCCAGCATGGTCCTACTGCATAGCTCCTTTCAAGAGGTAGCAACATCCACAGGCAACCTGTGAGAGCACCCTTAGGAGTCTGGAAGGAGTCATATTTTTTCTGTGAGATATTTGAAATGTTCTATTTCTCTGAAAAGAAGTTGGGAGATGCAGCCAAGAAGCAGAAGGAAAGGATGAGGATAATTTTTATTTTAAGATGTCTATATCTGTCAAGCTTGGCTGAACATGAAGACTTTGGAGAGGTAGGACTTTTGAAGTCTTTTGAAACCTACTTTTGAATGAGAGCCATTACAGACTTTTAATACCAATATTTTTAATATCTCATCTTGGGTATAAAGTCTAGGAGAAATGACAGTACAGCCAAAAGAGACTAGCTTGTTATCAGCAACCTTCAAAGAGAGTATGAAAACAGCTTGGGTTTACATATACATCTCTCTAATTCACTTGAGTACCAGAGTTCAGCTCCACTCTGCTGAAATGTTACTTCAGTGCTCATGAGCAAAATCTGTCTTGCATTTTGGAACTATAAAAAGTATTTAGGAGTCAAGTTTTCAGTAAGCACCTCCTTTTAAGCACAAGCAAAGGGACAGAAGATTCAAGCTAAAGACTGAGGATGTAAATCTGCAGTGAAAGGAAAAATGGAGAAAATAAGAGCTTTGTCTGTAAATGGGTCTCATTCCAACATAACCAATTCCATCCTGACCCAGCATCAGAAAATGGTTTAATGAACCACAGCTGAAGTGGGAAGCAGAATTGTCCAGGTTTAAGGACACGCTGTCTCCACTCCGTAAGGTGCAGGGAATTCATGCCAGAGTTTCAAGGGAATCCCCTATCCTCAGGTCACCTGCTCCAGCCCAGTGCAATTCATGCTGATGAGACTAACAGTTACGAGCAGGTAACAAAATGTTGGTTGATGTTGCACATGAAATAAGTTACAGGGTTCTGCTCCTACCTCTGTAGGATATATCTGCATATAGATCTATGCATCATTCCAAAAGTATAAATACAGACATGCATCAGACTTCATTTCATTTAGCCCTCTCTTCTCTTTTTGGTAATCTCTGGAGAGGGGCAAGGAAATATTCCCTGAAAGCTTAATTTCTATTCTGACAAACCACCCTTTGGGGTTTAAGAGGATGTATTTTACTCTGGGGAAATCTCACCTGCTTCTGCTGTGACAAAGCAGCAGCCTCAGATTCCAGGTCTTTTTGCAGGTTGATACCTCTCAAGCAGGTGTCGTGGATGTGAGAGACAGAAAGCTCTTGTTCACCCTGGACACGTTTGGCCTCCCAGCCTCTTGCAGCTTGGGCAAAGGGAGGAAAACACAACCAGTGCTGGAACGAAAAGTCCTTGTAAAAACAACAGATCTTCCTAACTTTGAGCATTTGCTAATTAAGGCTATGCTTAGGAAACAAGACCTGTTCTTTCTAATCTCCATAGGAACGCTCAGTCACACTTCCTTCCTAACCCATGCACAAATCACTGCAAGCATGTCAGTGTGGACCAGCAAGCCTTACTGGCTGGTCCAGCCTTTTTATCCAACACAATGTTTGTCTGAAGTATGCAGAGAGGATTTATTTTTTAAACTGTTTGTTCTCTTATTTATAGGCACATTTAACAAGAAATTCAAGTGATCATAATACCTTTCCTGTTATTGTGCATTACAATGGGAAACCCGGGACACTGAGAGGTGTCTGCAAATTCCTGGAAATCCACAGATGTTTGCATGCATTCCCATAATATTTGGCAAAAACTAGGACTAAAAGTTACAGCCATGAAAAAGCCCTTTATAGCAGGTGTTGGTCTTTCTTTTTGTTAGAAAACTGAGTTATTCAATTATTTGTCAGATTGAGATTTCACCTCAGAGACTCTAGTTAGAAGCCAGCTTGAAATCTTAAAAGACATTTGAGATCTTGCTCGCAGTTTGGTGGCTTGAAATCTGATGACAGCCTAAAACAACCGTAAAGGCCACTCCACCCTCGTCTTCTGGTGCAATCTAGGAGTACCTGGAAACTCCCTACCTCTTGTCCTTGCAGCTGCGTGACTGTCTGTCAGCTGCTCGTGGGCAGACTTTTGGCAATCAGTTTGGATGCACATGGCAGGATAGGGACCTGCTGTGTTTGCTCCATCCTGCAGCTGAAGGTTCTCTGGTGAATGCCTTCTTGCAGTGCATGGACCCCATGGGGAGGCCTGCTGTTGGGACATGCAGCTAACCTGGCCTTGGGGAAGACCTTCAGGTGTCATGTGCACTTACCAGTAGGTCCTGTCCTCACATTCAAAGGTGTTCAGGATAGTCAATAATGCTGGCACTGTGCTTTTGAGCTCCCTGTCTTACCTGTGCCATGAACAGTGGGATCCTTCATCTTTACCTGCACCAACAGCAACTCCTGCATGTAGCTCTAGAAGCCATGGTATGATCACCAGTAGTGACAAAGCTGTCTTCTGCCAGACAAGGCAGCTCATTTGCCTTAAGCTCTAATGCAGAGGAGCTCTGCATCCACCAGCCATTGTCCTTCTGTGGCCAGTGTGTACTGGATTTTTCTTCCTTCAGTGCATGTTCTCAGAAAAGACTGTATGTGCCCTGTTCTGAGTTCACTTAATTCACTCCTTACCTCTTTTTCCCTTGTTAGTGAGGGGAATGGCTTTTTGGTTGGCCTGTCTCACAGTAGCAGTTTACTTAGAATCTCGGAGAAATCCTAAAGAAAAAAGGAAATAAAATCCACCCCAGGAAGCAAGACTTGTGTAACAAGTATGTGTTCCATATCTGCTCCCTGACTAGCATTTCAAATCCATCTTAATAACAAAGAAACTGAAGGCTATTTGCATTTTATAAAAACAAAATGTGAAATCCTAGCCTAATGCTTTGAAATCGAATCTAACAGCTCATAAATTCCATGTGTCACACTAATCTGAAGGCTCTGCCTACCATAAACATTTCTGAATCCACAATTGCATTTAATGCTGCCTCTGCCACACTTGAGTGGAGGAAGAGAGTGGAAAAGCTCTCTCTGCAGCACTGAAAGTAATCAGCCTTAAAATAATCAGCCTTATATAATCAATCTTAATTGTAAAAATGTTTTTAAAAGAAAAAGGATAGAGTAGAAGGTTGTGACATCAACAATGGGATTATCTGTCATTGGATTTTTAAATTCTATTGTCTAGTTAAATTAGCCAATTCCCACCATCTTTCCAATGACAGATTTAGCCAATTAACATGACCTATAAACTTTATGATGTGTAGATTTGGATTTCAAAATCAATTAAACAATGTTTAGGAGGTAAGTGCAATTAGGCTACACTGCGATGCTGATGGTAGTTGTAATTAACTTGGAGCTTCAACCTGAAAGATCCAAGGCCAGATGCTCAACAAAGCACAGCTGACAGTAAGATAATTAAGTTTTATCACATGATGCTGGCTCCTGCTTGGGCTTAATCCACAATCATAGCCTTACGCTAGAAGAATTAATTATAAAGTGTGAAGGGAGAACATGTCTCTCACAGACAGTAGGTGTAAATCGTGATATGCACCCTTAAGCTCTGAATCAACAAAATTTATACACAGAAGAGAGTGGGAGCATCAGCATTCAGTCAGACCAGAAGCCCGTGTCATCCTCTGTGGCACTTCTGGGAGTGCTTGGGAGCAGATGCTCGGGGACACCCCTGCCAGCTGGTTTCAGTGGGACTTAAAATTACGGCTTATTTGTGGAGGGGCCTGGATGCCAAGGAAGTGAAGGGCCGGAGTGCACAGGCAGAGACAGGTGCAAACAGTGAGACTTCTGCCACTTTGCCCTTTGCCATTTCCTCCAGGGAATTAAGATTAATCGTCATTAATAAGATTATGATCTTAGTTTAAAAGGCTATGAAGCTGTAGGACTGCGTATTTCCACATTTTGTGGCCCATGGAGGTCATTACCACAAGGTCCTTGAATGCCTTAAGTCTGTAAGCAACTCTGAGGAGACTAGAAAGCTTCATGTACCTGGACAAAGCCCCAAACAACATGAAGAGATGGCCACATATTTCCACATATAACAGAGAGAAAGGTGCTTTGCAGTGAACTGTCATTTTTTAATGGATATTTAACAAACTATGTGCTTGGCTGTGGGTGACGCAGACTGTTGTGTGGTTGCAAAAAGTTGAAAAATTTTTAGGAGGCAATCAGTATTTTTTCCTTTCTCCCTCAGAAGCTGTTGAGATCTACAGCTTAAGCTCTGGAGAGTTGAGAAGTTGAGAAAAGGGGAAGAAAGGACAGAAGTGTATGTATAGCATATGTGTAAAACTTTTGTATTTTTTACTTAATTGTATTAATATATCTGCTTACAAAGCTTGGGATTCGTCTTGTCCAGCTTTGTATATCTGCAAATTATCTAAGTTTCTCTTATAAGCAGTTGAGAAAATTAAGCACCCCCAGAGGGCAATATATCCCAGCTATCTTCCTTGGCTGTGCTCAAATGGGGTGACTCATCCTCCGGAGATGGCTACTTCTTTCTATAGAGAGAGTCTGAAAGACAAGCTTAGACTGGGATGGTCAGGTTTTAGTTTGTGGGTCAAATTCCACCCAAAGAGACCAAAAATGTGAGGATTTTTCCTAAAGAACCAGTCAATGTTGAAAGTGAGTAGGAAACTGAGAAGGAGAGCAGAGCTTTGCTGTAAGAGTTATAGCTTATTTACATTTATCTTCCCATTCATTTGCTTGCTTGCAGTATTTAACTGCTATGTACTAAGACATGACCTGGATCCTTACTCTGTGTCGGCTAAGCAAGCTTTTGAGGTGAATGGGAATTTTTCGAAAAAAGGATAAAGATAATACTGAGAATGCACATCTGGATTTCTTCCTGTGAGGAAAATAGGAATGAACAATCTTACTTATCCTTTGCTACAACAGATGAATGTCATCACCCACTAAAACCTACCTACAACAGGACGAGTAAAAAGAATTCACAGTCTTTGAGCCAAACTTGGACAACTCTGTTCCTGGAAGTAAAAGTGTCTCCTTTTAAGATTAATGTTGCATTCTGAACCCTTCAGCTTAACACGGGAAATGGGAAAAAGGGTTTTGGAAAACACCATCAGCCTTGGGCAATACATGTATTTGGAAGGCTCTGTAACATGTGCCTTTGCTGAAACCTTGCTTTCTTCTTATCCTTCTTATCCTTATCTTCTTATCCAACTCTATACATTGTTCTTCATTTTATCCCAGCTGATTCTTACTTCTGCTTTTCCCTGCTGCATTCTTGCAGCATGTTACGTTGGAGGTCAGGCAAGACAATCATGGTTCTTCCAGCCATGAAACTGCTTGATATCTCTTCATTGTACCTTCCTTTTCTTCTTGCCTCCTTCTCGTGACTTCATGCTCACACGTGATTTCAGTCTCCAAAGCTTGTTCGGCACCATGAGATCCTCACTTATCCTTAATGACATCCCTAATCATGTTGATTTATTTTTAACGTATAAGGGTGTGCAAGCTTCTGTTCAGCTCTTTTGTAGAACATTCCCTCTGCATATCCATTCTTTAGAACTATTTGTTTCATGATAGCTGTAATCCATCTGTGGTGTCTAAAGAAGGTGAGCCTACTGCTATGGTATTTCAAAGCTCTAGTGTAACTTCACTGATTTCACAGAATCACAGAAGGGAGGAATTTAGATCCATCGGGTTTATGCTACTCCAGAGCACAGGTTGGTGTAACTTGTTTATTGGTTTCAGACCTCTGATACTATTTGTGAACCTGTACTTTATGTATTTGTCCTGAAATACTTTGCCCTACACAATTCAGACTGTCTAGAAAAGCTCTTAATTTCAAAGGCAAAAATTACTATTTAATGCTATTTTAATAGGAAAAAGTCTTTCCAGAGTAGTTTAATTTTTTCATTATGATTTGAATAAGTTATCCAGCTGAAGGAAACCGAATTTGTTTCTGGGCAATCTTCTGTATCAGTAAGTTGTGTGGGTGTAAGTGGCAGAAAGGTTGGTCTATTCTTTCTAAAGCTATTCACTTTTGACCCCTCTCCCTTACTTGTACAGCTGATTTATGAAGTGGCTAGCTGCAATAGCAAGCACTTGATGTTGGGCTCAGAAGTAGCTTATTACCTGTGTTCTCAGGTATTTCTGTTGTGGAATACTCTTTTGTTTGACCACAGAACTACTGTATAACTCTAAACACCCAATTAGAAGTAAATATGCACTTAAGAGACATTTTTTTCTCATACATGTGGCTCTGAGTTACTATGTCTTCAAACCTTAAGACTTACATGCATATTTTTGCTGTTGCTGTTTTAAGGAGATGGTAAAAGTATGTGAGATGTAGAATAGCAACTTTTGAGTTGTTATTTGTTGACAAGGTTTAAGATGGATATTTAATCTTAGAGACCCAGATACACTCGGCAGATATGCATGGACTGACACTGATCAACGGGCAGTGATTAACCCAGGATTTCCCAGTGCTATGACAGCATCATCGTTGAGGGTGGAAGGATCCTACCTGCCCTGATGGTCTTTATCAGACTATCAGACAAATCAGACAAATGCAAGTCAGTCTTTGTAGGACATCTAAGGCAGAACGTTGGCAGCTCACATTTTGGACAGAAAGCGTAGAAAGTATAGACATTTAGCAGAGTGATGCTTATAAAACTGGCTGAGGGTGCTGTTGCCCAGAGATATTAAAAGAAAGAGCATTTTGCTGTAATTTCTGAACTGACGTGAACTTAACCCCAGGGTCCTGTCAGTATTGCCTTCCGTGGCTGGGAGAGGGGCTGCTCGGTGCAGGACATCTACTCTGGTGGTCCCCACAACCACAGCATCGCCGCCAGCAAAGGACCCAAATCCCAGGGACCTTCATCAAGCAAAAATCCGACGTGCTGCAGTGGTCCACGAAAGCTGGCACCGACTCCTTATTGTTAAATGCTTTGGGACACCTCAAATATGAATGGAGCTATATAAAATTCAATTCTATTGTAAAGAAAACAGCTGTCATGAATTAAGGCTATGTTCAGCCTTGGAGATGTGGACGACTGTCCAGTAGGGAATGATCAGAAAACTCAACCCATTTAACTTTAACTTTAAAACAGAGATTTGTCTTCTCTTTCCCAGAAAACAAAGCCCCAGGGATTCTAAATCTATAAACCACATATAGCGTATCACCCAAACAATTTCTTTTGAGGTTTGAAAAACCCCTTGCTGCTAATTATTGGTTATAGATGGTTTGAAAGAAAAATGTAGTTTTAATGCTGGGTTTAATTAAAATGCCTTTAATAACAGTCATGGATTTTGCAGCACAAGTGCTAAAAGGCCAAATACTACTTTTGCAGTGAATTGAGTTCAGAAGAACTAGATGAGCAAGCAGCCCATGCAGATTTGGGCCAAAATTTGCAAAACAGTTTTGCTTTTAATGTGACTGAAGTCCTCTTTCCCAATAAGAACATTTTCTGGAAAGGAACAGATTTACTGTTTGAACTTTATCATTTCCTCTTCTACAAAACAATAGGAAAGAAAAGGAACCTTTCCAATTTTTCACCCCTTTAATTAATAAGACATTCTTTGGCATATGACAGGAAAAATATGTGATGAATGTACTTGATAGGTTATGATTAATAGTGGTCTAGGGAGGTTTTAGAGACATGAGACGCCCCATAAACACAGAATTAATACCAAAATGAACATTTTTATAATGTCCATTTTGGCAGTCTCCCTGACCTAAGATGTTAGTAGCTTTATATGTCATTTAATTAATGCTTTAAAAAAGTAAAATGCAAACAGCTCTTTTCAAACCATAGCAATTCATTGTATGACTTATGTGGGTTTTAACTGGCACAGTTAGTCAAAACATTCCTAGTGCCACTTTATTTCCATAAACCATTTGTATTGTAAACTTTACCAGAATTTTTTTGTGCCAGGTTTGAAGAGTTCAAGCAGAGGGCACTTTGAATATAGGGGCTGGATGTAGCCTGCTTATCAAAATGATATTAAAATGTAATTAGTAATTAGAGGAAGAGAAGGAAGCTACACCAATGGTATCTCTAACTTATAACCAGAGTCTGCAGCTAGATATATTATATTTTAGAAAAAATTAATATCTTTATTCAGGGCTGAAAACACTGGCCCTGACTTACCTTTCACACTGGTTTTATTACGAATTACAAAAATACAAAATTACAAATAACTGGTGGTGTTAATCCAAAATAACATAAAAACAAAGGGATCTTTTGGCCTATTGACCATCTCTTGCATTAAAGGTGATGTAGATGATGTCTTCCACTTGGTTGATGAAACCTATCTGGAATCTGTATCATACGCAAAGGAAAAATCTCTGTAAACTTGTGGGGAAGCATTCTGGACAGAAAGAGGTAAATAACCACCTTAAAGAATATATTGAGATTTTAGAAAAAGCCTTTCCAGGAGGGAAAAATTGAATGATCAGCAAAATGAGCTACATTAGATATCAGGAAACATACAGGTAAAGTGAGAATCAGTGAAATTCAAGCTGAAATCACACCTTCAAAACCAAGGTGAGACAATAAGCAAAAAACTGTTTACCCATATGTGTAATATCAAAGAAAAAGCAAAGCCCCACTGGGCAGAAGGAGGTTTGGAAATCAATGGTAGTTCAGGTACAGTTTCAAACCTCTTTTTTTTAGTAAAAACAAGGGTTTCAGTCTTGTTTTTAGTAGAAACAATGAAATAGAGTAAGGTGGGTAATGAAAGCGAGACCCTTGAATTGAAAATACACACAACTGAAGATGCAGAAGAAATCTCTGGACCAAAAATCTCCCTCCTGGAACCATGAAAGAGCTGGAATGAGAAACTGAGGATCAGGTAATAATTTTTGTCCTGATTACGTTAAATTGGCATGGTAGATTTTGGTTGAACATAGATAATATAATGCTGCTGCTTGTGAAAAGATGGAAGTAGCCCACTGACAACTAGCAACTAGCCTGACTTTAATAGTTTATAAAATATACAAGAACAAATTTTGAAATAAATTATATGTAGAGAGAAATAAAAACCAATATAAAATGCATCATGGCTTTAACAAAACTGAATCATGCAAGAATAAGCAGGTATATTTCTTTGGTGATAAAAATGCTTTCCTAAATAAAGGAAATGCAGCATTTTATCTGGATTTCAGGTAAACATTTGATTTGAAGCCATAGGGGAAAAGCCATATTCAGAAGCTGAGAATTAGTATAATAACTATAAGGTCAACAGGGAACTGCCTAAAGGGCAGCTCACAACAGTTTCTGCTGAAAGGGAAATTATCAGGTGGGAGAAAATCTATTGTTTGACAGATTGACCTTAGGACCTATTTACTTAATATTTTCATTAGTGACCTTGGCACAGAATAAAGTAGCAAATGAGAGATACTTACTGATGACATAAAACTGGAAAGCATGAAAGTAATTGAAAAGAAAGAAATGAAAAGAAAAGAAAGACCTTGGGAGGTGGCTCACCAGAAGTGAGATCACAGAATCACAGAATCACAGAATTGTGGTGGTTGGAAGGGACCTCAGAGATCATCGAGTCCAACCACAAA
>JAOTQQ010000001.1:58046463-58103392 GCA_026546715.1 Gallinago undulata
TTTACTATGAGGGTGGTGGAGCACTGGAACAGGTTGCCCAGGGGGGTGGTTGAGGCCCCTTCCCTGGAGACATTCAAAGTGAAGCTCAACAAGGCCCTGGGGAACCTGGTCTAATTGGAGGTGTCCCTGTGACTGCAGGGGTGCCGGACTAGATGGCCTTTGAAGGTCCCTTCCGGCCCAGATGATTCTATGATTCTATGATTCTATATACCTGTCACCACAGTGCCTAACAGTTATAGTCATGTCAGATAACCCCCAGACCAAAAAGTGATATACCACTAAAACCAAGTTTCCTTTGCTGGGTGCCTCCTCTGGATTCCCCTACATTCTCTCTTTGCCTTATGTTTATTTTCTTGTCTCTAATCTGATTTCATTTCTAACGTGCTGGTATTCAAATGGCTATTTTGAACGCTATTTTGGCCTTGTTCCTACGCACAGTCATTGGTGTCATAACCAGGGAGATTCTTGTGTTTGCACTCAAAGCCACTTCTTGGGCTGCCACAGCATTTTTAAGCCATGACAATCTTCTTCAAACACTGTAAGAACCGTTCCTCATACAAACACTTTATCAAACCAGAGTTTCAAACACGGTCTTAGCTTTCCACAGCAGCTACATGATGCATAAATCACACAGAAAACAGTTTTATAGCAAGATTCACAGTGATTCCCTATTTTTTATCAGCTGTGCCTCTGAGCACACCTTTATATACAAACCAAACCTATTTCGATCACCATATGTATATTTACAAACCATGGAACCTAAAGAAAGCAAAAGAAGCTGCCATTAATAAGTATAGTTTGTAGGCAGGGAAGGAAGACATCAAAGATATCCAATGGATATACACCTCATTAAGGGTCCAAAGAAGTCAGTAATAACCTTTCCCTGGGATCCACTGGACATAGAATAAAAACAGCACACAAGGAGGAACACTCAAATATGATTTAAAACAACTATTAAAAAACCCCACCCGTAAAACATGTTAATTCCCCATCTCTTTGTGGACTGGGAGCTTTCTAGGGCTGTTCTGCTGCTTCTTCTTTAGCTCCACTAAATCTGTTCCATTCCCTTTCAGTCAATGACACTGAATTGAGCTGTGTTCCAAGGCTTTCTAAATTATCTTTCCTCTTTGCATGTCCAGAGCAATTTCCACAAGATACGGTTTCGCTTAGTACCTCACATGACTGGGGATGGAACAAATGAGGAATTCTATTGAGCTTTTTTGTATTAAGCCCTAATTCACAAAGATATGTCTATAATCTTTATACCAACGGTCCTCTCCTTTTGATAGTAACTTAATGGCGACGGGTATTCTTTTTCTGTAGGTCAAATGTACTAGGTAATGCTTCAAATTATCTATCTACTAAAAAAGCAAATGCTGGAAAAGATCATTGTTACAGGTGAATCATAGGAATAGCAAATTCAGTCCAGTCACTGCTGCATACAATTACTACAGCAAGGGTTTTAGATGCCGTGCAGGAGTACTGTTGTCCTAGTTGGACAACCTTTGTAATGAAGATGGGAAATGAAATCAGACTAATCTGTTTTACATCTAAAAGGCATATAAGTTGATAGGAAACATCAAGATAATCTGTACTGTATGTAATGTCAGCCTTGACACTAGCCACTCAGCAAGGGATACTTCAGCCTTTTAAACTCAGATTGTTCCAATGTGGAGGTGGGACAGACAATAGACATCCTGCCTGTGAGGAAATCCGGGCCAAAGCTGGAGGGATAAACTTTCTGCCCTTTTCTCCCTTCTTATCTCAGTATAAAAAGGCTTTAGGGAGTTGGCCAGTCTAAAATTATTTGAGCTAGATAAGGGATGTAGAGCTCAGTAAAGAGAAGAAGACAATCTGACGGAGTGTCATGAGATGGTTGTCCAGTGCTCCAGGCATGCCTTCAGGATGAAGAGTGGGATTTGGTTGTGTGCATGTTTATTCAGAGAAATTTGAGATGAAAGAGGCTTTTTAGATCACATAACCCAGGAAAAAAAGGGTTTTGTTCCTTCATCCCACTGCCTCTCTTGGGCAAGCCAGTGGCAGAGCATGTTACTCAGCAGGGTATGGTGCCATGAGCACAACTAACAGTGCACAGTCAGAGGAACACATGGGTTCCCTATCCAGGGGACAAAGAAGAGTTAAGCACCAAAACCATGTTCCTCCTGCAACCAGGGTGCATGCACTAATTTAAACCTACCTACCTCAGTCAACTGCACATAAGATACCTCAATGTGAACTTTACCCTAAGCCATGCAAACATCTTGGGAAACCCTGGGACACCCTTGGGAATATCAAAGCCTGTACTGCCCCGCTGATGTTGCCACCAGTATCTGTGTGAGAGGGTTTCATGGAGGCTGGGGAGCAGGTGGGTGGGTGCCTGCCCTCACTGTAATCCCAAATAGTTCAGCAGTGTGGCTGAAATAAAACAAGCTCTCCACTTTTGGTCACTAGGAATTTGTTTGGTCGATGTTAAGTGTGGTTGCTTCTCACAAATTGGCATTTTCTCACTGGGGTAGACAGACACATGTAGACAGAAAAAGTAAACAGCTTCACTATTTAAAAACATCATTACTGACTCCAACAGATGCCCCCATACTTATAGTCCTATAGTTAGATTTACAGAAACTGCAGTAATACGGTGCCAACCTTACTGGTCTTTGTGAAATGAAGACCTGAGAAACAAGGCCCACTGCTTGCCTTCACCCAATGCCTAATGGAATCGTAGGGAAGTGCCCATCTCTACTAGCAATTCATAACCTTGATTCTTCCACAGGACCCAGATTCGTGATTCTTTGATTTCACAAACCAAAGCTGGTTTTATGACTTTCAAAAGACAGGCGAATTGCCTGCTTGCTTTTTAGCCACAAGCCCAGCAGATAATTAATCTCTGTTCGTCTAGGAAGAAGTAGAGTTCCAGCATCTGCCTGGGGAAAATTGTGTGCATGTTACACACCTCCCTGGGAGAACACTCCCATCATGCAATAATTTCATGTGAGGCTCTGCCAATCCCTCCTCTTGGACCCATCTTATTTTACTTAACTATTTCAACTCTGGTTGGACACAGGAGGAAAGCACAGCTCCATAACCCCTGGTTTTATAGATCAAATGTACTGGGGTTTCCACTTCCACACCAAAGCCAATGCCTGAACAATCATCAAAATCACATGAGAGAGGAGAGGTTGCTCCTACTCCATAAAAATCTGAATTAAATCATGTGAAGTGGAACTGCTATGTTCCATGCTGGCATGTATCCACAAAAGATGTTGTGATGGCTCCAGCTCAAAGGCAGATTAGAGCTTCTGTCCAGGAGATGAGAGGTGCAGGGCCAGACACCCTCTGGAGGGACTTGGATCTGCCTGGCTAAGCCCTGGTATCACCAGGCTGTTCATAAAAAAGGAGAGAAATCTGCTTCTCTGAAAAAGTAAGTGATTCTTGGGGTAAGGACAGCATGACAGTTTCTATTTTACAACAGCCATAAATTGCACTTTGCAGGGTATTATAATGATTAATTCATTGTTACCTGTATCTCCATGTTAAGATTGAATGGTTTCCTAAAAGATAAACTTCAGAATCCACTGTACTAACATATTTGAAAAAAATAATTTCTTCTTTTGCAGAATTTTCTGGACTTACAGCTTATGCTACACCAATGCTGATCACGTTGATGCCTTGTGGCCTTAACAGCTATTAACTATCTTCTAAAAGCTTGTTGGTAAAATATTAACCACATCATATACCTTGTGTATTAAAAGGAAATTCAATTTGACAAGACTATTTAAAAATAAATAAAGCTTCCATTTTTACACAGTACCCTCAGACTAGAAACTCATTTAGATTTTTGTGTAAGTATGTATGAATTATTTAAAAAGATAAACAAAATCTGATGTTCTCTGATCCTTCTTTCAGGAAGCCTTAAATATGAAAATTCCCTTGCTTTCTCAGAGAGACTTGCTTTTTGTTCTTTTTTTTTTTTTTTGAGACCTTTGAGAACCACAGTTCCTGCAAAGCAAAATCATTGTAAAGCATAGGCAATCTCCAAAATGAACAAACAATATTATGAAATGTCTTTGTAGTCTAAAATACCACTATTAGGCAAAGGAGCCTTGTTCCATATGCCACTGCAAATAGCAATTAGTTCAAGTAGAAAAGATTACGACCAGGTGCAGGTTTTGAAGTGACTTTTGGTGGGAGGAGGGAAAGGTCTCTCTTTTGTTAATTGTCTGTGGTAATTCATCAGGCATCTGAGGAATTTGGGGATATTCAACCTTTTGTGCTTAGCCAACAAAATACAACCTCCATGGCACCTGTGAACTGGATGGAGATGGTTGTCAGTCTGCTGAAGTGAAAGATGACATGAGGAAGAGGCACATGTTATATTTGTCTTCCACAGCACATCTATTTTGCAGGGGCTTTGATGGAGGGCTCATTGAGAAGAGAGGCAGAATGAGCTCCTTCAATGTGGGAACCTGTGGGCAAGCTCAGCTCGAAAGCCCGATGCAGGCAGCAGGCGGATGAGGTGGGTGCAGTGGTTCTCTCAAGCCTTGCAAAGCTATAGATGACTTTCAGAAAATGAGAAAGAAAGGGGGTTAACACAATAAACTGTGCCCATGAGAAGAAAGATACTCTCAAAACTTCAAAAACCCCCTTAAAAGATTGGATTAACTTCTTCTAATCCTTTGAATCATGGGTAGATATGAGTTCAAAGGACTAATGTAATTTTATTATTACATTTAATCAAATGTTTAAGTTAAGAAATAGGAACTGAGCTAAGGGCAACCTTCCCTTATCAGCTTCCAACGTCTGAAAGGAGGAATGAATTAATTAAGTAAATGTAACAAGCTTAGGGGTATAACATACAGCAGCAGCTGAGTCAGCTTGACCATCGGCCATTTGTTGGGGTGAGACGTGCAGCTCAAGTACTACCAGATGATTCAATTCACATATCTTGGCAGCAACAGATAAGCCAAAAGGGATGTCCAGAGGGAAGCAGTGTCATAAATTGGCAAGGCAGAGAGTTATTTACCAGCTTAAATAAAATGTTGACATCAAGGAAGTTATGCATTGAATCCATACAGGAGAGTAGGCTGCCCTTGAAAATAAAAGCAGACTTTGCAGGTTACCTTCTCATTCAAGGAGAAATGAGTTTTGCCAGGTCTAGACCTATTTTATGCAACTGGCTTACATCAGGTCATGTGCTTCAACCCCTCATTTTCAGGAGTTTCAACCCAGTGCCAAATGAGAACCCATTGGTCATGGTAAGATAATTGGAAGTACAGAGTGTATATTCCTGCCCTTTTCTATAGCATCCCACAGGCAAATACTTCTTCACAAGTGCAACAATAATGTAAGATTTCTTCAAAGATTGCACATTTGTTTGTATTGTGAACCAGGAAATTGTAATATATAATCAGATCCACCATCATAATGTATTTCCAAATGACATGTGACTAAAGACTTTTCTTTCTGTCTTTCTTTCCATAAATTAACTACAGATGAGATGTGACTAAATTGCAGTAGGTTTCATTAATGCACACTCAATTAAGTCAGTGCAGTTTAACAAAGGAAATTCCATTCTAACAGCAGAGGTTTCAGCACAAGCATTTCTCCTTGGATGACAGATAGAAATCTTCAGAGATGGACAATTAAGTACAGAAAGAAAGAAATTACCTAAAAAATCAGAGTACTTTATTGAACAGTTTCAATTCAGTGAGAACTTAAGTGTTGCTGAAAGAAAAGTGCAATATTATTTGAATGAATCATTCCAGAGGATAGGCATTTCTTCTGTTTGCTAGAAAATTAAAGCCACATAACATCTAGGGGGGAAAGAAAAGGAATGGATAAAACTGAGCCCTATTCTGTTGCCTCTTTCAACTATCCAAATTTCGGAAAAGCATGGAAATGTCATTAATAACAACCTCAGACCAAACCAACCACCAACTTCATATCCATGGAGAGAAGGTGCTCGCAATATGCTGACTGGATGAAGTCATGCTACCCAGGTCCGGCACAAGACCAAGAGCTAGATATTTAGGAAGTACACAGAAAGAAATTCCCTCTGCTTCAAGCCCATGCCTTAAATATGAAAGCCAAGTAACTTCTGGCTTTCCAGCTTTTGCATTCTTCCCCGGTTCCTTTTTTTGCATACATTTGTATATGTACACATCATACGAATATTAGTGCTCCCTCTAATTTCATCCTTTCTCTTGTATAGTTTCTGCAGAAAACCCAGGCTGTTGACTGTATGGCTCTCAGACATTGCCATGGCAACGCATCGTGATGTCAGAGACACGGGATTAGGAGTTCCTGGCATCGCTGAGCCAAGGGAGAAGCCTGGCTGGGAAGGAGAAAACTCCCTTCCTAACAGCTTCGACAATAGAAATGGGAATTTCAAAAGCAGCTAGCAAAGAGCACTTGGTAGTAAACTATCCAGAAACAACCAGAAATTCAGTTTCAAAAATCTGTTGATGGAAGAGAATCCCAAAACAAATGGTATGGGAGTAAATCATTAAATCAGTGGAGCAAAGCCAGCGTTGTGTCAGCAGTAACCGTGACATCACAATCAAGATAATTTTACCATTTTGCCAATGAAAGCAAAATGCAATGGTGGAAAATATAGCATCTTTAAATAAATTATACAAGGAGTATTTATTTCAGCTCCACTGTTAAAAAGCTGCGTGCAATTTTACATTAATTATTCGCTCAGACCAAAAGTTCCCAGTAGAAAAGACAATCTAGGAACTGTATGTGTCAATGCACTTAAAATAATCGGATACCTCAGCTTATATGTGTGGGAATACTGTGCAAAACTGCAAGCGGTAACAAGGGACTTGACAACTCAAGTCCACTCCCACAGCCTTTACTTTGGAAAAGGAACAGATGTCAGCAGCTGAGGCGGCAGCCCAGCCTTTTGGGGGCTGAGGCAGGACCCTCCTCAGCCCTGCAGCACAGCTTATCACAGCACTGCTGCACTCAGCCAGCTGCCAGACCTCCGTCTTGGGGTGGGTGTGCAGCTGGGGAGAGGAAACCAGAAAAAATAAAAATAAAAATGGGGGAAACAAATACGGGGAAGGAAAGAGTGCAGACGTCCAGAGCAAAAGCTGAAACCAGGTCATGTTTTATATGAGGGGGTGTTGCAACAAAATGACCTGGTTCTTTCTCTAACCTTGAAAAGAGGGAACTGGGAGCAATATGCCTTGCTCCTCCTCTCCTGCCTGGGTGGCCTTGCTCCTTCTTGGACTCGCTATTCTGATGGTTAACATACTTATATGCCTACCTGTCACATCAGGATGCCTTTAAATCAGAAGAGCTCCGTCTACTCCCTAGGCAGGAAGCCTTGATGACTCATGTGTTGGACAAGGACAACATGTGATGAGCAGAAGAACCTCAAGCAATATATTTCAATGGATAACTAAACAAACTGAAGGATCCACACACCCCCACCCATCATGATTTCAAAGGTAACTTTAGAAACCAACACAGGAGTCAGCGCATCTTCAGCACTGTGCTGTGATTTAAGGCAGGGGAGTACCCAGCAAGGGAGTACTGAGGCAGAGAGCCCTGAGCTATCTATTTCCAGAGGTGAATGCTATATAATTACTAACTGGCATTGCTTCAAAAAAGGGTGCAGCCCCACATAAAGCCATCTATATTGCAGCTGGGATATGAGCCAGTGCGTTCATGTGTTCCCACATTGTGCCACAGAGATGTATCAGTCTGTTTAGAGGCTGCCCAGGCCTCTGTGCCCTGCTGCGTGGGGTGGACCTGCCTGACGAAAGAGTTGTGAAATAACTGTTAAAAATCTGTACTTTTGGAATTAAAATTCTGTTTCACTGAACTGAATTCCAAGCAGACCAGCCCATGTTATTTTTGGTATGGATGTTGTAATGACGTCTAAATGATTTGAATTGCTGGTAGGATTTTTGTGCTTGTTTTGCAACCCAGAAACCCTGGGCTGTAAAACAGAAGCTGTGAGTCTAGAGGACAATGTTTTCCTCAGCATTTGTGCTGCTCCTTTCAGTGTCAGTGAACTGTGAAGAAGCCACAGTCCAGATTAGCAGTGAGCCTTCTGCATTGTTTTCTGCATTGTTTCTTGTGGTATTTTAAGCATCTGATGTATAGACAACAATTACCCATGTTGCTGGTACGCACCCATGTGTTGGTGCTGATTCTTCCCATTTTTCTCCTAGTGTTTCATATTTCCCTTAAATCATGAAGGAATGGCAGGCATAGAAAATTATTTTAACATAAACCTTCACTCTTCAACAGCCTGGCTGCTTCTCAAGTTTTGCTGGGTTTTTACTTCTGCCATTCCTCCACAGCACTTTGCAGAAAAGCAGTTGATGCAAAGAGCTGGCTGCACATTTAAATGGAAACAACAGTGCGGGGAGTCAGTGAAAGGTGCTTGATTAGAATTAACCCATCAACTCAGTGAGGTGGGAAGGTGACTCTTCGGAGAGGACTGCTGGGTTTATCTTCACGGGTGTTGCTCCCTGAAATAGTAGGATGCCTCTAGTATCTTCTGCAAGTAGTAAATGTTGCCACGTGGCACCAGTTATGTCAAAATTATTCTTAAAGTTGTGGTTGCAGAAAAGGCACCTACTCATGTATCTTTTCAAGTGGTTTTGACCTAGCCACTAACATTTTTACTGGAGTTCCCTGAATAACTTAATCTTGCTTTGTAATAAATATGCCCTTGCTCACAAATTACTGGAGAAATGCTGTGCACCTGCAATTGGCAGAAAAATGTACAGGACAATCATGTTGCATCTTTGCAGGTGAAATGAGTGAATTGCAGAGGTTCAAGCACTATAAAAGATCTACAAGAAAAATGAAATTAAATAGCTACTAATTTCTTATAGCCAAAAGTGAGTGAGGAGGAATTTTAATGGCACTGGGATACACAGTGTTTAGAGGAAAACCAGTCTGTTTCATCAGAAAAGATTTTGCCACCAACAGCTGCCTTCTCTAACCTTGCCATACTGAGAGTAAAACGAGAGATCAAGCAAAAGCAGTTCTCAACTTAAACCAAAATATTTGCCAGTTGTGTTTTGCATCATGTTTTCATTGTACCTAGTTCACTAGGTATAATTATTCTACTTAAGACATCATATGAAAAATGACAGGCAAGCTACAAACACTCTGATATCCAGTGCAGATTCCTGTCCACATGTTCACACTTGTGCTCTCCCACACTTTTTCTTCTTTTAATTATGTTATTTTTTTAGTAAGTAGCAGATTACCTGACATGTATGTCAATTAGTCATCCTTTTCCTACTGCAAATTTTACCATCTGTTCAAGATTTCTTAAGATTCAATGGGAGTTTTCAACTGACATTTTTATTCACTGGGCCAGACCCTCAAATGTTCAAAAAATGGTATAATTATACTAAAGTTTAAATTCATTGGGAGCTTTATAGAAAAAAGACAGTCTGATCCAGCTGAATCTAAGAATCAGATCCAACCAAATCATATGTTTAAAGATGGAGACCTAAATTCTCGGTAATTCTGGATGTACTGTTTCAATGTCTTAAATTCTCACTTATGTAGTCATTTTTGTCTTTCTGCCCCTTTATAGGGACAAGAAAAATCTATTTCTTGCAGAATGCTTGCCATCTGTAAAGCACCATGTACTGCACAAAGGTGAGTAATCACTGGGTTGATGCCATGTTACAGCTGCTTGTTTTGCTCCTGGTCACCTGTTGTTCCCAGAAAAGCATTGAGGTGTTTTGAGTCCCAGGTTAATTCCTATAATGTTTCCAGGATGCAGCCAATTGCATTAAACTCTGAGATCTAATGCAAGTATAATTATCTTCAGGGAAACTAAAACACAGAGTTTAAAGGTCCGATCCTCAAAAGTACTGATAGTTAACTCTAAATTGTATTAATTTCATTAATAGATAAGTGTGCTCAGTCCCCTTACGGATGCAAATTGTTGTGCAACTTGCTCAATTCTGACAAAAAAAAAACCACCACAAACACAACTGTTTCTGTATATCAGTCTCATTTCTATAATATTCTACTATAACCAGAAAATCAGTTGCTGGTGGTCTTCTTTGCCTTAATAATGTAACATGTAACAAAATTTAAAAATAAAAAATCAACCTCACTAAATGTTTTGAATAGATTAAGTAAAATAATTGGGAATATATTCTCTTGGGTAAGATTCTGAAAATGTATCACAAACACAAGAAATTACTGATGCTAAAAATCCTACCACTGTTCCAGCTGACTAAAAATAGAGGTCTATGACAGGCTAAGAATAAAAATATTCAGTCGGAAGTTTGTAACTGTTAGTCATATTTTGATCTCTTAAATCTGTCTTCAGTGCAAGAAATGATTACTATAAAGCAAACCCAAAAATAAAGTTTTGGAGAGGATATATTACAGACAGCTTCAGTAGGTGTATATTTCTCGTCTAGTAAAATGATTCTACTAAATACCTAAAACAGTAATTGCATTTTTTGCAGGTGTATAAAGATCTTAATTCAATATATTTATTCTACTATGCATGTTCTTCCAGAGGACTTACCACACTTCGACCATCAGCCATCACAACGCTGAACTCACCTGCAGTGAGACCCATCAGGTCCTTGGCACCAAGGGTCTCACACTGCAGATCTGCTGTTCCTGGGCCACACTACATCCTAATACAGAAATAGTCAACCTTCCCTCACCCTCTTCCCAGTATCTTTGGACCTTTTAGCATGGTTTTTAAGAAGTCTCTACCGATCGTATGCTCAGTAAGACTGCTGGGGAAAAATAAACTCTTCAATATTCCACCATGATCCCCCTGCTCCTATGAGAGGGAAAGCTCATTCCTGTGCCTGCCCAGGGAAGAGAGTGGGGAAGGCAGCCCTGGGGTAGATGGTGGGGGAAAGGATATACAGCTGCTTCTGCAGGGATGCAGAACACCTCCAAAGGACCAGAAGCACAGAGGCTGTGGTGTGAGCTGCAAAAAGAAGGGACATACAGTCCTTTTGGGCAGCCCCACTAAACCTGTATCTCTGGAGAAGCGGCCAAGGAGCACAAGGCCATCACAGCTGGCAGTAGCACAGATTGCTTGGGACTGCTTGTCCCCTTCCAGGGCAGCTGGGGTCAGAGGAGAGACTGTCCTTGCACATGCAACATATCTCATCTAGAAAACATGGTCTCCATGTGTCTTGTCTTGTCTTGTCTTGTCTTGTCTTGTCTTGTCTTGTCTTGTCTTCTCTTCTCTTCTCTTCTCTTCTCTTCTCTTCTCTTCTCTTCTCTTCTCTTCTCTTCTCCCTACTGCAGCATTTTTGTTTGCTAGACATGGGCCAAAGCTTTGGTTTTTCCCATGTTCCTTTGGGTTTTGTTTCCCATTTATTTTGCCAATTGCAACAACTTATTTTATAGGGAATATTTTTTTCATCCCACCATACTTCACAGATTCTACAATCTGCCGAGGTTCAACCTCCCTAGGACACAGTTAAAAGTCAACTGCCTCCTCCTTAGCTTTATTCTTCTCTACATTTCTTTTAGGAAGAAAATGCTCTTTTTTCACTCTAAATCAATGAGGCCTCTTTAAAAACCTGGGGTTAGAACTTCCAGCATGAAATCTTGTGCAAAAATCAGGGAAGGGTGGAGATATAAATATAAAGTACAAATTCATCATTGAATCTGGAGCACATCCACAAATTTAAAAGCCAATGGGACACTCAGAGTAGAGATAAACACAGATGGACAGCAGCACTGCCAGAGAGAAGGATTAGACAGGACCCACAAGTGACATTAGGGAACGGTCAGATCAAGGCAGTGCATTTTACTCCCACAAACGTCCTTGCTTCCCACCTCTTCCAGTAAATGGCAAGAAATTTCTTACCCCCCACTAAGAATTCTTACAGCAGGGACCTTTTAAGGGTGCAGTCAATATGTCCTGCTTGGGTCTGTGCTTCTGGCATGTCCCTCTTTAGAAAGCTGACCACTCCGTGACCTTCCTGTGCTCTTCCCACTTGTGTTGTCACTCAGCTATGGGCAATGCCAAAATTTCCCCTCTGAACTGTGTCCTAATTCCTGTGACTACCTTGGTCTGCTATGTGTCCTCTTCTAAAAAAAGTTCAGCTCCTGTGTATAAATTTGCTCTTTGGAATAAATTGTTTCACTGCATGCAAGTAGATTACAGGCAAAAAACCAGTTCTTCCTCCAATGAAAATTTTGCTGGTGGTGACTTTACCTGGATAGTTGGGGTTGTTCAGCCTGCAGAGGAGAAGGCTCTGGGGAGACCATATAGTGGCCTTCCAGTCCCTGAAAGCAGCCTACAGGAGAGATGGGGAGGGACTTTTTATCAGGGAATGGAGCGATAGGACGAGCTGTAATGGTTTTAAATTGAAAGAGGGGAGATTTAGATTAGATACTAGAATGACATTCTTTACTGTGAGAGTGCTGAGGCACTGGAACAGCTTGTCCAGAGAAGTTGTTGATGCCCCATGCCTGGAAGTATTCAAGACAAGACTGGATGGGACTTTGAGCAATCTGGTCTAGTGGGAGGTGTCCTTCCCATGGCAGGGGGGTTGGAACTCCATGACCTTTAAGGTCCCTTCCAACTCTACCATTCTACGATTCTCTGATTCTATAGCACACTTCAAGAATTTAAAAAAAAAAAAAAAAGAGGCAGCATGATATTGCTCCCTGTTTCTTCCTTCTCCCTGGTGGCTTTGAACTCTCTGGATTCTTCAAAATGTAATAAGAAAGCTCTAATTTCCAAGCCAACCCATTTCTCTTGCTTGCTCTCAGTATCTGTCTAAAGAGACAACTACTACCAGTGTACCTACCACAAGTGTTCACTGCCCCCTTAGTAGGGAGTGATGTCTCCCACAGATGACACATAACACACCAGCAATGTGCTAGCTGATGTTCTGCAAAGTTTAAAACTTTGAACTGATTTAAGCAATTTTCACCCCCATTTCTGTATATAGCAGGCACTTGCAATGAATGTAGTAACCTAAACAGGACCCTGGATGAGTCACAGAAGAATTTTCAGCAGAAGGTTTTTGACATTACAACACACTTCCCTTTATTTAGACAGAAGGAATGAATTCTTAAAAGCTAAAAGACGTCATGCTTGTTTGAAAACGAAACCTCTAGGATGATTTTCAAAATTCTGCCTGATTTACCTGGGAAAAGCAGCCAGTGGTCCTTTTCCAGGAAGATCAGCCATAAGCAAGTGGTGAGTTTAACACAGTGGTCAGCTCATACACTCCGGACATTCACACCTAAGAGATATTTGTTACTCTGAGTCAAGTCAGAGACAAGGCTTGTTGCTGGAGTCCTCAACATTATTTATTATTTTTATAGAGAGTTTTTCATTTTCTGGGGATTTTTATTTATTTTTTTAATGCACTGTAGTTACAAATGAAATCAAATGTTGCAGCTGCTGATTCCCATTCATTTCTAGGCATGGTTGATCCACACTGCTCTGTGTGGTAGACTGTTCTTGTGGCTGCATCGCAAAAGCTTGATTCCCTTTTAAACTAGGGCCTGATTCCTTTTTACACTACTATAAAGCAGCAATGGAAAAAGAAACAGAAAGAACTGGGCCTTAAATAAGCTGAAAACACCTATGTGTCAGGTAGCTAATCCAAGATGTTATAGCCATTTATAAAAACGTGTTATTTTTCTACAGTAATCCAGGAATGTCGTTAATAGCTCTTCACTGCGGTGCCAAAAGACACTTTTTGAAGTGCCCAGTCATTGCAAATCTGATCTTTGTTTTTGCCTGTTCCCTAGCCAGCAGCTAGGAACAAAACAGACTTTGACGCCTGCAGCATTATTAATCTGAGATTTATTACTGTAAGAGAGAGAGAAGGAAATAAATCCCTTCTCCTAGCATTACTGGCTCAGTGTAATGGCCCAAGAATGACAAGCTAAACATTACTCCAAAATTATCAGGCTTCATTTCTCATGACAGATAACATGCAGCATATTGCACTTTATCTTTTTAAGCTGACCTGACTGCAAACAAGGAAAGTGCAGAATGCCAAAGCCTCCTGTTCCCTCCCTGCAGCCTCTTCCAGCAGAAGCTGTGTATCATGATGCAATATTTAGCACTTTGTTCTTCCAGTGCTTAGGAGAAAATTATATTCAGAGCAAGCTGGATGCCTGGAAGAAGAAAAAAAAAAAAAAGAATCTGAAGCCATCTCCCTTTGCAGACCTATGCAGCATATGCCTGTGTTGATTCTGGAGGAGAATGTAGGGCTTGGTTAGGGGGAAGCTCTTAAAAAAATTTATCATTAATGTATCTCTTGAGCTGAGCTTTGATCAGCTTCTTTTACTGTCCAGCAAAACAGTTGGTAACCACTAAAACATTTTGAATGATGTCATGTGGCACAACCAGGATCAGCCTGGAGTATAAGGCGGTCAAATGCCTTTACAGTGAGGACACTCCTCTCTCTGTCAATGGCATATCAGGTTAATCACAAGCCCACCCTTTATGCATGCCTAAGGACTTTGCAAGTGGTAAAAAACACCAGGGATGAAAGTTTATTTTAATTTCTGTCAACCAATTTTCATTTATCATCACGCTCACAGTTGTATGATGATAAATTGTCAATTTTTTTACTGGATTTTTCCCCCCATTTTTTCCCTCCTGATAGAAAAGCTGTCTAAATAATACACCTCTTCTGTATTTTCTCATTATTCTTACCAGTCCGATACTTTGGTGCCTACAGAAGGAAAACAAGCAGCAAACCTAGTTTAACACTGAAATATTGAGGGAAGGGGATCCATCCATAAGTTATAGTTAGAACAGTTTTGAAAACTAAGGACTGGAAGAGAGTTCAATTAGAATTAAAACTAATTGAGTTGCTGAAAGGTTTGGAAAGTAAGGTTTATCTTTTTGAAACATGTTTATGCCAGTTGATAGTCTCTGTAGTAGTTGTAGTGTATTGATCAGAGGAAATTCAAAACCAGTCCAAAGGGACTGGTTCCCATATCTAAGGGAAATAAATAAAAATGTATGATTATGTTAAATGCTAATACATTATCATTTTTAGGAAAAAAGAAAACCCACAGCTTGACTCAGCTGTCCTTAATTTCCATACCATTCATTTAATAATTTTTTCCCTACATCATAAACATAGGCTATGTATATTGGAAAGCACCAGTTAGAAATGAGACTACAACAAAACCCTCCATCCCAGGGAGCACAGGAGAGCCCGTCCCGGGAGCACAGTGTCTTTATTCTGGAGCTGCATCAAACCCAGGCTGGTCCCATCGATCCCAGTACATGAGGGAGGTATTGCTGGAGTCCTGACTCTCTGTGGCTGTATTCCAACCAGGTGGTGAGTGTGTACTACACTGACCAAAGTCCCAGGTCCCTAAACACCTAGAGGTGCTGCACTTCTTTTCAAACCCACAAGCCCAGGCTACATGATCAACACAACTTGTGCCAAATGCTTCACTTTCCTTCACCAGGCAAGGAGCAAAGCTTTGCTCTCCCCTGTTCAGGATCATTTTATTTGTCTCCACTTCATTTGCCAAGGGTGTAGGGAGGCACCCACCATGCCAGCCAGATCTCTCTTAGGAAGCTGGGAGAAATCCAGCAGCCCCTGCAGCTCTGGAAAGGTGCAAACTGCTTTTGCAACCTATTGGTTTGGAAGTAGTGGTGATTTCTACTTTCCTTCCTATCTTACCTAACAGCAAGATAGGCTTGTCCTTGGTCGCATTAGTCCTTTCTAGAGAAGAAGATAAATGAGTTCACGTAGAATCCGAATGCTGTAGTCCTGCATCACTGGTATTTCTCAGCAGGTCTCAGGGTAAATCTCCTATCACTTGCCAAAGCTGTCATCATGTCCATCAAAATATGCAAACATTCACATGGCTGTTTGCCTCCTGCTGTGCCTTGGAGTATTTTCCTCTGTTTCAAAGGGAGAGTACAGGAATAGGGTTCCATCATGCAAGTGCTGGGTTGGAAAACTTACCCATCATCCCACACTTCCAACTTTCTTCCATGCACCTTGGGGGCTAAGTTCCTCTTTTACAAGCAAAGTGCATGTATTTTCTTAATTCACTTAAAAAAAAATTATGCAGATTTTATTCACCTAGTTCATATAACAATTACTCTCTTTGTGTTGCAGAAGGTTTAATGAAATAGAGCAGAAATAAGGGGTAGAAAAATGGCACTGCAGTTCTTCTCTGTTTGTAAGTAGTATTTTGTTATTACAAGAATGCTTGGGGTTATATTGTGTTTTAATCTTTTGTAAGACCAGTTGTTTAGATCCCATTTGGAAGGTTGTGGAGAAAATGCTCTTTTCATAAAAACAATCCAATTCTTCTGTAAATATCTTCTGTCATATTTATCCTTTTGGAATTAAATTCAATTTTTTATTAAACTTGCTACCAGAGGAAGCAATAGTTGCAAAAACTGTTTAAATAGGTACCATTTGTGAATATAAACAGTTTCAGATTTTTTTTGTCTGAAGGCTTAAGTGGGTTTCATAATTTCTGGTGCGGCTTTGTGAGTGTTTTTATACAGAAATAGACCAAAGCATGCTGAAACTACACGTAAGCAGTGGAGAAGGGGGAGGAGGAGAGTTGATTTAAAAAGGGCTGGAGATCAGAATGGGAGGCTGTGAACACAAATGAATTACATGTATGTGAGTTGCAAAGGGAGGAGGGAGTCACTCTCCACATTTGGAAATGATAGCAAGTATCAGGCTGTCCTGTGATCTCACAGTCCAGAGTTGTAAGTCCAGGGAGAAAAAAAAGATCAGTAGACCACAGTTTGGATCAGGATATGAGCCTTCAATGAACATGACAAGGTAGATGTCTTTACTACAGGCTATCAGGCACCACTTCATAGATGCCTTCAGACTTTAACTGCTACTTAATGTCTACTTATAGGGGCACTTAAAGATAGATAGTTTAAAGATAAATCACTTACAAAGTTGAAAAAAAAAAGGCAAAGAAAGAAGCAGAAACATAAGGAAGACAGCAAAATGAGAGAAGACGTGTTGGCTAAGTCACGGATTAGACTGTACCCTAATACACACCACTCCTTACCGCTCCATTCAACGTGTTGCTCTGAGCTACACCCCTGCCCGGCTGCTGCAGCCACAACACTGCCTCTCTCCTTCACATCTTCCACCTGTCTCCAGGAGCAGCAGTGACACAAAGCAAGGCAGGGAAAAGTAAAATAACCTGCCTTTCCAAATCCATATGGACACTGCACCTGGGGACAGCAGCTACAGACAGGCACAGCCTGTTCTCCGGTCCCCTCTATGCCAGCACAGAGGGGTGGTGGCCTGCACACTGAGAAGCACGTGCCACAGCTTTTCTACAGTGCACCCTGGCACCAAGGGTGATTTGGTCTTTAAGATAAAGATTTTGGGGCTCGCAGGCTTGCCCCATTGTTAACATGTCTAAATTATCCCTTTAAACTACTGAAAGAAAAAAAAAAAGACAAAAAAGACAAAGACACTGTTGAGGTTCCGATAAGTTTGCAACACTTTCCTCCAACAGGGTGCCAGGTGGGCAAGAGGGCACCCAGAACACCCACTGCTTTGAAACCCTGTCTGCAATGGTACAACCGTGTCACAAGACTGGTCCCCAGGCGATTTCCAGCATGAACTCCTCTGTCTTAGCTGTCCTGTCCAGCATTGTCTCCCCCTCCACCAAGTCCTTAAAAGCCAACTGCTGTTTGAAGAATGACTTCAGCCTCATGAGATCAAAGCTGTGGGTAGTCACACACAGTGATGCTAAGCCTCTGAGGTAAATGATGACACAGTGAGCAAGGAAATGAGAAATCAGTCCCATGTGGCTTTCCTGAGGGCTTTTTTTTTCATATTTGCTGCCTTGTTAAGAAGACCCTCCCAAAAATCACCAAGGGAAGTAAAAGTGGTATCATACTACTCCTCATTCATAAGCCCTGTTTTCACATAGCATTGATTCACTCCACATTTTATTCTGCTGTGGCAGACAGGATAGCAACTACCAATAAATTCGTTAAGTTTATTGTTTCATCACTTAAGGAGCAGTGCTTGAGCTGGCTGTTTACTGCTTAGCTCTATTGTTCCCAAGCTAGAGCTGATAACAGTTCACAGGCAGGATCTCTGGATTTTCATTTGTCTCTAAATTCAAACACTTGCATATTTTATTATAATTTGGTTATCTGAACAGAGCCATCTCATCTCTCACTGTTATGCAGCCACAAATCTGCTTCCTCCAAGCTGCAAAGTTACAGCAAACTCCTGATTCAGTCTGCAGTTCCTTTGAGTTCTGAGTACCAAATGCTGCGGTTTAAAAAGATTAAAACCAGAGATGAAACCTGATTGTTGTTCCATGCATCTGCTTTAAATTGGTTGTTCTGTTTACTTTAGAGACTTCAACTGGTGCAACAGAAAAGAAAGCATCCTTTCTGCAGAATTAATCTTGCTGCATTGGTCTTCATGCTCAGATTTTATTTACCCTTCTCTTTTAGAGCATCACTGAAATCTTGCCTTCATTGCAAAATTGGCATGACTAACAATGAGCATGTGCCATTAAATTAAGTGCTACCTCTACATTAAATCCTGTAAGTTGTAATCAGTTGTGTTTTTTCTGTGACTGACTGGTCCAGGACTCCACTCATTTAAGGACCATTTATCAGCTTGCAATACAGATGTTGCATACAGGCAAGTGCCATTCCAGTGCTCGCAGTCCTTTCATGTCTTCCCATGGCTCTCCCTGTGTACCTGGCGCTGATAGATACACTCTCCCATGCTCTATGGGGCAAGAATCAATGGCATCATTCAGCTGTTCCAGGATTTAGAGAGAGAGGGTGAGGCCCAGAGGACTCGGGGACCCATGCAATGAAGAAGAGGGGACACCTCACTGTCTGGCCTAAGGTGACACTCAAGATGGATGAGCTGGAAAGGAGAAATTCAAGTGTAGGCAACAAAGTTACCACTGACAGGGACTCAGGGACAGATCTTCCACTTAATGTCAGTCTTATTTCCTTATTCATACAACCCTTCCACAAATCACAGAACTAAGTCCTGCCAAGAACCAAAATAAAGCCTTAGTGTCATTTAATCCCACTTGAATGGTCTGCAAGTCTTGACCAACCTTCAGCAGGAAGATGAATCCCCATCACTTGGATTTTTGGGAGCTGAAATACTAGCTTAACACCACAGCATCTGTGCTGTGATCCATGGATCATGTGAGCAGCCCATAGCTGCATCTAAAGAGTCTTTAGAAGATAGATAAGGCGAGCAAGGCTCACACTTTTGATGTAGACCTAGCAGCTTCTCTGGCAGGGATGAACAGGTACTCACAACTGAAAAGAAGAGGGGCTTTGCCCTGTGCAATACAGGTAGCCAAAATGCAGCTTGAAACTGCCTTTTCCACAAGGCACTGAGCTGCCTTTTACCACCAATCCACTGCAGAGGTCAATGCCTTGCATTCAGGTACCATGCCTGCGTGACTTTTTAAGGGGCCATATAGAGTCACTCCCTCTAGGAGCACATTTGAATGGGTCTGGCTGCAGCAACAGGCACTATTTCAGTAAGATTTACACAGCTAAATCACATATAAGGCACTTTGTAATTGCTTAAAGAACAAGGCAGTGTTAATTGATGTATTAAAAAGTCCTAGGACAAAGTTGTCTGCCATTTGTACTATAAGTGGTGTGCTAAGTTTCATAAAGAAAAATACTGGCTTTTATTTTCAAAGTGAGTGGACAATGTAAGCTTGTGGCAAACTGCAGTAGTCTGTGTAATGTTTTACATCCAATTACATCCCAGGGCATTCTGGGAACAGAGGTAACGTTTCTGATGCCAGGCCAGGTTCATACATCTGGCACAACAGACCCTGCAGATGCTCAGTGGGACAGATGCAGAAACTTGATGTTATCCTATTTTCAGATGACAAACAGAACTTATTCTGTTCTTGCAAAGCAAGGACATAAGAGACTTGAAGAGTAAGTGGGTTACCACAACAAAGGCATTCATGGCTTGTAACACCCTTCCAATTACAAGGAGCAGTTAATTGTTCATCAAAAATGTTAGAGAGAGAAAGCTGAAAGAAGAGAAAAAGCAGCTTGCCGTGAACAGGAATAAAAAGGCTGTACATGAAATTGCATGCTCACATGTGCTGATGCACATCTGGCACAACTCTACTGTAATCAGCAGAATTAGCCTGTACTTGCACCCATCTATGCAATAGCTGAATCCAACTCCAAAAGTCTTCCCCTGTAATTGTGGCAAATACTACTTCACCAAAACCTCTCTTTTGTTCTCCCCAGAACACTGGGTTCCCTCCCTGTCCAAACATATCTCTACTTAAAAGTCCTAACAATAAAAGTTTATAACCTTTTTTGTCTCAATGCCACACAGTTTATTTGTTTAGGGACTTCCTAGGAGGACAGGATTAGCAAAGCTGCAAAATCCAGCTATACTGAGGAGCCTCCTACTCATATTTGCATCTTCTGGGACTGAGTGATGGCTCTCCCTGATTTTGTCCTGCTATTACTTTCAGAGGAATTACATTAGCATAAAACTGGAATAGCACAATTGGGAGTCAGGCTCTTTAACCTGGGCTTTCTAGAAGGCAGGGTGGAGGGACCTGAGGATGCATTAAACATAAAGAAGGCCCAAAACCACAGTGTTTTCAAGCTTCTTCAGCCAAATGCTATGTACTACTGGGGGAACAAAACCACAAAACCTTGAGGGTTCAGTGAGCCTTTGTGGGCTTTTATGTGAAAGTGGCTTTCTAGATAATTCCAAGTGATGACCAGTAAGACTTGCTTTGTATGGTTGTTCAGTCAGCTTTGGTAGATAAAACTGATATTCCTCATTTCTCATTTGGGAGTTTCTGGCTGAGACATGCAGAGTGTGTTTTGTTAGGGAGTGCACCACCTTCAAAACACAGAACAGGAAAACTTCAGAGAGCTTCCGTCTGCCCCAGAGTCATGTGTGACCATAGCTGCATTATGAAATAGCAGTAATAATATCCTCCTACTGTATCTTACCACAGAGCATTGCGACTGCTGAAAAACGCATGTGGGGAATGATGGAGGTGCATCCAGAAGGGAACAGAGACAAAGGGCAGTGAGCTGTCTGTCACCCAGAAACTGCAGCTGCTTCTTAGCAACCCTAATAAATAGACTTCTCCCATTCCAAGGCAAAAAAAAGCAAAAACATATTAATCACCATCAACAATTAGATGTACAACAGTGATTTAATTTGTTTAACATTTTTATTTTACATGAAGCCGTACTGATGAAACCATTTCTTTTTATCAAATTCTTAGGTTTTTCTGATGAGAAAACTCAAAAGATCTATGGGAGACTTACCTTTCCCATAGCACAGCACATGAGGACAGCACCAAAGGAAAGAAACCCTTGTATTTGCTCAGCATCCCAAATCCTCCCAGCAGCCCTGTATGGAAAAAGGCAGATTGGTGAGCACTCCATCTCAGCCAGGTACCCATTGGTACAAGACAGCAGCTGTAATGCAGCACTAATCTGTGCAGAGCCCCAGAGAAATAAATCTCACTATTTAAACTCACACTATTCAGAGGTGCTACGTCCAGCGAGATGCGCTACAGTAATGTATCAGTAAGGTGCTGGCTGCTACTAAAATACTTTCCTGATAAATGAGTGGCTCTTCTCTGATTAGCATGAAAATATGGTCAAATCTTTCTAAATATTCAATTTTTCTCAGTTGGTTGATAAGAAAGTCAGCATTTTCAGTCCAAGACAAAGTCATGAATCAGAAGCCATGAATCAAATGACTAACCACAAGAGATAAATTGGGTATGATCTTCCCTAGCTCAGCCGTGCCAAAAAACTTCTTAGCTTAATAACACTGGTTGACACTGGCACCATCCCAGTGGTTCCCAGCGCTTTCTTATTAATATGAAAGTTTTCGACTCAGCACTTCCATGGTTTCATAAACATCAAGACTGACATGATTTAAACTGCAAAAAGCATTTATAAGCATTAAAACTCAATAGCAAAGCTAACCTGAGGCTTGAGCTAAGCCTTGATTTATGCACTGAAGGTTTCTACTAACCAGGCTATGGGATGCCTTCAGCACAAAACTGAATTTCTCATTTACTCCTTAAATCCCTGGAACCAAATCTTCAAGCTCCAGCTTTGAGATGTTTGGTTTGGGTTGTTTTCCAGTCATTCAACAATGGATGTAGCATAATTAATTCACTATATTGAAGGTACATGGAGACATTTAGAATAAGGGCAGCTTTCACAAAGCAACTCTTCGAGGTTGCTGCTAAAATAACTATGTCTCCAAGCAATGCCTGCTACCAGTCCTGAATGTTTTGGAATACGAGATAGAACCAGACAAGACGGATTTCACAGCAACATCACCTCTATCATGAAGGATCATGCACACCACCTACTATGCCCAGAACATTAAACCAGCATTTGTGTGAAAGCAATGCCAGATTTGCCCTTTCCCCTGCAATAACTGTGAAGGGAAAACAGTTCCTCAAGATTAACTGCCTAGGTCATCTGTGGCGACCTCCCTACTCCATGTCCCTATGTTACAGAACTCACTGGTCGATGGAAATCTTTATCCAGTGCAAACTGAAAATTCCACTTAATTCTTCCAATGAGTGAAAATGGCCCTGCAGTTAAGAAATCTGATCTTACAGCTTTTCCTTATGAATGCATTTTCTTCACTGAAGGCTCAAAAAATTTCATTTAATTCAACTTGCCAAGTTTGTCTCAGCAATTTATTACTATATCCCTTGATATAGTCTTGACTCTGATCTTGAACTCTGAAGAGTTCAAACGGTATATGTGGTACTGACAATTTGGTATAAATAGGCTGGTACAAGTTAATTTAGTAGAACAGGGATAAGCAAGAAGAATGCTTTTGGGAATAGTATGGAGGTCTTGGGGAAGGAATAAAGTGGGGGGAAAAAAAGGCAAAATCAAAATGAATCATGGAATTGTCAGAGTTTGAACGCACCTCTAGAGATCGTCCAACTCCCCTACTAAAGCAGGAACGCCTAGAGCACATCACTCAGGACTGCATGCATGCAGGTCTTGAAGATCTCCAGAGAGGGGGACTCCACGACCTCCCTGGGCAGCCTGTTCCAGTGCTCTGTCACCCTCACCCTAAAGAAGTTTTTCCTCATATTTGAATGGAACTTCCTGTGTTCCAGATTGACCCCATTGCTCCTTGTCCTATCACTGGAAACCACTGAAAAGAGTCCGGCTCCAACATTCTTTAACCCACCCTTTAGATATTTATAAACATAAATAAGGTCTCCCCTCAGCCTTTGCTTGTCCAGGCTAAAGAGTTCCAGTTCCTTGAGCCTTTCCTTGTAAGGGAGGTGCTCCAATCCCTTAATCATCTTCATTGCCCTACGCTGGACCCTCTGCAGTAGTTCCCTGTCCCTCTTGAACTGGGGAGCCCAGAACTGGATGCAGCATTCCAGTTGTGGCCTCACCAGCATAGAGTAGAGAGGGAGAATGACCTACTGGCCACACTCTTTCCTATGCAGTCCAGGATCCCATTGGCCCTCTTGGCAACAAGGGCACATTGCTGGTGCATGGAAAGTGTGCTATCTACCAGGATTCCCAGATCCTTCTCCTCAGTAGTTTTTTCCAGAAGATCCATCCCTAACCTGTATTGGTGCCTGGAGTTCTTTCTCCCCAGGTGCAGGACTCTACATTTGTCCTTGTTGAACCTCATTATGTTCTTCTCTGCCCAGCTCTCCAGCCTGTTCAGGTCGCACTGGATGGTGGAGCAGCCCTCTGGAGTGTCAGCCAGCCCTCCTAACTTGGTATCATCAACAAACTTGCTGAGGATACACTCTCTCCCCTCGCCCGGTCATTTATGAAAACGTTGAACAGGACTGGGCATGTTCAACACATGAAAGAATTTATGCATCCTCTATTGCGGATATTTGCTGGTGAGCACCTCTGTATGATGACAAATTTTCCAGCACAGCACTTTTATTCTTTGCTACAGGTTTTCAAAATACAGAGTGAAAGGAATAGGCTTGCAGCATTAATGATTGCAGTATGAAACCTGTAAGTGTGACCTACAGTGAAAAGTCCCAATAGTCAGTGATGCATGGGATGGTTTGGGTTGCATTGAGAGACCCACAAAAGATGCCATTTCAAGTTTCTGGCAATAGGCTCTCTTTCTCCACTGTGATAATCCAACTTTACTGCATTAAGAGCTGCAACCCTGACATAAAACAATCCTGGAATGTTGGTGCTCAGTCACCAGCAGAGCCAGTGGTGTGAGGTCAGTGTCCCACCTTTGAGCTGATCTGGTGTAAATCAGTGGATCAGTATAGGGACCACAGGTCTGGTCTGCCATAAGTGCTCTGAACGTCCAGCCATCAGTGGAAAGGCTATGGTACCCTCAAGCTGTTTCTCTTCAACATTTTGTGTCTCCTTCTGCAGCACTGTCCCCAACAATGAATCTACAGAGAGATGCCTCCAACTAGCACATTGAAATAGAAAGTGCAGGTTTCCCCATGTCTGAACCAGATGAATGGTGCACAAATGGATATATAGAAGGACCAGATTTTCTTTGTGTTACATGAAATAGCCCTCCTGGCATATTCTGATCTATTCTTCAGCACGTGAACTGACACAAGGCAGGGAAGATGGAGGTGGGAGAAGTGGACTAGCCTGAGCTAACAGGAGCCGTGCTTCCACAGCATGCCTGAAGGGGATGAATGAAAGAATATACCTCAACCTAAGAGTGAGCAACTAGTCCAAAAAGTCTTCCTCTATTAAGGAGAGGAGCCTGCTGATGAACAGGAAAGGAATGCACAATCAGGTTTTGTCAGGTTCAACTTCATCAATCTTTCTGCTGCAGGTTTTGCTTCTCAGATGTGATATGCAGGGCTGGCCACGAAACAAGAATTTTGTTTCACAATTCAGAAGGAAAAAAAAAAGGTTTTTTTAAGTTTTCAAATCTGTTTTCATTACGCAACAGAACAAAACCACTGTATTTCCAAAACCTTCACACGTAAGGCCCAGAGAGGAAGGAGAAGGGGAGGTCAAAAACGTAAATAGGGTGGTGTCTCAGTGATTCCCCTCTCGAGGGGAAAGCCTGGTTCCCAGCTCCCAAGCGCTGTCAGACAGGAGAGGGACAGCAATTTGGACTCCCCTACCAGAAGGCCAGGGACAGCACATTTTCTCCCCCCACACACTCTTTTAGTTAACTCTCTCTCACCCTCTGCCCCCATCTCCTTGGAGCCTCTCCACTCGTGTAAATAATTACATGTGAACCAAACTAGAGAGAATGAGAGTTATGCAGACCACTGGTTAGGAAGGTCCCTGGAGATAAAAGGGAGTTGCAGATTCAAGTTTTTGCTCCATCTGATTTGAAGCTGATTTCAATTAAGTATTCATTGGAAGGAAGCGAAACGGCCGGTATAGCTTGGTGGTCAGGGAACCACTCCAAATCAGAGCAAGGACTCGAACCTGGGGACGTACTTCCCAGGGAAGCCTCCTAACTACTGGCAGATCGATCAGCTCTGGCACATGAAGCAGGAGTGGGAGGACGGCTGAAATACTCAGTCAGTTCTGGGGAAGCTGCCTCTTCTGAGGGCTTTGTTCTGAAAGAAAACCTGTTGGAGGGCACACATCCAGCCGGTGTGCTAGAATCATCATGTGAACCGGTGTACAAATATGCCTGTTCTCCCCAATCCCATCTTCCAGGCCCCCCACACAGACTGTCTCCCGCCAGGGTTTGAGGAAGCTGAGAAGTTGACATCAGGCATCTCCAGAGTAGGACTCGTTTTCTCCTTTCCCACAATTCCCCTAACAACCTAGGAAGGTTTTCTGCTCATATTATAGTTTAAATAGATACATTCTCTCAACAAGTTCCAGAGAAGCATCGTTGCCAGGTGGAAAAGTTGGTCTTGGATTGTATGGGATGGATCCAATACTAGCAAAGAATAGCAAAATTATCAATCATAATGTGGGAAATCGAGAAGAACTTGACAAATGTTTCTGTTTGAGATTCTGAAGGAAGCAGAATGATATATTCAGAGCCTAACCTGATAATTACTGTTCCACTGGCAATTAGAGATGATGTTAAACAGCAATCATTAATAGCAACATTTGTAAACCTGCAGGACTTGATTACAGTCCTGGTGAGGATTGCCAGCTTGGCTGACAGAAGTAGCTGCAAAAAGGAAAAATATTTAGATCTTTTAAGGTAGTTAACCTGCTCCACATAACAATCCATTAGTGTTAAATGGCTTAAAAGCTGCCTAATGAATGCATTTCTAAAAGTAATTTTAGCAGAATCACTATCACTCAGGGAAACATTCCATCTGGAGTTTAGGAGGGCTCTATTCTTGGTGCCAGCTCCTCCTGTCAATGACATCTATAGCAACTGTGTAGACAAAAGCAAAACTATTGTGGTAGAAGTTTGAGACAACGCAAAAGGGATAAAGGATGATAGAACTGATGTGAGGAAGAGTTTGTTACAAGAACTGATTCCTTGTCAATTGTATTACTTTTATTTTCAGAACAAAATGTGAATCATACGTCTTGCAACAAAGACTTTATGTCACCCTTTAAGCTATGAACCAGCAATTCAGATATAATTAACTTTGAAAAAAATTCATGGTCACATTAGATGATCAGCTGAACATGATCTTCCAGAGCAATCCTGATCCTTAGATAAATAAGCAAGGGAGTTTGAAAGAGTCCATATATAACTCTAATGAGAATATTGCTGAAATACCACATGCAGTTCCATATCCAAACTTTACAAAGTGTATTCAACCTTTTCAAAGAGTTCAGAAAAGAGCTTCAAGACCTGTGGTCTGAAAATCAGACTGAGACTAAAGAAGCTGAGTTTGATTTATCCCTAAGAAATTTAAGAGATAATATGATGACAGCTCACAGACACCCAAACGGTAGAGTAACTTATGAGAAAGAGACTTTTAACTATAGGTGTTATATCTAGTATAAAGGGCGTAATGAAATCCACTAGGTAGAAGCTAAAGCTGGACAAACTTCAAGTTTGGGGCATACATTTTCTTTAAACTGTGAAGGACATAACAATTGAACACGAGGAAGTGAATTCTCTATCCCATGAAGTCTTCAAGGAAAGACTAAAAAGCTGTCCATTATGGACAGAAAAAATCATGAGCTGCTGCAATAAAATTTGTAGATGTATCATATAGGAGGTCAGACTAGAGGATGACCATAACCTATCCTGGGTTTAAAAATCTCTGAATATGAGGTTATAATTGTTTCAATTTTTCTCTTTCTAATGGTATATGGTCACTGGATTTACTACGTAAGTGTCAGTATCTGCAAGAATTGGACAGTCTGGATATATAATTATCTATAGAGAACCTTGTTAAATATCCACTGCTAAAAATAACTTTTAAGGAACTTTATCTCTGTCATTGTAATCTAAATAAGCGTTCCTGCTAAACACTGCACAAAGGCATCACTTATTTTCTTGTAATGACATGGAGACTTTGGGGATCCAGAATATTCACTTGAGTGAACTATACTGATTTGACTTTCTCCTCCAACTAATCAGAAGTTTTATGTTTTTCTTTAAACCAAAGGAGGCTACAAGAACTAGCAGAGGAAAAAAATATATTTAATAAAGATTTTATTAAACATTTTAATAACATTTTATAAAGCCAACAGTCACATCAATAAGTCAGATGAGATTCAAGAGAAGTCAAAGATACTGTTATTCACTGTTCATTTCCTAAGTCATGCAGGTACCAAGTCACGTAAGTGTTACCCTTTTGTGATTGCTATCAATGCATACTAGGAGGAAGTCCCGTTTTCTGTAGGACAAGGATACTCACTTAAAGGTTGAGCAGCAAGAACTCACTTAAAATGGATATTGGTGCAAAATAACTTGCATAAAACAAGCAACAAGAGAACATTTACCTGTGTGTGGGTTTCCCTAGGAATTCTGTTCTGTTTCAGTAGTGGTCCATTCACAAATACTTCAGCAAATCTTGAATGATTAATGGCTGGTTTTGGCTTCTAATACAGAGTGGATGAAAATCTTGCAGTTGTGGTCAAGTCTTCCTTTGAGTTTTGGTATTCATTGAAACCAAAACACCCAAAGGTGTTCTGGCAGTCCACCGATATCATGTGCCAGAAGTTTACTCCATGATCCCACTCCCTGTGGCCTAACAGTCAGAGCAGAAACAAAAGTGTCAATGGTCTAATCCACATCTTACAGTAGCATAACCCCTTGATCTCATTAATCAAAGCCCTGACCTCACAACATATGCCATGCCAGCACATCAGTTCTCAACTAGCAGTTGGATGTGACACCCTAACAGCTTATATTTGGTCCTATGGAGGCAACCAGCTAAATCAGCATCTTTCGGCCATCACTGTACTCTAGCAGCCAAGACTACCATTTATTCCTTTCTTAAGCCCTCATAGCCTCCATATCAAGATTAGGGAAAATCACAGTATTTCATACCCCACTGTATGATAGCCACTACTAAATGCTGACTATTAATAGCTTCACTTCTGTGTAGACTTCTGCCTTTGTGGTATACGTTACGGATAGCATATCCTTCTTCACATGACACTGAAACACAGGGGTAAGTCTTCAGCTTGCCTTTCAGCTCACTTTCAAGTTAAAGCATATAGATTTCCATTTGGTTTCACACATATAAACACCTTCCAGTATATTTTGATAAGTTTAAGAACAGCACTTCTGCTTTTTGTTCAGAATTTGTGCCTAGCACTTTGGTGTTTCTACTAACCCAAGGTTGTATTTGTCCACAAGCTCTGCACTGGGGTGAGGTGGACCTGGAGCTGTAAAGAAGACCCTTAGTCTAATGGACTAAAGCTCCACAAAATCCAAGAAGCTGAGTCAGAAAGAGACTGAGTCAGGAAGAGACTGCTATATCGTTGACTTAAAAAGCAGTGCTCCTAAACTGACAGAAGTCTGGAATTGCTACTGTGTCTTCTGTATTGCTATTTGTTGTATTGCACTGCTGTAGTCTCACTCAGGGATTAGCATTCAATACACTTGGTTTTGTATAGTCACATACTTGTCTTAATAATTAATTAACTATGTGATCCTCCTCTGCTCCCTCCACCTCTCAGTAATGACCCAGTTTAGCACCCATGAAGGGCAAGTTTCAGACCATTCTGGGAAACTTAGAAATACTAAATCATTTTCATGAGATGTGACAATGTGAACGTTGAAGATTATGAAAAATTCGACATGCCATAGCAATGCTACCTGGCCAGTATTTTCATTGTCCTCCCTTATTACTCTCTTCTGCTTCAGCATGCCACCAAGTCAAGGTCCCCCAGTTGCTTAAAAAAAAAAAAAGAAAAAAAAGAAAAGAAAACAAGGAAAAATAGCTATATCTTCTTTGCAGAGCTAAGCAGAATGAAAAATTGCCTGGGCATGATCAACTCGAATTGCAGAGGCAAAATAATAAAACTAGCACATGCTTAGACAGCAATATCTATAGATGTCATGCAAAGGTGGGATGCTACGTTGCCTTGCAAAGCACACAGGCCAGCTGGATGTGGCTGTGCGATCCCACCCTCCCCAGTGATGGGGACCAGCAGCTGGGGAAATGTTCCCGCTGCCTAGGAAACATGCCTTCCAGCGAAGCCTGTCTGGAGACACAGTGCCACGTGCAGTACATCACTGGTGGCTTCCCTCCAGCTTGAGGCCACCACACAGCTGGGGTAGCCGGCAGCAGGAGGGGGGCCTGCGCCGCAGACGGAAGTGGGAGACAGGGTCTGAGAGCATCAGTCTTGCCCTGACAGCCTTTGACTAGACAGGTCTGGCTACAGCAGCTGAAGATCTGATCTGCAACACACAAATCCAGCATGAACAATATAAAAATGGAAAGCATCCTCTGCTAGGGGAACATCTGCTTAGGTGGTGAAAACCCCTTGGAGTGCATCATTCTGGGTGAATCAGCACAGCTGAGGCAGCTGCTCAGCTGCCCGAGTGGCTGATTTAATTTTTTCCCGGCTTAGCCGTGTGCCATCACTAAGATTTATTAGCCACAGCACTGCACAGTTCCAGGAGGTGCGGTTATCAGGAAGTACTTGGCTCCCCAGCACTGTTACCGGGCTTTGCACTGCATAAATTACAAGGTGTGCACTGACTAGCAGATAAGCAGACCCTCCATAATGCCCTGTTATTTTGAATTGTCATTCCTCACTGTATTTCCATGCTGGTGCTGATAGCACTGCAGAAGACCGAGACTCTACTTGTGTAAATCGGCATCGCCCTGTCAAAGTCAGTGATGCAATGTGGATTTGCACTCGCTAAGCATCTGGCCCGATTTCAAAAGTCTCTGAATGAAAACTGTTGAGTGTCAGGAACCTGCAAGCCTGATATTCTCTGTAATTAAGCTGACAGCATTAGTTGGGTTTGTCTTAGCCTTTGCTATGCTTCTACAGTCTCTGCAGATGGGAAGAACAAACCCTGTTCTTTGAATGCCTCCTGTGATGAAGCAGAATCATGGCCACTTTACACAAGGTGAGTATTAAGATCTTATGAAAATTCATCCAGGATAAAGAGAAGACCCAGTCCCCATAGCCTTGAGATGAGTTAGGTTACTCCTGAGGTTACGCCGTCCCAAGGCTGCCCAGACATAGTCAAAAAGCACAGTCTTATTTCCTTGTACATCTGAGCAAGGCACTGGTTCCCTTGATTTCCCTTCTGATACATAGCCAATATTGTGCCAGCCCCGTGTATGGGTCAGCTGGCCAATATTGCTTTTTTTAAAATGCGTATCAAAAAATTACCAGCAAACGAGAACAGAAAAGTGCTCATAGCAAACACTTGAGCGAAAAGAACAGGCTTTGTTATACAACTCAGAGCACATGAGGACTTCAGGGTACCCTTTTTGACTAAAAAAGGCAGTTTTCAGTTTATTTCTGAGCAAAAAAAATTATTTGAACACTTCCATATATAGCAGGCACTTCGGAGGTACTGAAATATTGCAGGAACGCCAATTCTCATCAAAGTTTAAAGTTATGAAGCAAAATGTTGATGGACTCCACCTGGATAAACCTTGAAAGAGAAATCTTCTGTGCCATTGCTTTCTTATACATACCTAAGCAGTAGCCATTTTATGAGCATGGATATAGAAATCGGATGTAAGCCAGAATTCAAGGAAGGCATGAGTCTAGTCTAGCTCTGAACTTTGCCATAAATCCCAACACCTTGAAAGACACAAATACCTACCAAATTTTGAAAACATTTTTTGCGTTCTGGACTAACTTATAACCACAGCCTTACTTAGAGCAGACAAGAAAAGATGCTCCTCATCCTCTTCAGAAAGTATTAGTTTCCAATTCTTTAATCAATTAATTCCAATTAGCAGCCAGTTTATTGGTGACCTGAGACATAGATGATATAGAAATCTGCTGCTCTTGAATAGACTGGTCTTTGATTTAATGACACCACAAATAGTTGGTTGTACAACACCCTATCTACCACTATTTGATATTTGCACCGGTAGAAATAATAAACTGGTGCCTAAGCAAAATCTGGGAATTCAGAAAACCACAGCTTGAATAAATTTTGAAATCAGAACTGTAATTTTGCTGAGAGTATTTTATAAATGTCTCTTTGTTCCATGGAACCAGATTCTGGTTCCTTGTTATGCCCTATGAAACCATGGTTGCAGCACTCAGCTGAGGGCCCTGTTTTGATATCTTCTACTTGCTCCTAACCACCCAGCTGAGCATTAAGTATTCTGTTACAAACACCCTATGAATCCAGGGTAAGAAGTTTGGTTAGAAAATATTGATATTTGAAAACATATGTTGCTTTTAGAACCTTGCTACTGCTACTATACTTGTACTGAGATAGACCAAAACATCTCCAAATTCTCCAGAAGAGACGGAAAAAGGAACAATTTTTTTTTTTAACAGCCAGAGGATGATCAAGGAATTAGTGAACAAAAGAGGACTTTTGCTCTTCATACCCCACAGAAGCATTGCTTGGCACTATGTAACATGATTTAGTTGCTGGTGTATGAAAGTCTCTTCTGCTACTGTCCCTTCTCTCCAAAACTCAGAGGGAGCTGTAACTTGTGTGACAACCTTTGGCAAAAATATGCATCATTCAGCTGACCCTAGTCTTGATGTCCTCTTTCAAGCAGAACTCGGTTCTTCGCAGTTTTATCTGAGTTAGTGTGAAACCAATGCTGAGTAGAAATGGAATAAAAATATCAGGTTGTCAGCTCATAACAGTAAGTTGCTGAGCCTTGGAATACAATAAAATTCAAATTAATGGAAAATGATAAAAAACCCACAGGACAGTCATCTATCAAACTTACACACGGCATTACAAAGTATAGTTTACCTAATCTAATCTAAATGTGGCTTGAGTAATGTGACTTCTCAACCTAAGAAACAGATCTCCAAGCCCTTGTATCACCTCCCTTCTAGCACTTTGCTCTGCTGTTCCTGAGAGCAATATGTTGAAGATGAATACTTGCTTGCATCACTACCCTAAGATCAGCACCTGCAGCCCAGAAATGGAATAAAGATTACCATGGTGTTTATTTTCATCTCACTGTAAGGACCTTATCTTCCCAAAGTTGTGCATTACTGCACAGCATGGCAGGGCGGGATGTAGCAAGTAACTCTTACAAGAGTGTAAATGTGTTCCTGTCATGCCATTAAATTGTCATATTGTTATGCTGTATTTCCAAAATAAAAGCTGATTGGTAACAAATCACAAAACCAATAGAAGATACTTGCTATTAAATCACTGTGAGGAGAATGGAATTACTCTCAGAGCTGTGTATTTTCAAAGAGAGTTCCTGCAAAGAAATAACTTTTAAACTAAACTTTATTAAATTTAGTGTTTGAATACTTTTCCCATTGGTAAAGACTTTTTATCCATTAACGCTGGAAAACAGCCCTTCATGGGATTCATTCCAAATCAAATTTAGGAGAGAAGCAGGGATAGTGTGTTCACAGACACATATGTGCAATTAAATGAGTACATGCTCTCATAACAAAGAGCCAACTCAATTACCTCCCAAGTATAAAGCTTACAGAGAGGCAGATGTGATCTTTATTCCAGAAGGTTTACCGAGCAAACATGAGAGAAAGAATGTGGAAGAAATTTATGTGAAAGCAAATACTTCATACCTTATAAAATCCCCATTGGCTGATTACAAAGATCTCTTGGAAATGCCAATTAGTCAGGTGTCTCTTTGTCCTTTTTAATTCTCCTACCCTTATTAAATCAATATCTCAGACAACTTAATGGCTCCCCAAAGTCTAGGTCAAACAGAGAGGCAAGAGGAGGTGGAATGAAAGGCTGGGCTTAATTTTGTGCCATGATCTAACTGTGGGTGAGGAGAGAAGGAATAATTTAGCTTAATTAAATAACTAAATATACAGTGCCTTGAAAGGAAAATTGGCCTTCACTCACAGAAACATCAAGACAATCCTTGACCAAAAACCATTACCACTGCTGGTTGCAAAGTTGTGACAAATTCCTTTCAGAGGCATTTCGGTCTTTTTTTGCCCTGCACATAGGGACTATTATCTCCTCTCTGACAGCACCCTGTGAAGAGGAACCTCAAGGCTGAGTCACAGCTGTGAATGTACCCAAAGGACCCTCCACCTTCATGGGCAAAACAAGACTCTGCTGCACACAAGCTGCTGTTTGTCTCAGCCCTTTCCAGCAGGTGGATGAAATCTGGTTGTGGCACATGAGGGAGAGCAGTCACCATAGACTTTTGTCATGTTCAGGGATACTTTGGAATTTGGCTTGTGTGAAATACCATACATTACAGGGAAAATTGCATCGATGGAGCAAAAACATTCTGACTGAAGAGGGTAAAAATGGGGTGTAGCTTGGGAGGGCAGAGCCTGAGCTGAAACAAGCTGATACAGTTCCACTGACCTTGAGAGAGGTACTACCTGTGTGCATCAGCTGGATACCTGATTGAGGATGTGGATTACAAACCACTTCTCCCTTCTAAAATGATGGTGTTGGGTCCAGCTAAGAACTGAACTATCTGTTGAATGTTCTGTGTTCATCCCACTTGATTAGATAGGACTTTAGAGCAACAAATCTCTTAAATTAAGCACTTCAGTTTGGTATCTAAAGAGGGGATGAGATGAATTTCAACCTAATCATACTAAATCCTCGCTTCCCATCCCCTCAAGACTGCTTACATTCTTGCTAAGAAAGCAGATCTTCCCCAACTCGGAGATCAGACTCTTAGGCAAGACTAGTTTTAAAGAAGTGTAAATATGTAAAAGTAAGCCCATGTATTTCATGGAACGTAGATTAGATTTAACCACTTCTAAGTAATATCCATACAATATGAAAATGTTTAGAGGTCCCAGGGAGAAGAGGAAGTGGGAGTATGCTAATTAATGAACTTTTATCTTAGCACTTGCTATTGACTAAAAGCAGAGAGGGAAAGCAGAGGCTGTATGGTGGTAAACGGGCAGAGAACAGGATAGAGAGAGGCAGAAAATACAGAAAACCTTTCTGTTGATTTTGGAGATCAGCCAGTAGCTGAGCCAGAGCTGAAACGGGACAAGGTACAAGGGAAGCAACCAAGGTAGAACAGGAGGACAATATGAAGAATGGCACCACTAGACTCAAGAATTAGATCAGGGCTGCAATCAAAGTGGGCAACCTTTCCTGTTTTGAGAACATTATTCTCAGAACATTCTTAGAGTGCAAATGAATAGAGTCATCTTCAGACTGAAAATGAATAAAATAACATCCAAAGTGATCCAGGCAGGGTTTTGAAAGGCTGACTAAATCATTTAGAGTGCAATGCACACCAAACAGCATCAAGTTTTCAAGGAAATGTAGAGCTTTTGCTGTGTTGGTTTGTTTGCCTACCGGAAATAAAAATCATAAGAAGCATTCATTAAGAGTAGTTTTATCTCCAATTGACCATAAATAGGTCTTCCTTCTCCCTAGCTGCTTTAGTTTCACAAGGAAATGGTTGAGGAAAGGAATGACTTTATTAGGTTGACTACAATTGTTTGTTCAGCAATGGTTTGGATAGCTAATTTCTTAAATTCTTGAAGTGAAAATTTAACACTGAAAATTAAATTGAAAAATCCAAATATTTCACTTCAAAAATGGTAACATGAATGTGACTGAATAACTAGAGATCAATTTAATGGATCTATACAGTTATCAAAATAGAGTACCTTGTAATTCAAAACTCAGCTTTTCACTAAGAACATTAACAAAATAGGAAATTTCTACCATGTTTGAGCAAGCAATTATGCTTTGTACGAAAAAAGAGTGCTAAAAAATAACTCTTGTTGCAATTTTAATCTTCATGCCTTTAGTCTGACTTGAACGTTCTCTGAAAAGCAGTGCAGCAAATGAACTTGATCAACAGTTTTCAATATACATTGATGGACATGGCAGGTTCATATTTAATGCAATTCTATGACCTCTAGCACTAGATTTGGTCTGCATATCTCCTAATACTTCACATACTGGTGACACGGACCAAGCAAGGTAAATAAACCTTTCTTTCACTGAGAAACCATTAAAAGGGTTTGTATTCCTCATTTGTCCAGACCAATTGATATTTAAGGTCTCATGAGAGAGCAACTGTTACTTCTTTTCTAATATTTTTGGCTATCAGAAATTTAATGTGGCACAATGGAAACCATAGTAATGTCAATGCTTAGGGAGTTTCAGCTGCCAAAATAAAACCCTACACCTGCACAATCCTAAGAAAGAGAGGCTGCACACCTTGGGGGGATCCATCTCCGTGGCAGAGTTTCCTGGATCAGGGCCATTGCTTATTTTATACCCATGGACTGAAAATTCCTGAATTCTTCTGCTTTGCCTTCTACGAGTTGCAGCAGCGGATGAGTCATTTTACTTCATACCTAACATGTCATTTCCCATCATCTATGGAGTATGCAACCACAAGAAGATGAAGTGAAAACACAGCTATTTCTTATCTCACAACTGTGTTTATTTTGACTTAATCAGTCATACTGACATCTGTTTGGCCCGAATCCTGATTTTGTTAATAAGCCATTTGTGCAAATCTGTTCTATGCAAGACCATGCCTTACTGCATCCCTGAAGACTGATGAATGCATTTTGGAAGCCAGTAATTCTTTAGGGTAAGCCCACCTTGGAACTCCAGTAATTTTCCAATAAAATTGTCCATGAATGAGCTCATGAACCTCCAGCATGAAGACCAACTTTATCTCTGGGTAGAAGTCATCCAGTGGGCATATTTCCAAATATGAAAACAAAGCAAGCTCCTTCCTCCCCAAAATCTTTCCCCCCAGTCTCTGCTGCTGCTTAAAAAAAAATGGTCCACTCTTTGATGTAAGTCCTTGGAAATATTGCGGTTATTTAATTATTCTGTTTCTCATCTCCTGGTAATTCTCCTAGATCTTTGCTAAAACATTGATTCATATTTCTGAAGGCCAGACCAGACCAGACTGATCATCTGGTCTGGCCTCTTGCATAACACGCACCACAGCATTTCACTCTCTGATCTCTGAATCAAGCCTTGTACCTTGTGGGAGATCCAGGGTATCTTGATTTTGCCTGCAAGTTCTGGAGAATTTACCACATCCTTGGTTAGCCGTTCCAGACATATGTTGCCTTCATGGTTAAGACATTTGAGTTTCATTTCCAATTTGTTTTTTTTTTTCTGATTTTTTACCTTCCAAGCCCTCTGTCCTGCTGTGCTCAAAGCACGAGTGCTCTTGGGTACCTTATCCTTCACCTCATGCAAAGACTTCACGCTGAGACCCAGGGGCCCTCTCCCTCTCCTACACAGATAAACCCACCACCTGGAGCTTCTCACATCTCCAGCTGTCAGGAGTGGATTTAACACCAAACTGCGTCTCGTAATTTCTCTCTGACATCTCTGCAGGTTCTCAGCATTTGGTTGGAGGGCAGAGACCAGCAATGGGAGACAGAGGAGCTGGGCAAGGCAGGACACGACTGCTCCTGAGAAGTACTTCTTCCCAGACACAGCCCAGCCTTAGCTCCCTGCCCTGGCCCCACTGCTGCTTGCTCACCCACTTGATGGCCTTTTGTCATCACTTCCCAGGACACACCACTTCCTCACCCAATCTATATATATATTTTCATACTTTTTATTTATTGTTTATTTTTATATATTAATATGTGATATAGTACACATTATAAGTATTCACCACTGTGTGTTATTACTTATCATATACCATTTATTATCCTTTATTAATATAATAACTGAGTGTTAATAAACACCCAGTGTTTATTCCTTGTCTGCCTGATGTTTCATTCCTCCTCTTAAAAGGCATGGTTTTTGCACTGCTGGGCTTCCTGAACAGCACTGGTTCTGACACTCCGGGTACGCCTGGAGCTACTTATTTCCTCAGGAAATGCCACATCACCTGGAAACTTTGTATTTTCCCTGTTACAAAATAAAGCTTAAGGTAAGGAATTTTTACTTCTGTCAACTTCCTTACGTCCTTGAGAGGCTCTAGCTGCAAAATGGAGTCCAAAGACAGACTTCTCAAGAAGCCCATATTGGCTCCACAGGCTCCACAGGCTCCCACAGCCATTGGGATGTGACCACCACCACAGGCCTGTTTCACAGGGGAGGCACGGGAATGGCTGTGCCACAACTGTAGCACTTAAAGAGTTCAGCAATGACTGTATTTACATCTAGACATTTACTTTTTTTTTCATCCTGCAGCATGGCATAACCTGAATCAGCAGCAGGCTGCTGTGAATGCATAAATTAGCATGAAGGTGAAAAGTGGGAACACTGAAGTCTGTTTTTTCTGCCATCCTGCCTGCCTGTGGACCCATGCGAATCCCTTGAAGCCTTGGAGGGATTCATCTCGTCCCACAGCCTCTCCTCCAGCCGAGGCACTGTCGGCACCTCCTGCTCCAAGCCAGATGCCTGCTTTCCAGAAACTCCCAGGACCTTTAGCAACGCTGAGGTCTTTATCCCTCAGCTAGTTCGGCTGAAATGAGCCAACCACTTCAAAAGCTTCTGAGGGGAGGAAGAATGACATGCAGGCAGACAGACACTCATGCAGATGGACAGTCACAGGCTGAAAAGATGGGACGGGGGTGGAAATTAATCATTTGTGTTGTGGGAGTTTGCTCTCAATCACCTTACCCATCTTTTCTCCTCCATTTTACAATCTCTGCTGGGCAGCAGCTGGCTGCTCACCCTTGATGCACACTGAGACAAATCTTACCAGCTTTTTTAGTCTTCTGGCAATCATTCCCCTTGGAAGATTTCTCTTCTATCCCTCTTCCTGGTAAATTCATATTACAGTAGCCACTGAGAAAAGCTGTAAAAACTGACTACCAATTGTACACAGCCTCCGCCTCTCAGTGAGTCTCGGGAAAGTCCTGACAAGCTTAATATGCTCTGAAAGACCACTGAAACCTGTGAAGACATCTGAAGTGGTGCATGCCCTGTGAGTCTGCACACCCGGGAAGAATCCCAAGAGCCTTACTCGGGACCATGATACAATAACCACAGCCCCAGAGCCACCGCGGCATGCCAATGCCAAAATCAGTGCAGGAAGCCCTGGGGTGTCAGGGAGGAGACCCCACTCAGTGGGAAGGGGACAGTTATGTCAGCTCGGGCAGAGCTTCACTTAGCTTAGGTGACTGCCTGGCCAATATGGTTTTCTAGGGTGTGGATCTGGCCAAGCATCTCACTGGACACACCAGTTTGGGCTGGGATCATGTCACCTCTCTTTCTCCCCAGGGGAGAGGTGCTCTGGCAACTTCAGGGTGGCGAGGACAGACCCTGCAGCAGGAAGCAGACAAAAAAAACCCCAACCCATTAGGTGCCAGGTTTACTTTGTTAGTGCAGTTAAAACACTGTGAGCACAAAGCAGACCGCAATGCCCAGAGTATCATACAAGGCCTCCTCTATCAGCCAAGTACGAATTTGCTGCTCTCATGGGAAAAATCAAAGGGCCCAGGGCAGCAGACAGTCTGTTAGCAGGCTACAGAAATAGTGAGTGGCTAATGTCTAGACTCAGGAAAGGAAATTCCTGTCCGTGTTTAGAAGAGCCACACACGTACACATACAAATAAAAAACAGGAAGGCATGCGCTGCTGTAGTCTTTGATAGCGGCCCAAGGGAAACGGTGTAATTTGGTAGAAGAAGCAAACAAGGCATCCACTTAGACATAACCTGTCAGGCCCAGTAAGGAGGGTGCTTTGACAGACATGTCTTAGAGAAACTGGATCCAGCACAGCAGCACAAAACTGCGTCCACAACAGATTTAGGGGACAAGACCCTGGGAGAGACATGTCGACATGTTGAACAGCTTGAAATCTCTTAACGGGAGACTAGAAGGTTGCAAGTTGTCATATTGGCTGAGACAGATGCATATTTGGAGCCATTATAGCTCCTATCTTCTGGCCTGGGAGCCCATCTGTGTTCAGATACATTAATCTCTCTGAGACAGAAGGGAGCTGGGTGATAGTGCATACTCACAAGACCCTAAAAATTTCCTGGTCCAGACATATTTATCACATTTAAAAGATCTGTAGAAGTGCCAGTTTTGGTGAGTACTATGTAATGTGTTTTTCCACCATGATGATGACCACAATTTCTCGTATCTAAAATAAATAAATAAATGAGAAGAGTCAAGGGGCTGCAAATTATACTGACCTGTTCCTTTAATTAATTGCAATACACATTTGAGTTTGGGGATTTTTTGCCTTTTTTTTTCACTCCACTAAGATATTTGCTACTAGTCTGGAGGGCACTCTGCTCCATTTAGCAGAGACCAGAACAGATTCACAAAGACTTGCCAGGCCTCAGACATTATGTGATCTGAATGCAATTTCTCCAACCAGTCAACAAACTATTTTTATTAATTTCATAAGAAGCTAGTAGGGAGAGAGGGAAAGAGGGAGGAGGGAGGAGAGGAAATGCCCTTTGACCAAGTAGAATGCCAGACTCTGAATTGTTACTAGCACAATATGCTAAAACTAAAGCTGGGCCATGTTGTTTCATTTCCCAGAATACCTAGCCTTAGGACTGGAAAACAAGCTTTCTGTTCCACTGGCCTAGCACAGCAGCATTGGACAACTTAAGGCAGGAAGTGAAGAAGAAATTACCAATGCTACGTCAGGGGAATATAAAGTAAATCGTCTTTCTTTTACAAAAGAAGAGAATGGGGACAATAACTCTACCCATGCACACTACTAGGCTGTCTGCTGGCACGCTCAAGCCAGGGCCAGCCAGGCCAGACCATTATGGCAGCTCCCTCTCACAAGCTCCTTGGGCACGTAGGAGAGGGCAGCTGTGAGCACAAGAGCACAGACTGGTGCCCACTGGGACCCTGGATGCACAGAGTATGGCCAGCACTCTCAGAATGCCATCACTGCGACGCCTACAGCTCTTGAGCAAAACAGAGAGGGTCTCAGTGGATCTTAAGGCATAATAAAAGTCAGGAGAAAGAGACTGCCACCTTCATGACAATTCATACTCTTCACATCCTGTTTCACCACTGGCCCCAGCTTAAATAGTGTCTGTGAGCAGACAAGAGGCTACTTAGCCTGGAACAGCGAACTCTGCTTCCAAGCAGCCTCGTTGGAAGCATTGCTCTTGTGCCTGGTGTCTCATCTTCACAGCTTCACAGCAGAGCCTCACTGCAAATTTTTGAGGGAGGCCAGGAATCAATGCTTGCTCCTTAAATCACCTTCCTTGGCCAAAGAACTGTGTAGCATAACTGTCCTTCTTTACCTGGCCCCCAGATAACTGCCTTCTTGGTCCACATTTGAAAGTTTCCCAGGAACCCAGCAGACTGTAGAGAAGATGCATGTGCACTTCATCCAGCCATATCCATGGTAATGTAAGTTGTACTTATCTCAGTCTATCCCACTATTTGCCTTGCACATAAAAGAGGCATTTTGCCCCAACACAAAAATGTTTTTGTTCAAGTCAAGTCTTTTGGTTCAGAGTGTGAGTCACTGAGTGAAACATCATAGTCCACACTATGCAGGAGATGAGGCTAATGGATCTAGTTATCCCTTTTCACCTTAAATTTGTTAGATCCTGCACCTCTGGTTACATCTATATGGGACAAAGGAGAGAGATTTCAGGTATCTCAGCTACTGAAAACACCCTCATTAACATTTCTCCTGATAAAAACACCATAGCATTATATGTCCATGACACAGAAGGTAATCTGCTTTCTGTAAATGATAGTTGATACAGGACAATGTGTTCCCCTTTTATCTGGTCCCCCAAGATTTCTCTCTGGGAGATTCTTATCTGAGAGCTAATGCCACGGTTGTGCTCTTCACTGATAAAGAGTTACACAAAAGGGATTTCAAACATCATAAACCACCTCCTTGGAACTTATTCCTAGGAGCAGACAGCTAATGCTACTTGCCAAAACCTTGTCCAGCATGGAGAGCATTCAGCAGGCATTAAAACTTAATAGGTGATTTTTTTCCTACACACAAGCAGTTCGCTACAAAGTTCTACACTGAACATTTTCCCTTTCTGTTGTAAGACAGATGTGTTCACCAGAATTACTGAGCCCAGAAAAACTGTATTTCGTGTTGGTCCATTGTGCTTTTAATTTGTTAATTCTGCTCATGTAGGTAACAGTGACTATTGAATAATTTCGAGACTCTACAGACACAGATTAATCGAAAGCTTACAGAAATCTGTCAGAAGCTTCTTACTGATGCCTTGAGCCCCTATCACGCCCTATTTAATTACACGTTATTTGGAAGATTCAAAAACAGCTAGTAAGGAGAAAGCCAGAATGCACCTGGATAAAGAAACGCACAATCTGTTTATTTTCTTCCCTGTGTCCTTGCATCATATTCATTTGTTAATGGGTAAAATATTTTTGCAGTTCCTTAAATGCCACATTCTGTGTTTCTTGACTTCTTTTTAACTATATGGTAGAGCCAGGTGGTGAACCAGTAACATTTTTCACCTCAGCTGACACAATTAAACACTATGATTTTCAACCACCAAGAAAAGTTGGATGGTTGAGTAACGGCAATTTGACAACTGAGATATTTATGTACAGCCAAAATGAGATAGTGCCCTATATTTTAAACAGCTCGAGTCAGAGGAGAAAAATGTAAAATTGGTTCCTAGATAATAATGCCTAATCTTTGTTTTTATGGCACATAGCTGTGCAATTAAGGTTGGCTCATGAAAGCTGTGCGTGAGCACACTCAAATTGCTGAATGGCCTCATAGATGGCAGGAAGGAAAATAAATATTCTACTGTTTATACTTTCTGAAGTAAAATCTTTGAGATAAACAGTGTGTCAGGCTGACAGGTGTGACTTCTTTAGCCTTTGCCTGATGAATTTTTCATACACAGCTGAGGCTGATAGCTTGAAACTGTTGATGGAAAAAACCCACTGTTCAGGTTTTGATGGGAATATGAATGTCTGGGTCTTAGAAGGGTCTGACTTCTGTGCAAAGAATTACAGACACTCTGTTGTGCAGGCGTGAGGGGAGGACCATGCTGCAGCCGCACTGCATCAGGCTGCTGTTTCACTCAAGGTATGGAAACATAAGGGTACTGCATTCTCTAGGAAGATGATCAGATACATCTCCCTCATGATACTTGGAAAGCAGAAAAGTTTTTCAGAGGCTTCTCCTGGGTACTTAATTCTTCATAAAAACCCCGAGCCATGCGCTACCACACCATTCTTGACTTTGGCAAGTTCCTTGCTTGCCAAAATGTCCTGTTCCTTGTGGAACTGCTGCTCGTAAGCAAACAATGGAGCATTAATAGCATCTTCCTCTGCCTGATCATGCTTGTTTTGTCCAGGGTTTCTACTTGTGTCATCCTGGGTCCAAGGAGGACTGAAATATGGATGAAGAGAAATGGGTGTGTATTGAATACAACGAGGAGAAAATGATGAGCAGGGATCATCTATGCAACTAATTTCACATTTTAGAAGAAAGGCTGCAATCTCCCGGCTAACCAAATGTGAAAAAGGCTTGCTGAGCCCCTGCCAGTACATGGAAATTCCAAGAACAACAAATTAATCCAATAAGATCCAATAAGACACTGAGATTGAGAAGTAGAGAGACAAATTGTGTTCATACTCCATGAAAATACAGAATTGTAAGTCCTATAAACTTCCCAAGATTATTTTTCCTGTCCAAGAAAATCACTACTGTCTCATATGGCTTGAATTTAAACCAACTAGCTTAACATGCCCTTAACTCCATCACTGAGAAAATAAAGAGAAAGTAGGATCAAAGTTCAAAGCAAAGCTGTGGGGCAGTACATGGGGCTGGGCACAGGGATGGCATGCCAGGCAGACACGGACCCCTGCCCCACCGCTCGCAGATGGGGCTCAGCCCAGATGGGGCTTGGTTACCTTAAAAAGCTGTAACAGAAGGAACGAAAGTGGAACCCCTCCTCTGCCTAGGATTTCTGAAGGGCTGTCACACTCCAGAGAGCTTGTCTGTGGCCACGTGTGGATGCATGGCAACTCCCAGATGTCATTTTTGTATCAACAAACATCTGTGAGAGTTTGAGAAAAGGAAGGATACATCTAGCCCTTCACAGCTTCTCTTACATAAAACTTTCTACTACATATTAGCAGTCTTCCCAGCTGTTTCAGGCATAGATCATTTTAAGTTTTTCAGAGTAATTTGCTGCAGAGTCCCTTTTCCCCTCTGGAACAGCTGATTAATAAGGTGATGGCAAGACTGTACTCCATCAGGTTGCCTAGCAGTGAGGGAGAGATGAAAACTGACTCTAAAACCTTTATCATTCTTAGGTGGTAAGTTATAAACGTGGCTGAGGAAGGGCAAGAAGACTGGAAAGCTCTGAGCATGACTTCAATGTAAAACAATGGGAAAATCAGGGCTAGGCCTAAATTGCATGAGAGTTTAGACCACACACACAAAAAAAATGCATAAATTAGTTCAGAGCTGAAGACCTAGCACGGGTTTATTCATCCCCACAGATGATAACTGAGAGGATCAACTCACCCCTAGAAGTTCATTTCTACTTAGAAGAGTGGTTGTGTAAAAAATCTGCATCTTTTGAGTATCCAGTACCTACCACGCTTACTCCAGCAACAACATATGCATTAATTTTTGCTGTTGTTAGCACTGAAGAGCCAATGGAGTCATCACAGTCAATTCCAAAATGCAAAGAAAAGGAGATTGCAAGCAAGAACAGACTGTGACCAGCAGACTCCTTGCTGCCAGTAGCAATGCTCTGTCAGCATGGCTGGCAGTGCCAGCAGTAAGTATAGAGAACGAAACAGAAATCCTCTAGCCTTCTCCATTTACCACATTTAATCTGGGTTTGGCAATGTCCAGTCAACACAGAACTCCACATTGCTATTTTATTTTCCAAAAGACCTGCCGTTCTATCTGCAGCACAACACAACAGACATATACAGCACTTCTAAAAGGGTGTACTTTTTCTCTTTTTTTTTCTTAAGACTTTCTTCTTCCTTTTCCTAAAGGTGAATCTGCATAATATCTCCTTTCATTTGTTTGCTCACTTCCTTAAAAAAAAGAAATTCATTTAAATAAATAACGAGGAGGAAAGAGATGGTGTGTCACTGCAAGGTTATTTGTGCAAGATATACCATGCTACAGATTTGCATGCATGGAACAGTCAAATAAAATGGCTAAAGTTCAATTTAAAGGCCCATGCCACAAGGAAATGAAATCACAGTGTTAGCTACATTTCCCCAAATGAGAAAATATTAGATACAAAGAGATGCAGAGAGAGGGGAAGAAGTAAAGGCGCTGTTTTGCTTCGTAGAGGCAGGAGGCACCCAGCTGAGCAGGGTGGGAGGAGAAGGGCTCGCAGCCGGGTGGGCATGAGGCATGGCAGGGCTGGCAGGCCCGCAGTTTTCCTGCTGCTGTGAGGGCGTTCCCAGAACGTCTGAAAGCAAAACTTGGCAAGCAGTACGGGAGCTGGATGGAAAGGGAGAAAGACCGGGGATTAAAAATGATCACTTTCCAGAAACAAAAACAAAAACCAGCCACCAATTTCTCCCTCGCATAACAGAAGACGTGAGGATACCAGCGTATATCAACAGCATGACACTCCCGCTCACTCCTCCATTCATGTTATCTTGCACTGGTTTCTTCACTATTTATCAGAAGGAAAAGGCAGCAGTGTTATTTACAGAGTGATATAAATAACAAAGCCTGAAATGAGGAGCAGGATGCCCAGGCTCTGCAGTAATGACAAAAGCAGTGGGGCTGGCTGTTGGGCGCACTCCCCTATCTACTGGCAGCACTGCTGTCCCACGCTGTGCTACCCGGGGCTGCAGCCACCCACCGCTGGTGCAGGCACAGAACACAGCTTCCCCATCATAGATAACAGTCCTCCGTCCAAGTGTCATTACTAAATTCTTTCATGTGTGATGCAATCTGTCCCCAGGAATAAATAATCTGGTACGTGGTTATGCAGGGTGGTTTTACAGGGAGACAGCTTAAAGAAAACACTGCCCACACCAGATTAGACTTGAGCAATTCAGAGAAAATGATGAAACAGCACACACATTTTTTAAAAGTGTCACGTTAAACACAGTTCAAAATCCCAGCATCTGACTATTTGTATTCTTTTATCTGATGCTACATAATCCCTAACTTTAGGTTCCAGCAATGGAAAGCACTTGAGCCTCGGACAAAATGGTCTCAGCCACACCAAAATCCCACCAAGTGCCCAGTCAAAGCTGACAAGGGTGAGCACGTCCAACCAACGCTAACTCTAATCCCATTATGTCCAGCCAAATACTGTTCTCCAATAATTCACAAAAGCACGAGTTTGCCAAAATGCTGGTTTGCAGTCCAAACCCATACTCAGACAAAAACAATCTCAAAATAGACTCAATGTCCTAATTATATCTCCCCTGAATATTAATAGAATATTATAGTCATTAAAAATAGACCTTTCAAAAAAATCAAGGCCTTTCTGCTTTTCCAAGGTCTTCGGTGACCAGCATCTATCTCCCACTCATTCATAGTTTTCATTGTTTTTACTCATCTGCTGACATCCTTAGTCACAAGAGGTCAAACATTGACCCTCCCAGACCAGGCGAGATAAAGGGAGGTCTCCACTCACACACACAGGAGACATATCAGATCAGGTACCTTATTTGGGGGGGAGGAAGAAGCCTGAGCTTCCTGAGAAAGAGGCTCAAATCACATTGGCTTTGCCCCTTACATTTTTTTTTTCCAAATTTCTATCCTGTAGGGCGATTTAGGCAGCTCTGAGCACAAGAGGGAAAGAAGCCTAGTATGAATGTCTGAGTGTAGCCTGCATGATAAGGGACAGTTTGCCTTTTAGCCTGAGTCCTCTCACTTCCCATGACACATTCATTGTGCCCACAAATCTCTTATGGTAGCAAAGGAAAGAGAATGACACTAAGGAACAGATACAAGCATGGCAGTGCATTACTGGAAGATGATCAGATACTGTCACCCGTAGACCCTGTGTAGGAGAGAATAGAAAGGGAGGGAATGCTCTCCCCACATTTCTCTTTCCATAGGGATGGGTGACTGGAGGAGGACAGAGGAATTATCCTAATGGTATTTGAAGTACTGTCAGTATTTTTCTTGAGGAGGAAGCCTTACCAAAGAAAAGGTAACGTTATACCTAGAGGCATGGAAGGGGTAAGAGCATATGCAATTCAGAGGCTTTAGGCAGACATTCAAAAATCTACTGTATAGTCTTTCTAGGTCATCAGCTGATAAACCCTAATGGCCATGGGAATATTTTACAACACTCCTGCATTCTCCCCGTTATGGCTTGAAAGCGGTATAATATCTTGATCTCTAAGCTGCGCCGGCCCAAACATCTGCTGAAGAAAAATTAAGAAAAGACCAGCTGTGTAAAGGATAAACAACACAAACTTTATCATCTCTGTTTTTTCCTTCACTAATATTCTGTTTATTCACAGAACTACTTTATTTTGTTGGCAATTCTGGTGTTCAGCTGGTCTCAGTCTATACAAAGTCTCTTCTTCCAATGGCATGACGCTGATCTGTGCCAGCTATGGATCAAGCTGCAGGAGACATACTGTGTTTCCTGTTTCCCAGCCCTTGATCTCTGGGTTATTATCCATCGGAGGTTTGCCAGAGGTGGTCTGCTTGCCGCATAACAGCTTCAAAACCAGGCTGGGCAACTGCTTGATGGAAGATGCTTAACATCTATATTCCTGGTCCTTGTGTTCTCTTTCCTGTGCATCTTTCACCCTCTCATCCGTCCAGCACTGTGCCCATAAATCTTCCCTGGGACACGCTGGGAGAGTCCACAGAGGTATCAGAGCTATGCTGGGAAGGCAGCGGGTGACAACCAAGAAACACTTCTCCCCTCAGGTGGCCTGCTCTTCCTTGTCAGCCGCACACCGTGGAGAAAAGTAGCTGAAAACCAGCTGTCCTGCCAAGAAGGACAGAAGAGTTTTTTGTGGGCAGCATGACTATTTTATTTATTTATTTTACTTATTTACCACACTCTAGTCACTAGCTTGATTTTCCTTAATCTTACAAATCGCCTGCCAAGGACATAGAGCATCTGGCTTTCTTCAGCAAATAAACTGTTTGCCATGTGTCTGCTGTCCAAAAAGACATGCTGCCCCCAAGTTACAATCCTGAAAAGGACTCTGTCAACATGTTTTATCAACTACTACTAATAATAATAAAAAACCCTCCTGTGTTTTTCTCGCAGCTATTTATAAAATGTCTCCAGAAGCCAGACAGTGAATCAGCCTCCTTATCCAACTTTTGTTTCTACCAGTGCAAATGCTTGCAGGTTTGTTATTGGAGGCTTGTTCAAAAACAGCTGGGCTGCTGGCATTCAAGCTATTCCTTTATTTAAGGGGTTTTGTTGTGAGTACAAAGACACAGATTCAGAGATCATTCATGGACTTAAAGTCAAGCATATACTTAATTACTTCGCTGCACTGAGGCCTAAAGCATTCGCATTGAAGCAAAGCTATACACAAGCTACCTTTCCAAACAAGCATACGCAAGCATCAGGGACGGGCAGAGCTTGTGGTGTGGTAGCAGAAAAAGGGTTGTAAATTCCCCCCACCCCAGGAAGCTGGAGTGAGTCAAAGGAGTTAAATAAGTTGGGACAAAGACTGTGTAGTATACACTCAGCTTTCAGCTGGAAGGTGGCTGGGGCAGAACATGGAGGGGATTGCATATTCAGAGATTTCCATACAGGGGCTGGCTGCACGGCTCATGCTCAGGTAGAGAGCATGGGTAAGGAATTTTAGCCTCGTGTGTCATACGCGTGTGCTGCTCCCGCTGCAGTAGTAAACTGGCACGATTACCTCCATCCTTCCATCCTCTGTTCTCCTACCCACCAGGGCTGCATTCGCCCGGGTGAGACAGCACTCAGTCACTCCAGGAGTGAATGTCCCTGTTGCATTTAGTGTGACTGTTCCACGGAACTGCTCAGCCATGAAGTCACTGTGAGCTAGCTGGGTGTACTAAAGTGTAACAAGAACTGTTGCTAAGTCTCATGAAATGCTGTACCAGGATCTGATCCAACCCACGCTGAAGTCAAGGCAAAGACTCCCACAGATTTAAATAGGTATTAGATCAAGACCTCAGGCTTGTAAAATCGTCAGGGCAGGGGCCACGGCTTTGTTACAATGCACAGTGTGCACTTAATGTGCTCTCTAAGTAATAATAAATAAGAATTTGGAGGTAATTTGATGGGGGGGATGGGAAGAAGTTTCCAAAGCTTTCCAAAGAGCCTTGTTATCCCAGCATAATAATGTATTCTACTGAAGCTGAGTTAATATTTTTAAATATCTTTGTACAAAGACTGTAAAATCCTAGTTGGTTATGTGGGTTGCAATTGTTCTGAGGTAGCTATTCATTTCACATCAATAGCTCAACTTGCAAAAAAATAAAATAAAAAGCCTATCTATTTGTTATTATTCCTTTGCACATAATTAATGGCTTGCTGCCATCCTCTGCTGCACAAAAACTTTGAAATATTTTCTGCTCCCCTTTACATGCTTTTCCTCCAACATGAGACCAAACTAAAAAAGTTATCGTCAGGTTCAGAAGTCAACAAACTATCCATCACTTTCAGGACTCTGCAGAGGAAGGCAAATGAACATGTGAACGAAGGGACAATGGAATCTCTAAAATGCACCCCATTTCCTTTGACTAACCAACTGATAGACACTAACTGGCTCTTGCAGTTTGCACTCAAGGATGACTGTAGAATCTTTTGACAGCTAAATGAGGTGGGGTGGGGTTTTTACACAAAGACACTCGATTTAGGACTGTTTCTTACCTCTGAGTAAGAGGACGTAGCTCTGCCATCTTTGAACGACCTGTAGACTGGCCCCTTCGGTCTTACCTCGGAAATGCACAGGGCCACTGTCTGTCTCTGCTTTTTGTTAGCGGCATAGTTTTCTTTCCATCTCTGCAAGACCCGCAAATTACAACTCACTGGCTGAAACACTATGAGAACAAAACTTAGAATTCCACCTGAAATCTTGTATGGCACTTAAGGAAGCTAACGGGCAAAACCCAGACCTGCCATATATCCATTGCTTGATGTTAATGGGGAAATATATTTGTTTTTACGGGAACTGTTTACCCCAGTATCTCTACTGGGATATTGACATTTTGCAAATGCTTCCTCTGAGATATGCTATCAGTTTGCAAAACGGGCTCTTTGAGTGCTCTCATCAGTTGTGCGCACAGATAACTTAAGATGACAAGTAAGGCAAAGCACGACAGATTATCAGTGAGAGGGAGATGCTGATCTTGGTGACAGTCTGAGAAGTCTTCAGTTACTCAGCTGGGCTCCATCAAATGATTTGCCCTCCACAAATGCCACTGAGTTGAGGCGCTGTCCCAGGAGAGGGGAGGACACTTGTTTTTGCAGCTTTGTAAGCTCGACTGTGCACTGGTAGATGTAAGCACAAGCAGTCACAACTCTCTTAACAGGCCTCTGAGAACTTTGAGGGATTAGAGAACACACTGCTGTGGGTAAGGTGTTCTGCTGGTGAAGGCATACTGCCATGTCCACATGGACAAGAGCAGTGCGAGTCTGCTTAAGGCATCAAAAATTGGGAAGACAGAATTATTACTGAGATCTCATAAGTAAGGCAGGGAAAATTTTGTTCTCCTGCCTAATTGTTTTTCACCTGAGCAATTGCAGTCATAACCTCATCTGAAGCTGTAACAAGAGTGGACAGACAGGTGTGGGTGTCCCTCCAAAAGCCCTCATTTATATTCTTCACATACCACTTTATGAGAGGTAACCAGAAGTTGTTTTTCTCACCCCCTATTTCTCCATTTAGCTATCCTGACAACAAAGACTTTTCAGTCAAATGGAGGGTTTAAACAACGTACTGAAAACCTGTCATCTGACCTCCACAGTAAACCTTATGAAACCCTGCAGGCCACTTCTCCAGCCATCCCTCCTCTAGAGTAGCGCCCCGGGCCAGCAGAGCTGCAGCAGCTGAGGACAAAGCTCTGTCTGAGAGGGTGTCAGGTGTTTGAAACACCCAACTGCAAGGCTCACTTCCATTGCCATAAATTGCATAAATTCAGAGTTTAAAGATGCCTTAAGAAACACCAGAAGGTGGATCAAAATTGGACCCTTCAGTCATGAAAGATCCACCCAAATCTCCCATAAGGATGAGGCATACAGTTAACCTCTAGGTTCACATGAAATGTTCTGCTGGAATCAGTTTTAAATATTTCCTGCCTCCATTCTTCTTTGTGGACACTGTTCTTGATCCAACCTAAATCTCCCTTGATACATTAGTGTTTTTCAACATTTTAACCAAGTTTTCACTAGTGAGCCAATGGTTTTGTCCAGCAAAGTCTCTCAGACTCAGAAGGGATTTCTGGATGAGAAGAGATCTCTTCACACAGATGATTTTTTCAATCTCCATTCTTGCTCAAGACTTCACATTACATCCTCACTCTTACAGCAGTGAACCATGCTGCTCTGAACCATGACTGATAGAGCATCCCTATTACTCTACCAGGACTAGATTCACCTGCCAGATGCATATGAACTGTCCTAAATCTCTGCTCCATTGACTAACCTCTTGACTCTCTGTCACACCTTCAGAAGTGTTGTCTGCTTACATAAATGTCTGTTACAGCTATTCTTTCATGTTTTAATCACTGCAACATCCTTATTTAGGTTATCTCTGAGTAGCAGACTATAGCAAGTAGCCTCACTGGCTGCATACTTATCCTCAGTGCAATAGGAGATTGTTTTCTTCCCAGAAATCCATTATTAGAGGTTAATTTGAAAGAAGCCTGTGTGAAGTTACCTGCAGATATTCCCCTCATGATACTCTTGGATAGGGTAGGAAGCATAATTTCATCTTCATAAAATGAAGGACATACAAAAGGGAACAAAATGTGTTCCCCTCTCTGCCATACTGAGACAACTCCTTGGGTGGCTGCAGTAGTCAAGCAGGGAGCTAGAAGGAGGTTGCAGCATCAGCACCTCCCTCTCCCTCCAGCCACATCCTTCTCTTTATCTACAAACTCATCATCTCTTATCAGAAGAATGAAGGGCAGCAACTTTATTCCCTCAAGAGTTACAGGGGTCACTTGTGCTAAGCAGGAGATGAAGCTCAGGAAAGCTCAGGCAAGAGGGAGGTAGATGGAGAAGGGTTGTGCTGAGATGAAGTGACTTGCTTATTGCCCCATAAGAAGTTTGTGCCAGGCTGCAGAACAGGTTCTCCTTAGTTAAACCCCAGCCCTTACCACAGATACAGATCTTTTCATTTTCCATCTACTGCTACTCACTCTGATGCCTGGACTATTTTAACCATATGTACAGTTAGACTGACCTGTCTGTCTGTAGCAGAGAAGCTGCACCAGCAGATCTAAGCTTGGCTTTTATGCATGTGTAGAGAAGGTGCTTTGCTGTTCATCCGTCATTCAGCTGATTGTGAGCAGGTTTCCTTAAAGAAAATAAATAAATACAAATATTAGCTCTCAAACAGAGAAAGATTTGCCCTGTTTGGTGAGCCTTCAATAACCCTTCCCAAAATGTAAAAGCACCACGAGGCTGAAGTGTTTGGACACGCTAACCAAAAGGTTAAGTAGATGACTTTGGAAGGAAGAACCTGTCTTTCTGAAAGCCCTTTCTGAAGGGCGTGGGGGAGCATGGTAAGAGTTGAATCAGGGCAAATACAACACAGCACTCACTGATTTACAGCTTCTCCAAAGAGTCCAAATATCCAACACTTGTCATGCAGCCCAGTCAGACACAGAAATCACTTAATGGGCTATAATGAACATAAATTCACGGAAGCAAGCACTGTGGTTATCATCTGAATTTCTTAATGGTACGTTAATGAATGGGATGTCTCCTGGTCAATAGAGCTGGCTGCATCTCTATCTTTTTATCTTTATCTATCCATTTAAGATCTGTGTTTAAGATGATGAACTAAAAAGATAATTTGTCTTCAAAGTAGCAAGGAGACAGACAAGTTACCACATCTTGAAAAAACCTGCAGTTTCAATGAAAGGTTTCACCTTATATCCATCTTTACCAGCATGCTTATCTATTAAACATTTTTGATTTGGTTGGGTTTTTTAAGGCCTGACATTTCACAGGTATTTGACACTTCAGGACAGATTTGATCATAAGTCAGCCTTTACTTTTGAGTAGAGTGTCACTGACTGAAGCTAACTTCTCCTGGGATGATGGGCCCTAAAATTGCACTTTAGCCTATGGCAGGCCATTTCAGGATCTCAGACGGGCAACAGCACTTCCCCCTCAGCTCCCTCTTTACTTTGGCAATCTGGAGTTAGCCTTTCAGAGACACAGAAAAAAGGGGATACTGCAAAGCTTTGCTGCGGGTTTGCAAGAGGATCAGTCTCGCTGCTGCAATAATGACTACCCAGCAAGCCTGGAAGGCAGAAGCTGTTATTATATCTGACAGAGGCACACGATTTTTACTGGGACCAGGCTCATAGAACAGATCAAACTGGGACATGGTGTGGGAATATAATTGGGTTCTACAGTCTATAGTGTGTGCCTCAGTTTGACAGATAATTGCAACTTTTTTTTTTTTTTTCCATTTTTTCCATTTTTCTTTTAAAGGGGAGAAGCATAAATATTTGCCCCTAACAAAACTGTCCAGGCTTGCTAGCAACTGTTCCTGCCAGTCCCTGGCCAGAAAGAGCCTTAGGAGGGGACACATTCTTGCAGAGCTCTGGTGGGAAATCCCCTATTGAAAAAAGAGCCCATGCTTCCATGCAGGACTGTTTATGTACCGATGTGACAGACAAGATACACTTGATCAGCTTGGCAGATAGAAGTGCACTTATTTATTCTAATATTGTCTGTGTGCCCTTCTACGCCACAGAAACGGACCTAGCTTTAGAGCATTTGTATTTTGGGAGATGGGTTGTGTTTCTGGCCGTGGCCTTGGATTTGCAATCAAGAATTTTTTAACAATACAAAAGAACCCCTCAACACCCCTATGACCTTGAAGGTGCAGCCTGACATCAGAATGCCTCCCCAAGATCTGTACTCAGGCTGCAGATTGGTAATATTGGTATTTCCTGCAATTGCAAGGGAACAGCTTGGCAAACACAGCATTCTTCTAATGCATTTTTGGTGTGCATTTAACTGAGCTTTTAAAACCGTTATCTGAAAACGCAGGCATACCAGTGAATTCCAGCCTGAGCACAAGAGGGATGGTTCAGATAACCTCTTAGCCCTGTTACATTTTGAGGTGGAATCACTCTGACCTTTAAGTGAGTCATCAACAGGGGAGTGAGTAGTTAGACTAATTACACTGTGCTTCACCGCCAAGCAGGAGGGAGGTGCAGAGGTGCTTCTCTGCTGAATGAGGTTTCAGAAGAGAACAAGGCCCATAGATGCTGACTTTTCTGCTTCTGATCCGTCTAAGACTGGTTTCTTCTTTACTCTGCTCCTTCTCCATCTCCCCTTCTGCCTCTAGTTCCAGCTCCTGTCTCCATCTCACCTCCACCTTCCTCCTTTCCATATCCCAGTCCCCAGCACCAGTCACACCCTCACTTTTCTCCCCTTACATGTATGGCAACTGGTTTGCCTTTACCTTCCATTCCTGCTCCACAGGTGAGACCTTTCACCTTTCTTTAAGGAAAGTGAATTATTGTGTGAATTACTTTCCTCCCTGATTTAAACTCCATGGGGCATTGGGAGGGGGAGCTGTTTCTGCGGCATCACACCTCTGTAGCCAGCAGCAGCAGCTCAGAAGGAGGGCCACTGACCCCAAATTGTGCACTTCTCACCAGCTCCTAAAACCACAGGATGGACCTTCATGTATTCAACCTTCATGTATTCAACCCTTCCCTGTGCCTCTCACCTTCCCTCTTCAAGCACAAAAATCAAACTCTGTATACAGCTGACAGTAGCAATACCTATTCTGCAGAGGAAGGACTACTTGGCCTCTTCTCCAGAAAATTAATTTAAGAATAATCCTGCTAAATTTTTAGTGTTTTTCAGCCACTTCTTCACACAGGCACAATGGTTTAAACTGTCTGCTAGTGTTGTGAAGCACTCTCCTTTCTCTGTCCTGGGGAACAGAGGTTACAGACTGGGTCAAACACTGGTGGAGATGCAAAGGTAGGGACCTGCAAGCTCTCGCCTTCATTTTTTTAAGTCTAATGTAAACAGCCCATGGCACCTGGAGGCTGGTGGAGTGACCCAGGAGTCAAGAGGAGGAATTTAGGTCAGTTTACAGCTCTTATTTTCTATTTGTTTTCAAGCCACTGCTTTCAACTCAAATGACCACTGTTTTTGGTCAAACAATCACATGTAAAAGATGCAGCAAACCCAACCTTTGATTATGCCTGGAGAGCTGAATGTAAGCAAGTTGTCAAGCCTCTCCCCTCCAAGCATCACTTCTGTCACTCTGAGGGATCCCAGACTTGACAATTGAGATAATTAGAAGTGGCGAGGGGAGAGGAGCAAAACACCATAGTTTATTGCAATCTCTCAACTGTCAATCTTCCTTAAATTTCAAGAAGAAACAGCACGAGGGTGCAAACCCAACCTTGAAAGAATCCTCTGCAGATCCCGTTACCTTTTTTGCATGCATGCGGCCACACTCCACGCTAGGCCATTTCTGCTGTTGGGAGCTAAACCAAAATTGTGAAGGAGATGGCAAAGAAAATACTGCAAGCCAGAGGAAATGAGAGCGTGCCTTCTGCAGATAGCACTCTTGCCTCCGTATCATCATTAATTTAACATCCTGGTAGGAGCTGCCTGGCCTGTGTCTTAATGAGGCCTGTCCCTGTGAGATGACATGGAAAAACCACTACAGTCCGACCCCTGGAGGTCACCAATAATCCTGCAGTGGTTCTCAAAACAATGCGATGTTAAGTGTCCGGGGCAAATAGTCTTTATCAGCACAAAATGTACGAAATCAAACAGCAGCCATCATTTTAACAAGTTTGCCCCTCCCAGACCTTGATGGTCAGGGCCACTGTTAACAAGTGATCAATTAGCCTGCTTGAAAGGACTGATAACAACATTTTTGTGTCAGTGACAGGAGGGCTGAGTGCCAGGACCTAATCTCTCCCTTCCTCATGGCAATCATTTCTGAAAACTAAACATCTTGGTGACTGGATGACGATGCCATTAAAACCTCTTGCTGGATTTCCTTTCAAGATGCCCTCAGAGATATTAAGCGGAATTTTAAGATGAGTAAGGCTGAGGAGCCAGGCCAGCCTCACTTGGCACTGCCCCTGCAGCTCCCCTGCCCCCAGAGCAGGTAACTCCTCAGGACTCTGCTGACCAGCTTCGATGGGATTTGGGTTCAGAAAACAGCAATGTAAATTACCCTTTTCTTCCAAAAACTGAATAAAGTGCTAATGCTCCTTTGACAGATGGGTGTGGTTTGCAGACCCCAGCCTCTCAGGGCTGTGTGATTAGGACTATTTATTCTTCCCATCCTTGATCTTTCCACTCCCATCAGACACTTCCTATGCTGTCAGCCCCAGGGCTTCAGTCGACATAGCTTGCGGGTTCACCTTCATTTACATCAGCTCCAGCTTGGCAATCCTTTCAGTCTTCTTATTTGAGCAGGGAAACGAAGCCAAATTTTGCCCTGGTATGAGAAATGCAGCTGCTGTGACTGCAATTTGGCTACAGCCTGATATGGTGGGTCTAAACTCGGATCTGTAGGTTCAGGACCGCTCCCAAGCTCCATGCAGCATGGGCAAATTGCATCTGGCATGAGAATGATGTACTTCACTCCGTGTGCCTCTTCTTAGCCCAAACCATTCCTCACCGGCAGAGTCACAGGCTGCTAACACAGGAAGCTGCCTGCCCTGTCAGCCTGTTTTCTTTGAATGTTTGTCTCCTGTGTCTTCTGGCATGGCCGGATGGGCAGACAGGCAGAAGCCACGCTTAGGGTTGGGCGTATTTGGGACCTGGTTGTGGAGTGCCCCAAGGAGCAGGTATCCACCACCCATCCAGAGCCCAGGCTGGAGCCAGTGGACCTCTTCATGAGCCTGCAGGGTCACATGCATATTGTAACCTCAGCTACAAGGCTGGGACCTTGGTTTTGCCTCATACTGTAAAATTCTTCATGCTGTTCCAGTCCTTACAATACAGGACAAAGTCTCTTAATCACTCATAAACATCTGGGACCTATTTGAGTTTTTATGAAACTGCTTTTTCTTTAAGACTTTTTGTTCAAACATGTGGGTTACCATGCAAAGAGGCAAAGGACCAGCAGACCTGTAGAGGACATCATCTGATGTCTGACACCAAGCTGGTGAGGGGTCTGGAGAACAAGTCCTATGAGGAGAGGCTGAGGGAACTAACTGGGCATGTTTAGTTTGGAGAAGAGAAGGCTGAGGGGAGACCTCATTGCCCTCTACAACTACCTGAAAGGAAACTGCAGAGAGGCAGGGCTTGGCCTCTTCTCCCAAGGGAATAACAACAGGACCAGAGGAAATGGTATGAAGCTGCGGCAGGGGAGGTTTAGGTTAGATATTAGGAAGAATTACTTTACTGAA
>JAOTQQ010000001.1:58110703-58242136 GCA_026546715.1 Gallinago undulata
GGACCTGCCCCTCGTGAACCCGTGCTGGCTGGGCCTCATCACCTGGGTGTCCTTCATGTGTTGCATGATGACACTCATTGCATGAAGTCATTTCTTCCAAGACTTGCACGCTATTGTGAGCTACATAATCACATCCCACTTCAATTTCTTCATGGGGAATCAGTCAAAAGGTTAGCCATGGACCTGAAAACTGCCATGTACCTCAATTAATTACAGACTTCAGAACTCATTTATTATATCAAGAACTAATATCTACTCAGGACCAAATCTTGATCACACTATAACAATGATTAATTTTCCAAAAGCTGTACTGAGACCAGAGTATGGCTCTTAAACTTACTTGCATGTGAACTTTTAACAGTTCATTAGAAATTTTCTATTCCTTCAGGAGAAAACAAATGGATGTGGATTTTGTTTTGTTCAGTTGTGAAAATACTGAAAGAAATAATTTTCAAGGAACAGCAAAAAACCTGAACACAATATTTTGATTCAAGTTGTGAGAAGGAATCCTTCTATCCTGCTTGGCACTAGAAAACCCTGGGTGGGGTCCTGTGTCCATCTTTAGGCAATACACTTAAAGGAAGATGCAGACAATTTTCAGAGTCCACAGGAAAGCAACAAAAGTAATCAGTCTAAAAGTCATATAAAGAAATGAGAATTGCAGGAAGGTTATGGCAGAAAATAATACTACATGTTAAAAGACTTCCTGGTATGACAGGAAGGATAAGTGCATTCTCCATTTCCAAGGATACTAAACCAAGAAGCACCAGGCTTAAACTGTGTCAAGAAAAATCAGACCAGACACTTGGAAGAGGCTCTCTCATGGAAGGGTAGTGAAGTAATGGAACTGACTGCCAGAAGAAGTGGGGAGTATCTGTCCCCACAGGTTTTTGAGAAGAGCTTGATCTTAGGTGCAGAGATGAGTAAGGTGACCTCACAAGGGCTCTCTCAACTCTGTCTTTGAAGATCCTGGAATCTGTAGGGATTTCTAATACTCTTGTAGTTTACTTGAACTTAATATACTGGATAGTACCCTTTACTATTTGTCTTTAACATATTTGGAGTCAATAACCAGTGTAATACTGTATGCTTTTTAAAATACACCAGCCAATACCACTCTTGGTTCTGCTGAAGGAATGCCATAGCAGTGGTAGAACTTCAGTGACATGCAGGGAAAAATGTATAACAATAAGTAAAAAAAAGAAAAATGCCATACTTGGAGACTTACCTCAAAGAACTCCAATCATGGGAAATTGTGCCAGACCTTGTATGTCAATGGTTTGAAGGCTAAGTCCTTTATTTTATTTTACTTTATGTTCAGCCTACAAAAGAAATATTAAAGGAAGCACAAGACAGAAGCCAACATATGAGAATGAGAATATCTGTTTCTTTATTTTGAGGGTAATGCACTGGTCAAGCATGATAGTACAGTTGAGATAGAGCTGAGTCTTGCATTTAGCACCATGGTCTACCTTCCCGGGTTATATATAGACAACCCCATATGACATTAAGCCCTATGAAGCTTGTGCTTAATCATACATAATCAATTGTATTTTAGTGGAGTGCACTCTCAGCTAGTTGTGGAACTGCTGATATTTACTCCTAAGCAACAAAATTGTGAAAGAAAAAGAGAACCATCTTTTTTAAATGAAGCTCAAGTGTCTGTTATGGACTCTGAATCCTTCCCAATCTCCCTGATAAACAGACAAGAGAGAAAGAAACTTTCCATGCAATACAATAAAGTTTTCTACACATTGTTGTCTCTTGCATTACATTACCTCTGTTGTCTCTTGCATTGCAAAGCACTGCACTGCACAGAACAGGACATTTTGTAAAGAGCCAAGAAGTAATCAGTAGAGCTGGCTAATTTTGCAAAAAAAAGCAATGAAGAATGAAAATAAGCAAAGTACTCATACACTACAGTGATAAATGGAAGTGATAACCTCAGTGCTGCAGCTGTGGCCTCCTTTAACACCTCTCCGTCCACAGGTAAACCAGAGCTGACACTCTTTCTATCAATATTCCTTCTGTCACACAGACACACACGCTATTTTTTTACTTTTTTTTTTTAAATTTGTCTCAGTATCTGCTTTATTCTTTTGGTCTACCTCCCATGCCCACATACTTAAGTAACTAACGTATTTATTGCTTTGTTCCATTGTCTCATGGGGATTCCCTCTAATTCAGTATGTGGGGATTGCAAGGGATTAATAGAAAAGAGAGTAAAACATCCAAATCTCTCATGATTTCAGAAGTGGATAATTTCTCTTTATCTTTTCAGCTGTCCCTCACTGAGTTGTCCATTAAAGTAACCACACTAAACCATTCTTCCTTCTAAAGGCGGAATGCTTTTGGAAAGGGATTTATTTTTAATCAGCACTAACAATCTATTATGGTCTACAGAGCATGCTCAGTATGAAAGGGATAAATCTTCAAAGTGAAGTATAAAAATCTGCTAACCATTATAAGGATTTTGCGGGTGTACCTCCAGCTTGCCACTTTGAAAACTTTGCCTGTCTTGAACTGGCTGAGGAATTTCCAGATCTGATGTATCATTAGAAATAAAGTACTGGATTGTGCACTAATGGTACTGTTTGAAATTTAAACATACCGGGCTTTCTATACATGAAAAAGGAAGTATTTCCAAGGAATGCTTGGAATGTATTCAGCAAGGAAATATATTTAATTATATTGAAACAGAATCCTAACTTTATTATAGAAGACTACCCTTGCTGATAGCAAAGGACAAAGAAGGATTTTAGGAAAGAATTGCAAAAATATGGTCTAATGGCATAAGGGCTAAACAAGGTTAAGGAACAGAGGTGCTAAACTTACCATACTTAAGCCACATTAATCTTTTCATTAGTACATAAAAAAAATCACAACTTTCCATCTTGAGTCATTACGTTGATGGGGAATCTTTGATGTGAAAAAACAGCAATGATCCCAATGGGAAGCCAAAAGTGTTTTTGATTATTATCTGTAAAGTCTAAAATTCCTTCGGTGAAATTCAGTATGAAATGCATCCATGCAATGATGAAGGTGAGTGAATATGTCAACATCTGTGCTTTATTAAAGCTGGACTATTTTTACTAGGCACTGAACCAGAGAGACCAAATACCCTGATAAAACCAGAAACTCCAGGAAGGGTTCTTTGAAGGTATTTCTTGCTGTCATCTTACTGAAAAATACAACTTAATGTTATTTTCCTACACGTTTAATATAACCAGTTTGCCCCACTGCACATCATGATCCCAAACTGTCATCTTCTAAAAATGTACAGGCAAAGAGACAGCTTTCTCTTGCTCATCATGGATATCGAATGGATCATGAAAATGTGTTTTCCAATGCTTTGAGTAATGATATTTCTAATAAAATACAGCTTAAGTGTTGTTGGTCCAAAAATCTAAAATAAATTATCATAACTATATCTCATTAGGATTAATTACTAGGATCTTAACTTTGGAGACGTGATTTTATTTTAAAAAAATCCCAACAACTATATGTAAATCCTCTGATGAATAAATACCATAAACCATATATTTGTAAGTGCAAAATTCAAAGAAATTATACTGATTCTGTCATCTGAGCTCCTGCTTAGTACAAACTGCAATGTTCCTTCTGTGCTGAGCCTAGTAACTAATCCTGGAGTGTAGCAGATCCAGCAGTAAGCCTAACAATGCTAGTTTGGAGACATTCAGAAATGATGATTTCACAGAGTCAAAATCCAGCATAAGAGTAGTAAAGAACAGGAAAGTAGAGAGTATGGAGGCTGCTGCTTCAAACTCCATGTTAGTGAATGGAATTGTTTCTCAGTCTCTGTCAGCTTCAAGTTAGGTCATTCTCATAATGCAGATGCTCTATTTCAAGAAAGAGTAACTCTAAATACATGTCAGTGAACAGACTGTAACCAGAGCTTTTCTTCATGGCTGTGGAAACCTTAATAAATATTAATTTGTGCATTCTTACTTCAGTCTGATTTCCATATACTCATATATGGAAAAATTCAGATTTCATTGAGTTTGCAAGAGGATGAAAAAATTATGTCTGCTGAAACCTGCTGGAGATATCCTCACTCAGCTACGCAAGGAAGGCCCATTATAAAACATATCTTATAACCTAATGAATGTTAATTTAATTGGTTATTCACAGTACATTTCTCCTGTTTATTTCCACAGAATTTCTCATGATTCTTTGGAGGTTGCTTATTAGCCAGCCATGCATAGCGAGCTATGGCAGATGTGCAAATTCTGTGAGCCAGAAGATAATTTAAAACAAAGGAGTTACAAAACCAAAATTAAATTACAAACAAATTCCAAAAGCGTTTTAACACTTTGCAATTGAATACGGATGTTACGGTCTGTCAATAGGTAAAGAGAAAGAAGATTAATTCAGTCTTTCACTGAAGGAAAATTCCTTTTTTCCAAGGAACTTCTCTCCCCTTTCCAGCAAATTACTCTGATAATAATAGAAAAATATAGAATGAAAAATACAAACTGGAATCAATGTCACTACAGTACTGTCTCTGGAAGTTCAAAGGAACTTTCACAGAACTGTCAAAATATTTTCACCAACCTCCTTTTCCATTAGAATGCCATTACGTTTTGCTAGGAAGATTCTTTAGGCCAGGTAAAGGAAACAAAACACACCTTGCTGAGTGGTACCAGGATCCAGCAGTCTCATGGGAAGTGGGGCCAGTTCTTGTCCCACGTGCCGTTGAGCTCTGGTCTGCATTAGCCCCCACAGTGATGGGAGGTTGCTCATCTTGCATCCTGTGCTTGTCCCAGCGGCTATAGAGCACTGACAGAAGATAGCCTTTTTTGTTTTGCAAAAATTCTGCAGAGTGGTTTTCACTTCAAAAGGGAAGAAAAGACTTCTCAAAACATAGGCACTACCAGGAAAACCAGCATCTTCCCCCTGGCTGGAAACATGGAAGCCTTTAAATAGTAGGTAAGTACTAAAGTTAAAAGGGGACTCATTTATTACCCATCCTCCTTCTCCTCAAAGAAGCCCACGCTTGTCAACAAGTCAAATATAAATTATGCCCGGTAACTGCAGGCAAGTAAGTGGATCTGAGCAGAAGTTGGACAGTGCAAAGATCTCCCATTCTTCATTGCTGTGTTTTGCAGTGTGTTTTCACTGAATAGTACAGCATTTACAGCACAGTACCATGGTACCGATCAGAGAGGCTTCTGCACGATGGATCTCTGCAGCATATGTTCGTTCACCCTGTTTGTTCTCCTGATGTTAAGTCTTGCTGGTGGCTGGTTTGACTCCATGGCACAACACCAAGCAAGCTTAAGGCCACTGCATCTGCTTGCAAGAGTCAAAGTTTCCTTTAATGCCAAAACTCGACCTCTCAGGCTTCTTTTAATGCACTTGGGCTAAATGCTTCTTGGACTTGTATTGATCACACAGAGGCACTATGCAGATGCCAATCCTCCACATCAGTTCAATGAAGATGTACTCTGCTCCCCACTTTCAGCACTAAGTGGACACATTTTCCTGTAACCATTGGGTCCCTGCAACAGGAAATTCACCTGGGATGTAGAGCACAAAGCTGGACACAGACACATACCAATGAGGGGTTTTAGTTGCCATTCTAGAAAAGCCTCACCTCTAGCTTGCTACCAGTGCAATCACTAACAACAGAATTTTATTATTTTTTTTTTCCCCCAGTATTTGAACTTGTAAGAACACCAGGTGTTCTAATATTAATTTTTTTTTTCTCCTTGAGCTCTGGTGATTTGCCTCCTTATCTAAGGAGCTGGTCCAAAGCTCACTGAGGGCCACAGAAGCCTTGAAGGCAGGTTCAAGCAGCCGAAGTAGTTACAGTGCAGGTAGGTGTTGTGCTATTTCTCTTCAGTGTGTTTTCCAGAGTGAGATCATGCCTGGTTTTCCTCTTGTGAGCATGTTCCTGTCTTCAGTCTCTTAATCTACCTACTAAGACCTTGGACATTCCAGTGATATTTTAAGCCAGAAGGTCTTAAAGTACAGGTCACGACACATTGCCCGAGGGTCATAAACCTATTCCCTTTCACTGTCTCTGGTCTCCCAGTGAACAGTGACCCACTGACCATTAGTCCTCCTCCGATCCCTGCAGCACTCTATAAATCACTGTACTCCTGTTTACTTCAAAACGCTGTGGAATCAACCCAGAGGATTGTGGGACACATTGAAGAAGGTCAGCTAGAAAATAAAGCAACTGTGGAGTCACAGCAGGGAGTGAGGTTGAGGACACCTCATCACAGCAATTAGCAAGATAAATGATACCAAAGAGCGTGTGATCCAGTTAAGTTTCTAAATGTCCAAGGATAACTGAAGGACACAGCTGGAGGGAGACGTATCAAAACTCTCTGGGAACCAGATTCACAAGAGTATTTTCTGTGTGGATGCATCCCTTCAGAGCATGAGGACACAAACCTTGTTGCAAGTCTGTAAGAACTGGCTTCCCTGGTTATTTTTCAGGTTGTGGAGAAAGAGGGACAAACATACATTTGGAAAACTCTATCTTTCCCCTTGGTCCTCAGATTGCCAAGTAACCAAATGATGAAGTTCCTCAAATCTGCCTTAATGTTGCAAGTTACAAGAAGTTCCCCATTTTGCATGTGTCCAATTCCTCCTATGTGTTTGACTGAAAACTCCTTGCGTTCAGGTAGCTCTCTAAGATGAATGATGATCTTGATCTCTTCAAGAAAGCTCTTGCATTGTACTGGGCAGTTATGGCATGTAGATGCCAACCAGACTGATAGCAGAAAAAAAGCTAGACACAAACAATCCTTTGTAGGGTAGTATGGAAGATGATATAGTTTAGGTCAGAAGGGAAATGGATGCAGTTGTCTGGTGGTGTCACCTGATAGCTCTACAGAGTGAAGGAAGATCATGCCTGAGATGTCTGTATGGAAACAACAAAGCAAGGATCACAGAGACACGCGAGAGCCTTTTCTTATACCAATTACTAATGTCCCCTCAAAAAACGTTTTTATTTCCTGAGATCATGCTGGCTCCAGCTTTGTTTCTACAATAGGAAAGTACTGAAATATTTCCAAATATAGGAACATTATCTGTACTTTAAGTAAAGCAGCATACGGGCAAAACAATATTGCAAATTGATAAACCTGTCATGTCTCAGGCAAGATTCCCACATGGGTGTCAGGTAATCTGACAGAAGGAAGTGGGTTAAAAATGCAGTGCATCTTTTTTTTTGCCTGAAATGAGCATAAAAATTATTTCTTGACTCACTCCGGACACTTTCAAGAGCACCTATGGACAGAAAGTCCTCCAGCAACCCCGATTTTCCCGTGCTGCATTTTCTGGTGACTTTGAATTTGTCTGCCAGATTTACTGCTGTTTTCTTTAACTTTTTCATTAATCCTCCTTGAACACATCACTTCAGGCCTCTCCAATTGAGTTGTATAAAGCCATACTCACAGTGATGAGACTTACACCTTTTTCTTCCGCGACCTACCCTTGCCTCAGACCAACACCTCTGAAATAGCCACTGACCGTGTTTCATTTAGAGCTAGTACATTGAAAAAAGGTACTGTAGATACTTGCTGGCTATTCCCTACTCCTTACTGCTTAGCTGATTTCAACTGGCAGGATGAGAATGGACTTGGTAGAACATCCCAGCTTGTACAGATATTCACCCTGGCCTTGTTTGATTGACTAATCTGATTGACTGCAGTTGCAGCCTCACATCAGGGAGAAGGGCGAGTCCTTTTTTGAGCTGCAGAATCCAGCTGCACTGTACTTCAGAGCAGCATCCAGCCCACAGCGGCTTCTGAATGGTTTACAAAAGACTGCATCATTTGCAGTCAAAAGGTTAAGCCCCTGGCACATTCAGTCACTGCTTTATCTCTAACATAGGTCCTTTTTTTAGCACAATCCAGCCCACAGCCCTAGGAGAGCATATAATAACTTGCGGTACCGATTTAAAAATAAAGTCTTTGTAAATGCAGACCACAATAACTTTCAGGCCTGAAGTGACTATTCTGGGAAAAAAAAACCCACCTTATTATTTCACAGACATCTTGGCATATTCCTGCCAGAAAGGACTGACCTGAGCAGAAACACTGCTGTCCTGTTTTGAATTTTCCTGAAAGTGCCTCTACTGACAAGCCTCTAGGCTTATCTAGTTCATTTTTCAAGAGACACTAAAGTAATCGAGGAAAGTTCTGTGAATCCAGATCCTGATATCTGAAGTTCTGAATCCAAGGTACATCTCCTTTTCTGTAGTAACATTTTCAGAGACACCAAGGACTTCAATTCTAAGGCAGTCACGTAGATGTTGTTCTCAAATGATCCCTTGCTACTGCTAACATACCGGATCTCTCTTTAACTGGATCTCTATTTAACTTAGCAATTGAATGAGAGGTTCAATAGCAGGGATGGGGCCACCATTCCTGGATGTGAATTTTCCTTAAAAGTGTGTTTTGAAAAAAAAATTTATGAGAATAAAAATACAGTAAACATGCAACCTTTTAACGAACGTCATTAGCGGGGTAAGGCTGGAGCTGGGGATGGGCTAAAAAGGAGCTCAATATAACAACTGCATTGAGTGCCAAGTCGAGGGAAGCTACCGATCGCTGGCAACAAGTCAGCAGGCTACGAGTTGTCTTTATCTCTTTTGTCTTGTCTGGAGGCTTATGTTTTAACTGTTTCTAGAGCTGGGGAAGGTGTAAAGGCAGTGTCTCTCATCTGGAAATCATGATGAAATAGCACAGATGATCTGGGTGTAGAAGAGCACCTAAAAACTTAGAAAGGGAATGATTTATTTCAGCTGCTGAGACTCTTATCTGATTGCAAATATTGCAATCCTCTAACTCCTATAACTGTTAGATTGGATTTATATTGTTCTGAACTAGTCCATAATCAACTTGAAAATTTTTTTTTGAGAATTTCTTAGATAGAGTGCTCTATTGGCCTGGAGGTCTTTGCTGTACTCCACAAACTTTACTAGATGAGCCAAAGCAGGAGGAGGGCTGTAAAAGAGGCAGCTGTTGCACTGACAGTCGTCACAGCCACCCTTTGGTTAAATCATTCTTCAAATATTGCTGAGGGTGTTCTTGGTACAAGCTGGAGAAATTAGCACACACAAGGTGGATTCCGCCATTGCTGAACCTGGAGTGCAGGAATAGAAGTTCTCGTGTGGACATCCTTGCTGCTAGATAACCAAACAAGCCCTGTTCTCATCAGTTTTTGACTGGTGAGTCCCTATCCACTTTGGAGGTAAGTCAGGGGTCTAGACAGTGTAGACAGTTGTCCCGCATTAAGCGTGTCTCAGCGCTGTGGGCACTCAAATTCCTGTCAAAATCTGACCCACCATCATCAGTCCTACATGTGTTTAGGAGCACTTTCAAGCACTGTGTGTGCTGGTGGTTTATGGCCGTTTACAAGGTGATATACTTCCTAATGAAGAGAATAGCCATGATAATGTAAGAAACCGAGTTTACAGTTAAAGCCATTTAGTCACTGTATTCTGCATGCAAATTGCAGGCTGTGTTTTGAGGGCAACGGAACAATTAACTATGTTCTGCAAGTTACTAACCCAACACGCCCTTTGACTTCTCCCCTCACAACCATCTGAGCTCTGGCAAGAGGGGAAAGTGACTGGCTTGATATGACGGCAAGAGTGAATCCCTTTCTAGGAAAGTAATGAAAGACAGACCTTGAATTTGAATACACAGGAGTTCTTCTGCACATTAGGCAGTGCATGCCCATGGAATCAATTTAAAACATTTCTGCTGTAAACTTACATTGTTTGAACTGCTCTGGATTTCCCATGATGAAGTGTCAAGATCTTCTCTACAGAACCACTGTATCAACTTTTTTAAATTCCTCATTATTATCGTTATTGAAGCTCTTGAAAAATAGACACTGATCTGTTTTCAGCAACTCATAGCCACTCAGAATTTGATAGAAATGGGAAATCACAGTTAGAAAAACTAAATCCTGCCTTTGTTCACTGAACTTTAAACTACAGATTAATTTGACAGATGTCTGAGCCTCATTAATATTGCTATTGTCTCTCTCTGAATAATAACCTTGATGAGCATTACGCTCTTTTGAGACGTGCATATTTTAATGCTATGCTCATTACTATAGAAAAATATAAACCACATTAGCTAGATTTTTTTTGCACACAGTCGTGAAAAGTGCATTTGAAAGGCAGATTTGTAATGCTTCCAATTTAATGAAAAACTGCAGGAGGAACTGGAAAATACTTGAGGTCTGTTGCTAAGCAATTGACATGGCTGCAAATGCTTTTGCCTTATTTTTCATGCTCTCTTCAGGGCCAAGCTGGTTTAGCTTCCCAAGGACCCACTGTCACTAGGGCTATGCCAGGGTGGCTGGACTAGGAGGAATTTGTGGAGGAACAGGGCCACAGCCAGTGCACTTCCATGTTCTGGTGGTATCTGGCTCCTCCAACGGCTTTGCAAAACCACAAGCTTTTAGGCTCAATCTCAAGAATCCCTAGAGTGGATTTTCAGAACCAGTTCGGCAACTCACCTCTTGAGGAGGAGGCAAAACTGCTGACCACTTGAAAGTCTTCAAGCAGGCCTTTTAGGACAAAGAATGAACTGTAGCGTCTCATCCAGGTGCTTTGTTTCAATCTAATGCCCAAGCATACTCCCACAGCTCTCCATACATTCCACTTGCATCCCAGACTGGCACAGCTTCCCCCTTTTCCCATCTAGACCTTTATTCAGAATGGCACCTATCATCGTCATTTGGGAGTGCAGACCCACATCAGCCAGCCTTCCACCTCCTCCTGCAGACAATCCTCTTCTTTCCACCCATCCCAGGTAGACACAATCTGAAGCATGTCTGGATCACGTAGCTCTTTAGTGACCCTCCTTCTCCTGAAACCAGGAAGTTTCTCCTTGCAAATCTCACCATCTGGGGAACTAAAAAAACAGTTACAAAATGGAAGCTTATCCTTAAGATCAGTTCAGGACTTTACTGAGGTAAAGGAGACATGGCTGGAAGAGAAGCAGGAGAATTGATGTATGCAAATGTATCCGAGTTCTTTTGGTAGACTCTGGTTTGGTTTGGGACCAAGGCCGGTTCAATTAGTCTACTTGAAGTCCCCTGAAGATCTCCAGAGGACAAATAAAAGGTGACTGATGTAAGGCTTTCAGGGCCCAAGGTACAGCCCCTGCTTTTCTGGTGCTGCCTTCTCCTCGTCTTTTGGTTGAGGTGACAAGAATCATTTGAGGAACTAGATGAGCAAGTCAGGATAAAATAAATCATCTCTCAGGCCCAGTTAAATATGTTTGTCTGCTTTCTCATTCCAAGCAAATCTCAGGGGGATTTGCTAGGCTAAGATTGCTACTCCTACCACCCAAGCTAACCATGAGCATTACTGACTGATTGTTCTTTGTCCAGAGTTGCCAGAATTCTCACTCTGATGAAGTTTTCAGCCTCTTTTGTCCTGAAGAGGGTTCTATTAATACCTCCCCTCCTTTCTTTGGCAGTATGTTCTGAAACGCTAAATCCTTATTTCCTCAGCAGGGGTATAATATCTTCTCTTATTAAAAATATTGAAACACAAGCTGACCCAGAGGTGTGTTTTATTTGACATGAAGAGATTCAGTGAAAATGCTTCCTTGGGACAGCTTGTGTTTCAGCCATCCTGCAAGGAACTGGCAAATGTTTCACATGTTCTGCTGGACTCTCCGTTGGAGATTTTATTAACCCCTTTCAAAAAATGGCAATTCCCGCTATTTCCAAGCACAGATAGATGGAAATTTCCAAGTCTTTTGTCTGGAGCTATGGCACAAGCAAAGAGAAGGACTGAGTCTCTTTTGATTAATCGCTGGGGAATGGAGTGAAGAAGGATGATAAACCCCCAGGTTTCTAAAACTGGCTACAGCACCGTTTCCCAAACAGGCAGTGAATTGGGCCTCCTAGGACAGTGACCACCAACATATTCCCATCATCAGTCTAGAATGCCCTAGACTCCTGCTGTGAAGGGGCAGGCGAGAGCTGGAACCTGTTCTGTACAAGGTCAAGAGACTACAAAAGGAGCAGTCAAGGGACGAACGATCGGTGGAGCACCAACAGAGTCCCAACACTCACGTCCTTGGCAAGTATAAGGTCATGTGTGTGGAGGGAGAGAGAAGTGAGCAGATCTTCTGCGTTGTGTGTGCAACAGAAGAGATCTCTGCACCGTGGGATGGCTGTCCCAAAGGAGAGATGCTAGTGACGCACCAGAGAAGGCAGTCCCAAAGCCAAGGTTTTGGGAGAGAGCCACTGAGAGAGGCCTTGGCCATCTCTGAACACTTTGGCCTCCTGCCAAATGAACACTTTGAAATGAACATCTCTGAACACTTTGGCCTCCATAAAGCCAATGTGAGTCTTTCCATTGACCTGAATGAAAATTGTGATCTCTCTTTAGACCTAATCTCTTTCTCTTACTTTCTTTACATCCTTTTAGACCTCTGTGAGAGATGTCTCTCGGAGGTGTTTCACGAGGCATTTATCTTTCTCCTGAGGAATTTCCCAAGCCATGTTTCCTTTTAAATCTTTCTTTGCAAATGCCAGTAAACAAAAATCTTCTCACTCTCTGTCTCTGGTTGATTTTTCCTTTGTCCATCTCTTCCTGTCAGACTCCTGGCTGATAGACTGTCTTTGGATTGTTTCATCAACCTGATAGCTAATGAAATGGATGTTTGATCATCAAACAGACTCTTCCAACTCAGCCTGAGAGCCCCCAAATGTCATTCCAAATTCTCATCTGCAGTAAATCACCTCTTGGTGGTATCAGCAAAACTTTGCTGGCTTACAGCTTGAGAGAAGCTAATCTTCTAATAACACAACCAAAGTTTTGGTCAAAGTAGAAAGCATCTGGCTATGGTTACCTACATTTTGTATAAATCGATCACTTTTTTGGCAAGCAGAAACCCCATCAGAATGTGAGTTTAAGGACTTCTCCAAAGGCATCAAACCCCCCTGCCCAGTCATCCTGACCCCTGACCCCAACCCTTGACCAAAAATGTTTGACTCCTGAGCCAGATACCTGATTCTTTTCCATGACCTGTGACCATTGACAACGATCCACAACCTTTGACCCAACACCTGACCCCCAAATCCCAACCTAATCCTTGATCCCAATGCATGACCCCTCGCCCTTATTTGGGCCTCTGACTCCTTAGACCCTATACAATCCCTGACACACAAGCCCAAGCAATGACCATTGAATTTTGTCTCTGACCTGTGACATTTGACCTGATACATGACAGTTGACATCGAACTTTGACCTTTACCACCTATATATGTCTTTTGACCTCTGTATTGAATCCATGACCTTGGACTATATCCATGATCCCTGACCTTTTACCCGATTTGTAAACATTTGATGACAACTTGTGAACTTTGATCCCAAAAGGTGACATTTGACCTTTGACCTAATCTACTACCATTAACCCTATCAGTGGCTGTTGACATTGACAGCAAACTTTGACCTTTGACCACCACCTGTGACATTTGACATGGCTTTTGAATGTGATATTTGATGTCCCGATCCATAACTTTTGACCCTGACCCCTGTCTTTTGACCCAATCTTTGACCTTTGATGATTGACCACTGACCCTGACTAAGCTTTGTATCAAAAAACTGAGGATCCAGGCAGCTGTCTGAACTCAAATGTAAAACTGGCTGAAACCAATTTCCTCTCTCTAATCCATACTCTGCCCAATTGATCATAACAATCAAAGACTGGGCTAGAACACATTCGTTTTCTATTTAACAACCCTGGCAAGTGGGAAAATTACTTTACAGGATACACCAGCAAATGGGCCTTCTAAAGAAACCCTCTGCAAGTAGGACCTGCTTCCTAGTTGTGGTCTTAGCCCTTGCGCAGGGTTATGTACATGTTATGTGAAAGCACATTCAGAACACAGAGTGTTTCCACATGTACGTGTCTAAGAACACAAGTTGTGGTTGGCTACAGCTGACAAAAATACATTAATAAGTGAATAAAGCTTTCTTTTTAGCAGTAATTCAGCCTCCCCGCTGTGAAGATAGAAGGTGCTCCAAGCCTCAGTTCCATCATTCACACTCTTGCCAGACATAACATACCACCGGGAAGACAGCAGTTGTGTTAGACCAAAGAAAGCAAACTCCCACTAGACTAAAGGAACAAGAACAAAAATCCCACATACTTGTTTAGCCATAAGAGGAATGGTGAATTTTTTTTCTTCAGGCTCACAAGATGGCGGGACCCAGCACAAAGCTGCCTGCCACTGGGAAGGTTTGTGATGTTTGTCAGTTTACTAGTCAAAGATGTGCCACAGCAAACCCAAGTCCAAGCCCAAGCCCTGTCACGTCTGCCTGGTGATGGTTGGTATGGTACTAGGTGGGGAAGGTGGGGACAGATGAGGAAGGTGGCCCGGGGCTCTGCCTCGCTGCAGCTCCTGTTCGCAGATACATGGGCCGTGCCCCATGCCCAGCTGCTCACCACAGCCCACAGGAGACAGCTGTGTGAGAGCACACACCAGCCCAGAGCCCGCAAAGCAGTCGATGAATGAAGATGTGTTTGCTGAGCTGCCAACAGGGAGATAGAACCACCAAAGCATCTCCCTCGTCACAGGATAGATATTCCTTTCTGCACAGGCTTTAAAGACCACCCAGCAAACCCTGACCCAGTGAAGCCAACAAAAGCTTTGCCGTGAGCCTACATGATACGGGGGTCAGTCCTACAAGGACTCTTCCCAAATCCGTTTGGAAAGTTTCCACATTAGTCCTTGGAAAGGAAGAAGAAGGGGGAGGGGCTTAAGGCTAAGGCACTGCATTTATTTCCAGGCACTGGTTGTGGTACCATTAGCTAATACTTCTCTGCCCACTTCACCATTTTAACGTTGGTTCTGCACGGTGTTAAACAAGTGGGCTGTGGGCCAACAGCACACTTAAACTTGTGCTCGACTTGTAGGACACAAGTAAATCCTCTTGAATCCTGAATGTTATGCTTTCCCGAACCAGAGCCAAAGTGCTCCATATCCCCTGCCCGCTCTTAGGGACACCATCAAACAAATTTCTCCTGGTGATGCTGAATGAAGCCCTTCATACAAGTAGGCAAAGAGTTCCATCAACTCTCTTTATTACCTCCTTCTTCTACATGGAGATGAATGAGTCAGTCCAGGATATTCTCTTTCAAGCTCCTTCTGTTTTATGCCTACGCTTTATGACTTTGATCCAAGCCCTTTGTTGCACAGAGAAGACAGGCATTCAAAGCGAGCAGCATTGAAGATTCATTACCCCTACTAATAGCATTAACCCCGTAGCTATAGTATATTGGCTTTAACTTTATCCCCATTGCGTTCTCTGGATGGCATTTTGTCATGTATGTTTTGGGTTTCAGCCTCCCATCAATTCTCTCATCCAACTGGAACAGATGCCAAAATGACTTAGAAAACAGTGTTCAGGTTCCGTCTAACAAAGCAAACCACAGGAATGGTCTATTAGCATTAAAATTACAAAATCATTGAAACGCATTTAAGACAAACATGTCATCAACGTGAGTCGAGCAAGCCTAGCACTGCAACATCACTTCTTAATAGCCTGAGTCTGTGCATGACGTATAAACCTTTGATTATGTACACCACACAATGTGCCATAGTATATTATTTATTCAGTTCAGTTCCTTTTTCTTGTTTCACTTCGATTTCATCCCTAAGGATGCCCGGCACATTCCAACAAGACAGAGCAATTAAGACCTCTGTCCCTGGGCTAAAAGAAGAACCAATAGCTCTCTGTCTGCTTCAATCTACCAAAACAGGACAGTATTTCATTAACCCTCCAAGTTGGCACCACTGTGATTTCACCAATTAACCAGCCATTTCTATACTTCATAGGATTTCAGTCTCTCACTAAAGCAGCTTATCTAAACACATTTATTTCTTTGAGATCAAAGCCAAAATTCCATCTTTTTATACATTTCAGAGAGTGTCCAAAAGCAATTGACAATGATCCAGTTTCTGGTATTCCCCAGTGCCTTTTAAAAATTACATTGCCAGGTTCCTGTACTCATGACTGCCATTCAAGTGTCACAGCCAATACCTCTAAAACTCAGAAGTTCAAGGGCCCAACAGCTGATGAACACACCCACTACCTCCGTGTCCTCAAACTTTTCACGTGCTCACAGGTCCAAAAGAGCCTTGAGGCATCTATCTCAAGAGCATTTCTCTCCATGGTATCAATACCCTTCTTCCCTAAACTACCCCTTCTGTCTGTTCCTCATGATTCTAGTGATATACCTGAGGAGCTGGGCAAAGAAGCTGTGAAAATATCTATGCACTGGCAGAGAGGTTAAGGAGAAGAATCATATGAGGCCCCATACTCTATAGGAAAGGGGACAATTCAGTTTCATAAAACGATACTTTTCAGGCAATTCCAGAGAAATTCGCTGGGAAGCAGCTTGCAAGGATCATACAGACACAGATTTACAGCCATCATTAACAACCTTTCTATGTGATACAGAGCAGTTTTGGATCACACCACAATGAATGGAGAAACAATGCTTGAAGGTGGGGGATGTTTTGGAGAAGAATATTTTTTTGGCTACCAGCAGAGGTATTCCCAACTATGGTGCATTTCCTTCCATTCCTCACACCAGGCGATTTATATACTGCTGGCAGTCTGAGAAGAATTTCCCCTTGTTACATCAGATTTAGCATGGCTTAACAGTATATATCACTTTTCCACATAAGGAGCAGCTGCAGTTTCAGCAGGCAAGTTTCAAATGGTGTGGTATTTTGCTACATGTTTAGCAATGGTTTGCATGTTTTGATATATTTGAAGATCCGGGCAGGGGTAGCATCATACAAAGGTCTGCCTTACCCAGAAGAAAAAGTGACATTGATAACAGAAGCCTCTATGAGACTTACCTAAACTTCTCTCTGACCCCTCGTATCAACTTGGGCTCATTCCTCAGACACAGTTTGGGCTCTATTTCACCTGTTAAGGCTCTACTGCCAAGGCTATTTAGAGTTCTGTCATTCAAAGAATGACACCCTTCAAGAGCCTACTCATTCTTTCTCTCTCTGGCCCCCTCAAAGAAATTAGATTCTTGACACAGGTCTTTCTATATGGGTGATACTCCACTGTACAGCTGTGCCAAGTGGGCAAACGAGACAGAACGGGATTTCCTTGCTTCCTTCCACAGTGGGTACCTTTTCCAACCAAACAGGGTCTTGCCAAAAAAAAATCACAACACATCTTACTCTTCTTTTAAAATGTATGGAAAAGTACTCAGAACAGCGAGCTGGGTGTTGAAATCCTTTTCTCACACACCACATTAGTCTAAGTTTCACCAGTGCCACAGTGTTCTCTCTGTAGCTTGTTTGTCACCTGGGGAGGCTGATGTGGGTCAGACAGCCCGGACTTTCTCCTTCCTTGTTGGAAAGTGTTTATGGACAGACAGCCCTGTCTTCTGATGGGAGAGACACCTACCCAGGAAATGTCCTGTAGACTATGTGTATAAGGACTCTTTTTGAACGGAGAGATGTTTCAGGACTCCTCGGGATGAGCAATTGCTCTCACCCGTAACCCTGCCATTGCAGCGCATGCAGCTTTCCACACGGCTTTTCAGTGAAACTCAATACTGTCCCCGCTATTTTCGGTGACACCATAAGCACATGGAGTTTTTTGGCATTTAATCCACTTTCCAGAAAGCCTTCCACAGAAATGTTAGAGCAGGAAGGAAACCTCTCTGCAGTTCTTTATTCCACATCCTCACAGAGCAACCTCTTTACTCCTATGAAACCCAGACCAGACCTTACAGACGAGTATCTCCAGTGATGGTGACATCTCCCCCTTACTCAGCAGACTCAGCAGACTGTCCCTGGGTCCTGTGCTGGGGCGGGTTTTTCTAAGTTATGCAACCACTTGCATACTTGTCTGCAGAATGACACGTGTACAAGCCACTTTTCTTCTGCTCCATCCAGGGCACTGCTTTCACCACATCTTACTGACATGCAAATATAAAATAAATGCAGAAAATTTCATAAGCTCCAGAAGGACAACATTTTCAAAAATCTCCAAGTTAGTTAGCTTTATTTTTAATGCTGGAGATGAATATTACAAACAGATGAATAACAAGCACCTTCCTGTGTTAATGATGCCTTTGAAAGGGTGGTGGGCAGCTCAGGTTCTAGCTGACTTCCAGGCTGGTCAGTTCTAGAAGATGAATCCAATGGAGTAAGAAACAACTGTTTTAGAAGCAGTGCTAAACTCACAGTGTCTGCACCAGGCAAAATAGCAGTAAGTTGGGCATACAGAGACATCAGCAGTAACTGAGCAACACTGTTTAGGACACGTATGATTCCAAAAGCAAATCCAACCTACCTTTCTTGAAGCTGGATCCCTTGAAAGACTTCAAAGCCCCCACAGACACACCATCCTTCAATGCTGGGTAGGCAGGCTGCTCCATCTCTATGGTTTCCCAAAACCAGTGAAGCTCTGAGCTCATGTAGTGAAGCACACAGGACCTGACTGTGTACCAAGCTGAAAAGAGAGGAAAGCAGTGCGTGTATCACCTAACTGTCAATTTGCATCACCCAACTTTCAACACTCAGTTCTGTGCTTAACAAACTGGTAGCTGTCTGCCCCCTTAACTAAGACAGGTTCCTCTTAGAGACTGATCCAGGACAGGAATCATTCATGAGCTTCAGCTCTCCCTCTCTAGGGACCCCTTTGACCCTAACATTTTAGAGGCTTTAGACTGCTCACCTCATGCTTAAAGACAGGCAATGTATGTTTCCCTCTTACCAATGCTAAGATGCACAGTCAATTGAAGCATTGTAAAATTAGCATTATATTGAAACAACTTCTTTTTAATAACTTTCCCTTATATATGTATATATTTGCAGGCATTCGTGTCTTGCTTCTGGCTTCTTATCTATGGGGAAAAAACCCTATCTCTCTTTACCTCAAATCTACTGGCTTTAATTATGAAAGCTTTTATTATTTTTACTGCTCTCCTCTGCATTCTCTCCCACATTGTCAGCTTTACATTCATAACTTTTTGTGGTTGCAGATGACCAGCATCACAATAACTCCTGCTTGCAGTTTCTTTCCAAAATAACCGGTACAGAGATTTTAACAAGTTGAACATACTGACACGTACCTGCTTGCCCAATGCCCAGCTTCAGGAAAGCCAAAGTCGTCATGTACACATCACCACAGCTATGTGGCCCAACTGCTAAAAGATCAGATCCACGTGTGTCACTGCTTTTTGGGCAGCATTCCAGACTGACAGCTTGAGAGGATCCATTTCAAAACAAACAACAAAGGGAAGAGGTAGGAATTAAAGGCTTTGAAATAAAACCCATGCAGCAACCAATAGGTCACAGCATTTGTGAGGTATTTTACCTCTCAACCCTTACCAGCAAGTGAAAATACATACAAACTATGAGAATATCTTGTGCCCTGGGAGCCTGAAGACAGTAGAAGTCTCCAAGTCAGGTGACTACAACAGCTTTCAGAAAGATGTGATAAATCCAAACATGGAATAAATAAAGAAATCCTACAACTACATTCTGGGTAAGGTGAAAAGGTACTCCTTGAAAACCTTTACATTCTTGCATGGGAAACATAAAGAGCATTTGAAAGAAAAAGTATCCTTTTATTGTGGCTATGTTGTTTCCAATATTCAGAGAGGGAAATATTCAAATGGGAAGGCTGTGGCTGGTTAGCTGAGCCACGTTTGAGGATGTATATAAAGATAATCGGGAACCAGGGAGTATTAGTAAGGGTACCAGCAGTAATTAGCAAATCAGACAGTATGACGGTAAGGATGAGACTCTGTAGGGATGGAAGAGCCAATTGGTGAGTTATTTGGCGGCAGACAAGAGTTTCAAGGAGGTAATCAGGTTGGTTTTTATTCTAGTCCTCTCTTCCTCCCCCTTCCTTCCAAATCTCTAAACATCAGACTGCAGGGACAAGCCGGTCAACTTGAAGGTGGCTGAAATCCAGCTTTGACTTCAGAGCTTTGCTGCACAGGGGAACACAGAACTGTAGCTGTGAGAAGGCCCAAAGAGAACAAATGGCCTGGAAGAGCTCTCACAGAGCAGATCACTTGCTGCTTTCCTTCTTCCCCATGGCACAAAACTTTCTAGTAGGTCTGATAGCTTAGATATTTAACCAGTCTCACAACCACAGATGCATGGGAAACAAAAAGCCAGTCTGTCATGCAGAGTGATTGCTCTGAATACAGGACTTAATACACAAAGGACCAGAGGTGTCATGGGTAATTCCATATTACGCCCAAGGAACACTTTCCCAAAGCAAATCAGTTCATTGGTAGAGACCTGTTACCACATCGGATGTGCACCAGGGATGGAGAACTGACATTTTAGATGCCATCACCTAACACTGCACAGACCTGGCTTTGCTGACACAATCCTTGAATGGAGAGACCTTCAGGCAGCCACCAAGAGCCTGCTTGGAATTGGTACCAAGCCAACAGGACTGAAGAAGTGCCAATAAACATAGTTAATTCTTGCAAAGTATCCTGAGTTCCTTCTAGACTAGTTTGGAGTAAGAGTGTCATGCAAAGACCTGATCTGAGACAGCAACAATGTTCAGCTACAGCTCGATTCAAACTAGCCCAACACCAGGCAACAGTCAAGGAGTTTTAAAAAGCTAAGCTTTTATTCAAAGTTGTTGAAATTCAGGGCAGTCAATCTTTACCAGTTTTATGGCCTTTTATCTCCAGTCTAGTGTGCTCACAATATTTTCCAGATCAACGTCAACACAGGAATGGCTACACAAAGTCACACGACTGCTACCTGTGAAGGGGACAAGGACCAGTTGCTTTCAGGTAATGACATACAACTTCTAGTGACTTTGCTTTATCTGAAGTGCATGTAGCACAAGTTTCAGACTAATTTAGAAGCCTATTTGTTTGTGACCCCTGAGAAGAGCACACCAAAGCAAAACCACTTAAGCCACCACAGAGGAGGCTGGAGCCTCTACGTTCCACCTGCAGTAGCTCCAGACCTTTCAGAAGCACAGGCAACACAAGACTCCATCACCCAAAGGATGAGGCCAGGACAACTCCACAGCGGCAAGGAACACAGGAAGGGACAAAGGAACAACAGGATGGAAAGTCATAAGGGCTGGAGTGAGTGAGGGCAAGATCTGCTGCTGTGAAGAACCATCCATCTCCTGGCCAAGCAGCGCTGCTCTACAGTCACTCCCATCTCTGCCTTAGCATCAGGTTCAGCTCTCCAACACCTGGAATTAGCAATGAGGCCACAGGGTAACTTCTGCTCTTGACAACTACCTTCTCTATGTGTGAAGCTGAGATGGGTTTTACCACAAGCTGAAAGCCCCCCACTCAGAGCTGAAATTCAGCACTTCTTCCTGAATATTACTGTGAAGCTGACACACATATATAAAATTTGGGATCTATCTCACCAAAATCAAACCAGACCTGAGGTAGCTTGGATAACTTTGGATAAAGCTTTTTTTAAAAATTATTGTTACCTTTTTTACTCTCTTACCATCTCACACCTTATCTTGTCCTTCAAGCAGTTATGATTAGCCCATAGAGTATTAGTTAGCCTGGCTTGTTTACTCAAGGTTTCTTCCAAGTTTCACACTGAGCCAGAGCAATGTTGTTGAGAGCTTGAGCCAAACCCTGTGAAATCCATAAAAAAAAAAAAGCTGCATCAATTTTAGTGGGCTTTGCAACAGGTCTCAGCTATTTCAAGAGAAAAAGTGCTGCATTCCTACAGTCACAGCATTGGCAGAAGGATGACAGCACGTTGGCCACATGGCACAAAGCTGTAGGGACCTAGCCCGGGCTATGACCAGTGGATCTCAGCTGGAACTCCTAATTCCAGTAGTTAAAACTGAGCTTCTGCTCCAGTGTATAGCCTGTCAGCAGAGGAATTATCACTGTCAAGACATTGGAGCTAAAGAGTGGGGTGGCTTACATGGTAGAGGCTGAGAGTCACTAGGCACAGAGCCTTTGCTATTTCCCTAAAGAATGTTGTAGAACAAATGCATTTAATTTCCACATTTCTTTATTGGAGACAGAAAAAATAAAAGCCTTAAGTCTACAAACCAGGTGTTTGGTGATGATATCATAGGTTAGCAGAGGGGAAAGACGTTCTTAAACCTTCGTCCTTCCCTGTTGTCCCTCTGACGCTGCAGTAGAAGCCCTTCCTTCATTAGACAGCGGACTTCTGCATGGGAGACAGCCATTACTACTGCCCCAGACACAAGACAAGCCCCAAACAGATTTTGCAACTTATTACAGAGGAGAGAAAACATGGAGGCACAAACTCAGAGGAGACTGGGCACCCCCTGTGCTACTCTGCTCCCAAACCAACCACTTGTGCCCAAGGCAAACGCAGCCCCAGTTCACCTCCCACCGTACTCCAGAAACTTGGGGATCATCCCAGCCATCACAACGGGGCTGCATGCCTTGGAAACAAGTCTTACAATGCCTGCAATTCAGCAAATGGGAAGTTACATTTTTCTCCTAGTATTGGCCTAGTAATATTGGTAAATGTTACCACATTTCACCCACTCTTCTTCAGTAAAGGTCTTCTTTATGCATCTGCTGTGTAATGTTGCCTAATGCTATGCATCCACGCAATCAAAGGTACCTCAGCATCCTCCTACACATCACTAGGAAGCACAACCAGCCTCTCTGTTGGCCTCTCTGTGTCTCAGCCCAGCAGGAGAAGTGAGTCCGTAGCATTTTCTATGAGCAGGGTTGCTTGTGTTGCACCTCTGCGTTTCTTGATGCATTGAAAACACAATTTAAGCCAAGTCCTGCACAGGGTGACGACTGATGGAGTGACACGAGTGAGTAAATGCAATTCTTCAAAGTGCCCTGGGAAGCATAGCACTTTGTGGGCATAAATCACTCCTCAGAGCAACTGGAGTCAAGCCTGCGACTGGCAGCACAGGATCCTGCCATGTATCTGCAGTGCTCGGGAAGGCTTTGCGGTGACACAGCTCTCCCTGCACTGAAAGGCGCATGTTAAATCTTGGTAAGCCTGGTCATCCACTCCTCTTGATAGCTTTGAAAGAGACCAAGACAAACGGTATACTTTGCACTTAGTCTCTGCTGATGCAGAAGGAATTGTTTTCTGGAATTCTTTCTATATTGCTATGAAAGTACCACCCCAAATATTTATGTTCATTCTTTTTCTGCTTCAGAATGTGGAATTCTCCCACTGGTCTATTTATTTTTCCTAATACCACTAAATATATACTGAAAACTGACTGAAATAACCCAGCTTCTTTAAGAGGTGAGATGTCAGAGGTGATGGGAAGTGTGAGAAGCAGGAGTGCTCCTTGGGCTACCGAGGAAACCTGAGTGTGGTCAGAGAGCCAAGGCTCTCAGTTTTCTGCTTCAAGATGCCATTTCAAATGTAGCCCAAATGAAGAATGAGCCTTAAGTAACTGTCCGTGAGAAATGACCTGGCAACACACTCTAGCTCATGGCAGAGAGGGGTCTAGAGCAGCGAGCACAGGTCAGTTTACGTTGTTTTGTACCCTCTCTGTCTTCCAGCAGCAAAATGGCTCTGCCACAGAAACACTGCACTCACAAGCACATCTGTGTTTCTCAGGGCTCTGCTGCCATGCTGCTGGGCTCGTTAATGAGCCGTCCAGTGCCAGTGTGCCAGGACACTTCCTAGGGAAGTGCTACTACAGGGTAAGATTGAGCAACAAAAGCACAAGCTCCCATCCAAACCACTGCAGCTCAGCCCGTCACTAGCTTGTCCCAAGGACCGCAGAGGCCACAAATGACTCTTGAATCAGACCGTTTCCTAACTAGCACTCAGGTCCATGCTCAAGAAGAAGACAATGTTATTTTTTCCCTTCCCCACTGGCAGAAGGTTCATATTTCAGCAGGTATCAATAATGTAGAGGTTTCAGAGATGAAAAAAACAGGGAAAAGTTAGCAGAGAAGCCCCAACAAGCCATGCAGGGACGTACCATACAGAATCGGCAGGATTCAGGGTCACAAAATCCAGCATCCTTCCAGGGAGCCACACAGGGCTGCCAGAGGAATGAAGAACAGCTAGGTATCAAGGGTGGCCCTGGTCAGGCTGGTCCATCACAGAAGGCTGCAGTCCCAAAGGGCTGAATGTGGGATGCAGGGCTGGAAAGGTAGTCCTTTGATGGCACTGCAAGGAGTGAACCAGTACCAGGGTGCCAAGACAGGAGCAGATACAGCCAGAGCCAGTTCATATTTCAGCTGGTATCATTAGTGTAGAGATTTCAGAGAAGAAATTTCAGAGCCAGGTCTGCAACATGGCAACAATGGTGTCCAACCAAGAGACAGGGCTGGAGACAGGCCCACCAACATGCCAGTTCAGAAACGAGCTGGGGGTCTGGGCTGGACTGAAATAGGCTCCCACACCCGTGGTGGGACTGGGTGCCCAGCTGAAGCCAGGCAGGGCCATGAAGACCCATTACTGCACTCAGGGTCCCACTCGGGTCTTTTCTGTTATTGCTTCTGACTGCAGTGCCTAACTGGGCTCTGCTTCATGTCTCACCAATGGGTGAGGGCCGTGGCAGCAGTAAAGCAGTTCTACAGCCCTTCAGGCTGACCAACCTCTGACAGTAGCAGGGCTGCTTCAAAGGGACTGCTCCTGCCCCAGGAGACAATTCTTGCTTTGCTCTCTGCAGAAAAAAAATGGACTCTGCCTGACAGTTCAGCCCCTGCAAGAGAGGGAAGCTTGGGCTGTAAAGGAAACTTTGACTCTACACTGAGCATACTTCACTGGTCCCTTGGGAAGAGTAACTTTGCCAGGTCACAGCATGTGGGATTGGCAGTTGGCTTAGATCAGGTCCAGTTCAGACTCACACCGACTAACCACATGGTCTCAGAGACTTTTGCTGGCCAGCCTTTTAAATAGCACTCCCCTTTGTTGGGTTACCTCCATTAGGAGCCTTAATTGGAGGCAGCAGATGATGCTAGTATCAGTGGCCCAGACCCCACTTGTAGGTGACCTGCACCTCTGATGGGCATGCCCAAGTGCCTCTCATTAGGCACTGAAAGGAGTACATCACACTGCTTGCAGGACTAAAAGTTGTAAATCTAATGATAGAAGGACATGATATAATGAGCTCTAACTTTCTCATGCTATGGGTGACCCTAGAATAAAAAAGCTCTGGCCTTCAGGAGCTAGTTTGCTGTGCATTTCACCCTCCTTGCCTGCAGACCGACAGCTCTTCATCTTAGCTATCGCTTGTTTTTCCTTCCGTTAAATACTCTCGATACAGTACACTTTTTGCACTTTGCCATTCCTCGGCTGCCTTCAGAAGAGAGATGCTGCGTGTGGTCATTTGTCCGCCCCCAGCAGCCCCTGGAGCCCCGCGGAGCTGCCGGAGCCGCCTCCCGCCGCCGGGAAGGCAAAGGCCCCGCTCGCTGCTGGAGCAACGCTGCCCTCTGCTGGGGAACCCGAGCCTCTGCCTGCTGCGGTCTGCCCAGCCTCAGCCCGCTTCGGGTTTGGCTCTTTTCTTGGGCCAGAACAGTACACCTGGGCTGGGATAAACCGCTACCGTTTTTTCCGAGTCGTACCGTGTTTTCCGAGTCGAGGAATGCTTATGTGTAAGAGGCATCGGCGTGGCATTCACACAACGTACGGCATTCACACAAACATACATCTGTGTACAGCTGTCTTCCAGCCACTGCATGCTCAGCAGGAGAGACCAACAGCAGTATTCCCCATGGAGAAATATTCTTGAACGTATAACCCTTTAATATACCTCCCGTGTGCTGCTGTTTTGCCTCTCTTGCATAGACACACACAGGAGACAACTGGTCCAGCCCTCCTTTCTTGAAACAAGGGCTTTGTTCACTTTTTCGCAGAGTCTTCATCCCCTCTTGTTTCCCATCCCAAGCAAGACCAGGTCTCGAACTTCCTCCCAGCTGTATTTCATAGAATCATAGGGTCACAGAATCACCTAGGTTGGAATGGACCTTTTAAGATCATCTAGTCCAACCAAGGGAAAAAAAAAAAACAACCAAAACCACAAACAAACAAAAAAACCCCACAGAAACCCCACCACACCCAAAACACCACTCTACTACTAATCCATATACCCGAGCACCATGTCAACTTGTCTCTTGAATACCTCCAGGGATGGTGCCTCAACCACCTCCCTGGGCAGCCCATTCCAAAGCCTGACAACCCTTTCAGTAAAGAAATATTTCCTTATATCTAACCTGAACCTCCCCTGAGCAACTTGAAGCCATTGCCCCTTGTCCTATCATCTGTAACTTGGGAGAAGAGACTGACCCCCGCCTCCCTACAGCCAGTTCAGGCAGTTGTAGGGAGCGTTAAGGTCTCCCCTCAGTCTCCTCTTCCCCAGGCTGAACAACCCCAGCTCCCTCAGCCTCTCCTCATAAGACCTGTGCTCCAGACCCCCCACCAGCTTCATTGCCCTTCTCTGGACTTGCTGCAGCATCTCAGTCATGGAATATTTTGTGTTAGAAGGGACCGTTAAGGTTCATCTAGTCCAACCTCCTCTTCAGTGAGGCGGGACATCTTCAAGTAGTTCAGGTTGATCGGAACCCCTTCCAACCTGACCTTAAATCTTTCCAGGATGGGGATTTCTGCTCAATCTGGACAGACTGTAGTCTACCTCCTCCAACAGCCCCCACCACCTCTTTGATTTTAGCACTTAAGTAGTGTCCTGACACACAGCACCCTAGACCTTTCTCGTTCTGCTGCTCACCAGCCCTTAGCACAGAATGTCAACTTCACAGATGCCCACCATTAATTGCTCTCAGTAAGATTTCCACTTCTTCACGGAAAGAGCCTTGTGACTCTTGCTCTTACCTTCATCTCTGCTCTCATTTCACGGGAAGCCAGCCTGCAGCCAGTCCCTGTCTAGTGAGGGGTTTTCACAGCACAAAGCCCCCACTTCCCCATGTCTGGTTCCCTTTCCTTGGCCAGACAGACACTCTGCCACTATATCCCCTGTCAAGCTGTCAGCCCTTAATTCCTCTGATCCATACACCTGAAATGTGTCCCCTCTAGAAACTGAGTCCAGGGTTTTTCTGATAATGGTTGGTGTCAAAGGAAGAAGTTGGGGATGATGCAAATATCCTGAGGCTTCTGCTGCTTAAATTGTTTTCTCCACAAAGTCTGTCCACGTCCTTCCTTGCCATCTGCCCCTAAGGCCTGCTGCAGGCTCCTGGTCCCCTTTTACAAACTCAGATGGCCACAGGATGCCCCTGATATTCCTGTTTCTCCTCACAGATTGTGAACTCAGCCCCAGACCTTCAAACTGCCTTATGCTCTCTGGTGTTTATTTGCCACCTTTCTACCTCTACGTGTTCCCTGCCTCCTCATGTGGTGCTTTTCCCTTACCCCTCAACACCTTTCTTAACGAGGCTCCTCAGGAGAGGAGAGGAGAGAGCAGGCTTCATTCTCTCCAATCTTCGCAATATGCTACCTGCTGACCCCAGCTCTCCAGTCTTTGGGGAATGCCACAAGATCATCTCCTTGAAAGCATCTCAGGAAAAGAAACCTTTCCAGGCAGTAATGGCATTGCCATGGCTGGTCACTGCATGTGACTTCATGAAAACCTCTTGGCTGCTACTGCTCAGCTGGTGTTCAGCAGCAAGTCATGGTCCCTCGCTGGAGTCGATGGGTCCCATAACAAAGTATGGGAACATGCTGGGATCTCTCCAGTCTCTGCTGCCTCTGTGAAAGGGACTGCCCAAGGCTGCAGCTGCACGCAGCAGTGGAGTGAAGGCCCTGGAGAGAGGACTACTCCTGGTGGCTGGGAAAAGCCCAGCCCCACCACCTTGTCAAGCGTCTTCACGTCCCTGAGACAAGCAAGGAGCTGGTGGCTCCCTTTGCAGCAGTGACGCTGCAAATCGCAGCGTGCAATTTTATCAGCTGGAGGGTGTGAATGCAAGAAGGAAAATCTCTAATGCTAAGTTGGGGACCAAACTGATCCCAGGCTGGACAGAAGGAAAACCTCTTACTTACTTACCTCTACCATTGGTCTTTTTCCAGGTCACAGTGGAGAGTAAACAAGCCTTTTGTCCAAAATAAACCTTTTCTTCTGAACAAAAGTTGGTCACAGAATTCACACATTTTCTTGGGCAAAACAAGGTTAAAACTGGATTTTTTGTGACACTGGAGTATTTTCCTCAGGCAGGATCTCTGCAAAGCTGTCTGGTCTGTCCAAACAGTGTGTGAGCAGTGATGAGTTTAACACTTGCCCTCAGAATCAGAAGAGACTCGTGTCACTGGGAAGTACATCTAATATGGGGAAAACCAACACTCTCAAATGAGATAAACACTGTTTACTCAGCAGATCTTAGTGTGTGAAAAACACGCTCCAGGTCCTTGCAATGTTTCGATTTTTGCTAAAAGCCCCAGAGAAACCATGCCAGCGTGCTGCTGCCAGGGCTTTCCGCACAGGTGCAAGTGGGCACCGTTGGAAGTAAGGCTGGGACATGAAAAGAAACACAGAACAGACATGGACATTCCTCCGAGCCAAAAAAAATGTTGTCCACAACTCGGGACACAGAGCTGCGGGTCAGCTTGCACGGTTTGCTGTGCCCGCCGCTCCAACCCTGGCTGAGCTGCAAATGTGGTGGGAGGATTCACAAGAGGGTCTGTGTCATTGCATTTGAACAAGGAGTGAAACCAACGATTTTATTATTTTTTTTCCTACTTAAAAAATAAATAAAACTCATTTCCAAGCTATTACAGGAAACAGTAACAGGTTCCGAGGCTTTTAAAGATATAAAAAAAAAAGAACTAAAAGCTGTTTTGCTAACATGAGTAATGTTTTTCAGCATTTGTAATGAAGTTTAGCTACTGATTGTTTCTCCAAGTAGAAAAGAGTAATTTCCACTGAGGAAGTGCAGGGAGCAGCATTTCAACAAACTGCAATTCATCAAGATCACTCCTGCTTTTCTGCTCACCCTCAAACCCTCCTCCTTCACCTTTCTGTATCACACACACCAGAGATGCTAAATCCTTACTCTCCAGCTGATGGGGGCTGTGTTTCTTGGGTACCACCGTGGATCCAGCCAGGCGGCAGAAAGCTGGGATAGGACAGAGAGGGAGATCCAGCCCCTTGCCAGAATGCCTTCAGGCAACAAGTGGGCTCTTCACCACATCAACCCAGCCTCACTGGTGGTCCCAAGAGCCTCAGAAACATGCTTGCTCTCCCTGGAGGAGTACCGAGGTGTTATTAGAACAGAAGCCCTTTGCTTGGGTATTCAAGTCTAAAAATTGTTTTGAAGGATTCCACCTAAGTGGTTTAGCCAAAACTAACAAGCCTGTGGCATAAGGAAGGCTGGAGTTTCTGATTCCCAGCCCCTCATGTTCTATTTTTAGCTCTGATATCAGATAAACAATAAAAATCAGAACCGACCAAGCAAACAGAGAACCTACTGAAAATTAGCAATTGTGTATTTTTGGCTTTCTTCCACAGCTTTAAGTAATAATAACAAGAACAAAAATCAAAAGGCACAGAGAGGCTAAATAAACTGTTTTACAGGTTTGTCATCTGGGTGGTTAGGAAACCTTTACATTTTACATCCTGCTCTCAAAGACTGGCTGCCCACCCAAAGGCAGGTGCTGGGCTTACTTTTCAGATGCCTCTTAACCCTTGATGTACCTACACTTGCTTTTGTGAAGCAGTAAGGGTACCTTGGTTTTTTTTAAGTTTATTTTAACCCATTTCAATATTTAAACCATATTTTAATCACAATGATGAAAACTTTTGAGTTCCCAGTAAATTACTGTAAATGCTAAACAAAATATCTTGAGATTCATCAAGCTGAAAGCTTGACATTTTATTCTGAATTTTAGACATCAACTGACAATCCTTAGCAGATGCTGCCCTCAGTAATAAGACCACCTTTGAGTAACCAAGAATCAGCTTTCAATCGTTCAAAAGTAAGTGCTTACCTTAAGAGAGACAAAAAGTTACATTTTTATTGTCGAACTTTCACAGGCAATACAAGAAACATATTCCTGGGCAATAAATTGGCCCAGATCAATGATAAAACAGTGATAAAATGAATCAACCAGTATTTTCAAAATTTCAAAGGAAAATATGCTTTTTCATACATATCTAATTAGATTAGTCTATTTTAGCATGTATGCTGTGAAAAAAATAATATTTGATCACATTGTCATGAAACGCGTCGTAATACAAATGTATCAAGAAGCTTAATTTTGGCACTCTTTTTAATGTTTGATTATTTTAGGGTTTTGAGCATGAGAGAATCTTTTGATCTTATTTATGGTTTAGTAATGCCCAAAGGGCATTGGAGGTCAGAAAAACACAGCAGGATGCAAACATTTATTTTAAGCTATCTTGCTTTTAAGACTTCACAGAGCACCCAGAAACAGCCAGTTGCCTTTTTTCATTGCAGAAAAATAGTAGCATCTGTAGAGAAGCTAGAACAGAGCTATAATGGATCACCTTGAAACTGAACAACAGCATGGATTTCATTATAGACAAAACGTCAGAGACATATTTTTATGGCTTAGAGGACAATCTGAAGTAGCCCAGAGATGATGTTTTTATAGACTTCATTATCTTTCAGACTTGACCTAAAAGCTCTGTAAGAAGCAAAGTTATTTAAAATAATTTGATTTTAAAATGATGTCCATAAACTATAACTTTGCCACAGGCGATAGCAAAGTGACAAGCAATAGTGTTAACACTGTCAATGCTAAATGTTTTGTAAAATGAGATAACTCTCCATTTTAATACCAGCATTAAAGTCCATATATTAAAACTAAACCCTAAAGTGGTAAAAAAATAACCACAAGGTATAGAAGTGGTTAATTAATTGGGACAATTTCCTGGAAATCAGAATAATATACACAGAGTAACTTTTTTCAAAATTTGAAATAAATGTTTCAAAAAACATAAGCTTTTAACTGCTAAAATTATACATATAGATACTGTGATATCAAAACTTAAGACATTTGAAGGTTTTAAGGAGAAATCAGTTGAACATTACAGAAATGAGGGCAGCAGAAGTGTAGCAAGGCTCCTGACAATGGCTTCCTTTTGCATTTTTTAGTTTTTGTTTTGTTTTGTTTTAATTCTTTGGGAGTCTCTCCCTTCAGAACATCTTTTCTGTTAAGTTCTGCCAGAGGGCTCAGGCCCCGGGAAACCAGCACTGCCATTCAGGTCTGTAGGATTCCTTCTCACGAAAGACATTTGAAGAAAATGACCCCCAGCAACACCAAGAAATTTGCTGTCTCTGAACAAAGCCATTTCTGGAGGCTGGGCATGGTTTTCTGACCTACTTTGGACAAGGATTTATTCCGACATCCAAGGCTACAGCTCGCCTTCTCTGAGGCTGCCGGCAGAGCCCGATGTGCAGCTGCCGACGGGATAGTGATTAATTTGATTGTCACCAGCACGGCTCTGAAAATAAGGTTTGTTCAAGAGGCACATAAAAGGCAACTCAGCGCAGTTACTTGTGTTTTGCTGCTAAGAGAGCATGGGGAGCAGAAAAACAAATCCCAGCATTATTTAAGACTTCAGCCAGTCGAAGACAAGGCCAGCCTCTCCAGCACAGCAGTGTTGTTTGTACTGGTCTGCAGTCATGGTGTGGGTATCACATGGTACAACTAGCTTGGGGACAATCACTGATAATATAGATTTGGTCGCTCAGTGGGTGTGAAGCCACCATACCTTACCCAGAGCATCAAAATGACAGTGGGATCAACAGAGAGAGTATGACATAGAGGCGTCCTTCTGCCCCACCAGTCTACCAGCTGGTTCTTCAAACCACTTTGACTATTTGCACTGGTAGACACCATGAAGATGCACTGCAGAGCTGCATGGCAAAACCAGCAGGCTGCCAAGTGGGAGTTTTCAGATTATGGTGAGCTACACTCTGTACACATCCACTACAGCCCATGACCTAGGCAAGAAAGCCTATGAGTCAAATGGTCAACCTCTGTCAACTGTAAGTAATTTCCCTTACTATCTAGGGAGATGTGCAGGTGTTGCAGACCACAACTAAATTCTGGCAACTGTAATGACAGTACAGGGGATACCACTATAGTTTGTAGTGTCTAATACAGGCATTTATGATATTGAATCACAGGACCTGAGTCTTTATTATCTTGCTCCTTTTGTCATCATTTCAAGCTGCTCCATAGAGACTGTGCAATGTTGCAAAGTCATCTCTCCAACTAATTTACCAGTAATGTTTACTCTTGTTTTGCACATCACCGCTCAAACTGGAATGCAACGGAGACACTTTCACACCAGTTTGTGCCTTCCAACTTTGTAGCACAAAGCCGCTTCTCCACAGACATATCTGAAGGTGGTGTCATGGAGGAGGTAAAATGAGGTTTCAAGAACCTGTGCTGAGGAATGGAAGACTTCTACAACCATGCCAGTCCAAATCCCAAGATGACACAGTCACATGTGCAGTAAATGCTTCTCCTAGAGAACAATCAGGCAACATTATCCATGTTTCAACTGAAGATGAAAAAAACAGCTGAGTAACAATGCGTTCAGGATAAAATGATCTTCAGTGGCACCTACTTAGAGTGCTCATCTCAGCAAAGATGTGAGCCTAACACCCTGGGTAAAACTTAGCGTAGGGGGGTTGGATGCTAGAGGGTGCATTTGAGATAAAAACCAGAAATAGTACAAGAAGTTTTGAAAACTGTACAAAGTACATATTCTTACAACAAATATAGAATAAATATTTTGCCAGGTATTGTTTCAGCCAACAGGAGAAAATGAAGGAAAAATGTCATATTTCAGTAAAAATACCTGAAAGGAGGAAACATAAAATCTGGTCTAAGGTAGCCTAATTTGTTAAAGATTTGGATTAATTTCAACTGTATGAACATGTATGTCCCTATGAAAGAGCTAGTCAATATCCTTTATCTTTTTTCCTGTACCTCTGAATGAGATTTGCCTGCAGTTGTGTGCAGACAAGGAGAGGTAAATTGTTTACTGGTTCAGATGAGAATTTGACTTCCTCTTGAAAACTGGAGGGAAAAAAATATAAAGCTGTTCTTGGCACATTATTATCAGAAATAAAAAATTATTTTCCAAGTACTGATTTTTAGGGTTCCTTTCTCTGGATATCTTGTTTTTGTTTCAAGAAGCAATGCTTATATAAGCAATGATGTCTAGAACAAAGACCCTTTAATAGTGCTGTGTAAGTTCTCCTACCATTATTCATTCCATTACAAAGAATTTGAAATTTATAGAAGCTCCATCTCCCCTGGCTGGCATAGTTTCCTTATTACAAATTAATTCCCTTCCAAAAATGTTTTGTTTTTATCTGATGATCCAAAGCAGTTCCTTTGATAGAACAGTAAAAGAATTTAATCAGCTCTTTATTAAACTAACCCACAATTTGGAAGAGGAAAAAGTTTCTGGTTTCTTGTGAGACTTCAAAGATGAAGTACATTGTTATAATAACCAGGTACTTGGAGTGTGCTCAACTTGATACTATTTATACATTGAGAACTAATCAAATCTTGTAATTTTAAAGAAAATCTGTTGGTTGATTTCCCAAAAGCATGTAAGGCTCCTATGGACAAACCAGGTAGCAGGAATCCTTCCAATTTTTTTTTCTTACAGTAATATTATTTGGGTAACACAAACCTATCTGAGGTCTCACAGCCCAAAGTTACAGGTCCAGTAATGCATAACCATAAATACGATATTAGATATAAGCTGAAAAGTGTTCGTTACCTCCCTGATTTTATTTATTTATGCATGTGGTGTTATGTTTGCATTCTGTCAAGTAGAGTTTGGTCGTGATGCAATGTGGACTCTCTCCAAAATTTGAATACTTCCCTAACTCCAATAAACAGCCTAAACATTTCCCTACAGTCTGGTATCCCCCACAAAACAGTTATTGAATATGACCTGTCTCCAATTAACATGTTGCTCTGAATCACAGCCTCACAGTAAGAATCCAATGAGCTCAGCTTCTACAGAGCTGAAGCCATCCTGCAGACAACACCGAGACACAGCCAACATAAAAGGTAGACAACGAAGGCTAAGGGTGGAATTTAATATTTCACATTACTGCTATCTCCTATAACATAGGAATCAAAGACCATAAACAAAACTCTAAGTGATTGCTAATTCCCAGAGTACCAATAAGGGCGCTGTGGTCCAAACTAATCATTTGTACAGTGATCCATTACTCACGAGAAACGTAAAAAAGATGGCACAACTAAACCAAAGCTTTGGTTCTAACTCTACTCTGTTTTTCAGATTAAGCTCTAGCTTCCTTTTCACATATTCTATAATCTTTCCTTGTACTACACCTGCTAATGATTTTTACATCTCATCTACTTTCTCGTCTACTACATTGCTTTTCAAGTATGATGCAAAGTTCCAAAGTATTTAGTTTGACTCCGCATAGAGAGACATAAATAAAAGGAACACCAAAACAAATTTTGGAAGAGGAGGCAGGATATTTATATATCCTGGTAACACCCAAAAGGACATAAAAGGTTCATGGGCTCATTACACTGGGCATTAAACAAATAAAAGCGAGATTGAGTTGTGTCCCAATCTCAGACATCTGAAGGCTGGAATGAACCGATAAGCCAAATTCCATTTTTCCTCAGTCTTAAAAAGATTTGGCAGCGGTCTACTTCTTGCTCTGTTTTCAAGAGATTAGAATCACAGAGAAATGGAGCAGACACTTAATTAAACTACTTCCTTTTTTATGTCATTTTCTGTTCACAACCTCCTTCTGCATCTGTCCTCACTGCATAATATTATAATCCTCATTCTTCTACTTATTTCCTCCTTTCTGGCACATGAAATCCCTTTCATCCAGGCTCCATCCCGTGGTATCTTTCTAATTCTTTTCTCATTACCGTTAAGCTAATGAGAGTTTCACTGCACTTCAAGGAATGATCTGTTTCACAAGCTGGGTCTATCTTCACCTATAGGTATTTGAATAGAATCATAAATTCATAGAATGGTTTGGTTTGGAAGAGACCTTGAAGATCATCTAGTTCCAACCCCTCTGCCATGGGCAGGGACCCATCCCACTAGAGCAGGTTGCTCAAAGCCCCATCCAGCCTGGCTTTGAACACTTCCAGGGTTGGGGGAAAATAATGACCAGACAAGTGCTCATGACACAGAAGTTCCCACAACATGGGTGACAGCCATTCTAAGCACCCACAAGCAGGTTTCTGCTGTCTGAGAAATACTCCTATGTTTGAAAACCCTAGGGTTACAGTAAAAATAGTCATATCATGCAAAATTAAATCGCTCCTATTATGATAAAACTAAGTTCTGTGCATGTTTGTTGTTAATGTAAGGGTTGAACCATTTAGCCCAGCCTCAAAATATTTCCTGCAATACTGGCATGCCATTGCTCTATGGAAAGTTTCCAGAGCTGTTATTTTCTTGGTCTTTTTTCTAAATACATTGCAAAACAAAAATAGTCCACAAATCACTCTCCTCCAGTATGCTCTCCACAAAGTCAATTCACCTGAAGTGTTCAAATTGCTGTCAATAGGAAGCGATGATGATGTACTGCAAAACTCCAAGGAACTATAATCAGATAAGAGCTTCTTTTAGTGGATACACGCAACTGAGGAACTGTAGTAGCAGTCAGTAATAATTGTCACTTCTGATCACCATGGGAACCAAACAGCAGTCTCCTTTGCAGAAAACAGATCAGCGGTGACTCACTGAGTGCTTGGGAAGCATGATTATTGAGAATCACTAGACTTGTGTGGGTGACAAGGAACAATACACTAGTGATGCCGGTTCAACCATGGTCTGATAAAGCAGAAACTCCTCTGCTAGACACACAGGATGAAATCAAGTAATTTATTACTTTGCCTTTGTGTTCATTAGGGACAAATTTCACCTTTACGTTTTTCTGCATCTTCAGCCTTGTGTAGACTCTTCGCTATGAGATGATTTCAATTCTAGTGAATAAAGTACTAACTGAGCTTACACTGAGCTTTACTAGGTCTCCCGCAACACCCTTTGTGACAGATTTAACCCCTGAGTGGCACAAAGGTTTAAAGCTATATCACATCCTCTGAACTACACTGTAATGTGGATGGACATGTGAGACAGGCAGTATCTCTATCTGGACTACCCAGAAACCAGATCCTTACAACTAAGATCCCAGGTCTGCACTAAGAAGAAAGCAAAATAAATGCACTGTCTCATCAATGTAATTCAAAGGAACAGCTGTCTTCAAGGTGAAATAGTTTGTACTACTACGCCAAAATTCACAATACAAGAAGATATTTGGATTACTTTTCAGCTAATCACAAACTGTAGTTTCAGTCCTATGCTTTGATACTTCAGAAATCCTCATGACTGGTCTGAGTTATGTGAATTCAAGCGTAATATTTCTGGGCTGTTAAAGAATACCAAATTGGAGTGTCTGAGATTGTAAAGCCTGAATCCACTGTCTTTGCTAAACTATTTTCACTGGCTCCTCGGCTCCGGCTGGAGAAAGAGTGACAACTGCAAAGGAAATAGTATTACAGCCCCAACATCTAAATGTTTCTTCTTTACAAATGGTAATTCAAGATGTTTTAACAAAACTAAAGTATATTCCTTAATAATAACTCTGCCATTCAATGGCTCCTTGTGTTCTGTTCTCAATTCTCACATTGAACCATCATTTGAGTGCCTAAATATCCTTCAAGGATGCCATCAAATGCACAGCTGGCAGCTGGCATATAGGGCTTCTTTTGTGTTCCTCTTCCTAACAGAAATATCCATAGATTGTAAGTTTCAAAAAAGCAGATATACTCATTTCTCCATGAAGTGTCATGCTCTCTTGTCAACAAAGGCTTAAGAAATGCTGCTCACCACAGAGGGATTTTGATGAGCAGAAAATCAGTTTCCCAAGTGGAATTTGGCCAAATGTGGAATACAGTGTCCTGTCCCACAGTTTCTAGATCTCTGGCTCTTTGGGAAAATAAAAGGCAAGAATCCGCAAATATAAGACAAGGACATGGCCCTTGCTTTTCAGTTTGATGGATACGGGCCCACATGGCGTAATAGAATGTCTAAAGACTAGAGCAGAGGTTCTAGTCCACAATACTGAAACATTTGTCAGTTGATCAGTAAGCTTTTGAGATTAAAAGATGCAGAGGAACAAAAATACTAAGAAACCACCATACCTCCCACACATTCAGAGGATGACTCATTAAGGGGCCAATTCTGTAAAGTGCTCCACACTTCTCTGCAGATCTGCACAGGAAAAATTAAGTAATGACATAAAACAAGAAAGAGTACCCTTTGCAACCGTCCCACCACCAACTGCTAGAAGCTATTCAATAAAGATCATCTCTTTCTCTCCACGGCCGACATATGTCAGTAGCAGAACAAGTGATGTGTGAATTTAGCCCTGTATACCTTTTTGATGACTCTTCCCAGAAACTGAAGGATAGAAGTGGACAAATAACCAGGGAGATAAGTGGCATCTGTTGCTGACTTTTCAAGCACTAGCTGAACTACAACGTATCCTAGGATGACTGGTGTTTTTTCTGCCCTGGGAAAGACAATTGTGATCAGATAAGGCATGGGCCTAATTGCTTTGTACTAAGTAAACTGTTGTGCAAACTGTTTAAAACCATTTGTGGAACATGTGATGTGGAAGGTATACCCTTATGCTACAGGAAGGAGGTGGGAAGCAAACCTGCATATTTATTACCCTGCATTATTTGAGTTCTCATCAGGTTGCCATCCAAGAAGAAGACTCTGCCAATGTAATCTACCGACAGTCATTCTTAGAGAGATGTTTTAATACCACCTTTTAATCTTCAAGCTTATTTCATCTCAATTCAATGTTGAAGGGGTCAAGCATGAGATGTCTATTTGTCTTCAGAAACTGGAAGCCTGAAGGGTCACAAATACTTAAAAGAGGATAAGCAAGGAATACTTTTAAATACTTCTTTTAACAAGCCTAGTACTTATTTTAAAGCCGGTGCTACAAGTTTCTGGAAATCATAATCAATGGTAAGCCATTGGTCTTAATAGATACCAGTGAAATGGACAGTAATTTCATGGTTTACAGCATTTTACTTCTTCATGTACAAATTTTCTGGTTTGCTCTTTTCTTTTAATTTTAGAAGTGGTCATTAATCTCCAGTAATATGTTAATGTGGTGTGGGTTGGGGTTTTTTGGTTTGTTTATTTAAAGTGTATGGCATATCATGTCCTACTAAAGAAGTTTGACTAAAGAATTATGCAAAAGGCTTTAATAATTTAAATACTTGTTCAGCCATATGGAAATGTACAATCTGTTTTATGTTCTGTGGGAAACCTACAGTTGCTATAAACTTAATGAATTTTAAAACCTCACATCCATTTTTTAATACAACATTTTTCTAAAATAGTAACACTACTCATTCTGTTACAGTTTGTCATACTGGATATGCTTAAAGATGGGATATAAAACTCTAATAGTGATCAAAAATCCTCTACAACTCAGGAAGATGAAGCACTGGACCTTAGTCCCGCTATTCTGGAAAATACTATCACTTTATCCTTACATGAGGAAATGTCATTATGATATTACACAGAACGGAAGACATGACATAACAGTTTGGTTCATTAGTATTTTTTTTCCATGTAATGCTTTATAAAAGAGATAAAACTGAAGAAAATAAAAACAGACATGTAAATATTATGCTGAAGTACATTGTTCTTATTTAAATAGGTTTCTTTGAGCCACATCTTCTTAAAAGGTGAAAATTAAAGACTGATATTTGTCTCACAGTATAAAAGTGATGGTAGTAATTATAAAGAACCCGATGGTCTTATGATCATTTAATCCTATTCTTAAGTTTTCACAGCAAAAATATTAAAATTTGCAATATTACCAAAAAGATGTAAACTTGTCAAATATATTAGTCTGAAGTAAGCTAACAATTAATTTATAGGAACCTACCGTAGGAACTATTAAGTGGACGGTAGTAATGGTTTTCTATATAAAATCTATCAAAAATTATTGGAGAAAATACACGAAGCATAGCTGATAGCTGATGAAATCTGCAATATGGCCACAGAGAAATAAGTTGCAGATCATCAAAATTAGGTCTTGTACAGAAACATCCACCATGAGTTCACTGATTTCATTGGTCACTGGAGAAAAGCAGGATTTCCATAATGCAACCAACCATCATAGGAAACTGATTCAACGCTGTACTTTAAGCTTTACCTGTAGTTGGAACTTGCAACGGTTTAGATTTTTTTGGTGCTCTGATCTCTCTTGCTCTCCAGAAGGCTATGTAAGTATAAAAATCTTCAGCACAAAGACAGGTTTCTCTAAAGCACTGGCAACTGGTCTTAGTAGAAGACTGTTCAAAAAAAAAGAAAGAAACAGACAGCTTTAGATAGACTGGTAAAGCAATACAGTAACATTATACATAAACCAGAGAACTAGGTCGTCATTAGAAGTTGAGAGATCTGTAGCTCACAGGACCCTTTGCAGATTTAAAGGTGCTCATCTGTGTAAGTCTTTTTTAGCCTGAGTTGGCAGCCAAGGCCTGATCTTGCACAAAGGATTGCAAAGTGCACTTTCAACTCTTCTGAATAGCAAAAAATGTCAAGGGATTGATTCTACCCAGCCTCAGACATTTAACTAAAGCACCTAGACATGGACCTAATTAACCCAGGCTCTGTTCATCAACCACAGATGGAAAGCTGCAACCTCAAGAAGGTGCTTCAGTCTTGTCCAGGTCAAGAGTAATTCCTAGCTTAGACATCTCAGCCAGGTTACTGAAATCAGGTGTGATGACCAGTTGAAGGTCTCCCTTTTTTATGAGTGCTCCTTGCAAGGTCCATGGAGCTTTAACCATTCACATGATTAAAGATATGTGAATTATATGTGAATTATATGTGATATGTGTATTATCAGGATATGTGTGTTCTGCTCTACTACACCTGCATCCAACAGAACAGAAGAGTTACCGACAGAACTCTTTCTGGCTCTTCACCTAAATTAGGAAAAGGTTCTGCTTCCTAGGGAAATTGTTGGTAGCTTTATAATTTCCCTCACCCCACTGGCTAGACATCAAAACAGTTCCCTTTCAAAAGTTGTCCCTATTTATTTAGTTCAAATTCTGAATGGAAACTTAGCTTTTATTTTTCTTCAGATGTGAACTTGGAAGGGACTTTTTAGTTAGTTGAAACTCGTAAGTCGGGAATAGGGACTATAAATCTTCACTGCCCTATTCTGGGCGGTGGAGAACAAAGCCTCACAGATTCTCCCATAGCAAGAAGAAAGCTCCAGTTGGCTACTTAGTGGGTGCCTCACTCTGGTCCTCAAGGTCCTCCCCAAAATGGAGAGGATGCTTTCTAATCGCAAACTACTCATTTCTGGAAAAATCTTCATCTGTACAGATGCTGGTCTACAGATGCTGGCCTAAGGTGGCTTATGCACCTCACCTCTCATGGGACATCTTAATACTGCTGCAGGATTACCTATTGTGTGGTTGGAGACAAAGACAATGACATTTAATTTTTATTCATTCCTAAATGGAGTAGTACAAAGTTTTCTTACTTCTCACTAAGATGACTTCACCCACTTTCTGATTTATGCCTGCACCACTGAGAGCTGGCCCCTGGTCCAGTCTCTAGAAGAATTATGCTGCAGCTGGAGAAACAACCGGGTGATTTCCAGACCACCTGAGAGCAGCACAGGGAACATTGCCACCTTGCTTCTGTTCAAAGAATACATGCCAAGCACATAACATTAAGACATACTGTACCTCCATCTGTTTGCATCTTGATGTGTTTATTTCCTTCTAATCTTAATTAGAAAGCAAAACATAAAGATGGTTAAAACTTTGCAACATATCACTAATTTAGAACACTGTTTAAAAAAAACAACCATGCAACAAAGGTACCACTGTTCCAAAACCAGCTACTATTATTTTGGTTAAGTGTTATTTTTCTTTGAGTTTTTTTGCTTTGCAGAAAATTTTGGAAGCACCATCCAGTAACTAAACTTCATGTTGTATGCATGTGACAGCAGCTGTATTTTTTTGCTGTATTAAATCTAAGCAATACTACACAATTTCATAAATATATGTTTATGAATTGCTCATTAAGTACCTATAAACCTAATGCTTTTTTTCCACTGTTCAAAATATCCCATGGAAAATAAACAGTTTCCACTGGGTTTCATATAAGAACAGAAATAAACCTGAAAACAAGCACTTACTAACTGTTATTACTGGAATTCACCACAATGCAAGTAAACACCTTCAAAACTAAAAATAGCACTGAGGCTCTGCAAGTGCATCTATCACAGACTCTGAGTCCTAACTCTTAGTCCTGTTTTCTTTGAATTTGCAGAGAGCTCAGAGCATGGAGCAGCTGTTCAGAAGACAATGTACCACATTGTCAGCATCTGCTCTAAGATCCTTCTGCAAAAGTAAGTGTGTTAAAATTTAAATATACAGGAACAATCTTGTTAATGATTATAAATAGCCCCACTGCCTTAAGAGGCTCCAAGGCTAGACAGTCTGTCTGAAATAATAATTGATTTTTAAAGGAAATACATCCTAGTAGATAAAATTAAACTGAGAAAGCAGGAGTGCAATATGCAACCTTCCAATACCTTTCGGTGAAGCTTTTGTCTGACTGGAAACCATGGCAGCTGCGTCCGATGGCAGACCAACATACACACCACCATAGTTCCTGATTTAAAGAAACAATTAAAGAGACATCAGAGATTAATTGTGTCACTTCTCCCTATAACATTAATGTCACGCAGCAGCATTACAAAGACCGTGGATGGTCAGAGAGGAGGGTACCTCTGCACAAGCATCCTCAGAGGAGACCTCCCCTCCCATGTCTGATAGTAATGTTCAACACTAGGACCACTAAAGCACCTCACTTCAAACAATGCACTCCAATTAAACAGCACTTTGACCTCTGTTAATAAATAGAACCTGCATCCCCCTGTTTAGGGCCATACTTGGAGAAAACCGTTAGTCTCTCCCCCTTCAGGGCCTTGCAGAGTGTATTTTCTGGCTCCAAGGCCTGTATGAAAAGCAGGGACTGATGCAAGGAGGTGAAAAACTGTGTCCTTATGAGCCTCTGCTATGCCTGGAGCTACTTGCGGAGACTCCCGTTACCCTGCTCTGCCCCTTTTGGTGACAAATTAAGCACACCTCCTCCAGCCCTCAGGGCTCTGAGCTGATTTCTGGTTTGTTTGATGATAGAGTCACACTTCCTTGGATTTCCAGCCTGGCGGAGAACTTCCACAAGTGCTAATGTCATCTTCTGGGCTGGTATGAAGGCAAAGGTCATTGGCCCTTATCAAGCACATCACCTACAGCTGTCAGATAATGTGCTTTTCTTGCCACAAAGTTCTTCCTTCCCAGCTCACTAAAGGGGTGGGTGGACTCATCAATACTGGGCTCTGTAAGAGATTTCTAGCTCCCTTTTATTTTTTTCTCTTTTTTCTTTTTTTTTTTTCTTTTTTTCTTCTTTTCTTCTTTTTTTTTTTTTTCTCCTCTGCTTTGATGGAATTGGTGGGAATTAGGAAGAGAAAAGGAAGGATGTACATCTGGTAGTAGAGCTCGCTGCAGCCTATTGGAAATAAAGCCAGTCTCAGTATAGCACCTACCTCCTTTTGTCATCATCTGACACGGATTCTTCTGCTCTGTAACATCAAAAGATATAAAGCACATTAGCACATTTTTTTCTTTCAGATACCCCATCACCACCTGGGTAGATTCAGGAGCAAGGGAAGAAGGGAATTATTACTGGTCCCAGTTTAATTCAGGTCATCCACAGCTCAATAAAATACACAGGCACAAAAAGAGTTAAAATTTAGTTAAAATCTAATCTACAGATAAAAAAAAAAAAAAGGAATGAGAATAGATTTGGCTTAGTTTTCATGATGCCTGAAATAGGTAAATGAATGCTTTTCCTGGGTGAGTCTACACACTGTTCCACACATAACACGAAACAAAGGCTCTACATGTAAACAGGAACAAGTCTGGGCTGCTATTCCACCAAAAGAGGACTGGAAGTTCCTGGGCATCCCCTGCTAGCATGGGAATGAGGATGAAGACAGATAAGCTTTCACAGCAGCTGTGCCAAAAGGTGTTACAGAGCCTCTCCATAAAATGAGGTACTGCAATTCCCAAAGTCAGAGTTGTTAGCAAACCAAGAAACTGTTACTAATCCTTTATAAACAGGCAATCACTTCTCTTTTACCTTTAGATGGGGCAAGGGATAAAGTAATCAGCATCAACGTGAAACCAAATGCAGTATGGAAAAGATAAAAAACTTATTTTAACTCCCTGAGGGTATAGGGCCTGCGCTGCAGTCAGTGCCCCAGCATCAGTCTTCACACAAACAACTCGCCCACCTTTGATTAAATATTTGGACTTTGAACTCTGCTGGCATGCCTGGGCATAGATCAGGGCAGCAGCTGCATTTCAGCTTGGTCTGCAGCCTACCAACCTAGCAATAAAAAAACAGAGGCAAGGTAATTTGAGTGCTGTTAAATCCACAAACAGCCTTCACCCCTTCCCTGTGGGGCAGCTGTGACAACTGCCCGAGAAAGAGTCCTGCACCGTGGCTGCTCAGGGAGCTATGAGACACGGCCACAGAAGTGCCCAGAAAAGGCTACCGACAACAAAGGGGGCACCACAACCCAAGGAGGGCCCTGCTGTAGAAATGCTCATACACAGGCTGCTCACCCAGATATCCTCACCTTAAAGACCAATTGGACTATGGGGGAAGTGCAAAGATACTCCCTATCATGAGCTGATCCATGAATTTCTGATCTACTCCCTAGGTAATAAAACTGAGCACTGGCCTTCATCCAGTGTTAGGACTAAATCCATTCTACAGCCTTGAAAGGCATTTCTGAACTATGATATTTAACAACAATATATGACATTTCTTCCTGTAATTTATTTATTCTACAAGGTACATGTGCCTACTGTTTAATTATCAGTGCTGTATGCTGTTACTGACCCCTGAAGTCAATGGCATTTTGGCCCAAAATGCAGAGAGCTAATAGCGAAATGCAGCCTTAAATATAAGGAAACTCCCCTTAAATTTCAGTCAGAGGTCTTCTGGAAGGATAGCAAATGCCTTAGAAATACTACTAGAAATTGGAAATGATCTTACACTTACCTTCTTTCTAAGTGGCAGAACATTACAGATTATCCTTTCTGCACCACCACAGTAAGGGCAATAAGGGTACACAGGTCCTTTTATTAGCAGAGGCTTGGTGTAAATTTAAGTAATCTGCAGTTTTGCTAAGTGATATTCACACATTGAGTGGCGTGAGCCTCCTCATCCGCTTTCTTTGCCTACATCTTACCACCCAAGAGAGACAGAGCAATAAACTCCTCCTCCTCTGGTCCTCCTGCCATTCCTCCCTGGAGGAGCTAGTGCCATTTCAGAAGGCATCTCCCATCTCCTCTGACCCCATGTAGCCTCAGTGATCTTGCAGTCCTCATGCATGCAGCCAGAAAAATGCAGAGACAACTTTCCTTGAGGATTGGGAAGCTGCTCTGTCCTAGTGTGTGCCAGTTCCAGCTGAAGAAAGTGATATACCTGTGGATATCACTCAGTAGAAGCCCTGTATTTTTAGCAAAAAATAAAATAAAATAATGACAACACTTTAAGAAAGGGACTTTGGGTACCAAAAGATCACAAACAATAATTTCTGTTGAAACAACTGAATGTGTCACAGGATTGATTTTCTCAAACAACTGGAAACATTTTCTATAATCTAGATTAACCACTATCCAGAGAAAAGAATCCTTTAAAAGTGCTGGCAACTTCATACACAGCTCAAAGCCTCTGAAATGGAGTTGTAAGAATAATAATCAATATTGTCCAACAGGAAATTAATGTCAATGTTTAAGAAAAAGCAACCTTTACTAGGCAACAGCACTATTTTCTTCTGTTCCAGAAATGTTTTGTAATGGGGCATCACTGGGCCATTACTGTCATTCTCTCACCAAAACAAATTACCCAGGTCTATGATTAAGCAGACTAGTTTTTTTAAAACATTTTGCTTTCTTCACTTCCTCTTAATAGGTACAAATCAAAGTCTAATTTTGTGTTACCTTTTCCCTTAAACGTGCAACAGCAAATACAATCTGGGATTGTACAGCCCACAGCTCTTGGGCTGGGTGATGACTGGGTGAAATCTGTTGTAGTCCTGCCAGGAAAGAGGAGGGGAGGAGAAATAGCCAGAACACGGAAGCATGAGATGGCAGGAGGTGGGGGTGAGGTGGAGGGAGACACAAAAAAAAAAAAAAGAAAAAGAAAAATTCTGGTGATGGAACTTAAGAGGCCATTTTCACCCCCTTTCTGGGGACTCCTTCCTAAGCAGGATGGGAAGGATTGTGGCTGTAGTTGATGCATCAGGCATATTCACACACCTCTTGCCTTCACACACTGTAGCATAAAGCCCCATTTTGTAAGGTACCCGCAAATTTCACTTGTTCAAACATCCAGGTGTCAGCTGAACCACTGCCTCGGGGGCTGCTTCTGTGCCCAGGCTGGGTGAACATGGGTGGCTCTGAGGAGCAGAGCTATAACTACAACACTCCACTGCATGGCAATGAGAATATAAAGAAGCTCCTTTGGTTTCAGCAGTGCTCCCATCACCACATCTCCCAGACTCACAGGGAGAATATGAGGACACAGGAGTCCAGCACACCCTTTCTCTCTCCCTCCAACACATCTTTAGTTTCTTCTTGCATCAGGGATGAAGAACCTAACATAAAAAAATATCTTTAAATATCGCCATTTGGAGAGTCCTCCAAGAGGAGCAAGCTAGGATAAGTTTTTCTGCACCAGGAATGGATGACAAAAAGAACTTAGGAGTTCGATATGCTTTGTACTGATGTGCTGCCGTGTCGCTACATCTTCCCTCAGACCTTGTTGACATCTACTGAAGAGGAACTGAGAGCACATTTTTCAGCAGGTAATGTAGGTGGAGTCCTTTAGCCAGGAGGTGGATTTAACAGCAAATCCACATAACAGCATTCTAATTTCAGCTAGAATAAATGTTTCTTTTGGTAAGGATTTGTCAGTCCCATGAGGCTTCCTGTCACCCTCATAAGTCTGAAAAATATACTTGGTTCAACTGTCGGTTTTCACATCCATCAGTCCCGTGTCCATTTGATGGTAAAAGAAGCTGCCATCTTTCATAATATTTTAAATATCAAATGACAGGCATTCACATTAATTTATTCTATCCACATTTTTCTTACCTCAGCTTTTACGACTCTGTTCATGCCAAGCATTATATAGACCCTTTCTGGCCATGCTCAGTTGTCCCACTAAACTTTGCAACAGTGACAGACTCATCAGTTTCTCAGCATTTCTTGGGAGCAAGAGCATTTGATTTGTATTATATGAATTTCTTCCCAATATTTTGAAACAGGCTTGAACTGCTATGTTTTTTCCTTTCTACCATTACTAATCTTCCCCTGAACTTAGCCACACTCTGAATATCACAGGCATTGCATTCTTTTCTAGCATAGGCTTAACCCTCTGATATCTAAGCTTCTCCAGTCAGCACTGACGTTATTCTCTATATTAGTGGGGCTGGAGCACTGGCAGAAGCTGGTTGACAGATTCACTGTTGATTTGAGGATTGCAATACACAGAGATCACATTCCCAGATCATACGTCCTTCTTGTCGTTTTTCTAGACCAGAATCAATATGACCAAAATTTGACCGCAAAAACAATTTGGGTTTTTTAAAGAGAATTTTTTTAATCTTTAGCTAGTAAAAAGTGTAAATGTGTAAAACAAAAGCTTGCATGGATTTATGTTAGTTACTATAAATCTGTTAATTTCCATGAAACTAAAATAGTATTTCTGGTATTTTACTTCCTTCCTAAAAATCTGCTGTTAAATATTAGATGATTGATTTAGGACTTTTCAGGTCATCACTGCCGTTCCTCATTAACAGGTCTGCATTTCTAACGTCTGGTGAGAAGGCTCAACCATGCTATTACTCACACAGGTTGTTCAGCTGGATCCACTATACTTACCTGGATGAGTAATAGTCCCAGGATTGACTCTTTCACTTTGTTGAAGTCTGCACTAGTAATTAGTTTTTTCTAAATTATCCCAATACTTTTTTGAATCATAACAGGTGATCTAACACTAAGTAGGATGTTCTCAGTTTAACTCCTAAAGCCTGGTTCTACAAATGTTTACACACACATAAATGCAGACCTACATATACCCATCCATACCTTTAAGCACAGAAACACATCTACTAAATTGTAAGTTAACAGTGCTTGCAATTTCGAAGTTTAAAACTACCAAAGAGGAAAGAAAGAGATGCAGTCTTAAGCCAGTCACTTAAGTTATCCACATTGAACAACAAAAAGAAGTCCTGATATATATTAAAAAACAGTGGTTTTGTATATATAAAAGTGCCGAGGACATGCATGTTGCAGGCTGTATCAGGAAGAGGTTCCCCATAAGCTTGCCTTCTCCAATTTGTTGACTGGCTGACACTGTAAACCCAGAAAACAGACTACATGGTTAACTGAGATTCCAGGAGTACCTGTGACACAGCATTCATCTGCCAAGTGAGACCTGTCGTTAGTTCTCAGCTGTGCTCTGTAATAGCAAGGATAAGCCTGTTGTTAAGCTCTTCTCTCCACTTGTTTATCTGACTTGACAGCCCTCATTTCTACACCAGGATTCCTCCATCTAATTAGAGTAGTTACTCTGAATGAACTAAAAACTGAAGAATGTTCCTATTGCATAACATGAAAATCTTTCCCAGGCCCCTCAGTCCCAAACTCTAGTGGCAAATACCAATTATATGAAATAAAAGAAGCTATTATATGAAATAAAAGAAGCTAAGAGCTCAGGAGGACTTCTTTAATGTTTCCTTTGATAGGAAATTAAATTTATGGCTGAATAAAGCTCTTCCTGCACATTTCTGCATCAGCAAATTGAAAATGGGCTGAAAAAGGCGTATCTTTCGCTGCTGCTTTTCTGAAAGCCAGAAGTTAGCAAGAGGCAACAAGACAATAGAGGTTCACACCTTCCACAACTAGAGAAAAACAGGATGGGTAGGGCTGCCCTCTGCTACTCAGCGTCAGAGGAGCTGATAGATACTATCTTCAATGTGGAGAATATCTAGAGAAGGTGGGTACTTTGAAAAGGAAGTCTGGATAGGTTACTGGGTCTCCTGTTGCAAAGAGGGGAAATTTGCCTCAGTGGCTCTTTAAATCTCTCAGAGGGCTTGGTGGAAATTTATGTGGTTCCTTCATACAGTGACATGGCCTTTGGAAAAAGGTGTACTGGTATGTGACAGGGAAGAGTAGCCTGAAGTAACATGACCACATCTGGGAGACAACTTTCTGAACAGAAGCAGAGAGAAGACATTTCTATTAGAGAGGGAAAGAATCCGTAGAAAAGTAAACAAGACATGAAGTTGTTTTGTAGAGATGGAAGCTGTCAATAAAGACAATAAACATCTGGTGGTGTTGATTACATATTAGGAGCAAGATGAATCATGTATGACTAAATCTAGTATAAGACTGGTAGGACTGAAGTCCACAGTTACATATTTGAAAGAGTAGAATAAGTACTTACACATCTTTAGTAGTTCCTGTGGCACCTAGAATGAAAAAAAAAAAGCATGTTTACAATATAATGGCATAATCCTCTAAACCAATGATAGTACAGTAAGCACTTTTCTGCCTTTCTGTCCTGAACAATGCAGAAAGAGCAACAGGAATTTTCTATTTTCAGAGAACAGGTTTCTCATGATTTTCTAGTTTATTATCCCTAATGATTATCTATATTACCCCTTAAGTCTATCACACACAGCTTTGGGCCAGATTCTCAGTGGGTGAAAATGATGCTGCTGTGGACCAGTGCCCAGGCGCAGTCACTCAGGATGAGAGCAACACAAGATAAAATTCACCCTTCTGAATTTTGTATGCTTTGCTTTGCTCAGTCTTCTTGTGGCTTTTTCTGCTACAAAGTCGCCACAATTAACCAAGCAGTTACTCCTGAATGCCTGTTTGTTTTGCTGTTTGATTCAGTTGTTGGCACTACATGTGTAAAATGCTGCTTTATTCTTCCTGTCAGATAAACAAACTTTTATAAAACAACTAGACAGAACTAATATAAACATTGGGATACAATCCATCCAGAGCCCCAGACATCTAAAAAGATCAATGACCCCTTAATTCATCTTGCTATTTAACAAAAAGGCAAAAAGACAAAAGCTACCACCTGGTTGCCTGATCTCAGCAATTGATTTTTTTTTTTTTTTGGTGACTCAGATGCTTCTTGCTGGGAGAGGAACATTCACTCAAGTACAAACTCTTTCCTGTTCCTCCCAAGTTATTAATGCCATGTTGCTATTGCTGGTGTATCATTCAGCTGAGTAACCAGTAAATTATCCTTTCTATTAATTACACAAGCTAGGGTACACATTGGAAAACCTTTCACTTCTCCTTTTCTTCTTCTCAGTACTTAGCTGGAAGAGCGTATCTGAGCTGAAGAAACTACAGTTGTCAATCCAAAAGATTTTATGGGTTGGGCTTTTTTCTGTCATGGCACTTCATTTTTTGAAAAACTTTATGTTACTGAAAAATATCCATAAATATAAAACATCTTTCATTTCACTCTGATTTATAAGAATATGCCTTCTGCATCCTTATTTTAAATGCAGAAAGGATGAAGCAGTCCTACAAAGCCTTCCATCACTGTCTACCTGAATGGATGGTAGGAAAGATCTCCCTTTACAGCTAAATCTTGAACATAATATCAATCCAGATCCCTCTAACTTGACTATCCCTCCTTTTCCCAGCAACAACATAGACTATACACATTAGTACTGTTACTATTGCTTTCAGAGTCAGCAAAATCTCAGTACAGCTATGTGTATCAGCAGAAACTCTTAATTAAGCTGGAGGGAGTACTTCAATGCACAATAAGATCAGTTCTCGCTTTAAAACTTTATTCTACCTGGCAGCTTTCTGAGACTTTTTGGCTCATATGTATTACATATAACTCATTTATACTACATTTAAAGCCCCCAAATTAATTGTGTCCAGATGGGAGTTTGGCACTGCAGCGCTGCATGCAAACTTGATCTCTGCTGACAGAGGGAGACATTTTCTACTACCCAGGGGCTAGCTCATCCAGAGCCAGCTCAGCTGCGTACCTTCACAGCACCACCCCACACTTCTAGACAGAGCCCAGGCACCAGCAACACCTCAGAAAACATATGTTTTGAAAAGTCTAGCTCCATTTCTAGCAGGATTTATTTCTTCTTCCAGAAGAAGCTATTCCTGTGCTGTGTCTGTTCTGCACGAAAACTGACTTTTGTATTTTCTCAGCCTAGGCTGACCACAAACAAACTCAGTTTCTCCAAAAAGGTTCATGGTCCTTCATGAGGCCTTTGCCAAGCCTTTTCTGACTTTGAGATGAGGTCTCAGCACTTTGGATTCTTATTTGAAAAGCTAATGTCTTCCTTGCAGGAAGCATTCCAAAAGTAAAAAGTGTTTAATACACAAACTGAAACCTTAGCTGAGTGAGAATAGCTGTAGATCTACAGTACTGCTACATCTCCCAGTGGAGATACTCAAATTCCAGTCAGTAACCAGGCACACTTCAATGCCATGCCCCTGTTCAATGCCCTAGCTGTCTTCAGTGCATTATGGTACACATACATTCACATTCTAGGCAAAGGAGCTGTCTCTCAGACCCATTAACTCAGGCTTTGTGAAATGCACCTCACACAAAAACACTGAGAACTAAATATGGTAAAAACAAATTCACTTTTTAAGAGTTCATTTATACTATTTGTAATACTTAAATACATATAAAAAACAAACCGCTTGTTTTCTGTTTTGTTTTTTTTTTTTTTTCCTAAGCCCAAACCCTAGGTTATTCTCAGTTCCACTGATGGAATTCCATCGATTTCAGTGCTGTTATTTCTCAGTTTCACTAGCAAAAGCGAAACAAGAGTTTGGTCCAAATCCACTGGAGTACCACTAAAGTACCTGAATACAGATCTGAATGTATTTCCACTTCATAAAACAGTTTTCTTCCTGGAAGAGTTCTGAGCTTACAAATGAACATCACTTCAGCTAGGTGACCCACAAGTACCTCTATGTAAAAACTCATAAGGTTTTCTTCATTAGGGAGCCTGAACACTCCTTATATACAGATTTTATTTCACAAGGAACCCAGTAACATCTCAGTTTGTACAGAAGTGTTTGTTTTTAAAGTCCAATCCATTCACCCTTACCCCTGTTACTTCACTGACACATTTCTTTAACTCTTCCATGTTTAGTGAGCGACACATTATTTTACAGCTTCTCAAGTTCCTCCTGCCAGAAGTTCAGCCAAAGAATCTTGTTTGCTACTGGTTCACAAACAGTGAATAGCTGTTCCACAGCAGCAAGGCTTAATGCTCTTGTAGCCATGACATTTTAGATACATGACTTGAGAAAAGCATCACATATTTGACAGCTTGTCCATTTTTTTCCCACTCTGTCAGCTTGGCCTAAAAAAAGGCAACACTTGACCCTAAAACCCTACTCCCGATAGGCTCATGTTGGTTTGGTTTTCCAAAACCTGCCTAACTTCAGCAATAGGGGTAGCCAGGAAGCTTCATCCACAGAAAAATAGGCAGTACTGAGCTGTCCTCAGTGACATTGCTGCTCACACCAATCTACACAGTAGAACCATGGGTGCATTTTGGCATTTTAGAGCTGCAAGAGAAGGAAGGGTACAGCCTGCAGAATAAATGAGGCCCATTCAGCCATACACTGCTCTCAGTCCAAGTGACTGTGAAGAAAAAAACATTTCATCTAGAGTAATGAAGCCGTGGTCCCTCAAAAAAAAACCCATAGCATTTAAACAGTCAGAAATTAAGAAGGACAAAAATGGGTCCCAAAGCATCTTCCATTCAGTGAGAGGGGGTTTTGCACTTTCAAAAAAACAGCAGCTTTTCTTATGGCAATGCTGCAGGATTTCAGTGAATGCAGGGCAAATGCAAGAGATGGTTGAAAGAAACGGATAGCCACAGTCAATATTCCTCTGTGCTGAGAAACACATCTTGGCTAAACATGGAAGATAAAGTCTTCAGAAAAACACGAAAGGATGAGAGGCAACCACTGGCATGAATAAAAACATGGGTACAAAAAATTTCACTATCTGACATTAGAGAAGATTACAAAACATTTTCCCATTAATTTCCTACAATATTTTCCTGCAAATACTTCAAATTATTACAAAAAATCAAACAAAAGCTTCAAAATTATGCATACATGCATGCAACAGTTAAGATTATGAATGAGTTTTCTATTCTAGGCTCCTTTCTGATTTGCTCCAAAAGACAGCAATATGGAACCAAGTCTTAACATCAATGAATTTATTCTATTTATACCCCAGTGTAACTGAGGACAGAATTACATCAATTTACTTCAAATTGATTACTTCTTCGACTCATCAGTTGGTAGCTGTGTACATAGACTTGACCTGATTGAGCATTAATTTTAAAAATTAGTTGGATTTTAAATAGAATGGCAGGATGATTTCCTCGGCATTCCACCAAACTTGAAATTAATAATTCTGTTTAAACTTTATGTGAAAGTTCTCCTGCATCATAATTTGACTGTATTTGAAGTTCCACACAGACTAACAGCTTCTCTCTACATTGAAATTAAGGCTAGACTACCAACCTCCATGGAGTACTATAATTCAAGGTGCTGTCATTACTACTACAATTGATACAGAAAGGAGGCTTAACTCAGGAAAAAAAAAAGTAAATTAATGTTTAAGGGAATATTTTTAAAAGACCCAAAAAAAAGAGCTATTTGGAGCTTCTAAACCACCAGGAAATAACATGACAAAAGGATATGTAAAGCAAGGTAACAAAACATGAGGAAAATAGTGATTTGTTAATAAAGTTTCCTATGGGTAACGGGAAATTTAAAATATAAGTATAATCCATATTTAACACATAAAGTATCTAGGTGATTTAAGAAGGGTGTGTCTACATCAGTTTACTTGGATTACGGAAGTTGCCATTTCTCAATTGAGGAGCCCTTTGCCAGTGTCTGATGGTCTGGAAGGAGTATCTAAACTCTGTGAGTCGTACTGGTGTTCTGGAGTTCTGCACCACAGACAGAAATGTTATTCTAGATCATGTCTATTAGTTTAGATCTTGCAGACCATGGGCTGATAGTTCCTCTGATGTCATTCTAGCTATGCAACAGAAGATAATATCATTAGCTGAACTATCATTACATATATTGTCTGCTTAGGAAAAATCAAGAGTTAGGCTACAATAGAAATTTTACCAGAGTAAGAAAATGAGGACTAGTGTAACACGTCTAAAGTATCTTGTGAAGTATGCTACAATATTATCCTTAGTCATACAATATGACAGAGAGGTTAATTATATGTTATGTACCTCTACCTTTGACATTACTGACTGTATAATAGTCATAACTGTAGCATTAGAGATGTAGTCATGCTGTGCAAGCCACAAAATTAATTTGTATTTACACTGTACTCACATCTTTTGGGAAAATACTGAGTGTTACACTTCCCTTAAGAGCTCTAGAATTCTAATTTTAAATGGTACATCTTCCCTACTTCAAATAATTTTATTAGACACATATTGTAAAAAAATGCTAAATGGAAAAACTAAATAATAGGCATCTGACTTGTTACTTTTATTACTAGCTGTTGATTATTATCACACCATAGATTGCATAGAGTTATTTGTGATTGACAGTGGTAAAAGTGAGAAAAGAATTGGACCTTTCAGAGCTGTATTTGCTTTGGAAAGCTTTATCAGGGCAACAGTAATAATGCCATTATAATACTTATGTGTTTTACATGGCATTGTTGGGTTTTACTTGCAGTAAGCCATTGGAGATTGGTGGACCATTTCTAAAGAGTATGCAAAAGGCTGCCACAAAATGCAAGTTCAAATGTATGATAAATAACAAGACACTTAAGTTAAATACTGAAGAGGCCGTACCTTCAGTAAAACTAATTGAATCTACAAGCCAAAGCCTGTTGCAAATAGCTGCCTTTAGTGCAACAGTAGACAGATTTATTTAAGCAAGCAAACTTCTAGTTCAACATAACTTACTAAATACTATTGCTGTCAGAACTGGTATGCTAGACATTATCCATTTGTGTCCTGGTACAAGTTCCACAGGGTGGCCAGATCAACATTAATCAAGAAGCTACCACAAAGGGACTAATAATCAACTCAGAATGTTCCTCTGAAGTTGTCTGATACTTGCTCTGGTGCTTTTGCCCAGCAAATAGAAATGCTGTGTGAACAACCATCACCCCAGCAGCATGAAGCTACACCGGTCGTACACTGACACAACTTTGTCACAGGAGTCAACTAATGGGAGAGAATTCACATCTGCAAACAGGACAGCTCTAATAAGAGTGCTGGAAGTTCAAGCAAATTCATACAGTGCATTCTTTATAGATGAGTGGCCTTTGATATATACACCTAATTTATAATCATTTAACTGAAATCAAGTAAGCAACAATGGCAGAAAAGCCTCCTCTACCTCTAAGAGTGCTAAGTGCAGGGTTTAGGGGAGAAAACAGCAACACACCACACAAACATAGACACATACGGACAACTTGGAGAAGGCATCATCATTCACACTCAAAGATATGCTCAGTTCTGCAAATTGAGACTGGCACCACCCAAGACACCACTAAAGCTCTGGATAAAGTAAGTAAAAATGGTAAGAGATGGAGACACAGTAATTTTAACTGGGCTGGCTATAATTTTGCTGTGTATTTTCAAGAGGTTATGAAGCTAACAAGTGCATCTGAAAGACTTACTAGAGGAACTGAAACAGGTGGGAACGTTTGCCAAGTGCAGTTAGGATGAAAAATGATTGAGAAATGCTCACATTTATAACTATATGGTGAAAGTCCACTCTAAGCAATTTTCATATACTGTCCTTTTTTTGCAGGGGCTGGGGAGAGGAGGTGCACAAACAGCACCATCTTCCCAGATCTTATCTCTTTTGAAAATAACAATGAACAAATAAGGGAGGCAGCTGGACACACCAGCCAGGGGTACACATCAACAAGCAAGAAACCTCGATCTTGGAATATCCTCCAACTTCTCCGGCAAGCAGAGGAGAAGAAGTGGCACAAATTCATTTCAGAAGTGGCATTCGTGGCCTTATAGGGAAGCAAAGAGGATGGAACTTACATCCCCGGCAGGATACTTACGTCCAGCTCCTGCCCTGGGTTCCCCCTGCTTAGGAGCGCTGCTGTCGGAGGCGGTGACCCCAACGACAACCCGGCCACCAGAAAGCCTGCGGTGCCCCGCGGCGGGCCACATCACCTTCTCTCTCCCCTGGGCAAGTGGGTCAGCCTCGGGAAAGGAAGATGCTCTTGCAGGAGCGCGGGCAGCGACTCCCGCGGCTCGGGCGGGCATCCCCGCAGCCGAGGGAAGGGGGATGCAGCCCCACCGGAGGTGAATGGCTGCGTGCCCCCCGCTGCCCCTCGGTAGGGCTGCCCGTGGGGATGCTCGCTCACTCACTCACTCACTCCCACCCACCCGGCCCCGCATCGCTCGCCCGGCCCCACCGCCGCCCTACCTCGCCCGCCCGCGCCGCCGGCCGTGGAGTTGCCGCAGCCCATGGGCGCTGCCGTCTCCGCCGCTGCGCCCGGCGGTGCGGAGCGGCGAGGCGACGGGAGGCAGACGGCGGCGGGCGGAGCCCGGTGGGAGATAAAGCCACGGGGACCCCTCCTCCTCCTTCTCTTCCTCCTCCTCCTCCTCTCCCCACCCATCGCCCAGGAAACCGCCGGCCCCGAGCGCCGCCGCCCGGCCCCGGCCCCGGCTCCGGCCCCTCACGGCAGCCCCCGTCCACCCCCGAGGAAAGCCACCCCCTCCCTTCGCGGGCTTTCCCCTAAGCCCCCCGGGGACTGTTGAACCGGAGATAAGGCTTCACGCAGGCATCAGCCCGCAGGACCCCGAACGACCCCCACAGGAGGGCGGGGAGTTCCCCCGAGCAGCGGAGATGCCCCTTCTCTATCTCACGCGTTCAGCGGCAGCTTTGGGACACCCATCTTTCACCGCCGGGGAAACGGGTGTCACCACAGGTCCAGGCTGCGAACCCTACACCTGCTATCGGCAACACCCACTTCGCTATTTTAAGCAAATATTTATTGGTTGTTTTCAGTATTTCTCTTCTTAGAGAAACACGATGGCGAAACTGAAGAGCCACTGAGTTGGTAAGAGCTACAGGGTCACTTTTCCCAATTAATGTCAAAAACACTGAGAAATGGGCAAGATGAGTTTGCAAAGCCTGCAAGAAATCCTTTTTTTTTTTTTTAATTCAAAATTTGTACCATTCCCCCAAAAGAAGTTGACTCATTTTCTGCTAACCCAAACCTTTCTTCCACAAAGAGAAGTAAAAAACTTCCAGACCTTGATGGCTTATTCTCATTCAGTCATCTCAAATGATTGGGAGCTGAAATCCAATGGATATAACCAGATGCAACCAGAAATACTCTAGCTAGATAGATATTACTGCTACAACAAATCTGTTTAAGGGCTCAGAAAGATGTTTCAGGGATGTCATATGTATGAGCATCATGGTTGCATGTGACTTTAACTGTCTTTACTACAAAAGGACCAGATATAAAATGCTGCTGCCTGATCTTTCAGTTTATTCAGAGAAGGGAGAGAAAGACATCACAGTTCTCTTACAGACATCCCGAAAAGCACATATCAAAACCAAGCAACTCCATAACCACTGAAGTCAACAATGTCCATTCTCCTGTGGATTGATGTCTTGGGGAGGTACACCTGCATGGCCTTGCTGATGTCTAGCCAGCAGTATGACCACCTCAGAGCAGAGTGGGCATTTGTAGGATCTGCCTTCTCTGGCTGGCCACCTACTTTACGATATTTGTAGAAAGTCAATATTTTCAGGGTCTTTGCCTATACCTTCCTGACAAATTGCCTGAACCTGAAAAATCAGTTAAAAATTTAATAAAGGAGTGCTATCAGGCATGTATGTGTGGCTACACACCTTCCAGCCCCCAGGCATGCAGGTAGCTTGTTTGCATGCATTTTGCTTCAGAAAAAAATCTCAAAGGTTCACTGCCACATTTTTTTTATGATTGATTTTCTGAAAATCATGTATAGAAAAATAGATCCTCAGGATGGGCTTTCAAGTGCCAAGCATCAGCCCAAAGTGAATTTTTAACAGCAGAGTTAAGAAGGAAGAAAGGGTGCTGTGAAAGCAAGGCTGAAAGACACGCTGCATAAAATCCCATATGGTTTTCTAATACAAAACCAAACAAAAAATCCCAGCAACCCACATGGACCACAGGCTTGCCACACTGTGGAATAATCTATGAACACGGTTTTAATATATAATTTACCTGGGAGGAAGCAGTTCTGGCGAGCACAGAAACTGAGCCATCTCCTCGGATATCAGAAAAAGCAGCTGGCAGGCAAAAATCCCCTGGAGATGCCTTCACACCAAGCCATCACCCTGGCCACAAGGAGAAGATATGAGGTTGGTTCAGAAACCTGCAATAGTATTAAGGATAACAAAAGGATGTTGTCATTTCCTTCTAAGTGCTCTCACCCATCTTACAAGTTCAGTGCATTATACCTAAGCTAAGCACCCTATGTGCACAAACTAAGGGCTGCACTGAGTTCAATAAGGCAAGAAACTTCCAGCACACCCACCCAAAGCTGGAGCTAGTAGTGGTTCCAGGGAACTTAGGACAAAGGGCATGTATATTCCTCTACATACTGTCTGGGAATGGAATGAGCCAGCCTCTCCTGAAACTTTTTAAAGGGCAAACTTTCTCTCTTGGCAGCTGTATTGTAGGTGCCTCCTATTTCAAATGAAAAGACAGAATCACAGAACGATTTAGTTTCAACTTTACCTGTGTTCAGCTTGTGTTTACCTATGGCAAGCTTTAGTTTCAACTTTACCTGTGTTCTACACAAATTGAGCATTTAGCTTTATTACTGAAAGTAACTGGTAGCAAAATACAATGGCACAAGCAGGTTAATTAAATGAATGCTTTACATTAAAGGAATGGAGTCCTCAGAGCAGCATGTTCCCTGCATTAACAAACTTCCAGTGTCTGCTATCATATACCCTGCATACTTCATCTTCTCTGACAAAGGTGCTCTCTGCTCCACAGGTGGTGGTTGTGACCATTTAGCCACCAAAGGTTAGCCAGGTACCCCCCAGTTTCCCAGGAAACCTGCAAGGATGATTCTGCTTGAAAAAAAATCATTAGTCCAAACCTCAGTATACCACGGACAAAAGCACTCTTGGACCAGCTGGGGGTCATTTACTTTTACATGTCAGTAAACAAATGTATCAAGATATCCAATTATTTTCAATGTTATAAAGAAAAAAGCAGATCAAGAACTTATTAATAAAAGCTATCATGATTCCACAACTCTTGAAGGTACGTTCTACATGGCAGTAGGAAACATCTCAGAATTTCATATACAGAGATCTCTGCACTGCTGTGAGCATTTTCAGAAAAACCATTGCACTCTTAATAAAAAGTTTTAACAAATTTGATTTGGGCAACAGAAGCCATATGACAATTACAACAAAGCCCAGAGGCCACCAAAAAGATATCCCCCATGTTTCTATAGTATTTCTTAGCACTTGATGATCACACCAGTCTGGCCCCAACTATGCAAGGTACTACCTGGACATATAGTGAATTTCCTTATTTAATGGAAGTCAGAAAGACAAGAAATAGCTTATGGATGAGATAACAGAGAAGCCAAAATGGAAGCAGTGGGATAGGATTACTGTATAAAAACAAAAAAAGGATGTGCTTAACAAGAACATATAAATGTTATACTAGGTCAAAGCAGAGATCCACCTTGCTCAGGATCCTGTCTCTGAAGCAGCTGAAAGAAAAGAGGAAACTCTCATTATATGTTCCCACTAAATTCTCCCATTTTCTAGTATTTGCAGATCAGTCTTCCTGAGACAGACATGGTTGCTATATATTTAGCATTTCTTTCCTATGAACCTGTACTGCCCATCCTTGAATGCATGTAAACCTCAGCATCCAAAGCATCCTGTGTTCCCCTTCCCAGCCACATGTGATTTGAAGAACTTCTTTTTGCTTGCTTTGACCCTGGCTCCTGCCCTCTTCAATTGTTCAGTTCAGTTCAGTTGTTCTTTGTATCGGGATAAACACTGAAGAATCAATCCCCCACTCCACACCATTCATGATTTTTGCTCTTCATAGTAGTATAAACAGCAAAGAATCACTATGCCATATCCCCCATCCTAATCTTTAGTTAGCAGCAGTGATGATGAGCTGTCATTTCCTGGCAGCTGTATCAAGAGGTAGTTAAAATACTTTGAAAAGGATTTTCTGTGAAAGGATTAGAAAGAAAAAAGAAAACACAACCAAACCCCAAACATTCTAGAGACTAATTCTGCTAGTAATAGCAAGCTTATACAAGAAGCAGGGCAAGGACCCTGCATGGAGGCAGCAGCCAAACTGCTTTGCACATCACAGGCTTACTGCAATCCACACCGCATGTTCCCCTGTCCCCCTCCCTTGCACTCCTTGTTAGCAATAAGAAAATGCGGATGAAGAGCTTTCCATACGATCTCCCCCTCTTCCTTCTTCTGGCTGCCTGGAAGCCCCCCCAACTCACTGTGGGAACACAAATCCCACACTCCTCTGACCCCTGAGCTGTTCTTGCCCCACCTTGAACCCACCAGTGACATGAGCACCCCACAGGTGGGCAAGCTATCAGCTAGCCTTAAATCATCTAAGCAACATTATCATGGTAATACAGCAGAGGACAGACTGCAAGAACTTAGAAGAGAAGGAAAAGCTATTTGCCTTTCTCCTTGCAGTGATAGTGGAAAACTTGACAAGAGTTATTTCTTTTAAATCAAAATGATGACTCCTGTTTTAAACACAAAATTGAGTAGAACATATTCTTTTATAATGGTCCGTGGAAGCTGACTTAAAAAGAAACCAAACACATTTGAACTTTTCATTTTAAAGAAAAGAGTATTTGTCAACAAGTAGAGGTTATTTTCTTCCTAAGGCAAGAAGATTTTCAGACATCTATCTGTTCCTGCTCTCATGGAAGCCACAAATAAAATTCCCATTATTGGGCCAAATCAGACATGGACTGGGACAAAATCAATGACATTCATGAAACTGCAGTATCCCCTAAAAACCTGGCAAGAAATGAACGAGGAACCCATTGGGCAGCCAGGGAGAACTGCAAGCTTATCACTAAGTGGAGGGCCAATATATTTCAAACAAATGTGACTATTCAGCTAGCAAATATGCCAGCTTTACAAAAAAATCTCCCCCAAATCTCTGACAGAATGAATAGTAATTAATTTTGCAATAATTCTTTCTGAATGTGATTATTGTTCATAGTTATGAAAATCCCTTTTGTTTTTAAAAGCTAACAGTCCAGGGCATTTGGATTCTTAGCTGATTCACAAGGTAGAGATAGAATTTAGGAGTAAAACTTTCAAAAGTAAGTTCATAGGGAAGAAATAAGTGATAATTCAACACTAGCATGTTCACATCAGTGTCATATCTATTCCTAAAAATGTCTAGATTTTAGCACACAGACCTGCACAGAGCTTTTGAGGAATTAGCTCCTGGGCTCAGCTATTACCCATTCCCTGCAAGATTTTTCTTTCAGAGCCATAAGGATGATTCAGTTTTGGGATGTGTAACCAAGCATTCTCTGAGCTCATGGGGTCCCTGTCTGAGTGAGGATCACTACATCAAGCCCAAAGCTGACTTAGAAAGTATATTTTATCAGTGTCCTTAAACAGCTGCATTCATATCAGTGCCAGTGAAATACAGTTCCAATATCTGCAGCACATTCAGGCCCAGGAGAGTGAATTACCAGCTTTCAAGAAATGGTTACATTTGAGACATCAGAGTGCTCCCTGGGAAAGGCAAAGGAAAACAAGAAAACCTCCCTGGAGATCTTTACCCAAACACAAATTCTGACCATCTATGCCTTATTTCTTCAGAATCAGTTAGGTAACTACCTCGCCTTTTCCCTTTCCAGATATAAATATCTGTAACTTTTAATTAATAGCATTCTAAATTCATGGGCACATTTTTCTTAATTCCCTTCGCGTTTGAGAAAGATGCTTGGCTTAGTGTTGGTGCATTTGCTGCTACAATCCAAGGCAGGTGCCCTTGAAAATAACAAATGGACAAACGCTTATACTGTATATTGAGAAACAGTTTGGAATCCTTTCTGTGCCCAAAAGTTTGATATGTATGCTGTATTAGATCCTTCTATTAAAGGTCCTATAAAAATACAGGAGATACGTAGCAGTGATTTCTACCTCTGAGGTCACTTGAACTTCATTTTACTATCACTGATAACAAAGAGTCTCCTGAAGCTCTATTCTGGAGGAGAAAAACATCTTACTCTCTTCTTTTAATATGCTATGCAGACAGAGTAATCTCCCCTGTCTCTCACTACATAAATTAATTTGCAAGATGCAGCTAAACCAGCTTTTACAAACAAAGAAATGATCACCAAAAGGAAAAGATTAGAAAATGGCAAAATACTAGTGAAATGGGCTTTCTAGTGAGATGTAACTGAGATGCTGGTGCAGCAGTGCATCCCTTCAAAACAAAGCACTGCTTCACTTCAGGCATACGCTTAATTGCACTGATGTATACTTAACAGTCACTTGCTCCATTTGATAAGCCTAAACCAGTACTCAACTTTATCGAGATCCCTGAGAGAAAACTCTCCTTGCCTCAAAAATGTATATGAGCAAAGGCACGCCTCTCAGGAGACTGTCTTCTGCACAACACCCTGTTCTACCTTAGGGAGCCACACACTTTCATTTTGAGAGAGGCCCTTCTGCACACAAGGCTCTTTTTCGTTCAGTATCATGGGAAGATGACATCCCTGCTTTATTGTCTTTCCATTTTCATGCACTTTTTCACATGCAAATTCTTCCTCTGTTGTTGACACAGATTTTCATTATCATTTTCCACACAGTAATTGTTTTTGCCGTACATTGGTAACGAAGCCAAATAGCACAGTCACTGCCTTGCTTCTGTATGCAGAGTACCTGCAGACTGTAGAAACAGAAGACACATCCTCATGACAAAAAATGTCTTTATCAAACCTAAGTATCTGATTATTTAACACTTTATCTTTCAATAGGCTATAGATAGGCTAGGTATAATTCAATCTGGGTGGAACTTCCATAAATTTTATGTACTATTTTATAGAAAAAATGGAATTCTGCTTCAGCGAATACCAGCTAGGTTAAAAAAGAGAAAAAAATCTATATCCGTTAAAATGGCACAACTTTATTTAAATATGTGTTTAATACAAGAGGATGCTAATCATTTTGATTAATTGAAACTTCTGTTGTAGTAGGTATATGGTAAACAGAAATTGTTCATACAATTAGCAACATGGAAGCAGCATGTGTTAGCTTATTCAAAAAAGACACCCATGTATGCCAATTATATTATTTTGCACTGACTGACAAAGAGCAAAAGTATGTTTTTAACATTGAATTTTAATCAGAATGTGATTTTTGACAGATAAAATACTAGTAATTTTTAAGCACTCAGAGAAGGCTTTTGTATACATAATTTGAAATATTTATAAGAGCACAGTATTTGTACACATGAAATAAAACAAACTGTAAGCAATTGGTATGTGTAGGTACACGGTGTTCTCATAGGAGACATCCTTTTAGCACCTATATAAAGGTGACAATCTCCTCTCCCTTATATTAATAAAATGAAGCAATTCACCCTTGTTCTAACATGGAGTCAGCTTCTGGATCCACAAGTAGAGGCAAAGGGGAGAGAGACATACAGAAATGCAGGGAGTCTGGGAATCTCTGCATTGAACACTTCATCTAGTTTCATTCATTCCAGGTTTAACAATATAATGGAGGCAACACACCAAAACCCAAGTTTCTCAATATATCCCTGGAATCACTCCCAAAACACTAGTATTTTGTTTACTAGAATTTGAATCTGCAAATGTGTCCAAAATCATGACTTGGGACTCTTAAAATGCATGGGGTTGCATAAAAATTATGAACTTACCTTAAAATAATGGCTGTGGAGATTTTTTCCTTTGATTTCTAAACAGTGAACATTTAGGTTTTGAGGACTTGCATTTGCTCTTTCCTCCACAATGATAACACCTAGTCCTTTCCCAGCAAAACCAAAATCTCTCTTACCTTTATCCTGGAGAAGAGAAGGCTGAGGGGAGACCTTATTAATGCTTGTAAGTTCCTAAAGGGTGGGTTGAAGGATGGAGCCGCACTCTTTTCAGTGGTTCCCAGTGACAGGATGAGGGGCAATGGGCTCAAGCTGGAACATAGGAAGTTCCATTCAAATATGAGAAAAAACTTCTTTAGGGTGAGGGTGATAGAGCACTGGAACAGGCTGCCCAGGGAAGGTGTGGAGTCCCCTTCTCTGGAGATTTTCAAGCCCCACCTGGATGCAGTCCTGAGTGATGTGCTCCAGGCATTCCTGCTTTAGCAGGGGAGTTGGACTAGATGATCTCTAGAGGTCCCTTCCTACTCTGACAATTGCATGATTTCCGTGACTTCTGTGGCTCATAACATGAAGCGCACATCACTCAGGGAAGCTCTGACAGGGAGAGGAGAGCCCCTACAGCCCCTCGCAGCAAACCTGCCCCAGAAGGTTGTGACATGATGAAACCATGTGTGCCAGCAGCACCGATCCAAATGTACAACAGCGTGAATGAGGAGAGACCTGGACTCAAATCTAACAATAACCAGAGTGCTTATTTAAAACCAAGCCCCTCTTTCTCAATTTATTTTTCAAAGTACTGAATGTTGCTCCATTTGGCAATGCTACAACACAGTGCAAATCAAATTGTAACAAAACCTCTGAAGTACAAGCAGCTCTGTTCAGAGAAGGGCTGAAAAACTCTGCAGGCTTTTATTTTGTCATAGATTTCCTTCAAAGCAATTAAGTTAGTTTAAATGCTGACGAGAACATTTTCCATTGCATTATTATTCATGTTCCCCCAGTCACAGATACGCATTTCTGTTCTGATTGGGGCTTTTTTTCTTTTTGCTATTTCATACAGGTTTGATATGAGAGGGCAAAAAACTAATTAGGAAACCATTGGTCCTGTCTAAGAAAAACTGATGTATATTATTATGTCCAATTGACTCTGTTTGCTGTACATGTTGTCTGAACGCTTCACAAAGACAGATGCTTGCTGACCTAGAATCTTGTCAGCACTTATGTTTACAGAGTATTTAAAGAGAATGACTGTATATGGCCCTTGAACTAAATGTTCTGTTTTTAAAAAGTGAAAGAAAAACAAAGATAAGCAATGTGTTACCATAAATGAATTTGAAAGAACTGGAAAACTACTTTACTGATCCAGCCAACATTTATATGCCTGATTAATCTCCAGCAATTGGACAGGCGAAACACAAGTTTCTATGTCTGCAGGGCTGGAGCCAGGTAGTTAAGTGCACAGGTAACATACAACATCATTACAAAGCACCTGCCTGCATCGCAAATCTCACAGTGGAAAGCAAAAGGGCAGGGCAGCTTCCCTGCTGCAACTCAGGAGAAGTTGATGCGAGATGCTCAAACAGCCACATGGGGAGGGCAGTTCAGTTCACAGCGTGGTGAGATAATTCATCTTGCTTGTACCTTGCTAACAGAGGCCTTTATCCTGGGACAAAAACTGAGAGAGGTTTGCCGACTGGGAAGAATTATTTTGATAGCAGCATCAGTCTGGCCCTGACCAGCCTTCCTGGGGGCCATGCTCTTCAGCCTTCCTGGGGCATCATGCTCTTACCCATGTTGTAAGACCAGCATTTCTCTGACAAGACAATTCAAGAGCTACAAAGCTATCAAAGGTAATAATGATACGTGGCTTGCAAGCTCCGCTATGATCATTCAGCTCTACTCCCCTTGCACTCCTGACTGGCCCCCAGGAAAACAAGCCACTGGCATACCCAGGTGATGATCTTGCCACCAGCAGCAATGCTGGATGGAGCCTCTCAGTGCACACACTGCACAATTCTGGCTGTCTGGCAAGCCCTGCATTTGCAACAGTAGGTCCAGTCATATGACAGGGAAGGGTTTCCAGTATTTGGCTTTCTCCAGACAGCAGAAGAACTTCTAAGTGGCTGTCACGCAATGAAAAATTGGAAACGTCTGATCTTGTGAAGCTGGAAACGTCTGAGCACTGTGGAGGAACACAGAGGTCAGTAAGATTGATCCTGCTCAGCTAAACTGGGGGTACCCAAACCTTCTGCCTGGGCAGCACATTTTCATGGTATGCCAGCACTTGCTTAGGTATGGCTTTTGGTGACACTTCCTTGGCAGCTAGCCTAGAGGAGTCACTCACCTTCAGGAAACAAACAGATGGTGATATCCCTGCCCATTTGGGCGCTGCCTAGAGCTTCCTTGTTGCTTTCTGCCTCATCCTCTGGTGGTTTTTTTCTGCTGTTTCTCTAAAAATACAAACCGAAACTCTCTTGCACCACCAGGTCCTGCTCTGCCTGGAGCAGCACAGGCCAACTCTGCTCAAGGGGGACGCAACCAGGAGAGAGCTATTTGGGGTCCCTGTGGTCTGCAGTAGCTTCAGTTATGGACCAGGACCCCCCTGTGCTACACCACGTCCCCAGAACAGAGAGCGCAAACGGGAAGCAGGAAGGCTGAAAGGGATATAATAATGCTCATAGACTTTTGTGGACTTCTAATAGGCTTTAGGATATGTTCTATGATGTATTGAAGTGTTCTGACTTTATCATTCAGCTTTTGTAGCCCAAGCAGCCATGGAAAGATGCCAAGGGATGGTGAATCAAAGGGAGTGATCAGAGTTAAGATGACACAGACTTTTCAATTCTGTTGCTCAGAAGGAAAGAGAGTGCAGGGCCTGGTTAGTTCAGGTGACCTCATGATAAAAAATTAGGCTAAAAGCTGACTTCAGACACAGTGACAGCATTAAGTGCATTTGCTTCCAGTGTTTGTATTAATGTTGTATTTTAAATACTATAACAGAAGGGCTCTGAGCAAGCGTTCCCTCTGATGCTACATTGACTGTCCTACCTGCGGATCCAACCTGCATTTGCAATATGGTATTCTGAACTTTGGTAACCTTTACACCTAACAGGTTACTTATTAGCATTTTGTAAAACAATGACATGCCAGGCATTAGATATCTCCTATTTTAAACTACAGAATCATACCACATGCGTGTTTGTTTGTGGGTTTGTGGGTTTTTTTTGATCAAGCACTTGTATTATTCTTTCAGTCACTTATATTTCAGAGTGAGATTTTTCACCATACCTTAGATACAGCTGCAATCCATTGGCCCATCACCTGAAACAGAAGAAGTGTCTGCTGGGTTAGGGAGCAACACACATTACAGAAAGCACAGTTAAAAGGAGAAAGGAACCTGTATCTTAGCATTTGCACTGCAAAAACACTAGACAAAAAGTAATAATATAAGTTCAAAATATTTCAGTACTTCTCAGAGCACCCATCTCTGCTTGCTCCTCTCCCCTGCAAAGCAAATGCAAACCGTGAAATCAGATGCCCTTCAGCAGGCAGGCTCCCAAACAAAGGGTTGTGCCAACGCCAGCAGAGGCCAGACACCGCAGGGCAGAGGCAGGCTTGGGGGAAGTGGTGGCAATACCTCCAGCTGGTGTCATCATCAGAGACTCTGGCTTTTGAAACAAGAATATTCTTATTCTGGACCTCGATGGAGGCTGCTGCTGTACTTCGTTACATGAGGGAACTTAATTGCCCTTAAATTACATGGAATTAAAGATGGCAGTTACACTCTTCACCTTCAAAGAGATTTTAATTCGATACATCCCACTAGCCAGTACATCTGTACATACCCATTTTGGCACATTACTAATGTGTTTAATGGAAATAAACAAAGCCATGTGTTTTATGTTAAAACAGAGCATGAGATCCTGGTTACGTGGCAATTAATAATTTCAGAGGAATTTTATTTTAGCCTGGTATTATCTTGTGGGTCATACACAGAATCACAAGATACTCCTTCTCCATGTATCCAAGAGTTCTCCTGTACATTAGATGCTCTATTATTAATTTAACCAGTAATTTATTCAGATACTATTAAAAAAAATGGTTTGGGATGTTTCTGGTAGTGAGAGTAGCAACAGCCTTTTTCAAATCTTTCACTTGTAAAGAATTAATTTGAAGCAATTTAATTTGTAACAATTGCTACTATCATTTAATATGCCCTCTATATTTATGAAGGAGAGCTGCACAACTTAGGGTAAATTGTTATACCTCTAAAAGTCATTTGTAGTTCAAAGATTTCTTCGTTACTAAGCACAAAGAAGAATAAGAATATTAGACACTGTGTCAAATGCAATAAATAGGCTCAGCTGACTTAGCAAACATGTGACTAGCACACTGCTGCTCAGAAATTTCTTGTAAAGTATAAGGTATGAAGCCAAAAAGGAAGCATAACGCAATATGTTCTTTAAAGTTATAAAGGAACATATGAGAAAGAAAACACAATGCAATATGACTTACTCTGTAACTAGTCTAACCAGAAAAGAATAATTATAGTCAGCTCTCCATTAAAGCTGGGTGGATTATCAAATTTGGAAATAAATTATGCTAAGGATGCACAACAGCTGCCTTGTTTCCAAACAGGCCAATTAAATTTGGCAAGGCTTAACTCACACACGGCACTGTCCAGGTTCAGCATTACTGCTTCCAGCCCTGAGCTGGCACTAGGCTGTGAAGTGGAAAAGCACTTGGGCAAACCTGGAAGCACGGCACTGAGACCCTGTGGTCCCACAGAAGGCACAGTCCCCAGCTGCATCTCATGCTGTGGTCCCTTCTGTCACACGAGCAAAGGCAGTCAGGAGAGGACCATACTTTTGACTGGCTGGTTGCCAAGGGATATTCCTGGCCAGACTCAGACAGGAACAAGGCTGTCACATGCAAAACCCCAAGCTCAAGTTTGGAGATGCACTAATTTCTGCAAAACTGCAGTAGTGATGGAAGATTTTACATCAGTTTGCCAAGAGGTACATAAAGCAGACAAATCTCAAGGCTTACAGATCAATCCAAACTTTATTCTTCTTTCCTTTAACATTCTCTCAATTATGAGATTTTTGGGCTACATTCAGGCGTTTGATGGAAAGAAGCACCATCTTTTCTTAGAAACAGTACAAACTTAGCAACAGTTCACGTAATTAGTTACTTCATACTCAACGCTCAATTATTTATTGATTTTATTTGATACTATTAATTCCTATTAGTTTTATCAGTAATATGTATCAATTTCATTTTGCCCATTCCAGGGTTTTTACCCAAAGTTCTCACATTCTAAGAAGCATTTATCTGAACATAACCAAGTCACCTGTAGGTTACAGAATACGCACATAAAAATTAATTGGACTGCTTACTGGAAGCGTTCTTCAGCTCAGCTCATACCGCTGTGACAGGTTTTTTGAACATTCAGGTGGTTGATTCTAGGTACTGTGTCTGCTGTTTCCCTATTCTCTTTCTGTATGTACAATGTTCCCGTTAAATCTGACTTCAAAGAAATCAGACTGTGAATGTGCTTCTGACTAGCAGGACTTTTTGTAGTAAACTGAGTATCGCATCAATACTTGGATTTAGAAGACAGAAGTGTTGTTAGTCCACTGCTAGCACTGCCCTGTGCAGTAAGCAACTCCCGGACCACACAACAAGATAAATACCACTTCTCCCCCTGATTGGGATAAAATACTGTGTAATGTAAAGCTACAGAAATCCGTGAAACCCAGAGACGGTGTCTTCTCGTGCCAAAGGCTTACATGCCCCCTACCCAAAGGTCTGCCTATGCACAAAGGTACCCAATTTTCTTATAATATCACTACTGTTGTACAAAGAAATTGTTGACGTTTGGTGGTAGTACTATGGGTTATTGTAATTATTTTCAAAACATTATTTGAAGTTACTAAGACTGAAGAAATATTTGTGAGACCTAATAAAACTAGGTGACTGTGAAATTACTTGCAATTATCAGTAATACACAGAAAAGATAATTTCAATTGTTAGTAGGCAAGGGCTTTTTTTTTTCTTTTTAAATTCAAAACCACCTGGACTGTATTGGGAAAGTTCAAAACAAAATTTTGATCACTATAAATAAGCAACCCACCAAGACTATAGCTGTGTAAGGAGTGATGCAAAAAAGAATGACGGATAGTAAAAGCATCACCCTCCAGTGGTTACTGAAATGCTTTTTGTTTTATTTAAATAAAAGTAGTAGAACCTGTTCTGGAAATAGCTATCCTTAATTTTGAACGACAACAGGCTTCCACACTTGAACCTTAGACTAAACAAAGCTACCAAGAGGAACAAGATAAGACCTTAAGGGTTTTATAGCTCTGGGAGAGAAGACAATGTGAAATAAAAACACAAACCACCCCGATGTTTTCTTGGTGAAGGAAATACTTCAAACCAATGGGGAAGAGCTGTTGCTGAACTATTTCAAGACTAGAGAGGGAAAGAAAAGGGCAAAGTTCTAACAGAAGTATTTGGGAAATATTAAAAAATGCCCTAAGCTACTTTAACAGATACAGAAAATCTGGTGGAGCATGGTCTTCTCTTCCTCGGTGAATTTCAAATAACGTTTTCAAAATTTCTGAAGAAATAAGACTTTAATGCAGATGAACAAAATTGGCTCAGAAGCAGTCATGGATTCTTAAGTCTAATGCCTAGATAGTGCCTTACTTCATATTCTGTAGGCAAAAAATATTCTCTGACCTCTCTCTGAAACAACATTATTATGATAAAGCCATATCTATTTTTGTTTTCTCATTATGTAAATACATACTGTCATACTCGGTATTTTTGGTATCAGCCAGAGAGTTTTATTATGGCTCAGTGTCTTTATTCAGGCAGGAAAAGTGGACTGAACGTGAGAACTTTGTTCTTACTCAAGGGCCTGGAACAGGGAGTCCAGCTTCAGGACCAATGGAGCACAGTCATACCAAGCCAGACTTGGCACATTGGGTTAAAGGTCCTATCACGAGCTTCAGAAGCAATACCAATCAATGTCAGACCCACAGCCAAAATTGTTATCTTAGCTAAAATTATAGGGTTCAATGATCATTTCTCATAATTAAGCCAAACAATCATCCCGCTGATCTGCAAAGTTTTCCTAAGGCCACCTGCTTGTGTACAGTCTTTTAATCAGCAAGAAAAAAATCTGTATTAGCAATCACCTTTCATGCCATGTAAAATGTTCACAATTGTTTAAGAATGACAGCAGTGGAAAAATCCACTGGGATTTAGATTAGAGGCAATTATGATAATGGCAAGGCTGGCCAATGCTAATGTTTGCAGTTCTTTTACAACCCAAGTTGCAGTTAAAAAAAATTATTTTTCTTCTTTTAAAAGAAGGCAGCAACATGAGTTATTTGAAGACTATGAAATTTCTTTCTATGAGACGATAACATCTCATCATTTTACAGCCAGCATTTTTGTTTGCATATTCTGTTTAACTGGCAGGATTCTTCCTAAACTCTTCAGAAATTTTTTTTCTTTAATGGGATTCTGGTTTTAAGTATCTCCATTTTTGTCTCGAGCCACACTGGAACAACAAAGCTGCAGTTGTTAAGCACAAAGCAACTGATCTGCAGATCTGTCACTCTGAATATTTAGATAAATTGAGGCGTTTAAAAGCAGTGGTCACCCTTCAAAAATGTGGACATAATAAAATACAGATCAAGCAAGGCCCTGCTTACTTTAATTACTTAGCTTTGTTCAACTGAGCATCTGAATTAATGCTGAAGTTATCCAACACAATTAAGACAGCAGTAAGGCAGTAATAAAAACATGGCTTTGTACATGAAGGACCAGTAACTTAAAACAAATCTCTTCCAACCCGCCAAGTGTAGGGATACAGTGGAGTGGGAGGTGGAGGCTCCTGCCTGGGCCCAGGGGTGCTTTTCTGAGCCAACCAGGGCTCCATCAGGATGGGTGACCCTGCCGACAGCCTCCAGCCCCTGAGGAGAACCATGACACCTTGAGGGACCTCATCCACAGCCAGAGATCCTCAAGCCCCATAAGCCTAGGCATGGGGGATGCCGTCCTCCCCTGGTTTCCATCACACCCACGCACCCTCAAGGCCAAGGAGAGCTCCCTCAAGCCGCGGGGGTGATCCCGCAGCCAGCACTGCATCCCCCTTCCCGCCTCCCTACTGCCTAGGGGATACAGCCAAGGGCGAACGGCCCTTCCAGCCCCTGCCGCCCGCGGGCAAACGGGCGCCCTCCATCTGAGGCCTCGTCCCCACAGGCGAGGCCGCCGCGGCTACGGAGTTAATGGCGGCAGGAAGCCACCCCCGCCTGCCGCGCTCCCTCCTGCCGCCGGCCCTCCCCGTGACTCGCTTCCTCCGGCCGACGGGAACTGGGAGGAGTGAGCGGCCCCGGGCCACCGCCCCCCCCTCGGCCTGTCCGCCCAGCCGCTGTGTCCTGCTGCCCACGGAGAGCTGCTGCCCGCGGGGAGGGACGCCGCCGAGCCCCGCCGCCGGGGCGTGCTCAGCGGGCGTCCGCCGCCGCCGCGCACCCGAGCTTCCTGCGCTCAGCCCGGCCGCAGCGCCAACATGCCCGCCGTCGATAAACTCCTCCTGGAAGAGGCTTTGCAGGACAGCCCGCAGGTAGTGGCCCGCTGCCAGGGGAGAAGCTGGGGCGGGAAGGTGCGGGGGGGAGGCGCGCAGCCGCTGCACCGCAGAGAGAGCTCGGCCGCCCGGCGGTGCGCCGCACCTGAGGCGGCGGTGCTGGCGGGCAGCCCGCTGGGTCCGGTCGGGGCCGGGGGGAGGTTGCTACCTCCGGAGGTCCAAGGAGCTGCCGTCCCGCGGCGGGGACGCCGGGGTGTCAGCGTGGGGTGCGGGAGGGCAGGGCAGGGCGGCGGGCGGAGAAGTGGGTCAGGGTGAGTTGGCCGGTGGGAGCGGGGGGGATGCTGTGAAGCGGGCGAACGGCGCCCGTGTGTGTGGCGTTGCGGGGGGAGGTTTTGGCCTCTTGCCGGGGTGTCTTGTGAGGGAAAACCGGGCTGTGTCTGCTCCTGGGGGCTCTCTGGAGAAGAGGGCTGCACCCCAGCGCGGGGTGTGAGGGGGCCGGGACATGGCGGCCTTTCTCCTCACTTCCCTCAGAGTGACCCTTCCTTCGTTTTTTTCCTCACGCTGTCCCATCTGGGTGTTCACTGCGTGTCTGTAAGGGCTGACCTGGAGAGGTGAGGTGTGCTGGAGAAGGCTTGGTGGGCAAGGCTTGGTGCCCTGGCTTCCTCCAAGGTCCCCAAGGGCAAGGCGGACTGAGGTGCCGTGAGTCACCTGGCCACGGTGACAGGAGTGGGCTGAAGCCAGCGTGCCTGCTCCTCCCTTCTCCTGGTGAGGGTGGTAGTTCAGATACAGGGGCGTCCCATGAGGATTGATGAGGTGAGGTGGATCTCACTGAAGATGACCTTCTTCTGGAGTCTGAGAAACGAGGACAGGCGGTTGCTGACCTTTTCCTTCCCAACCCCTGCAGGCAGAGGAGAATGCTTCTCCTCTCGCCCCTATGTTATGCCCATCCCTGTGTCGTGCCCTGTGCCCCACTGCTGGGAGCCGTGATGTGACACAGCTGCAGAAGTCATCCCGGGGACTGTGGAAACCCCACAGCGAAGAACATGCCATGTCATGATATTTTGTGGGAGCAGAGAGGTACGAGGCCTCTAGAGCTGGGAAAGGAGGATGGAAGGAGGGAAGTTTGGGTGGAAAAGAGAAGTAAGGGGAAAGTGGAAATTTCGCAGAGGGGTGGGGAAGATGCATTTGAAGAGAAAGTGTGGTGCAGAGATACAAAAGTAATTGGTGAAGCCGGGAAAGAAGAAGGGAGGGCAAGGTGGATCAGCATGGATCCTGCTCCCAAGTAGCCCTGTGTTGTAATCCTAACTCATCTGCTGATGGATCAGGAGGAATAATGAATAGGTAAACTGTGGAGCAGATTGCTGAAAGGTCTTAGAGAGTCTGTCATGAGACATTGTAAAGAAAAGATTGGACATGCCTATCAGGACTTGATGAGTCTTGGGGCTAATCTTGATCACCTCATCTTATTCTGGTTTTCCATGATTCCATGAAATCCCATTCTAGTAAGAATGATTTTCGTCATCTGTTTGATATGGCATATGTGAAATCTCCATCCTTGTAGATTTTCAAAACTCGACTGGAAAAAGTGTTGAGTAACCTGATATAAGAGTCAGCTCTGCCTTGAGTAGGGGTTGGGCAAGGTGACATGCAGAGTTCCTTGCCAGCCTAAACTGTTCTGTGTTCCACAGTTCACCAAAATCTGCTAGATTTATTATGAGCAGGTACTAAGGTTTATAGTATTAACCTCCCCATTACATTCTGGAACTGAAGAACTTGACACGCGGTATAGGTGAACTCATTTACCTCTTCAGTTAACACTTCATTCAATGATAAAAATGTAACAGTGAGTGAAAGCAACTGAACAATGCACTGAATTGAATTTGGAGGTCTTTATCTTTCTTCTGGCCTGAAATGAAGGCTGTTAACTTCTCCTTTGCAATTACTGGAAATACCAGGATGTGCATAAACCCAAGTATTTGCAGGATGTTTTGGCTTGTTTTGGTCGTTACTTTTTGTTCAAGTCGCACAACTTTGGAGGAAGTGGCATTGTTTAATTTTTAAAATGGCCCAGCACTGCTAAAATGTATTTTTTCATGCAAGGACATGTATGTGTGCATTTCAGACTTTTATTTGTATTACGGGGGGGGGGGAGAGAACTTTAGACTCATGGTGCAACAGGGTCCCTCTGTGAGCTGGGTGCTACAAAACCAAAGCAAAAATGCAGTCTCTGTCCCACAGAACACACAGTGTAGTAGCTAGTGGGATCTTTTACTCCTGTGTAAAGTGACCTGATTCTCCTCTGGCCAGTGGAGTCCCTTAGAGCAATGCGAAGGGATGGTAAAATGAGGATATAACTTCACTTTCTATAAACTGTGGGAAGTATGTAAATTATGGACAAGACAAAAGACAATTAGGCCAAAGTTATTTCTTCATCAGTTTTCTGAAACTTGTTTCTCTCTCCCCAGCAATGTAGTACTTTTGTCTTGATTTGTCTCCAAGCACGGGCTGAAAAAGGCCATGAGAAGTGTCTTGATTTTGAAGTTTTTGGCCACAAAATAGGAGAGAAATTTACATAAGCAGTCATGCTAAAACCAGGGGAACTACTTATGCGAGAGTAGAAAATTTTTTTTCAACGTTTTCAGAAAGCCGAGATAATGGTGCTATTAATGAGGCCTCCTAAATGTTAGCTTAATATTTGGATTACTGATTTATTTCAGCAGCATTAGCTGCTATTCCAGAATTTGTCAAAACAGCAACAATGAAAATATACACATGCTGATATTTTGTTGCAGTGATTTAAAATCGTGTTCTTAAATATAACAGTTTCCAAGAATAATTTCCAAACTGCTTGAATCATTTATTGTTTTTATTATTTTTGAACAATGTGCTAATAAATGAGGCCAAGGCTTTTAGAAATTATTTCCCAGAGCTGGTCTACCTCAGCCCATATTTAGACATTTGAAAAACTGAACCTGCAAAAATTGAGAAGGATTTAGAAATGTATCTGACGTTCCTGTGTTTGGAAAGCTTTTCCAGTGTGCAGAAACATGTGATTTGTAGCCTACTTCAGGCAATTTTTTTTCAACTTTTTAGTCTTGGCTTGAGATTTGTCTTGATAAACACTGTGTCAAGTTTTATAATTTCTGCTTTCCCTAGATTTATTTTTTAATCATCTTCATACCCTGTGTGTTTCACGTGATGCTGTAACACAAAACAAGGAAGATAAGCACTATATAGATAGAAGATTGCTGACATTAGTTTTGCTTACTTTAATGCATCATTGAAGATAAAACATTTAAAACCAGATAATTTTTTAAATGCAGTATGTTTTCAGTTACTGAAATAATACCTTAGTGTGGAAAACTCAAAATCATGCCACTGTTCTTGTAGGGAAGTTAAACAGAAAGGACCTTTATAAATTTGGGTTCTTGGTATCCATTTCACCGACTTGGCCTTTGCTCCATTCTTTGGGTTTTATTTTAAAACAGTACTTTGTATTACGTATCTCCTTACATGCTAAGATCTCAGACTAGTTTCCCAAATACATTGACTGCCAGGGTCCCTAAGATAGGAAGTATTGTAGCAGTTTAGCACCTTAGCAGACGGAAACATTGAAAGCTTTAGTGTTACTCAAGGTACAGAAGTACTCCCATGCAATGTCTGGAACGGAACGCAAGCACTGACACCCAAGTCATGTACCTGATCGGCTGAGCAATACTAATTTCGGGCTTAGGTACTTCTTGGCAGCGATAAAATTATAGTTAATCTCAGGCCAGGGTTTTTGAAGAATGCTGGTTTTGAGTTTTTCAGGACAAACATCAAGTCTTGGCAGAGAGTTTTGCAGAGGAGAATAAATGCCTTGGGGAAATACATGTGCCTTCTGTTAAAATAGTGGAGCAACTTAAAACTTTCTTAAATCTTTGAAATACATTTTCCAGATTTGAACCTGGACACTTCAGGTACATTAGATGTTCCTGTAATAACTTTGTTACAGGACTGATGTGATTATGAAGGTGCTGGACTTTATATATGCCCCACATGTAAGCAGGTGAAACTAATTAATGTCATATAAATTAGCTGTACAGATGGAAAGACATTGCCAGTTAGCATCACATAGATTGGATTTACAAAGTTGAGACTAAGCATGGATTGCAACTTTGTTAAAGGATCAGTCTTCCGTCTTTAATTATTGTCTTGATCTAGAAAATTCTGGAGCTTGGCATTATTCTGAGATATCTTTGTTTCCTATCTCAGGAGCTGTGACAGCAACATAATTCTTTGTTCCCGATGATTCCACCAAAACAAACCAAGGGAATTCATGTCTTTAAGATAACACAAGTCATTTTGCTCCTTTTCCCCCCTGTTTGCCGACAAGGATGAGCTATCAGAATAGAGAAAGTATGGGATATCTCTGTGTGGGTGTGTACTTCCCTGCCTGTTGTTGTAGATGAACACTCAGTTGTTTGGTCCCATTATGTCAGCTAGCTTTGGCAGTGGCCCTTTAAGAGTTGCTCAAGACAGTTGAGAGTGAATAATACTCTGTAAATTATCTCATGGGAAGGGGTGCTTTTAACACAGTCTGACAGTAGAGAAGTAAAGTGAGCAAGCAGTGGTGTTTGACCCAGAGTCCTTAACGTGGTTTGGATTACTGTAGTCAGCAGGCAGATATTCAGGATTTTTTACATTCCTGATTATGTTGGAGGGAATGTCTATTAGTTAGAACAAAAGACTGGGAGTCAGGATTTGGCCATAGCATTTTGCATATTTGCATATCACTTTGCTTCCTTATGCCTCAATTTCCCTATCCATAAGAGGAGGACTAATTTCTACATGTTTTGAGATTCTGAATAAACAGAATCATGGAAAGTTAAAGGCTTATTATTTCTGATTTGATTTGTATTTTTTGCTACCATCTATTTACAGTCATGTATGATCGTTTTTAATATTTTCACTGGGGACTAAAACCATTTGCCTTTTTTCTTTTATTGAAGACTCGGTCTTTGCTCAGCGTATTTGAAGAAGATGCAGGAACCCTTACTGACTATACAAACCAGTTGCTTCAGGCAATGCAACGAGTCTATGGTGCTCAGGTAATTTTTCATTTGTGTTTCTTTTGTTCGATGTGCAATAGAAGATGAATTGCTATTATGATGCTGTTATTTACACGAAAGTTGCCAAGTACCTGCACCTCTTGTGGTTTAAGAGAAGTTGTGGGTGTTTTCCATCTGAAATCTCAGCCCCTTCCCGCCTTTGATGTTGAGAAAAGTCATATGCATGAAAAAAAAAAAAATCTTACCTGCTTTGTCTGTCTCCAGACAGTTAGTGAAAGAAAAATTGTGGTATGTCCTCACTTTATGGTACATTGGAAGGCCAGCCTTGACAAAATTGCTTGCCTAAATGTAGACATAATACACAGATAGGTATTCATGCTGACTTCAGGCATGTAACTTAGATGCTGTGACTCACTTTTTGGAAGGAACTATGTTCATTGATTACAGAGAGAATGTACACTTTTAGTCATACTGAAGTTGAGTACCTAAAGCAGTTAATGTGAAAAATATGGGAGCAGGAGCAGGGAAAGAAAATAACACTTTCTAAAGCACTTGCATGACCTAGATGACTAAATCCCTTTGAAAGTGAAACTTATAAGGTAAATCACATCCAGTGCTTTGGAAAATATTATTATAAATCTGAGTGATTTTCAGTGAAGCTAGGATTCCCATGTGCATGAAACTAGTTAATTCACAATGCCATATCTAGGTCTTTAAAGACACACGCAATATCTCATGGAAGGTTGGCAAGCATTTATGAAGGTTTGATACCTAAGTTCTTTAGAAACAACAGCTTTTCTATTCCCATACCAGGAAATCAAAGGACACAGAGAGAGGAGGAGAACGGGGGTATTCTGAATTTACTGGAAGACTGAATGCCTGATTCTTATGTTATCAGGAATCAGTTCAGCTACAAAAATACTGCAAGTGTATGTTCATTTGGTGGGATTGTTCTCTCTGGGTCACTGATAGTATGACTTGGAAGAAAGCCATCTACCTAGGATCTAGCTACCTACACCTGGAAGATCCAGCTTTGGAGAGGTTCAGAGTCTTCACGTTCTGGATCCTATGCAAATGCAGAGCAATCAGAGGCTTACAGCACAGCTCACGTACTTGGGAAACAATACAGTACGTAGCCAGGAGCTGGAGAGGTGACATGAAATCAGCACTCAAAGTCAGAGGTGGGCATTTTGTTAGAGTTACCGAGCTTTTAAGAGTAGCAAGAGTGTGGACACGTTGGGTGGTAGAAACCTGAGACCAAAGGCAATTGGAGGACATATATGGCTTGATTATTAAACAGGGACCACATGTCCCTTTGCCTGGCTGATGCCTTTTTAGGATGGCATTTTAGGAAGCGGTTACTCTGGCCTGTGATTCATGAAAAAAACGCTTTGTCTGCTTTTGTTTGCCTCTTCTTTTCCATCTTGGTTTTTAGCCTTCTCCCTTTCTGTTGCCCCACAGCTATGACATTTCCTCTTTCTTCTCACCGTTTCAGCGCATTTACCCATCTGTACTGTGCAGTACTCCTGAGTCTACTTCGTTTTCCCAGCACCTCTTGGCCACTTTCTTCCAGCACTCTTCCTGCTTTAGTTTGATCTAAATATTCAGTTGCTTCTGAATATTGGATATTGTTCCTTGAAATAGCTCATCAGATATTTGATGCCATTTTGAGGTAGGAGGTGCATAGCAGTTGTTTAAAGTCAGACTTTCTAAGGATGTGGAGGAGGGTACCCTGCTCTACCACTGCCTTGGGAAAATTCAGGTTTAGTGGCCAGCGTTAGGGACTTTACAGAAGACATTGGCTCAATATTTAGTGTTCTTAGTGTTTCTTCTTCTGCCACTTAATTCCTTGGGAATCACTGTGTGTTATGACTTTGGGTTTGTGTTCCCAGTATCCATTAGTGGCAAAAAAATGACACTGCAGTAACAAGAAAGCATAAGTAGATCATAGTAATTACATTTTTGTTTTCTGTGTGCTTTAAAAATTCTTGATATTTTGGCATGAGACCTAAAAGAACACACTGAAATTGGGGCAAAATTATCCTTTTTTTTAAATAAAAATTAATGGAAATAATTGATTCAGCCACACATGGTGGTGAGTTCCCAAGAAAATGTTCCTGTTTTATAGGCTAACGTTGATTTCTGACCAGTTTTACTGAGCTTTGGAAATATCAAGATATTCTTTTAAGGAATTGCTCCTGAACATTTCAGAGGAAGACATGCTTTCTGACTGAATGCACCCTTGATTTTTGAGAGGCATACCCATTATTGTAAAACTGTATGGTCTCAGTTGCCATAGAAAGAAGTGTAATGTTGAATTGCCCATTAAACATGAATGAACAGTTAAAAATCTATGTGTAATATTTCTTTGCTGCCTAATCACAACTTAAGAAAAACCCAGCTTTTGCTGGTGTGTTGTTAAAAGCATTGTCTGGGCCTCAGTAGTAGCATATTAGGAAATGCTACCAACCCTTTTCATTTTGAGAGGGAATGAGGTTTAGTAGAGTGTAAAATGGAGAGTAGTGAGAAGCCAGGTTCTGGATCTGTCTTTCCCAACTTAAATTTTGTCTTTGCAAAGTCATTGTCATCCCTACTCTGTTTTCCTTATCTGTAAAATAGGAATTACAGTTACTGACCTACTTTGAATCAATGACAGAAGTTCTGTTTGCACAGCCATAAAAATGGCTGGAATCACAGTTATGGCAGTCAGACGAAACAGCAGTGGGTTGTACCAGTCCACAGTATTGAAAAATCAGGGTTTGTGCCCCCTCAAAACAGTTAGGACAGTTTTTAAAAGGTAAATCTTGTTTTCTTCCTAATGACATTCTGAACTTTAAAATTTCCCAGATGTGTCTCAACCATATTTTCAAAATTTTCTGGAGAAGTTTACTACAAGTTCGGTGTTTCTTGTGATGAAAACTCAGATTTTCATGTAATTCAAACCACTGTAGCTTGTGATCAAATAACAATAGTTGGTGGTTCTGAATGGATGCAGTGCAAAGTCTCAGGGGAGTAGCAATTAGTACCAACTTCAAGCTGTTAATTATCCATGTGAATATATGCATAGATTTGTCCCAGACCACTGCTTTGTGTGCAGGGCAGCAGTAAGTTTGTAAATTGAGAGCTCAAGCTGCTTTTAAATGCTTGGATCAGTGCATTTGAAAAGAATGTGAGAAAGATAGAAATATTTGCCCAGGGTTTTTTAAAAAAACTTAGAAAAGTGGGAACCTTGTTGAACACTTTTTTTTAAAAAAATTTTATTTTATTTTTCCCATTAAGCCATAGATTTTGGCTAGAGGCTGGGTACCTAACCTCTCAGATTTCCATCAAGCAGTTCTTAATTTTGCATACCTGTAACTTTTGTAGTGACTGTAGGGTGGTTATTGGGATGAGGTCCATTCCAATGAATGCACCCAGTAAAGGATGTAGATGGACCTTTGAAAGGACCCACTAGGCTGCAGCTGGGTGAGGTACCGTTAGCCTTTGGGTGCAAGGCCTTCAACATGTGACAAGCCTCTGGTTGCTGTGCAGGATCAGGACAGTGCTCTCGCCTCTTTGGGCACCCATAGCAGATATGATAGGGTGATGACTATTTTGTTCATGGAGTTCTTTAGTGAAAAAGAGGTAGCGATGGTACAAGGAAGATGCAATGTATGATGGCGTGATTAAGATGTTACAGGAACCAAATGTGTGAGCTGTGCTCTAGGAGTGAGGTTTGGTTGATCTGGCAAGCCCATGCGTGTAAATACAGTTATTTAATTCTTCATTAAATAAACCACATCCCTGTGAGTACATATTGTACTTCCTACAGTAGTTCTCCCATCTGTGCTGTGGTACCCTGAAGTTGTTATCATGTTAGTGGTCTTATAGAGGAAATCTTCCTTCTCATAGTTATTCCTCCTTGCAAGCAAGCTCTAATGATGCATCTGGAATTACTGCTGTCTGATTTCTGTGAATGTTGTGTTCATCATTCTGGACATTTGGTTACCTGAGCAACATGTAATGCAGGAAGTTAGAAAATTTAATTTGCTTAAATTGCATTCTGAGGCTCTTGTAATGGTGTATAAGCAAAGCGTGCCCAGTTTACATTCCTGACTTCTCACTGCCATAGTTGATTATGTTTTCAGAGCTTTACTATCATCTCTAGTTCTTCGTCATGCCACAAAAGTGGCTTAGCTGGGATCTTCACTTGAAACAAAATGCCATTTAGAAACTCGGGATACTGTTGTGTCTCTACTCGCTATTAGAAGGGATAAACGATTAAACAGGTTAGAGGAAAGTAAGATGCAGTACTTTGTCATTGGAAAGAGGTTTCATCACATCATTCCTGACAATTCTGTCTAGATATTAAGAGCAGTGATAGCAGAAGAGGAATAAAAAGAAATCCATGTTGTCTTTGTCAGTATATCCAGAGAGAGAACATCATGGGAATTGTGAAGTGTAATTCTGTTCAGCATCAGTGTCTCTGAGTGGTTGTCCTGTGATTCCAGAGTCAAACAGGGAAAGCAGCAGCAACCTCTGGGGCTCACTGCTTTTTTATGTCCAGATTCTTAAGGAAACTCTTGACAATTACGGAATAGTCTTGGGTTAGATGTACCACATTACATGGGTATTGGGACAATTTGTATCTCCCCAGGGCTATTTTAGGTAGTGCTTTATACCAGTGTTATTTCTCTCCCTGGTTTCATGACACCTCATGTCTGCATTTTTCACCAGTGCTGCTTGTTTCATCTTCCTATGTATTGACTTCACTAGGCCATAACTCGGTAGATAGGTATCAAGCTCCCTAAGGCATGCACCAATTTTTGTATTTATTATGTTGCATAGCTAACCCCATGTGTTCAGAATTCTTAAACTAGTTCTTGCTAAACTAACAAGTGAGCACTTTTCTTTTAATTGCTTTCTTTTCATGTCTGACACAACAAACCCTCAGATGTTTTTTCAAATGATTTTTTTTCCCAAAAAACCTTTTCAAATAACAAAGTTTAAGTTAGTGTTTTGTAAACTTTCAGTTCCACATACAGAAGCTTCAGTAGAATATTAGGTAGGACAAACACTTGCAATAAATTACAGTTGTCAACACTGACTTCTGTGAAATGGCATATATATTATTGTTCCATATTCATTGTAAGTTTGCATCATATACCTATGCGCTTCCTGAGGCATATTCACCATATGTTGCTAACAGAGGTAAGCAGAGCATTATCACATGAGAACTAATGTATTTACAAAGCCATGGGAGTTGTTTTTAATACTGCCTATGAAATTGGAGTTGTCACCATGCCCAGAAGCAAATTAACATTGTGCTAAGCAGCATCTGGAGATTTGAGTACTACAAGGAGGCATAAATGTATGGATGCCCTGCTGATAGTAATTGTTTTGCAAGAAAGAAACTAAAGAGGTTCTTTCCCTGTTGAACTAGCCATCTTAGCTGCTTTTGCCGTTTTACAGCAGAGTTTTGACTAGTGTCTTCTATTTCTTGAAGCTATTAGATGATCCTTGGCTGAACCGTTTGCATTTATGAGGACCACATGCTGTGCTGTGAACCAGCGGCAGGACAAGCCATATGTTACCCTCATCTTGTAAAGTTCTAGGCAGCCTGAGCACCCTGGTGAGGCTTAGCTTCTCTCACCCAAGGTTCAGGTTTCCAAGCTATTTAATATGCAAACCTAACCCTGTAGGACTGTAACATTTACTAGATTGCTGGAGGAGAGCTGTATTTTTTATGAAGATGACATGCACATGTAGACAGAGCTGCATAAAACATGTATCAAGACCCAGTCCTTGGTACAGTTCTTGTGCTGTGCCTAGTTTTGAAGGTAAATGTGTTTCCCTAGTTCTGAAAAGATGAGAAGGCTGCAATGTGCCTCTCCCTTCAACCACTTAACTGTTTTTTTTATCTCATTTATGAGGCATTAGGCTTTCCCAGATGTAAGCCAAATTTTATTACATGTCATTCTGCACACATAGGGTGCATGAATCAATACCTTTACTAGCATCTTGCTTGTTTCCATGAAGAGTCTTTTGGTAGCTCTCTGTGCTGGTTGCTTACAGAGTTTTAAAAATGCAAGCTTTAGCTGGAGTAGAAAAGTAGCTTTGCAGAAAGCTTTGTTATATTGGGATTGGAATTGGACATGCTGGAATAGCTCTCTGTCTTTAGAAGTTAATTTATAGCTCAACTTAATCCTTTACATGCCCTCAAATCTGGAGTCTGTTAGATGACTGTCTATAGAAGTATCTTCTGACTTCAGTGTATTAGCCCTCAGAGTTTATTTTGGAAACATACAAAAAGAGATCCTAAAAAGGGATGGACTGTATCACTAGGGGTAAATAGTTAATGGCATGGAAGTTTTATGACAAATGGTTACAAAGAAATCATAATGCCTTCTGATGATACAAACAGCTTGGTGAATAAAGGTGATAATGAAGAAGGTGGAATCAACCCAGAAAAATCGCATGCCTTTGCTTTGGCGCTAGATTAGAAGTAACAGTTGGACATTTTCTTGCTGGTTTATTTGAGGGTAGAGTGAGGTACTGAAATAACTTGGGAATTAAACAATGGTTTTTAATCTGTTTTGTGTTTTTTTTTTTTGATTTCTGGCAGATTAATGCTAGATTCAAGATACCGCTTCCATTATGTTATCTAAGTGAACTGGTACTAGTGAATCTTTTCCTAGGGCTAGCATGCCGGCCAAGGGTAAAAAAGAAAAAAAAAAGTCAGCACATCTGTAATCATAACTGATTGCTTGGTACCTATTTGCTTACAGTCCTTTTTTCTTTTCCTCCAGGATACTTTTTTACACTAATGCTGCAATGATGTTTTCACTGCTAAGTAAAATCGTATAATGAAAATGAATGTATTTGCGAGGCCCAGTACTGGGTAGTTTTGCCTTCATTTAGAATACTTTGATTTCTGTTCATGAATTTACTGGGTTTCTGCCTGATTCATCATCTCATCAATAGCTCTCTTACTCCAGAAATGCTTGGTGAATTCTGAAATGTCAAAATAACATGGAAGAAATGTGAGCAGGCAGTTCAAGATTGTGTAGTAGCTTTTCTTTTGCTGTAGTATACTGAATTTTGGTCACTTCAGAACGAAAGAAGTGCATGTTGCTGTATTCCATGGGAAAATGTCTCGGTAATAGATTAAAACCCATTAAAATGATTTGCCTGGATTTAGTGGATATGTCAATTGAAGTAATGCAAATAACTTTTAAGTCTTGAGACTGATTAGTACTGGGGGCTGGGGAGGGGGGGAGGAGGATTAAACCAAACTTTCGCAGATTAGTGTGTTTAACAATGCAGTATTAGCACTGGGTCAGCAGAGCACTTTGCCTGCTTCCTGTTCCTTATGCAATGTGACTTTGTTTCAGTTCGCTAGGTTAATTTGATTTGTTTTCAACTGCTGGGGGTTGGAGGGGTGTGTGTTTGGTTGTTAGTTTTTTTTTTTTTTCCTAGTGATAAAATGAAGCATTTTGGACCTCTAATGGGACCAAAGTCTGGCAGAGGTTGGTGGGGAGGATGAAGGATCCAGGGTTAACACTTCCACATGGTCAGGGATCGAATAACAAGTTTCTGGTGTTCTGATACAAAGTACCGAGCCCGTAAGAGAAAAGTGTGACCTGGCATCAATGGGATATCAGTGATGTGTGGAATTGTTCTCCCCAAATTGGCCCAAAATCCCGAAGTAAATTTAATGTCAGGCCCTTCCATAAGTTTATGCCGTACCTGGAGAAGCATGCCATGAATGTCTGTTTAGGGTCTTATATGTGGCTGTTGTCACCTGTTCATATACTTGATATGATGTTAATTTATGCTCCTTTGAGCCCCTCATGGTTTATGTATTCCCTCAGTTCCCTGTCCTGGGAACTGCTCTTGGGGAGTGGTGTGGAAAAAGCATCTTCCAGTGATCACACCTCTTTACATTGCCCATCCTCAAACTGGCCCACACAAATGAGTAACTCTTTGTTACTCATTGGATATTGGGTGAGGAAACTGAATATCTGCTAGTCTTTAAAAACCAGACTGGTAGAAGCTTTGAGGATGGCTAACACAAAGGAATCGGGCATCAGCCTGTTATTCTGAAGCTTCATTTAGTTTTAGCAAGTTTAAGCCAGAAGCATTTATTTTCCAAGTTCAGAACAGATCACATAGCTGCAGACTTTGCAGGAATAAGTGCAAAAAAAAAAAGAGGCATGTTTCTAACAGTTTATTTCAAAAGATTTCTCTCGCCCTGACCCAACTGTACCACTGACAGATGGCATCACAGTTGCCATGTGAGGACTTAAACTTCTTTGCAGCTCTTACTCAGCTCTATCTTTGAGGTTGTGTTTATAAAAAAAGATCCTAAAACCTCTGCTTCTTTTTGTAATCTTAAATTCATCTTTGGACTCCACCCACATGCTTACAAACAAACAAAACAACCCTTTTAATGTCATCAGTCCACATAGAGGAATCTTATCCTTCCTGTCATTGCTTGCTAGCTCCTGCTTTGAAGGTGGCAAAGCCTCTCAGATATTCTTTCAGCCTGGGGGCAGGTAGTTGAGGCTCCTTCCTGTCCTTCTCTGAGCCCTTAACAAGGTTTGGTAATTCATTATAAAGCATGACATCCTTTTTTCATCCATTGGCTTGGGAAATACTTAAATGCCAAGTGTTTGTATAAAGCTTTTTCATATTAAAAACTACAGTCTCCATAACCAACCTGCAAATCTTACATGAATCCTTGGCATTTTTATTGTATGAAGTGTACTTCATACACTGTGTAATTCATACACTGAATTACTCAAGTGTAATTCTTGTTACTAATTGGTCAGAGACAAGAAACAATTTATCACAGTGATGTGAGAATAGTCCTAGAGTGCACCTGATCCAAGTTTGGACCCAGATTAATTCTTGTTTGTACCTTGGAAGGCCTCTCCTCTCTCATCTCCAGCCACCAGTGTTTTAAGTTGGTCAGAATTAGCTCACCCATCTTTTTCTGCCATGTGGTCACATACAGCTGCTCTTACCTCAGCTGTAGCTATATCCCTCTGTTCTTTCTGAGCACTTGGGCATTTTTGAGACTCTGGCTAAGTGTTTGGGCCTTGCTGTCCATATTAGCCCTCCTTCCTGGCATGCCAAGGTGGTGCAGAAGCACCAGGCTTTAATGCAGTGTGTCAGAGGTGGCATCAAGCCAAAGTGAAGGGTGTTTCAGAATCTCTGGCCCAGATAGCTAACTGTGCCGTGCTCTGTGTGCTCAGGGCAACAAGGGAGAACAAGACAGCATACAAACTCTGTCCCAGTTTTAATGGTTCTCTGTACCAGCCCCAGAATAAAGGGTGCTATTAAAGCAGTTCAAAGATTGCTCTGAGTTTTACAAACTCTCTATGGCCTTATGTGTTTGGAGAGAGGAATGAAATTGAATGAAAAGTGATTAGTATCCTGCATTGCTGAGAAAGAGGAGGATCTGACAGGGGTTGAGACAGATCCCTTCCACTTTTTCTTTTATTCCAGTTTTAAGTCATTGTTAACAAATCAGGAACAGAGGACTTAATACAATATTGTTAGGAATAGAAAGAGTAAAGATTGACATATGCCAGTGCTTGTCTGTTTTTTTTTCTAGTTGTCAAGCAAAATTACACAACCTCTCTACAAGTCTTGCTTTGATTAAGCATGTCTTAAGCATGTTTGTACTTTCATTGGCTGGTTTAGCCATGACAATACATAATTATGTGCTATTTTGTACTCCTGTATCAACTTAAAGCACTGTAATTACATCACCATGTTCCCTGAGTGTGAATGCATTATATAAAGGCACCTCTGCTGCTTCTCTTTATTGCTTTGGATTTTGGGGAAAGAAGATTAACCCATAAGAAACATTCTTATGCTGGTATGATAGCATACGTGTTTGAGGTTGTTCTGATTTTGTTATTGGTGGGGGGGAGAGGAAACCCCAAACCCAAAGATAAACCCCTATTTGAAGTAGTTAAACAAAATGTGTGTTGATTAGGTCTGAAGTGTGCTGTTCTTAGTGCTTCTCTATGCAGATATTTTGGGACTGGTTGTTTGCATACAGTTGAATGCGTAAGTAGTTGCAGATTCAGTGAAGAAGCTGGTAGCAAAGTAGTAGAAACAGCAGAGCTAAAGACCTTTAATTATTAACAAGTCACTTTTGTTTGTAGAATGAAATGTGTCTTGCCACACAACAGCTTTCGAAGCAGCTCCTTGCCTATGAAAAGCAGGTATGTTCAACATATGTCTTTGATATATTTTTTTTAATTTTTTTTCAGCCTCAGCTCTTGCAAATAAGTCTGTCTAAATAGTGTGGTTTCCAGAAGTGCTTAGGGCATTGGCTTCACTTGGTTTCATGTGAAAGCTGTTGTAAAAATCCTCAGTGTGTTCAAGGGAGTTGGGTCATTCTGAGAATCCTTAAAAAAAAAAAAATACACAAGAGGAACAGGGTAAAAGATTATGTATTAATGAGTTACTGTTTTTCCATTAATTTTTATCATTGCATTTTGTAGGAGTATTCATTACCTTTATAGTAAAACAAATGTATTTCATACTCATCTCTATTGATTTACAGATCAAAAGTGTGTTTCTGTTTTCAGCATTTTTCTTTAGGTAAAGGAGATGAAGAAGTGATATCCACCCTTCATTACTTTTCAAAAGTTGTGGATGAGGTAATTTGAATTGTCAATATTATATTTTTGCAATATAGAATGCTGGTGGTTTTTCTTTTGGTCTTTGTCCCTTTGATGCTCAGCCTTTCCACTGAAGGCTAGATTGTGCCTGGGTTATTTTAGAGTCATTTAATTGGAGTGAAGTATAATATTACCCTTCTGTAGTTGTTGGAGCTGTTTCTGTGGCTTCATCCCACATGCTGTCCTCAGAGCAAAGCTGAACTTCCTAAACAGGGGAATTCAAAAAGAGGCTGAAACCAGACGTTTCATCTAGACTTGGAGCCATCTGAAATGGAATTAAATTAAAAGTGACATTTACATTTTTAAGTTTTAAACACTGCAATTTAAGCCAAAACCTTCCAGAGATGGCTGCAGGGCAGCTGTGAATTAGTAAAGTTGCGGTTTAGTTGCTGTGAGATCACACAGAATCCAGAGCTTTCTGCCGAGGAGGCTGCAGAAGTGCCTACTGAGGGCAGGTTAGACACTACAGCTGTGTGCACTGAACACATCCACATTATGTAGGTTGTTGCTGAATAACAAGAGTCTTCCTAAATGCTTTTGTTGGACCTGACCATATAACATTTCAATATAATCTTAGTATCTAGATCTTTATTGCTTAAGTGTCATTTGTCACATTGCTCTTTCTGTTGTGAGCGGGACTGTGCCGTCAGAAATGTGTAGTTCTTGTTACTCTACTTTCAACTTTCATTAGGTAGGCAAAAGGCTGTTTTGTGGTCTACTTTTTGGGAGAGGAGATAGGAGGGTTGTGGGGCAAAAAATAAGTTAAAATCTCTAGAACCCATGGATAACTGTAACAATTTAATGGGAGGAATCCCAAAGGTTAACTTTTCCCTTACGCTTCTCCTGCTGCGCAGCTGCTCTAAAGGGATAGTTAAAAGGAGCACTTATTGTTACAAGTCTGGTGCTGGTCTCTGTGAACTAAGAATAAATCAAAACAAGAACTTTCTCCTTCCCAGGTACAAAATTTGGGAGCAGAAAGCTGAGAGCCTCCCTGTTCAGTTGTCAGTCACGTTTTCCCTCACAAGAACTGGTTCCATTCTTCAGTCTCCTTTTCTGGGTGTTAGCTACCCCCGTACCTGTTTCTCAGTTGCCTGTTCTACGGGCATTGAATTGTCCTGGTTTAGTTTTGTATTGTCTAGTGGGAAATACTGACTTTGTCCTCGCTGGCATAACTCCAGCTAGCGGCCTTCAGGATACAGCGGGCAAGCGGGCAGAGTATCGTGTCAGCCTGTGGCACACTCCTAGTTTGTAGTATCAGGCACTCGAACAGTGTGATCGATAGTTGTCCTACCTGAACCCATCTAATATTCTTAGTGTGCCACTACTGACGTGAGAGCCTTGCCTTCCTCATAAACAACGTCACACGAGTGCTTTAAAATACCTCTCGATGTGCTGAATTTTAGGGAAATGCGTACAAAACCAGGAATGGGCAACTGCTCTGAAGGTAAAATATTTGAATAGGACCTTTCATTGTGTTTGTCCCCTGTTGTGATTGTGTCCTTGGTAACCCTCATGAATGGAAAGAGATCCTAGTCATGGCGGTGAGACTGTAACTCTGTGGTGTAGAGGCTAACAAAAACTGGTTAATAAAGGCTAATTACAGATTAAATCCTGTTGTGTTAAGCGTTAGCATTAATTGTCAAGTGAACTGCCCTTATATAGTATGTGGGAACTGTAAAGTTCTTAGATCCTTAGAAAACACCAGGCAGGAGTTAAGCATTTAGGGGAAAATCCCTGTCTGTCTCGCATATCTTGAGAAATGTATTTTAAGCACTGAAGTACATTGAAGTACGTTATATGCTGGTTTTGTCTGCTGAGCACAAATGGCAGGTGTGCTTCTTCAACAGCTGTGGAGTTTAGTGGTTTTTAGTATTTATTTACTGGTTTGATGTTTTTTAGTGTTTATTTACACTGTGTCTTAGGGCATTCCTCTGTTCTCTGTTTCAGCTCAATATTCTTCATTCTGAACTGGCAAAACAGCTTGCAGATACGATGGTTCTACCAATAATCCAATTTCGGGAAAAAGATCTCACAGGTAAATTTTATTTTAAGTTTTAATTTTCCTCATGTGTTCGTTCTTTCTTGTTTTGTAATAAATATAATGTCATGTAATAGTTTGTTCTTTGATGATTCACAGAAAAGTTTTTTGTGTTATTTTTTCTTTTTTTTTTCTGCTACAGAATTTCATTGACAGCTGCATGCTTTTACTCAGACTTAAATAGTGCAAGTTCGCCATGTAACATTTCATATACCATATGGTGCAAGTTTGAAAATACACAGCTTTGTTCTTTGTTGGGTCACCCTCTTTTTACATTAGTGTAATTTTACTGAAGTCACTGATGTAATAATGGCCTAAAGAAGGAAAATGTAGCAGTGAATCTGTCTTGCAAACAGTATTTATTCCACTTCAGAAGTTTGGGTTTGTTTGAAAAGCACAAGCAAGAATGATTTTTTTCTTTTTTTTTTTTTAACTTCAGAGTATAGTATATTCCCCCCTCTTTTAACAATTCGGTCTGCCTTAAATCCTTGGCCATCTAAGGGTAGATCCAAGTAACCTGGTTGCACAAACTTAAACAGCAGAGCAATAATGCAAACATTTGGTGTAGTTTCAAAAGGAGTAAGTTCGTATTCAAGGTCAAGGACGCTCTAACCCATTCATGCAAAAGAAACATGAGATTTTACTGCAGCATTTTAATTATTTTTTTTAAAGCCCACTTCTCAACTCACTAAGCTCAGTTTTGTTTGTCTTTTAAAAGACATCATTTTGGTGAGAGACAACTGCAGGAAAATAGTGACTAGTTAAAGGTTCCTTATATTGTAGCATCTCATTTGAAATTGTGAAGACATCAATAGTTGTTTTGTTTATATTATAATGTCAGATATAAGCCAGTGAAAAATCTTGCTTCTGTAAACACTTTCCCACCTCTTTAGTGTGCCTTCACTGAGACAGTGATTCTGCCTCCCAACTTTATGAATTCTGCCCCCTCGGTTCATAAAAGAAGATATATGAAAAAAAAAACAACAAAAAAATGAAAGTTTCTCTAGCTTCTCTGAATGTCAGAATCTTTTTTTTTGTTGTTCTATCCATCCACCACAACTTCCAATTTTTTCTCTAACACAATCTGTACAGCAGCATTTTTAGTAGAAGCCTGGCCATATTGAAATTTTATCATAAGATTAAGCAAGGAAGATTAACTGTGATCTTGTTTTTACTTCTGATCTCGTTATGTGTATGTATTAAATATTGTAGAAACCTCTGGGTACAAGTTAGTGACACCTTCAAAGAATTCCTGTCTTTCTGCATTAGAGTCACGAGGTAGTGTTCTGGGGAGAGAAAGGTGGCATGAAGCTGATTAATGTGTAGGTTGTTACAAATAATCAGAGACCATGATGACATCGTACAATTTCCCTTTATTCTTTTCACAGTTGCATAATGTCTGTTCTTGTGAATGTGCTTTCTCCATAACTTTTTGAGAAGGGTTTTGCCAGTTGCAGTATACATTGGTGTGGGCACTGGGGGTAGCTTGTGCCCAACACTTGTGAAAGTTGAGTCGCCTCTTTGCTTTCTCTTCCTTCTACCTGCATCAGAAACTCATGATCAGTGTTTGTTATGTGAACATCGTAGCCAGCAGCCAGATGTGTTAGATTTCTATTTCTTTTCACAAAGGAACTTAGCAAAAAGTGTTCCATGTTAATGAAGATTCATGTAGAGGAAAGTAGCTCAGTTCTTATGTCTTTGGGACTTAGATTTCTCCATATCACATAAGCGTTGTCAGGAAGTCGTTCAGAACTGCCGATCTTTTATGATAGTGGTGAGGCTTTTGTCATAATGAGCATGCTGAAATGGTGCTTTTCTGGGTAAACGAGACTGACAAAATAAGGAATCTTTTTCATAGTGATAACTTGCTTAGTCGAGTAAACTCACTTGATGTAATTTGCTATCTGCCTGTTCATTTCTTTAGCAGCTGATCTGGTTTATCACTTTCAAGAGTGGCACAACTTACGCATCTCTGCTTTGAAAGGATTGAAGTGACTTAGGCCTTAAATGTGCCATAAATGGTCTCAGTTGACCAAAGTGTTTACATCTGGTATTACTTTGAATATTTAATTTCTCTTTTCCAGAAGTAAGCACACTGAAGGATCTTTTTGGCCTTGCTAGCAACGGTATGTTTCCCTGTTTAGTTTGTTTCTAATGGTGTGCACCTGTTATATCATAGAAGACATTTTTTTTAATTTAGGCACACACACATCACATTTCTAAAAAAAAAAATATTATTCCCTGTCTGCAGAACATGACGTGTCCATGGCAAAGTATAGCAGGTTACCGAAAAGGAAAGAAAATGAGAAGGTAACAAATGTGAAAGGGAAAAGTTTTCATGAGCTCTTTTGTCTACATCATTGTTCACTTACAAACTTTGAAGAGTTCATCAGTTAAATTGACAGTAACTTAAGAGTACTTGTGATTTCATTTCCAAGCAGACACAAAGCTTTTAAACATCAATTCAGCAAAGTTATACCTGTTTTCTCCAAGTTAGGCAAGTGATCAAGTATTGTGCTGAACTAGAGCCCTTCAGATCCAGGGGAGCTCTTCAGACAGAGGCAATCCAAATGGCTATAAATAGATTTGTATAGGCCTACTGTTGTACAGCTGATGTGATGATGCTGGGTAAAATTCATTGTGAACTGTCATGAAGCCTTGTGTCTGCTGTTTATAGAGCATTACATTCTTTCGCATTTACCTTCCTGCTGAATTTCTCTGTATGTATTGTCACTCCTCTTACAGTACACGTAACTCTGGTGGGATTGTTTTACATTTATTCTTTGCCCACTGGACCACTATTCCAAAATAAATCCCTGTATGCCAAAAAGTGTGTGATTGGTCCTATCTTAAGAGTGCATCAGTTCTACAGGATGGTCCTTTAAAGGAAACGTAGTACAGATCAGAACATGATATAGCATATTCTGAATTTTTCATATCTGAATTCTGCACTTGCAGGCTTGTGTTGTGATCTCAGCTGCAAATAAGCTTCTTGCACTGAGGTCAGATCCAGAATTTTAGTTGTGCTAGTTACATAGTTTATAGTCGCAGGGACTTCCCAAATGCTTAAATATCTTGCCAGAGAAGGGCTTGTAAAACTGCTTGCTTTGGGTTTTAGATTCGTTTTCTTAGTTTCTCATCCTTCATTTTAATGTGGAGAAGTTCTGTAATGAGAGTTGTTTAAAGATAACTTGAAAATAAGTGGTAAATACATCTATTTGGACAGTAACACTTTGTCAACTTCTTTATCAACTTTTATTCAGCTTAAGGCAGAAGTGTCAAAAGAAGTAGCGAATGCAAGAAGAAAACAGCACCTTTCATCTCTGCAATATTACTGTGCCCTGAATGCTCTGCAGTACAGGAAGAGAGTGGCAATGATGGAACCTATCCTAGGATATACACGAGGACAGGTATGGACAGTAAAGTGTCTGTATCACTTAGACATGTCCCTGGGAAAAGTAAAACATTGTGGCTCTGGATTTGGTTTTGGAACTGACAAATGATAACGGGGGGGGGGAACTTTTATTCATCTTGCCTAGATTCTAACAACTGATTTTGTTTGTGGCAGATATTGAATATTTAGATAGGAAAGACACCAATGAAAAAAAATCCAATACACTTGTATACAAAATCAGCCTGGGGTTAATTTTTCACAGATAAGCTATCAGTGCTGCAGCAGCATTTACTTCCACTGTTTACTCTGTCTGCAAAAACTCTCTGATGTAGCAGTTCCCTTCCTGGCACATAATGTTCAGCATACTGATGAGGAGGGTACACGATAGGGAACAGAGCATGCACTTAGAGAACTGGAAGGATGGAACAGTAGAGGGGATTGAGCATAAGGCTGGCAAATCCTCTTTCTAACCTTTATTCTGCCAGCAATTTGAGAGAGCATTTCTCAAGTCTGTACAATGTGGTAGTAATACTGATAAGCTGACTTGCCAAGATGTCAGGAGGATCAACAAACGGGTATTTTCACAGCGCTGGAACCACCCATTTTAAGGGGCTGTTGAACCTTTCATCAACCTTATTGATGAAAGAAAGCTTTGGGAAAATGAGAATTGGGCTATGAAGACAGAAAAAACAGATGCAGTGCTCGGTTTGAGATTGTAGTGTGGGTCATTGTCTCCATTGTCCTATGTCTTTTGAGGATCATGTGTCCCATATAAAACAGGTAATAAAGGAGAATTCAGTTGCTTTCCCCACCATGGGAGTTCACACTGCTTTTCTTCTGTAATTATATAAGTGAAAGAATTGCATTGGTGTCCTTTACTGGAAGCCAAACAGAACTTTCTTTCCCGTATTTTTTCTGGCAAAACTGCCGCATCTCAGTGCTGTACACAGAAATGTCTTAGGCTGTCATGGGAATGACTGAGTAGCCAGAGGCCAGTTGATATTGATGCTTAAATACTATGAACCGCCGCCCTTCGGCCCAAGTATATATTTTCTTTATTAATTACTCAAAACATGTGTCTCCTATTTCACATTTCCAACGAATGAGCAGGCCATAAGGAATTTTTGGAAGAAGCAGTGGCTAATGCAGGGTTTATTTAACTGAAACTTGACCTCGGTGTCTAAGCTAGGCGTGTCAGTCTATCACCAGTGGAATTTAGAGCTGTTGCCTCCTGAAGTAGGCTTCTGAAATAGAGTAGATGCATCATTCTTGACTAGAGCATGCTTTCTCTCCTTTGTAAAGGGAGTCTGTTTGGAGAAATCAGGGTTACAAGTAAAAGGAATCCCATGTCCCAAGGTTAGGGAAGGGGAGTGGCATCACAAGTAAAATTGGATGAAAGAGCTAATAAATTGCTTAGCAACCAAGAATTTGCTTTTACATTTATTTTCTGGAGTTCACTTTTTTCTTATCAAAAGCTACTTAAGTGCCCACACACACTATCCGTGTCCATGTTTCACACGGTTATCAGTAGATCCTACTGTGTGCCCTGCAGCAGGTAATCCAAGGTCAATCCTATGCTGAGTGCTTTGCTGCTGAGCCGTACCAGCTAAGTGAATTTGAATTCATCTTCTGTCACAAAATGTGCACTTTGGCCTTGGTAGCTTTTTCTAGCTCCCTCAGTAGGACAAAATCTGTGGGAAATCTGTGGTTGACATAACTGATTGTCCTGGAGGCTTCAGCTAGCACAGCTACACTTCATCATTTTCCTGACTGACTGACTTGGCTAAAGCAGTTTAAAATTTTCCAGGTTGGAGTTGGTAATCCAGTGACTCATAAAACCACTAGACCCAGTTCTGCGCTTTGCTAGTATGGGAGAAGGCTACCTGGTCCCTTATTTCAGTCATTTAGCAAGTTCATTGGAAACATACCTGTCAGCAGCCAATAGCTTAGGTGTGTGAAAGGGTGGAAAGTTACAAAGGGAGAAACACAACAAAAGGCAACATAGCTGTTTTAACCATGTATTTGATCCCAAAGTGGGATCACAGTCCACACAATCTGTTATTTGTCTGCCCAAAGCCAAGATAACTTCCAGTGCCTTTTTTTTTTTTTTTTCGGTATTCTTCAGATCAACTTTTTTAAGAAAGGAGCAGAGATGTTTTCCAAAAGAATGGACAGCTTTTTGTCGTCTGTTTCAGGCATGGTTCAAAGGTAACACAACACTTTTGTTTCATTTTGTCGTTCCATTGAATTCTGAGCAATAGTGCACTAACCTTCAGCATGCAATGGAGTGTTTCTTTCTCATGAGGGTCCTTCCATGCTTGCATTGCATCATTGGACATATTTTGATAAAGCAGCAGGTGGAAAGGAGCTATGTTTGTACAGTTAAAGGAAAATGCTGTCAGTGCACTACAGAGTTGCTTGTACAGTGTAGTTGAGAACTATTAAATTGTTCATATGCATTCTTACATCCCTGTTTCTCTTCTTACATCCCAAAAGGAGTTTGGGCTTGAACTGGGTTAACAGAACTAATATAATAGAGATAAAGTGCACTCTGAATTAGAGATGCCTGCTGGGTCTTCTGTAATAATACTGTAACAATAGCCCATTAACCAAAGGAGGCATTGGGGTCTATAGTGTTTGATGTAGCTACACAAAGCAAACGAAACCCCTCGCCCTAGAGAACATATTACAACCAGTATAGGCTCTATTGGTCCACTGAGTTCAGCCTGCTTTAGCTAAGTCCTTATTTCAATAAACAGCCTCACTTTTGTACTTGCAATTCTGTGATTATTTTTGCTTTCCCCTTCCCTCCCCACTCCCCCTCTTGTAGTGAAGATTGGAATTTTCTTTATAATTAAATGCCTGTAAACTTTACACTTAAAATGTAATCATATTAGAGAGAACATTAATTATTTATTTTAAATCAGCTGGAACACTCAACTGAGTCCTTCACTTTACTGCTTCAAACCTTTCATATTGGACTGTATCCAAATCATTACTTATTCTAACTCTAGCATTTTACAAAATGCATACTTGTCAATTTGAGAACAGCGTTATAAGTAATCTCCTTGTATAGTAGATTCCTTCACTGAATGATTCTTCACTTCCTGTACATCTGTACTTACTTATATATCTGCTCACACTCACTTCTGAAATGAATCCCTCCATAGTCCTGGCATTTGTACAGACTAGAGGACAGCTTTTAAACTCCCTTAAAATAGTGCCCTTTATTTAGTAAGGCTAGAGCACCTTGCTTGTGTCTTATAGATACAGTGAGGATCCTGCCATTGGATCCTCACCATAGAATAAGCTCTTGTTTTCCAAAGTCTGATGGATTTGAATTCTGGATAGTACACAGTGGTAAATGGAAGCAAAATTAGGGTGCTCATTTGGTTTGCTGAGTCTGGGTTTTCTGTTTTAAGTCTGTCACACAACAAAGCTTGAAAGTACAACTTAAATGTAACTAGTACAGGAGTGTGACGTCTTTGGAAAAACCAAAAGAGAAGCTTGCAAAATGCTGAATGAGATTGTGCAGCTTGGCAATTACTGAGACAGGACATGGTTTCATGATTTAAGATAACGCAGCCACTGAAAACTGTGCTGCCCACTCCTTTCCTTCTTTAGTGCTGGGCTCACAAGACCTCAATGAGTCAGATCTGCTTGCTAATCAACCTAAAAGCTTATTATTTGTCAGATTTGTTTTCTTGGAACAACAAGCCGATGAGACCCATTGTGCATTTCAGCAGTGATTTAGGTTAAGCTGATTGTGAAACTGAGTCTTCATATTTAAAAGTATTTTCATTATAAATATTGTGAATATTGCTAACTATAAAAACACATGAGAGGACAGATCACTAAAATACTCTCAGTAACCCATTGGTCTAATTGCCACCAATGCATATATACTCAGAATTGTCAGCTTTTCTCTCCTTTCTGCCTTGGAGATAAGGCATGTTTATCTTAGGAAGAGGAATCCAGTCTTTGGAACCATGAAAATGCCGGGGAAGTTTTGTCGGAAGTGATTTGTGGTGCAACAAGAATCACTGATGAAAAGAGTCATTGAAGTAGCACTTATATAAAAACTGCCAGCATTGTTCCATTTTATTTCAAAATGGAATTTAAATAATTCTTATTCTGACATTTAACGATAAAGTTGAAAGGCACTAGCTTGCAAGATACGGTCTAATTTAACTCAGATCTGATGATATTACTCAGCCTTTATAACTCAGCTTCTTCCATGACTTGGGCTAGATGGTAAGATGCACACAGCTGCTCTCGTTTGGAAGGTGATGTGGGAGCTTAGGAAGTCTCAGCTTTCTAAAGATACAGAAAAGCTGGAAATAAGTTAACATGAAACAGACTAACACCGTGATGCAAGAGCGAGTCTTCATCTGGCCAGTCAGATACTACTTAGTGCTGACTTAAATGCAGCACTGTGTCTCTAGATTACTTTGTGACATGGTATCACCAACTTCTACAAAAGACTGGGGAGGAGAGCAGGAGAAGAATTGTACGTACTTGCCATGTACTTTTCCACAGGCTTTTTGCCACTCTGAGACAGGATAGTGGACTACATGGATCTCTGGTCCTGCTGTGTTATGTGCTCTCCAAAAGGTTTAACCACTTGGGCAGGAGACAGGGAGAAAGTTGCTTATTGCGTAGGTGAAGGTCTTAATGACTTCTTAAGGTATGCAATGACAAGTATTCTTCCGTTCCTACCCTGTGGGTTTTCCTGGTAGCCTGGATACATTAAAGTCTACTTTGAACTGTGTTGATGTACTAGAGCCACATCTATATATGTTCAACAGTTCATGCAGCATTGCATTTGGAAGCTGTCTCTCAAAAAACTATACTTTTCACTCTCAACACCTCCTCATGTGCTCATTTCAGTCTTGCAAAACAATCTCATAATCCTGATCATTGTGTCTCTATACTCGTTGGGGAAAGAAGATAAATACATTGAGTACAAATTGCAAAAAAAAAAGGCATAGCTATTGTATGAGACATTGTATGAGCTGGGCTTTTAAAATAAAGAGCAAGGGGAAACCCTGGCTGTGCTTTTGCTGCCAATCCACCAAAGATAGCCATATTTTCCTTAAACCATTGTTAGTACCTTCAGAGCATGTGCATCTTTTCTCTTCAGGCTCAGATGACATTTTCTGGGAGTAGTTCTCCATTGTACGCCTCTTCCTTCCATTCTTTCCTAACTGCAGTGATTTATCTAGTCTTTAGAGAAAGCCTTGGACATGTAATCTTACATATTTTATAAAGTCTATTCTAAAAACAAACTTTATCTTTGCACTACTCCTTAATATAATCTCAATTGGTATTTTTGTTCATTTTGGTTTACAGGTGTTAGCTATATCCTGGAATAAATTGACTAATGATGTATTTGGGTTTCTTGTTCTATTGTGGTTTGTTTTTTTCCCTCAGCATACAGGGAGAACTGGATGCTGAAGCTGAAAAAATGAGGATATCCCAGCAGGACTTGATGTCAGTTAGTGAATCTGTTTACACCCCAGATTCTGATGTAACTTCACCTACTATCAATAGAAATCTCATCCAGAAGGCTGGCTACCTTAATCTTAGAAAGTAAGAAGACTGTTGTTACCAGCTAGTTTATTTAGTTGCTGACTAGTTGCTACATTGTCATGGTTTTTTTAGTTTGTAAAGACTCCTCAGGTAATGATGTTTGAGGCTCCTGAATCATTGTGGTAGTTGTACTCTTCAGCTCCTATATCTATCTGTCATCTTTTATTCCTTAACTAGGAGATACTGCAGAGAATGTTTTTAACTTGGAATGTTTGGAATTAGTTTAATTCTTCAACTTTCATTAAGGATTAGTCTCTGCTGGGAATAAATGTTGCTTTTACTTCTTAATAGAGACTCATCATAAAAAAATATTCCAGGGTTGAACATAAAGTTCAGATTAGCATCAGTATATTTTTGCAGTTTCATATATTTATAAATGACTTAGTATATGGAGTAATTTTTAGATAGTAATGAGTCTTTGTCTGCATCATTTCTTTAGTAAAACAGGTCTGGTGACTACAACTTGGGAAAGATTGTATTTCTTCACTCAAGGTGGCAACTTGATGTGTCAGCCAAGGGGAGCAGTTGCTGGAGGATTGATCCAGGACCTGGACAACTGCTCTGTTATGGCTGTAGACTGTGAAGACAGAAGATACTGTTTTCAGATCACTACTCCTACAGGCAAAGCGTATGAGACAGGTTTTATTTGAGGATAGCCAGTCACACCTACCCTTTCAGATCCTGTTTCCTGTAAAACACGCTTGCTGTAATAGTAAGCCCTTCTGGGTTTCCAGAAGGGTGTTTCCAAATTAAAAGCATGTTCCTTCTCATCCTCCCCACAACTGCCCGAACAGCACAAGTGTCATCCTTTAGCTGCAGCTTATTCGTGATTTTTTTTGGTTCCTTTGATGGTTAATAGATACAAAGCTGGTGACGTTATTGTAAGACCTGGAGTCAAACAGTCCTGGTGTCCACTGTTAGTACTGATAAGCTCTGTTTATATTTTAGGGGTATAACCCTTCAAGCAGAAAGCAAGAAAGAATACGAGGAGGTAAAAATATTTTCTAAATGCTGTTATTCTTGTATACAAGTGAACTTGAAGAGTTGAATTTCCTTTTTCCCTTCCAGTGGATATGTGCCATCAACAACATTTCCAGACAGATCTATCTCACTGACAATCCAGAGGTAGGAGCTTGTTTCCTTCTTCCAGTCCATTCCTTCCAACTTGCTTTCCCATTGTTCTTTACACGGCAACATAAAGTACACGTCTAAAAGAGCTGTTCGGTCTTGTTTTCATAGGCAGCTGCAATCAAGTTAAATCAGACAGCCCTACAAGCAGTGACTCCCATCACCAGCTTTGGGAAGAAACATGAAGTTCACCACCCCAGGTAACATTCTCACTTGCATGGACTAGAAACTGTGTGCTCAGTTACACTCTGTTTACAAGGCAGCAACCACCTGGGAGAAAGCCTGGGGCCTGCCATGACAAGCCTGTGTGTTCTAGAAAATTCCTCTACTTCTAATGTTTCCTACTGAAAGCTGTAAGAGATGCTAAGTGTTGAGGGTAATGCTCATTGCTCCACATCACAGCTTTGAAGCTACTTGCAGTTGCCATTGGGATTTTGTCATCTCTTCAGAAAGAAATGCAATGTTTTACTTGTAACTGCTGTGCTGTAAGGGAATGATTTGTAATGTGGGCAATGCAGCAATACACATTTGTAATGTGGGCCTGCATTGAATTAAATACAGTCTTGCATATTACCTCAAGTAGTTCCTGTCAGTCTGTCGCAGGAATATGCCTTACACAGCTGTCAGAATAATTACTGTTGTTCTCTTGTGCTCATTCAGATCAATCAATAAAGCTCCCCTCCTTCAAAAATTGTTAATAATGCTCCAGGATACACTTATATTAAAAATATATATTTTATGTATCATTTCTTTGTGTCCACATGATCCTAGCATCTTGCTCAGTGGGAATTCTTCAGATCTCATATCAGAATTGGCTTTCAAACTTAGTGAAATCCTGCTTTCAGAAGCAGAGTAAGAAATAAAATAGGGGAGTTTACATCACATTGACTTCAACGTGAAGAGTCTCCTCTGCAAATTTTGTCAGAAAATTGTAAATTCTTACTCAGATATTTACTCCTAGAAATTCAAACCTTTTCCTAATCTTCTGCCTCTCAGGCTAGTGCCTTTACTGTGATTTATGATTCCCTTTATTATGATTCTGAAGATTCCCTGTAGCCATGGGGAATGCTAGTCAGTTTCTTTCTAATTTTATTCATGGTACAGCTGTTCGATTACAGATTTATAACTAGAAGAGTATTGCTGTCTACTTCACTGAGCAAAGGAAATAGCTATTTTATTGACAACTAATCTCCCAAGTCACTTTTAAATCCATGTGCAACTAGAAAACTTTCTAGAAAGAAGGGTGCTGCTGGTAAACCCAGTGTATGGTATGCAGTCATGTACAGTTACAACTTCTGTAACTGTGGAAAACTTAGAATTTCATTCTCTTTGAGAAAAAATGCAGGAAGAAATCTGACCCAGTGTGTAACACTTCTTCTTAACTCTCACATTGTAACAACACATTGTGGCCGAGAAAGATCTTAAAAAGATGTCAGGATTGCCATTGACACCTCTTGGAAGTCTCTGCTGTTTGAATGGATAATGTGGCTGTAAACATGGCCACTTGAGGGCAGGGAGGAAAACAGCAACCTATTGCTGAAAGTCAGCCCAAACTCAGAGTTGATCTGCACTCAGGTTTAATGTACCAGCATTTACTGTTTTCCTAAATAATTTTAAATACAAAACAAAAAACCCAAACTGAGATTTTCTTAGAGTCCTCAGTAACAGGTAAATAGGAAAATACTCTTATTTATGTTTATATATAGTGGTTTAATTCCACCTGGGCTTTTGGAATAATCTTGTCTTCCTTCCAGAGCAAAGATTGATTGAATGATTGATTGATTGAAACGTTTTTTTCCATTTTCACTTTAGCCAGAATGTAAAGAATATGGAAAATGATAAAATAATTCCCAATGAATCAGCTGGCATTCAAGACTCCACACAACTCATTGCTCCTGGAACGCCGATTCAGTTCGATATTGTACTGCCTGCCACAGAATTCCTGGACCAGAACAGAGGTGGCAGGTATGGCCAGAGACGGTGATCGATCATTTAACAGGATGATTTCAGGAGAGAAAATTAGGTTTTGCAGCATGTGTGTGATGACCGTAATTTGTAATTAGAGTTTTTATTTTTATTTTATAGGCGTGCAAACCCATTTGGGGAATCTGAAGACGGGAGCAAAGATGAGGAGGAAGGTCAGTGCTTCATTTTTCCAGATAAAATTAGTTATGATTTTAGGTCTAATTCAGCTGTCAGCTATCCAGTGTCTCTTACAGAAAGCACCATGGAGCAGCACTAACAGATCCATAGTACACTTCAAGGCAGTTGCCTTTCAGAAGCCCAGTCTTTTAAACATCACTGCCTGTGAAAACAAACAACTTTTTCCTTGACAGTTGAAGCTGTATTCCAAATTAGGTTTATTTCAAATGTTTAAAGGGAAAAAGATTTGGTTTGCTTGTTTTTTGTGTCTTGCATTCTTTTTCTTTTTTGCTTTTTTTTTTGAAAGTAGCTATTGACTTTTTTTAGAAAGGGTTTGATGTAACGATTATAAATCTGCTCAAATTTGAGGTTGCTCAGTAGCCATTTCTTACCCACGTGTCCTCTGAAATCCACAATCTATATCTCACTGAGATTTAGCTATTGGCAGCAGCTCGTCTCTTTCAGCAAAGGGAGAGTTTCTCACTGCTGCCCAGTGACGTGTCAGTGAAAGTCAGCAGTTCCCACCTTCCCCTGCCAGCACAGGCAGGGCTCAGACCCTGGCTCTTCACTTCCTCCGCAGCAGTTACAACCGCTGGCTGGGGATAACGGGCCCTGTTAGAAAACAGGGTGAATCAAAGCAGAACCTACTGATCTGGACACTTGCATGTGCTGTCCCATTGCCGGGTGGGATGGTTGCAAGCTGCATCTCCCTACTGTGGGCAGCAGCAGCATTGCCCTGCTCCACTGCAGCACAGGGAGTACAGTGCTTGGGAGGCTGCCCTGCATCTCAGACTGCCCAAGTGGATCTGCAGAAGCTCAGCTCCAGCTGATGCTTAACAATCTTTGTGGTGTCTGGTGCAATGCAGACACACAGCCTTTGAGCAGTCACGTTCAGCAGGAGTTGTCCCGCATCACCTTGCTCACTGCCAGCCCTAAAGGGAGCCTGACCACCTTATGGCTTTGTCACATGGTGGCTAATTAGCTGTAAATAGGAGTCTTATGGTGACAGTCAATGAGCAAGGAAGGATTTAAGGAAAACCTCATGGGAGCCAGCTGCATGGGAAGTCAGAAGGACATAGAAGAAAGTGAGGAATGTATAATGTTTAAACATGAGTTAATTTGATGGAAGCCAAGACTTGTGCACAATCTTAAAATTATCACAGTTTATGTGCACCTGATAAGAAGGCAGGCAAGTGAATTTTACTATCTAATCGAATAAGGCATAAACCTTCCAAGCAACTATGATTTATTTTTTCCCCTCCCTACTCACTGCCAGTTCAAACACTGTTTAAAACTGGGTCAGAGCACTGCCTGCCTCATAGCAGGAAGTCACCAGCCCTGCAGTCACCACCCATGGGTTTACTGTTGAATTTCCGAAGTGAAAAAAAAAATAATTTCATTGATAACTTCAGCTACTGAAAAAGGCTTTTTCTTCCAGATTCACTCTTGCAGCAGATGTTTGTAGTTCGGTTTTTAGGATCGATGGCTGTTCAGTCAGATGACACAAATGAGGTGATTTACGAAGCTATGAGACAAGTGTTAGCTGCTCGTGCCATTCACAACATATTCCGTATGTCTGAATCCCATCTCATGGTCACCAGCAAGAACTTGAGGTACTGTAAAATTCTCAACATTCTGTTCTCTTCATGAAACTTGCAATTAGTATTTTAATTTTGTTTTTCCAAGAAATACACCCTACGAGGGAACAAGATCCTGAGATTCATTTAGTAAAAATGTCTCTTTTCTTACTCTGTGGTATATATAAATCATCCTCCTGCTGATTGCTAAGTTTTAAGAACATCCTACCAAAATTTAGAGGATGCAGTGGGGCTATAAGACAAAAGAAAAATGCCCTGGAAGATTCTTTCCTTACCTGTAGTAGCAGGAGGAGAGCCATCGCTGTCCTGCTGTCAGTATTGTCACTGTAGAGTATGTTGAAACAAGACATTCACTTTAGCTGGAGGGCATCTGTGTTCGTACGTCTGTCAGTGTATCAGCCCATACACTCAGGAAGCTGACCAAATTAGTGATTCAGAGAGATACTATGACGTAGACATGTCAAGAAGCTGAGTCTAGAGTTGAACCTTGCCATTGACTGACTTGAAATCGCAGATGAAGCTTTGATTTTGTGCATGTTTCCTCATCTGTAAAATTGCTGTAGTGATTACCTTTTATAAATCACTTTGAAATTAATACGAATCACTCTAATTTTTTTTTCCCTCCCCTACACATAATTGCAGGTTAATAGATCCTCAAACCCAAGTTACACGAACAAGTGTAAGTAACTTTTGTTTTGAATTTGGTTTTCGACCACAGCATTGAATGCTCAATAACATGGACTTGAGCTGTTGACCAAGCTACCCAAAATGTGGTTAAAAAAAATGTAATTCAATTCTTTATTATACTTTTCCAGTTTGAACTTGCCACTGTGACACAGTTTGCTGCTCATCAGGACAACAGGCGGCTCATTGGCTTTGTGGTCCATCTCAGTGAGACTCCGGGAGAAGAATCCATGAGTGCATATGTTTTTGAGAGCAACACAGAAGGGGAAAAGGTTTGCATAACATTTAATAAAATACTTTATTTAGAAAACGGGTCTTAGGCTTCTTGGCTTACACATATGGGAAGCAGTGTTATAGAAGCAAGAGCAGCTCAACTTCTTGCCAGGAAAACGTCTTAAAATACCAGCCTTTGATGGCTTATGTCTAAAAAGGACCAAATTTATAGACAATGCAGCAGCATGTACAAGGAGGACAAGCACTGCTGGGTGCTTGCTGCATATGATAATAACAGACTATAAGAAATAAGGAATGTGCTGGAGAGTTTTTGTCTTAAAAAACAGTAACACTTCTACATGCACTGGAAAAGATCATAGAGTCATAGAATGGTTTGGGTTGGAAGGGACCTTAAAGATCACTGAGTTCCAGTCCCCCTGCCATGGCCTGGAACCTCCCACTAGACCAGGTTCCTCAAAGCCCCATCCAGCCTGGTCTTGAATACCTCCAGGCATGGGGAATCCACAGCTTCCCTGGGCAAAATCCCTCAGGTTTGGAAATAAATTTTGGTGAATAAAACTGAGATGAATTAAAGAGATTTACCACCCTCATTGAGCTTTGAAGCAGATCCTAAGATAATTTTATTTTTTTTATGTAGTTAGCATAGGAAATGGGTATTCCACCTGTACTTTTAGACCTGTATTTAAGATTAAGTTTGCATTGACACTTTAGTCCCAACTAAGGAACAAAAAAACCTTTTTTTTCAGATTTGCTATGCCATTAGCTTGGGAAAAGAAATGATTGAGGCAAAGAAGGTAAGTTTGTTTCACTCCCTGTGTCTGTTGTTATACATCGTGTTCTGCTTTTGTACCTCTAGTGCACCTAAGAAAAAAGAACTGCTATTCCTCCTAATGACAAGGTTTTGTAGACATCATTTAACACAGCCCCTGAGCAGTTCCTGCAAAAATAAACTCAGTTTGACTTTGCAGTAGCTTGATTTGAGATGAAATTTGCCACCCTAAATCAAATTCAGAACTATACAAATCCAATTGTTCATGTTTTAAAGGAAGCTATGAGCAAAGTTTTCAAAAATAACCCCACACACATTGCTGTTCTACTTTTAGAGGCTCATATTCCTTCCTCCCTTAGGGTGGAAAAACACTATGAATGGCAAAGTTACCTACCCCCTTGTAGGTAAAACTTTGATACAAAGATGCAACACTAATACATTAATATTTGCTGTGCGTTTTTGCTGCTAAGATTTCAGAACAAGTTGGGGGAATGAGCTTTTAGTCATAGGCAATAAGCACAGGTATGATAAATAATTTATTCAAACAGTTATTTTTCTCCTTGTTTTTCAGTAATTATATAATGCCAGATAAGAACAGCAAAATAAAGACTCAAAATGAATAACCCTTTTCTTTTTCTTATCTCTTATATACCCAAGGGGAGGTTTTACTGAACCAAATGGGATTATTTGTTTCAAACCTTTAGAAAAAAGCTTGTCACAAAAAGAAAAAAAGGAGTTGTAAAACCTTAATAAGAAGTACTGGGGAAAACTGTGTGCTCCTTAGAGATTGCTGCAGCCTCCTAAACTCTCTTGTTTTTCTTCAGGACCCAGAAGCATTAGCTCAATTAATGAAGTCTGTGCCATTAACAAATGATGGAAAGTTCATGCTTCTGAATGATCAGTCAGAAGAGGATGGAACCATACATGAAGGAGGGGAGGAATCAGAAGCATAGAAAAACCCACTCTTGTCATTTCCTGCAACCTGTATGGGTGCAGGAAAAGCAGGGAGTTGTTTTGCAAGAATCTCTGGTTTTCAGTCACCTGCACACATGAGGCCAGTGTCTGCCTTCTGCTCGAGCCAGCCTGGCCTCTTCACCATGGGGCTTCCTCTGGATTGACAGTGGAACAACAGCAAGACTGGGCCTTTGAGACTTTTTGCATTTGTGAATGTGTAGCGTGTAGGTATCTCTGGGAAGCTGACAATCTTGGGGAATGTTTCAAGATTGGCCCCTTGCTGCTGGCAGCTGGGACAGCACAGCTGGTAGTCACAAGAGGGTTAGTAGCATTTCTTCAGATTCACATGGCCAGCAGCCTACCATTCCACGAAAATTCATGCAAGCTGTAAGCTGTCAGCTCCTTTAACAAATATCAGGCCTCAAAGTTCCTACCATACTCAGTTTTCATAGTTTGCATGATTACGTGCATCTGAATGAAGGTTAAAAATGCACTATTTACTTTATTTTCAGATGAAGTTATTTTTAGTCTAGTTTAAGTGTAACAAGATTTATCTTTTGTGCTAGCCTATTTGCAAACCAATTTGTTAAACAATAAATTTTTTCCTATTAATATAATCTATTTTTATATTGCATCTAGAATAAGCTTACAAAACAAATCCAAGTGCCTACTCTTACCTTCATGGGGACCACACTCACACATTCTGTAATTAAATAACAGACAATGTACCTCCTTGACTTACTCTTCTAAATATCACTGACATGCAGTCATCAGAAGCAGTCAACAATTGGGGCACATCAGTCGGTTGTGTGCAGTTTTTCTATGGTTAGGTTTCTTAAAAGTTAAGTGGTCAGAGATGATAATTCTAGGACAAATAAGTACTTTTATAGTAGGAAGTCTTTGTATTTTTAACATTACGGTGATATGCAACAGCTGAGTCTACCAGCAATCTTTGGTTTTAAGAAACTGAGCAATAAAATGCTAGATTAGAAGTCTACAATGTATTGCCTAGTCTATTAGACAATAGATGTATATTTGGCTAATAAGTTTAGATTTTTCCCCCTCCAGTTTAACTTAAAAACATGAGAAACTCTACTTTGCAAGAACAAACAAAAATAAACAAAACCAACAGGACTGACTTTGCAGGAGGGTGGGGGGTATAATCCAGGGCATAGTTTGTATTAAGATATAAGGTAACTGGAAGCAATGGCTGAAATTCCTCAAACTTAATTTAACTCTTCTCAGTCGTTTACTAGGTAACTAGATTTTCTGTAAGCAGAACTTGTGCTACAGCATCTGAAAGATCCCAGTTTGCAAGTGTTTGACATAGAATAAATTCAATTTAGCTGTTTGTTTGAATGTTTAAAAGAACTGTGGAAGAAAATTGTTAGTAACTGACACAAACTTCTTCATAAATAAAAGTTGAAGCTGTCTTATTAAAACAATGAATACCTGCTGATGTTACTGAAGACACTACGAATGAGGTTCTCAAAATTGCATTTATTAACACAGTTTTATGTACATAATGTTCTCTACTCACAAACCAAAGAGACTGAGGTAACAAAATACCCTTTTGTACAATGAGTCAGGAAACACAAAGTGTTACATTTGGTCCTTTGTACCTGAGAAGCTGAAACAGCTGTTGTTAATGGCCACCAGATGAAAATTCAAAGATACTTTTGACTCCAGACCTCATTAGGACCTCAAGAATCTACCCTTCAGCTCTGGAAGAGCAGCTGCTACCACTTGGACAGGCCACAGCCTTGTCACAAGACTGAACACAGGAGGGCAGTGGTGGCAGCTGCCTTCTAGGGGAGAGAGACTGGCATGAAGGGGGAGAGAAAACCTAGGCATCCATTTTACGTCCCAATAGCAAACTCATCATCCTCACTTTCCTTTTTCACCTCTGGGAATTCTGAGTGAGAACATGTGGTTTAGTTTGGGGGATTTTTTGTTTTGGCTCCATCATCTCAATCTCCAGCCAACCAGTTAGTGTCCAGTTTGTTCCTGTAATCAGGAGAGCAAAAGCAACGACAATAGTAGTAGCACCACAGCAAGAGTTTCACACCCTTTCCAGATCCTTGTTGGGGGGGGGGGGGGGGGGGAGAAGGGTTTAACACGAATGACAGAGGGGTTTGTGACAACCAAAAAAAGGCCCCACCAAATATTTAATTTTAGAAAAGATTTATGCAAAAATATGCTGCTACATGACAAAAAAGAAGGAAGGAAATATATAAACTATAATCCTGTATTAGCTAGAATAGCTCTATTAACACTGTACATATTTGTGTATGTATATATTTTTGCCACATATAGTATACATTCAGGTCTCCCAGATTAAATGGTTCTATAAAAAATAGGCTTATGTCTTTCCTATAGAATTTCCATCACCAGAACCATGTGAATTTAACCACCATACATTAAGATAATGCACAGTTCAGTTTGTTTTCAAGTGCAAAGCGTTACCTATCCGAGACACTGTCTTTCCAGATAAAACAGAAGGCGGCAAAACAGGAGTACAGATTTAATTAGAGCGTGGGTAATGCCTTGGCTGTACGCAGCTACCCAGCAACCGCATCCTGGGGGAAGCAAACACCATCTATAGGGGATTCTGCAGTTGCTGCGGAAGGAAGAAATGTGGTGCTTGTGTCCCCTGCCCCAAGACAAGAACTTCAGTGACTTCAAGTGGGATGGGAATAGGAGAACAGATACACTGCCAGTGCAGCTGCATGGGAACAGGCAGCAGCAAGAATGCTTGGTCACAGCACCAAGTGGTCAGTGCGGGCACAATTTGGTCAAAAAGAAGTGTACACGAATTACCAAGAAAAAAAAACCATAAACCATATCAAAATAAAAAAGCAAAAATATAAATCAAGTAATGCAGCATTCTTTAGGCCAGTCTCTGCAGTTATAATGAATTAAAAATAAAAACTTAATGAGCACAGCTGATTTGAACAGTCCATAAAGCTTCTGTGTCATCTTTTCAGAACCAACTTAAGGACTTCCGTATCCATCTGGTCTTCCCAGTTGCAGGAAAACATTCATCCCAGCTTTCTGAATGTCAAAGTGAGTGACAGGAAAGGGTGAATCAGAATTATGTGAGGAGTTGTCTTTACCAGTGACCCAAGGGCAGGTGGAACAGTTTGAACAATTAAAAATTACCTTTTTTGTAAGTAGAAGGGATGAAAGAAACTGTTAAGTATGGTCTAAAAATACATCTAAGTGCCAAAAAACCCCTCCCCAAAGTAATTCTTGGTTGGATTGACTGGAGTAGTTTATTCTAGTTAGTAAGACATAGAAGTGTTTTATGTTCTGGGAGATTAAAACACAACTATATCTTTTGACAAAAGTAGCGTTTACTCTTCAGCTAAGTCTTGCTACTGACTTCTGTTAGGAATCGTGAGTAATTCTTGCACAAATCTAGAACCTCTACTTGCAGGCATTGACGGATGGTATATTTATACAGAGTTCTCACAGTGTTCAGCAGCTTCTGAAGCCTGCAGTGCAATTATTGTTAATAGTCAGGCATGTAAGAGTGTATGAACAACAAGGACGGTACAACAGACCTACAAAGGCGAAGAAGTACAGAATTGAGGCTGAAACTTGCAATTAGGCACAACATATTCATGAAGTGTAAGATCACTGAATAGTTACAGACACCCATCCCACAGTGTCTGGTCATAAAAGGAAGAGCTGATTGTGGTTCTGTCTTGGCTCTGGATTTCCTTACTTCTGTAGATGCAAATCCGACCTTCGGTATGAAATGAGAAGTAATTTATTATGTTAACTTTCCTGGTTTTCCCACTTTCTGATAAGGGGGAAAAAAACAGCATGGGAAAACAAATGCCTGATGGGATCCTAAACTCCCACAGAGCAAATACGATCTATGGTAACAATAAGGGTTTGTGGAATAAAACATTAATAAAGATTTTCATTTTGTGTAATAGCTTTAACATATATTCACAAGATAAACTGTTACACCCACAGTGCAAACTGTGACCACATTAAATACCCCAGGACTGCATAAAAACATGGCTGAATTAGTTTTTGGACAAAAGATATGCACAGAATCTTGATACAATTTTTCTTTTCCTGGTTGAAGAGATGCACCACTTCAAATCTTAGACCAAAGGCCTATGAGTTGTTTTTTCCTTTACATACCATGTTAGAGATGCAAGAACGCATCTAAAAATTAGTAAGATTTTTAATGTGTACTTTAACTACCTCCAAGGTCAATATTTTATATAATTATTTTCAACCTAAAGAAAGTGCTGTAAATAATGTAAACTCCTGAAAAATAGGAGTTTCTACAGGAAATATAGACAAACACAGATCTAGCCTCAGTGGATGCTAGTACACTACTGTACATTTTCTCTTGGGTTTAACAGAGCAAGTAAATCAAATCTAGAGCGTCTACCCCTACAGAATGTTACTGATAATGACAAAAACATGAATTACTGGAGTAAGCAATCATCATCCCTACCAGCCACATCATTTCACAACAGGATCTGCAGGTGCAGGGTTGGAAAGATCTCCATTGCTTGCTTTAACAGATTCTTCTACAAATATTAAAAATGAGTCATCTTTAACATTTTATTCAAGGCAGTAAAAACAAAGTCTTAACATACATATATTATGCTGATGTCATAACACCCCTTATGGTACCCCATGGCCAGCATACGCAAACTGACCTTGCTGAACAAAGGGTCCTGGCCCTATGAAGAAATCTGTACTTGGGGTGAAGAGTTTCTAAAACTGGTAAAACTCGTGTAACATCTATGTGCTCACACATTTTGCAAAATCCAAGTCCAAATATTTGGATAGAAGGCAAAGGTATCACTATGTTCAAAGCTTTTCACCCTGCTATGGATTTCAAGCTTTTCTCACCACAAAACACATTCTTCAGGGAGCTGAACACGTATTGTAACTAAATATTTAACCTAAGATATAATTAACTGACATATTACAGAATGCTCTCCTAAAGCAGCCAGGGTACTATGTCTATTCATACTCATCACAATGCTTGTAATTGTTCTACTCAAAAAACCAACTATTTAAGCAACTTCACTGAATATGATCAGACCTAAATTAATGCAAAGACTTCTTTCTTTGCAAACTGTTTTCCTAGTACAGAAGAAAACTCATCTTTGGCTCTGTGGCTGTAATCTCCCAGGTCAATTGTGTCTGTCAGAACCAAAACAGAAAATTATTTACCAATTCCATTTTTAATATACAGCTACCTGAGTTTCTAAGTAGCTTGTGACTGAACTTCTATATCTTAATCCTTTGGAGCATTCTCATTTCTTTGAAAAAAAATTGCCATACTGAAGAGAATCTTGCAGAATTTGTGAGGGATAACATATAAGCATGAATAGAACACACAAAACATCCCTGTTACCTAGTCAAGTGACCATACCACAAATTAAGACCTTACTCTTTGAATATAATTCAATGGTAGACCAAAAGAGATCACAAACATCTGAAAGACACCTATAGTATCTGCATCACCTGCCTACAGAAGTTGAAAAACAGCTGGTAAACAACAGGTGAAAACTTCAGTTTCTTTCACACTATCTCAGGTTGTGCAGAAAAAGCTGTTGTTGTCAAAACTGGTAATTTAGAGGGCAAGTATGATGCTGAAGTTACTGAATTTAGTATTAATGGAAGTATGCAATTCTCCCTGTTCCAAATGTTTTTGGGGGTTAGGTGGGTTTTTTTTTGTGGTCATCCTGCTCCCACCTCCCAGAAGAGCAGCTTGAAATTCTCCCATTCCAAAGAAGGCCTCTGTGAGCTGTTCTTGACTCCTCAATCATTCTTGACCCCATAAAACTCTTTCTGGAATATTAAATCAAACCACTAGCAAGAAAGTAGCTACGGAAAAGAAAAAAAGTGCTTTCCCTACTAAGGCGTACCCTCTCATGAGTCAAAATATTCTATATGTAGAGTTCACTCACCCTCTTTTTCCTTCTTTTCCTGGTTTTCTTCTGCTGCAGTTTTATCCGCTCTGAAAAAAATTCTTGCGCTGCTCAGTGAGAAATAAAGGAGCTCAAATTCCTAAGGAAAGAAGATACAGAAGAGGAGTTACAGTGTATCACAAGAATGAATTTGTAGACAGACATAAATGGGATTTTTCAGAAACATCTAAGACAACTAGATTTCAATATCTCATTCACTTAAATGCTTTTGAAAATCTTCCTCCATTCATACCTTGCTCACATGCATTTTACAAAGCAAATGTCATCCAAAAACTTGAAAGGGTAATTTAAGCAAAGCAGCATCAGTGAAATAAATCTGTCACTAAACCACTGAGGCTGAAAACGAGGTTTGTAGCAGTGAAAATTTGGAGCAGCTTGCCCATGGAAAGTCACATAAGCCAATAATTTAAATGACCATAAGCTTAATCAGTTTATGAACAAGGTTCAGTAATGTGGTTTTGTTTAAGCAGCAGAGGACCAAACATAGCACACACTGGTGGGAATCATGAGGACATACAGGGCTTTCTCTATTTCAACAACAGAGGTGCTTTTACAGAATGTAATAATGGACTATTTATAAATAGCCAACTACAGACCTGTCCCATAGTCCTCTCAAAATCAAAAGGTGGAGGGTACAGAGGGGACATGCATTTTACACCACAGATGAAACCTGGGCTGCTATGCTTCAAAATTCAAATGCACCTTTCCTCTGACAGCTGGTACATCATTCAACTTAGCAGCTTAGAGTTAACACCCCAAGCAACTCCGAGGGCTCAGAGTGTTATGTAAAATCTTTATTATCAGAAGGTTAACTGAAAAGTTATTCTCTCCTATTTAAGCATTTAGGTTTTAGTTGCATTAGATTTGAAACTCTATGGGACAAAGGCTTCCCATCACTAAGGCCAAGTTCCTGACTCGCTCAAATATTACAAATGGTTACAACATACCCTTTGGAACATACACCTCAAGTCTTTATACTCTTTTTGCATTGTTGCTGTAGACAATACTCTTGGTTTTTTGCTCTTGATAAGCTCCATCAGCAAAAAAGGTACTTGAATTGTGATAGTTAAGTCCAGAACTTAATACAGAACAGATGACTAGAGCCATGCTATACCTGTAAACAAACTTCCAGTCGCTTGTGGGTAAGGTTCATCGTTTGTAGTAGTTTTTCATCTTGATTAGTGGACTGCACATTTTGTTGCTTAGCTACTGCTCTTATTTCCTTTACATATTTCTCTCTAACAGATTGGAACCAGTGGAGAGAATCAAATTCCTGGTACTGATCCAAAAGCTTCAGAATGTAAGCCACACCTACAATCATTAACAAACCACATATCAAAGTCAACATGTAATTTGTGAAACATTTTCTGTGCGTCTTTAATGGACCAGCCTAGGTTGATAGTTCCCACACAATTAACATTTAAACTGCAATTAATTTACAATTAAATCTAAACAGGAAAAAAATATCGTAATAAAGAACAAGCTTCAATTTTTAAAGTCTCATAATTTATCCAAAGACTTGCATACCTTCTCATCTGCTGAGATCTGCAAACTTTGAAAGAAATTGGGGAGCATCTACATACAACAAAATTCTCTGCTCCCATAGAATCATAAAATGATATGGGGTTGGAAGGGACCTCTGGAGATCATCTAGTCCAACCCCCCTACCAAGGCAGGTCCACCTAGAGCAGGTTGCACAGGAACGTGTTCAGGCAGGTTTTGAACATCTCCAGAGAAGAAGATTCCACCACCTCCCTGGGCAGCCTATTCCAGTGCTCAGCTATTTGATGTTTAGCAGATTCTGAACAAAATAGCCCTCAAATCCATTGTGCTGAAGTGAAGACAACTCAAATTTAAGTTATGGACCTTTTTAATTATGGGAACACACAAAATATAACCAAGATTTTTCTTGCAAATACCCATTATGTGGCTTACCCAAAGGCGAGTCAGCACACAGAAACTTACCCATGGCAAACCCATCATCAGTGAAAGCTGCTCCACTTTTGTTCTTCTTATTCAGCTTCTCCTTGCAACTGATTGAATGCTCTACAAAATTGAGGGTCTGAAAGAGTGAAAAGCTGTCTTGAAATCATCAAAAGAGACTTCGAAATTTTAAAAGGTTTTCACACGCATGCTGTTACCTACAAATACAACTCCATGCCCAAAACTATGTTAATTGTATCTTCCATCATCAGGCATTTTTGTATAAAAGCCTGCCCTTTTCCTAGATTTTTTCAGAAACAAAATAAGCTAAGCTTTGGAAAACATTTGCATAAGCATAAGTGAAAAAACTAAAGTTACATCTTCATCCTTGCTTTTCTTATCAGACTCTATTACTTTGTATTCCCTTAGGGATTACTAAAGGTAAACATGTAAACATGTAAAGGATAATTAAAATAGCCCAGGTTCCTGGAAAGGTCAAAGACATTAGCTTTTTAAAGCTACAGTGTGTTATTTCACTCTATTTAGAATACAGATCCAGGCAGCAATACAGAGCAAGGGCTATGTGTCTGTATGCAATAACTACTCTTGAGACATGGAAGTGTGTGCACATTAACAACTTCTTGAAAACCTACGAGAGTATCAAATTTAACTACACCCAAGTGCCGTTTTAAAATCAAAATGGCTGGTATATTCCTGAAACTATTTATCAGAAAAACCTCCACAAACAGGAAAGAAAAAGAACGAAATTATTTGTCATGAGCCTTTACTTTCCCCTCACTTCTATTACCTTGACATACCTGTCCTCTCACAGTCTTAAATTTATGGCTCATAAACATTCCAAAATTAGTTTCTAAAATGGGATGTAAGACCATTTACGCCTCCAAATTGAACTGCTTCCAAATGCCTAATGATGCATTCAAGTATGGATCACCTCAATTCAGTTCAAATCTTTCTAAATGAAGCTCATTAGCAAAAGCAGTTCCAATTGCAATAGGGAATGCCCCAATTACACTGCATTAAATCATGACATTAAAAGAACCTAAAGATACTTAATATGATGTGGAAAGAGCACACACATGAGAGCACTGGAGAACATGGTTTTAAACTCCCTTCATTCTTGCTGTTCCAATTCCTTCTTTTCCATCTTCACTTCTCCAAATTTGATTCAAAGAGGAGGAAAAGAAATTTTTTAGAGTTACTTTTTGAGTGGTAGCACATGAACTGATGTAAACAAAGAAAAACATGGCTTTGGACAACTATCAACAAAGCCACACTGAAAGCAATCCCACTCATAACCAGGGAAGAAAGCAGAATATGGTAATCAACAGCCTAATATAAAATGCTTAAACACAAACCTGATCTGCTAAATTTTTTAAGCTAAGTATGGTACACACAGTGCAAATACTCACCAGCGGGGGAACAATTATATAGAAGTTCCGCAAATGCATGTTCTTTGGACTGCGGAATTCAGGAGCAAATACATCCACGAGCATTTTGAAGTACTCCGTTCCTTCTGCAAAGTTACGCGTGAGGTCACTGAGGACAGAGTCCAACTGCCTGCAAAGGACAAGCAACGTGTTACCTGGTTGCTGCTAGAAGTTTCCTCACTTACCTACCCTTCAAGGTAACAACACTCTCTTCACCCCTTGGCTGCAGCTACAGATCAGTATTCAGATCAGAGTGTCTAAAACCACACCCTATCTTTACAGACACCTTGAATTGTATTTCTTGATTTAATTTTGTCAAAAAAGGTTTATGAATTCTCTCCTAAGGCCCTCAACATTCTAAAACTAGATGTCAGACACATGGCAAGGAAGCACGTTACCCTTTAAACCACAAGGATTCTATCAAGAAATCAGGTTCTAACAGTCAATTAGTACAAATCATAAAATATCTCAAGTTGGAAGGGACCCATAAGGATCATTGAGTCCAACTCCCTGGTCCTTACAGGACTACCTACAACTAAGCCTTGAGACTATGAGTGTCATCCAGATGCGCCTTTAATTCTGACCGGCTTGGTGCCATGATCACTTCCCTGGGGAGCCTGTTCCAGTGACTGATCACCCCATCAGTGAAGAACCTGCTCCTAGTGTTCCAATATGAACTTCCTGAAATGCCACTTAGCATTCAGCATTTTTAAAACAATTGCTTCTATTTTTTCTGCTTCTAAGAGCAGCAAATATTTTTGCGTAAAATCAGTTGCATTTTTAACACACATACAACTAACTGCTGTATTTACAACTTCAAAATTACAATTCTTTCATCCCATCCCTGCCCCAGACCTCAAAAGCACGATGCTAGGGTACCTTGCTGCTTTTTGTGTTTCTTCTGAGAGTCCTTCTTCTTTCACCAGTTCTTCAAAATTAACAATATCTTCCAGATCAGGAACAAACCTGAAAACTCACTGTTAGTATTATGTTCAACTGTCTATGTTGACTGAAGTACCACCATAATTTATAATTTAGTACATTTAGTCTTCTGGGTTTGAACTACTTAAAGTTATATGATACAATCTTCTCTCTCTAGCACTTGCTGCACTTAACTATAATTTTACTATTATTTGCAAGAAAACCAACTATTTCTTTATATGTAAAAAGTCATCATGTTTTAATGACCTTATATAAACACAATCCTCCACATAGAAAGAAATATCAAAGAAATGTTTCTTCCAACTTTCTTAATGCTTGTATTTGTTTTTCCTTAATGCAGCCTCTCGAAGTGATTATCATCGGGAATTACTGACTTAATTTACGACTAATAACTTAGATGTACATTCTATTAACTCTTGTAGTGTTTTTCAATAGCATTTGTTCTCATTTTGTTTTTTTAAGGCAGTGATTGTACAGCTCTGAATTCCAGAACTGGCTTTGATAACTCCACTTCAATGAAGGCATAAAAATGGACCTTTTAAATCAAAATTCATGGGAGATAAGCATGAACTTAGGGAAAGTCAGCATGAATAGGGAGCGAAGGAATGAGAAGGAGCAAACAGAAAAATCAAATGTTTGTGGAAGTACCTAATTGCACTACTACAGCAGTGAAGTCCACCAGATCTTATCATTCGTACATAACCCATAGCGTTGCCTTTAAAAAAAAAAGGAAGTAATTTATAATTATTTAAATATATACACACACTCTTCATAACTCCTAAAAGTTCTGAAAGGGAGCCTAACAGTACAAGGGGCCAAATAGTATTCATTCTTTCCACTGGGAACATTAAGCATTTGCAAGTTCAGATTAGTCCTGCACATCTGCACCATCAATGGCTGAAAATACCATTGTGATGTTATACATCACACAAAGTTACTTAAGCTGGATATACAGCCATTTTCTGAAATACATTAACTTACATATACTTTTTTTTTTAACTAGGTAATACACTCAATCTGGATAAAAGTCAGTTCCATAACAAAGAAAAGAAGAATTTTAAAGAGAATAGGCATCTATTCAAGCTGCGGCTATATTTCAGATTAAAACATGCAAGGGCCATTTCTGAGTAATTAGACAACAGTATTTATTTCAAATGGGGTACTTCCCATCTGACTGGAGTTAAACCTAGTTTTAGCCTGAGCTAAAAGGTCAGTAATTAGACTATGAAGATCTCTTCCATTTAATACCATTTCTAACATTGTCTTAGATAGCATTTCTTACCAATTTGACTTATGAGTTGTCTGAACTGGTCAAGATAGCTCTGGCCATCTGGGGTTATTCCAAGTTTTCTGATGCCACGGTTGAACTTATCTGCTCTTTCAAAGGGGTACTAGAAAAATATTTTAGAATAATTTGTAAGAGTAGTTACCTGTTCTTAAGAAAAAAAAGAAATTATCAAGTCAATACAGTACTATTTGCAATGTATTCCTACCTTGCACCTACAGCTTTTTTTTAGGGAGGTAATAAGTTATACAGCTGCCTGTCTATGTTAGTTCACACAAGTCATTTGGCTAAAGTCACTACCGCAAGCTGAGAAGTGAAATAGTAGTATTACTGTGAGCAAGAACATATTCCTAGAAGAAATAAGCATTTAACATACTAAAAAGCTGGCAGCCTATTTTACTAAATACATTGTTTCTTGCATTTTTGAGAAATTAGTTTTTCAGCTACTGAAACGAAACAAAGCCATCCTGGGTACTGACATTTGTCAAAGCGCATTTTGCTAGGACAAAGGCTGTCACTTTACCTGGAGATACATGTTTAAATAGTATGTTATGGTGTGGTGCAACTTCAATCATATGAAAGTAGGAGTTCTTTTAGCCAAGTTACTTTCAGTCCCTCAAAAACGACTATACCTTGTGATCATTTTGATCCTTGACTTCCCTGAAGAATCTGATGTCTTTGATAAGTCTGGATTTGATATGTTCATCATACATGAACTGGCTAAAAATATAAAACTTTTTCCTCAAAAATTGGTAAGTGAAGTTTACCTAGAAGAAAAAGAAATAATCAAATCAAGAAGGTCAGCAAAGTAATGAGTATACCTAGCAACCCGTTTTCAGTAGATTCCTGAGTAACATTATGGAACCTTCTACTTGGTTTACTTCAATTTGTTATTCTCAATTTACCTTTTTAATTTCAGTGGTTTAAAAGAATAAAGAAAACTCTTCTGGAAGATCTACTGTCTTCCAGGAAGGGCAGAGGGACCAAGGGACAAGTTAGCTATTTCAGTTTGATGACCTACATGTATATTTCTTGATGTCTGAAATGTCCTGTAACTGTCCTTTCGAAGCAATACAATCATTTCAAGTTGAAAAAGGCAGACAACTCAACTTCCTCAGTCAAGTTGTGGAATCTGCATAACTTTCCAAGACACCTTTTCACTTCCTCAAAGTTTTATAAAACTCTCTCCCACAGGGCAGAAGCACACTTCCACCCTACACATCTCAATTACTTCTCATGTCTGCATAAACAACTTTACCCAAAATCAGAAGTAAATACATCTACATCAACAGGAAATAATGCCAGTAACAGTATTTTATTAAGTATCTGAAATGCTCACTCTCAGAATAATAGTGCAAGGGAAGTTATTTCCAATAGCGCAGGAAATGACAAAAAACTTATTTTTCTAATAATTTCCACAAGTCATGACTTGAGAGTGGGTTCCCTATTTCAGCAAGTTTGTTATGTTTTGGTTTATTGTTAGGGACAGACAGGGAAAAAGCAAGCAGCAAAGAGGTAGCAAGAAGTTGAGCAGCAGAATACCAAGCACCAACTGGAAAATAGGTTGGGATACAGTGCGAAAGGTCAGAACCACAGTGATAAATTCCTGCTGCACTAAGCAAGCCACAGGAAGCAACTTTGCAAAGAGGTAAATGCTTTTGGCTGGTTAAAACAACCACCTACACTACAAACATCACTAGAAGAGTTGCAGTAAGAAGTCAGTCTTACAATAACTTTTCAGAGATTTGTAGCTTTTATCTCAAGCTGAAAAGCTGATGTTTCTTAGGCTTAACAAGGACTGCATTTTTCCAAAATTTGCTTTAGTAGATACATACTTTTGCTGCAGTTAAGTGTCAATAAGCAGGAACTTAGAACATGCTAATAATTTATACAGGCAGTTTAGAAATCAAAATGTCTACTATGCTACTTTGATAAGTATTATTTATCTTTATTGACATTTAGAGTCACACCAGAACATCTGTATCTTATCTAATATGGTTTTAGATCTCTTCTTTAACTTTTATGTAACAACTGTAAGTGGAATAACTCCCAGGAGATTTTTCTGATATGGATCTGTGTTGTGTCCAAGAACAGAGTTGTTTTATTAATATGCAAAGAACTTTATTATTGTATTATTAAGCTGAGAAATGAAAGAAACCATTAGGAGATATAGGAGTTCAGAGGCTTTTGTGCACTATTAAAAAAAAAAAACAACAACAGTACAAAAAATACTCACTGTTGTGTTCATGATTCCTGTACCATGAGTTCGAATCGAATTAGCAATGTGTCGGATATTGATAGTGTTCAAGTGTTTGTTATTACTTGTTCTTTCAATGAAGATCTGTGAGGCAACAGGGGGAGGTAAAAAAAAAAAGTTATCTGTCCAAAACTGACTCTGGGATAAATTATCAATCTAGGTAGCTCGTATCCTGTTTGAGAGCAACTAATTATCATCACTTAGGAAAAGAATCAAGAAAACAGAGTATGCATGCAATAAACTTTATCTGGTAGGTTCTTCCAATTTCTGCAAAGCATAGATTAAACAATTCCAAGGTAGATGTTGCACCCAAACTCTCATTTATTAAGAATATCCCCTACATTAATTGGGCTAAGCTCTTTCAGCACCTATTTTGTACTTTTGGCCCCACTACACACCATGGCAATGAGTTCCACTACTGAATTATGGGCTGTGAGAAAATGTACTTCCTTTTATTTAAGGAAGCCACTTGTTTTTGTATCGAGGCCCTCATTCTCATATGGTGAGAAACCACAAAGGGTAGTTGTCTGCACATGCTCTCCACATCATTTCACTACTTCATCTCTTTGATAACCTATTTTCAGATACCTTCTTCTCAACCTGAAAAATCACGTACTTAGTATGTTTCTTACATAGCAGCCAACTATCCTTGCTGCCTCCTCCTAGCTTCAGTGAAGTATTTCCCATGGAGTGACCCTACTGGTACACCACACTCAAAACATGTTTAGAGAACATTCTCTACAGCTTCCCCAAAGATGTTTTTCTAGAGCAGCAATAGCTATTTTACAGTTATTATGTATGCATAGCTTGGGTTTTTCTTACACTTATACTGCTCTGCACTTCTCAATCCCTTCAAATCAGAGCTAAATCTAGGAAAAAAGTATGGGCTACGCCTTACCTGATTGTTCAGATTGTAGAGGTAGCGGGACACAAAAACATGAATATTTCTCATGATTTCCAAAACATCCAGGCCCTGAAACAGTATTATCTATTGAGAACTATTATAATAAAAATTCTTAAGAAGGGGCACCAATACCATCTCTGTAGTTACTAGAAAGCAATGTTTCTGCTTTATAAAATGAAGAATCTCTTACTTTTTGTTCAATGTCTGTAAGATAATGCTTAGAGGAGAAGGCAGCTTAGCTCACATTTTAACACTGATGTTAATATGAATGCCATCACCGTTAACTTGATGAAACTAAAGTTTAATCTATACGTAAGCCTGTTAAGCAGTCGCTAGGAGGCTCTCAGTCAATCTCCTATTAAGCTAAGCACAGATATCCCAAAGTCCTTAATGACCAGCCTATGAAACAGTGTCTCTTGATGATTGCTAAGCAGAGAAGATCAGGAAAAATCAGGGGAAAAAAAAAATAATCAGGAAAAATCAGGAAAATCAGGGAAAAGACCTATCATTCAAAGGTCATTCCAGACTCTTATTCCAGATACGTTGCTCGCCAAATTGCTGATTGTGCATTTTCAAGAAAACATTCTCTGACTTTGTGTAATATTTAATAAAATTAAATCAGTTATGTTAAAAAATGAATGACACCCCAGAAGTCCAGCATTAAATAAACCAATATTATCTCCAAAGGTAGACAAAGATCCTGTCTCAGAAGTCAACGAGAAATCAAAGTCCACTTTCTCTAAACAGGTCTCTCCTCTCAGGGACTTTCATTTTAACAACTCAGTCCTTTGAATAGCTAGCTAATATGACAGTGAACAAACGATACTCATATCCTGTGGGCACTGTACCTGTTCCAGAGTCTGGCTGGGAAGATGTGCTTCAGTCATACTTAAACCATAGCGCTGAGTTGCTAGGTTTCTCATTTCACTGTAGGTAGCCCAGTCATGAAGAGCCACAGTCGTTAAGTTATAGAAGGTCTTGTCCAAATAGTGAGTTACATAAGCTGTAAACGCATAAAAGGATGAACTAAAATACTACTACATATTTACTTACAGAAGCGTGGAAAGAAGTTAAAAGATATACTAAGCCAAAGTGTAACAGAGCTGTAAGTAACAGAATCAAGAAAATGTGCAACTCCTCACCTTTTATGTCAATGAATCTATTGAAAAAACGTATTGGGTTCAGAAAGAAGAAGTGAGCTAGATCCTTCATACCAACTCTAAAGGGGTTTCTGTCATCCAGCTTTAGATGCGTATGAACTGATAAGCGCAGGTCCTTTTCTATCTCTTTACATAATTTATCCAGCAAGTGCTATTCAGAAGTCAAAAAAACCCAAACAAACAACAAAACATCAGTACATTGTCCACTTACAACATTCTGTTAGCAGAACTAACATCTCTCTCTCCAGAGATACATAAAAGAGTAGTTAAACTAGAGAAGACACATTTGCTTGGCAGGACCACACAAGTCTAAGTGAATCGATACTTGGGAATCAGAAGTATATTTAATTCTTTTGTTCTCGTTCAAGCACACAATAAAAAGAAAAAGCTACACAGCTCAGAAAAGGCAAAGGTTCAGCCACCTAATGCCATTGCATACATCACTAAAACTTCCACATAGGTTTTTAACCCAATTTAAACTTTAGTATTCTCACTTCTCATCTTAAGAAGAATCAGACTTAAGGTTATCTATCTAGATAATAATAAGACCTAGCTTAGTGAGGAAGAGTCTCACAATAAGCAATTTAGCCTGATTTTCTCAGAATACGTAATGTTTGGTTTTGAACTAGTCAACCAAAAGAGTAGTTCAAAGGTTAAAACCTAGGACTTGAAAAATCTGAATTCACATTTTCTGTCAAACACCCTTTGCAATTCTAGTTAATAATTCACTCAAGAGGACACCTGCATTTACAGAGCCTTCACTACTAAAAGCAATGTAACCATACTAAGAACAGTAGTAATTATTTTAGGCATTCAAACAAGCAGAAGCTAATCTGACAAAAAGCACTCCTTTGTCTGCATAGTCAAATCTGTAACTGAGGTCTTGCCAACTTATGTAACTTAGAGTACGGTATTTTCATGTTCCCAGCCAACATTAACAACAGATCTAAAACAACCTAAATCATCAGCAAACACTTTCTTATTTATTAAGTTACTTCAAACCAATTTCAAAGCTCTCTCTATTATTTTTATAGAGATTATCATGTTTGGTACATTAGATGCTGCCCTATTAGACATTCCAAGCATCGTGTTACCTTTCATTTCCATTCACAACAAGTTACCTCATTGAGCACTTCCATGATTTCTTTATCATAGCATTCCAGAAGAACCTCATAAGATTCCAAGTGCCTTGCATGCATCATAGCAGGTACACAGTCCCGTAGCGCACTAAACATATACTGAAAAAATAAATTATTATACTTAAGCAACAGACTGACAGATATGTCAACAGCATCTCAAAGACAGTTCAAAGCTAACAAACAAATCAAAATAAAGCTAACAAACAACTCAAAATCGCTAGTCTTCTCACTTTTAATAAAAATAGACTTTGGAAACCCTACTGAAGTTTCCTGTCCTTAATGTATTCATCTGAAGTATTTAGTTGCCAGTTATCCATTTACTGGAAAGTCATAATTATTAGCTATTTCATCTGACATTATTCACACTTTATTCATTTTAGTACTGTAATTGACCATGGCATGCACAATACTGGAATAGATAATTGCTTTTCATCATGATTAGCATGACAAAACATGATTCACATCAGCAGCAAATACATGATACTTCAAAGAGGAGAGAAGAGGGGAGCTAGAAAAAGGTACAGGGCAGCTACCCCACATGGCATCACTGAACACAGCAATATATGCTTTAGAAATTTGTAAGCACAATGTAGACAAAAAGGTTTTTAATGTTAAAGTCTAGCAAAAAGTGTTCATTTCAAATTAGAATGAATGAAAAGAGGAACACAGATATAGACACACAGAGCCCCAGAGTTAACAACAGGAACCTGAGATTTTTAGAGCAATCTAACAGATATACTTTAATTAGATTTAGAACTAAGATTAGATTGAGGAGAAATTTCTGCTTCCATAGTAACTCTTGCCTGGGTTTTACTTATTTTTTTTAGCTTTTTCCTAGAGTTTCAGTCTAAGCTTTATCCTCTCCTTTGAATCCCTCCCACTACAGTGGCTTGTTGAATTAAGTTGCTAACTTTATTACTTACATGCAGCCTAGCAGAATCAACTGCGTTTTCATACACATCATCTAAATAGATTGGAAAGACTGCTCGATGCCAGTATAAGAAACAACAGTCACATTGTGCTCGAACTCTGGAATACAAGATCACTTATGAGATACAGAATTGGAAGAAGCCATTCTTCTAACACAGTGATGTTTATTTTAGTATGTTTAAAGATAACCGCTTTTCAAAACTTTAAGTTTTACATGTTTACTTTAACGATCCAAATTCATTGTCCTTCAGAAGGAAGTTCTTTAATAAAGAACTTCTTAGCTTTTGTTTTCCACTAGCTTGTTTATAAAAAAAAAATACTGGCTTTAGAAAAAAGGTTTACTCAGTTTCTGAAAGAACTAAACCTTACATTACAGCAAAATCCTAAATAACTATTTTCTTATTGCATGCAACTAGTAGCCTAGAGGTTGAACACATATTCCAGTTTTCTCCTGTAAGTCAAAAAAAGAGAAACAGGCATCTCCTAATACAACCTATGTACAACACTTATCCCAGGAATTTATCCCATGAGCCACCCACTGAAGGTGTCTGTCTCTCTCCCCATAGAGTATATATGGAACCAGACATTCACCTGGCTTGTAGATGGACAACATTATATAACTTGAGTGTCCATGGACAGCAGCAGTAAAACATGGTGTCACATGGGAACTAACAGCCTGGTATCCTAAACAGGCTGGTATTAACTCCTAACTTTTGGGTTTGTTTTGAGGAAGACTTTAGCTTAACGTAAAGCCAAGTCATCCAAGAAAGTGACCGAATTTCTAAACTGAGAAGTTGATTACCTAATTAGCAACAGTTAGGTAAAATATGACTTGCCCTCAGACCAGCGAGCTTCAGGCTTAGCTCTGATCTACAGATCAGATCTTAGCTCTGGTCTACAATACATGCAGAAGTCACCACCAGCACACAGCTACCCAATTTTGCAATTCACACAGCGAAGATCCAGCTCCCCCAGGGACACTACACTGCCTTCTACACATTACATGTCACTGCTTACCGCTCTGTAAGTTCACTGATCAAGTCTATTTTTTTCAGAACTAGCTGAAGAGGAATGAGTTCTTCATCTTTAAAAGTTTTCTGTGCAAATGAAAGAAAAAGAAAAAACAACAAGATTATATTTCTTTATAAGGTACTACACCAAAGAAGTAGAAGTCTGGAACAATCATGGCACTTACCATTTGTGTTCCCACACTTAATGCAAGGGAAACAATTAGCCGCCTCTGTTTTGTACTTGGCCCATTGAGGGTGTTCTCAGCCAATACCAAAGCTGAGAGGACATCCAGGCGTTGTTCACTGTACTTTTTATCAGAAACGACTCTTTTCTAGATGGCAGGAAGACAAAAATTCAGAGAAAAGTTACCTAAACCCAAAAGCAATAGCTGACTTCTTTCCAAGGCTTATGGACTTATCATAAATTGAGTAATTCTGCAAACAAATCATATTTGTGAACAGAGCTAACCGAAGCAGGTTCATGTAGTCTGTCAATTCAGCAGTATTACCTATATATATATACATACACTTGGAATATGTGCAGTTCAGTGTGAATGTGGATCAGGTCGTACACTATACAAATACTGTGCAAGCTGCACATGACTGCACACTGATTTTAGTTCTAAGGTACACATAATTTTTTTTTTCAATTATTTTTAAAATCAGTGACTCCCTGTTGTTGGTAACAAAATCCAGTTTACAGCTGAACTGCCAGAAGATGTATAAACATAGTAATAATGATAACTTGCAATTTTCTACAAGTTCTGGTTTACCAGAAAGATTAAGTGGAAAACCATTTGCATGAACAAATGAAGGGAACCAAGTCCTCTGGCTATGTTCAAGTCACAGACGTGTTTGTGAGTAGCAGCGTACCTCAGAAGATGTACAGCTTCATGAAAGAGGTAAAGAAAACCTCTTCTGATTCTAAGAAAGTATGTTCACCATGAAGCTCCAAACCTTACATGCTAAAGCTATGTTAGATATACACCTTACACCACTTAGAAACAAAGTGGAGCATGTAAAAAAAAAATCAGTACTAACAAACTCTTCCATTTACCAGCTCTTGCCTCTTACGTCTTTTCTGAGTAGCTGTCAAAATATCAAGAATTGTTCACAGATGTGTTTTCTTTGATATCCACTCAATACACCAGTCTCGGCAATTTCTATTTGTTTAGAAATAATCTGTAGTGCAATTACAGATAACAATGGAAAAGGTTATGAAAGTTACCTAAATATATGTGAATTGTTTGTTTTGAAGGAAGTTTTTCTTAGTAGCTCTGAAGCTTGGAACTTCTTCAGTTCATGCTACTCCTGATATTGAGACAGATAGATATCTATCTCAGCTTTTCAGAAGTACAACTTTTTTTTTTCCTTATGCTAGGAAGTAGAGAGATGCCAGATACATAAATTGAAATTACAGCCAAATTTCAAGCATATAAAAACAAATTTCCAAAATCCAAAAATCTACTGTTAAAATTGTAATCCATTAAGGTGAGCACAGTTAAAACAAACCAGAAAATTAATAGTTGCCCTGATACCAATAGCATACCTCCTTTGTAATTCTGCTACTGAATGTGATGAAAGAATAAAACAGTCACTAATGCATCAGAACTAATATGCTAAAATCTTATTTTCCCATTTTCCCTGAATTCAGAAATTCAAGACTTGATAAGCAAAATGTGTAATAAACTCATCTTGTATGTATGTACATATAACAGTGTCTCACCATCAGAATCTATTTTACCCTACAGAGAATTAAGTGAATTTATGCCCATAGACTCCTGCCATCCATGCCATCGTATATTAACTGCTGCTGTTTTGCAAAGCAGACAAAGATTTAAATAAATAACAACCTGTTTGCTCAGATCTGAAACAAATTGCTTTAAAATGTGCGTCAGAAGAGAGGTAAGAAAAGGTCAGCTTGTGAAAACCACTAGAAATAAAAACTAAGAAGATCACAAGAGGAACATAAGAGATGCAGCAGTTCAGAGGAAAAGAGGACCCATTCTTGGTCAAAAATAGATAGCCATCTATGCTGTACAGTTTCTAGGGCAAAGCTCTGACCTACTGGAAAGCTTATATAACTGTTGATAGAGCAACACTACAGATTTTCCCAAATTAAGAAAAACAGTTTAAAATGATTTTTTTTTAACACTTAGCTAGGAAGATTAATTATTAGAACTTGGATTACATACCTTTGCTACAGAAATAGAGTGAAGAGCCTGATACTGCAGATGCTGAGTGATGTGTGTCACAGAATCTGCCACAACCATGCTTCTTCGGTAAAACATGTGTTCTATTGCCTGAAGTCAATACCAAAACACAATAGTTCAGGTAGTTAATGACATTCTTGCCTTCGGAGTTTGGCTTTACGCTGGCGAGCTCATCTATACTGAAAATACAGACTCTTCTCACTTTGTAACATACTGTTAGTAGCAGTTGCAATTAAACCTTAGAAACTGAGAAAAATCAGAAGTGTAAAAAAGTTATGACTGATGTAAGCTTTTTTGGTTTGGGGTCTTTTTTTTTCTTTGTTTGGTTGGGGTTTTTTGTTTTGGTTTGGTTTTTTTGTGTTTTTTTTTTAACTAGCCCAGCTCCGTTCAGTATTGCTTTCTGAAGTTCTCAAAACAGTATTTTCCTTCTGGAAAAAGTACCAGAAGTGTGAAGTCCTGCACTCGGGAAGGAACAACCCCATATACCAACATACATAGACTGGGAGCCACCCAGCTGGTAAGCAGCTTGGCAGAAAAGGCCCATAAAGGTCCCGGTGGACACCAAGTTGAATGGAAGCTGGCAGCATGCCCTTGCCATAGAGATGACTAATAGTATCTTTGGCTGCATTAAACAAAGTATTGCCAGCACGTTGAGGGAGGTGATCCTTCCCCTCTACTCAGTACTGGTGAGGTCACACCTGGAGTACTGTGTCCAGTTCTGGGCTCTTCAGTAAGAGTCATGGACATACTGGAGAGAGTTCAGCCAAGAACCACTAAGCTCATTAAGCACCTCAAATATGAGGAAAGGCTGAAAGAGCAGGGAGTCTTCAGCCTGGAGAAGAAAAGGCTTGGGGAAGGCAGGATCTTATCAATGTATATAAATACCTTAAGGCAGGATGCAAACATGACAGAGCCAAGTTCTTTTCAGGATGTGCCCAGTGACAGGATAAGTGCAACGGGCACAAACTGAAACACAGGAGGTTCTCTCTGAACATCAGGAAACACTTTCTTACTGTGAGGGTGACCTAGCACTGGCACAGGCTGATTATCCAGGGAAGATGTAGAGTCTCCATCCTTGGAGATACTCCAAAGTCAGCTGGACACAGTCCTGGGCAACTGGCTCTAGGTGGCCATGCCTGAGCAGGGGAAGGTTGAACCAGATAACCTCCAAAAGTCCCTTCCAATCTCAAACATTCTATGACACCAACTAAGGAAGGCTATTAGAAATTTCATATAAATCAGTTCCAGCCTCCCAAATCTCCTGTTTTCTAACCAAATCCAGTCTTGAACAAGAAGCCATGCAAAAAATATGTCCCCACTCAGTTGTGTTGTTTTGGGGTTTTTTTTAGGGGGATGAGGCTGTTGTATTCATATGTAATTTTTGATCAATGTTATCTGTAAAGGCCTACATGAAATAAACAGTTTTTATCCAGTGACCTACCTTCAGAAGTTCTACAAGTCTGCATAGAGCTTTCACCGAGGTTTTGGTCATAGGTTTTTGCATTGACATGTAGAGATTCATTGTAGTTTTAAGGATGGTGCTAAGACTGTATGCATAAAGGAAACCCTAAAAATAAAATGAGTAAAGGGGCGGGGAAAAAAAAGATTTTTTTTTTCTCAATATATCAATAAAATAAGTTCTCTATGTTTTCTTTCATATGTTACAGAACTATTTTTTGCCTCTTCACACAACAGAACCTACTGCTCCACCTAATAAGCAAGCCTGAGATCTTGAAGCTGAATGAGACCTTTTTATGGGACAGACATTATGGAACTGCCTACAAGTCATCAGATCAACTAATCACTAACCTCTTCTAGAGACATTCAAATGGAACACAAGTCAGTGAATTCACCACACATCCTCAAAGGTCTAACAGTTTCAGACCTATTCTAAACCAGCCCACCAAAAAACTCCCATCCCCACAAAAAACAGCCTATCACAAAAAAAAAAACACCCCTAAAACTTCTAGATTCTATGGAATAAAGACACTGATAGCACTTACATAGTTCTAAACTAAAGAGAACTGTCCATCCCACAATTAAAAAGCAATCATTTCTAAATTAACGTATGCTAAGATTTTAAATACAATGTTGGTTACATACAGCATGACAAAAATGTTATTCAGCTTATTTAAAAGGAATAGTAGTAACAATAAAAAAAGAGAGTATAAAAAGACAGCAAGTGGCCTAGGAAACTCAATTTGCTACACAGCAAAATTTATATAAGTTCACTGCAAATAATACAAGTATAAAACCCACAGATCCTAGTACATATGTCTTTAGATATGGAAGGTTCAGGATCATGCTTCTATCACATATCTATTCTCATCTGGTTTCTGTCAGGCAGAGAGATATAGAACAAAACTAGCAAAAAATAAATTCAGAAATAAGATGCATCTTACATTAAAACTACATGCTGTTAGTAGGCCAAAAAGAAAACCAGCTGCCTTGGAACATAGTAAGATTCTTGCAAAGTACCATCACTAGGCAGAGCACAATGAAACAACAAAACCTTTACTGGAAGTACATACTGTGCTAGATAAAACTAAATTTGACAGAGGTTCTGTCCAATTTATGTACCTCATGACTGACCCAAAAGGAAAAACTCCTATAGCCTTTACTACAGAGAAAACAAAGCTTTCTCGATTTCCTAAGTCAAGGAAAAAATTCAAAATTTTAGCCACTGACTAGTCAGATTTGCTTTCCTCACATGCTTTATAGAAAACACCTGTCACAAATTTACTTAGAAGAGTATCTACCAGGCATTTGCAGTTTTAGAAGAATTCCCATTTTGTAAAATAACACACCAATGACCATAGAACATCTGTGATTTCTTTTTACATTCAACAAATTGCACCAAAACATCAGTTTGTTGCATCATTTGCTGTATCACCATATTAAAAGAATGCACACCTGGATGAAGACATTGCAGCGGTTAGAAAGATCTTCAGCAAACTTATTCATGCGTTGCTCCTTTGACAAGATAGATTCCATTTTTGTCATCCATGAGCTCACAAAAACATAATACGACTGCATATCTCTGGAGAAGGAAACAAAACAACGTTGTTCACTTCAAATCAGAAGAGTATGAGGATTTTCTTTTCTCTTTCCAAAGCTTAAATTCTTCCAAGGGAAATATGGTAAATCTTCAGTTCCCAAAGTAATAACTCTCCATTCCCAAAAGTATCAGAACCTCATGCTCATTTACATTTTCATTCTGTATTGGTAAGGATTAGTCTGCCAATTTTATCTGTACAAACATACCCCAAAGATTCAAAATCATCTATCTTTGAAGAGAACAAATGGCTCTCATAGCAGTACATGTACTACACTTCTTTAAATTAAAACAGAAATAAAACTCTAGAAAATGTTTTTAAACATTAGACAAAAAAGTCCTATACTTATGTTAATTTTTTTCCTCCAAGTTTAAATTTTTCAGTATGTGTGTGTGTATATATATATATGATTTTTTTTAACACACACACACATATATATAAAAAATAAAGCTTGTCATCACAAGTGCCAAACTGTGACTGGTCTTAAATAAAGTAATTCTCCCAAAGTTAATGTGTTTGGATTAAAAATTTAATTAGAACTAGTGTAAAGAGAGTTCACTTTTGAAATAGCTATCTGTTCTATGCTACAGAATGATGACCCTACACTACTACTTATTGCAGCAGGTATAGCAGGAATGTGTTCAGGTCATTGATTATGACATAAAATAAATACACTTTAAGAGTACATTTAAAGCAACAGTCCAGCTATCAAAGGCAATACAAGAAATTGTAAAAAGGCAAGGAAAAGTTATAGGCAGAATTCAAATCAGCCAATGTAAAATCTGCATCATATTACAATATCTTCAAAATGTCCATGCATATACAGATCTTTTTCTCAACCTTAAGAGCTGCAAGACATGACTTGTACCACTGCCCAAGACCGAAAGCAAAGCAGCAGTGTAGTAACACTCCATCCAGGAATTAAAGCCCAGGGAAGAAATCAGTTAGAGCTCTTGACTCTTCCTGTGGATATAGGACGTAAACCAGGAAGAGGTGGATTGAAACAGAAACAGGGCAGAAACAGTATCACCAAGCAAAGAAAAAACCCTTTATAAGCCTACTAGTGACTTACTTCCATAAGCAAATAGAAATCAGAGAGACCCAGTAGAAAACAGAGCAGCTCAGCTTGCTAGACACTAGTTTAAAAAAAAAAATACTGAAATTTAAAGTATGGGAGTAGAAACCAAATTGGGTGGGAGTGTTGATCTGCTGGAGGGTAGAGAGGCTTTGCAGAGGGATCTCGACAGGCTGGATGGATG